>JAVMKO010000005.1:42641106-43241106 GCA_032164245.1 Sternotherus odoratus
CTCACGTCCCCCCCCCCCGGCTCACTTCCCCCCCCCCGGCTCACTTCCCCCCCCCGGCTCACTTCCCCCCCCCCCCGGCTCACTTCGCTCCGCCACCCCCCGGCTCACTTCCCCCCCCCCCCCCGGCTCACTTCCCCGCACCCCCCCGGCTCACTTCCCCCCCCCCCGGCTCACTTCCCCCCCCCCCCCGCGCTCACTTCCGCCCCCCCCCGGCTCACTTCCCCCCCCCCCCCGGCTCACTTCCCCCCCCTCGGCTCACTTCCCCCCCCCCCGGCTCACTTCCCCCCCCCCCCCGGCTCACTTCCCCCCCCCCCGGCTCACTTCCCCCCCCCCGGCTCACTTCCCCCCCCCCGGCTCACTTCCCCCCCCCCCGGCTCACTTCCCCCCCCCGGCTCACTTCCCCCCCCCCCCGGCTCACTTCCCCCCCCCCGGCTCACTTCCCCCCCCCCCGGCTCACTTCCCCCCCCCCCCGGCTCACTTCCCCCCCCCCCGGCTCACTTCCCCCCCCCCGGCTCACTTCCCCCCCCCCCGGCTCACTTCCCCCCCCCGGCTCACTTCCCCCCCCCGGCTCACTTCCCCCCCCCCCCGGCTCACTTCCCCCCCCCCCCGGCTCACTTCCCCCCCCCCCGGCTCACTTCCCCCCCCGCACCCCCGGCTCACTTCCCCCCCCCCCGGCTCACTTCCCCCCCCCCCCGGCTCACTTCCCCCCCCCCCGGCTCACTTCCCCCCCCCCGGCTCACTTCCCCCCCCCCCGGCTCACTTCCCCCCCCCGGCTCACTCCCCCCCGGCTCACTCCCCCCCCCGGCTCACTTCCCCCCCCCCCCGGCTCACTTCCCCCCCCCCCCCGGCTCACTTCCCCCCCCCCCGGCTCACTTCCCCCCCCCCCCGGCTCACTTCCCCCCCCCCCCCGGCTCACTTCCCCCCCCCCCGGCTCACTTCCCCCCCCCCGGCTCACTCCCCCCCCCCCGGCTCACTTTCCCCCCCCCCCGGCTCACTTCCCCCCCCGCTCACTCCCCCCCGGCTCACTCCCCCCCCCCGCTCACTTCCCCCCCCCCCGGCTCACTTCCCCCCCCCCCCCGGCTCACTTCCCCCCCCCCCCGGCTCACTTCCCCCCCCCCCGGCTCACTTCCCCCCCCGCCCCGGCTCACTTCCCCCCCCCGGCTTCACTTCCCCCCCCCCGGCTCACTTCCCCCCCCCCCCGGCTCACTTCCCCCCCCCCCCCCGCTCACTTCCCCCCCCCGCTCACTTCCCCCCCCCCCGGCTCACATCCCGCCCCCCCCCGGCTCACTTCCCCCCCCCCTCCCGGCTCACTTCGCATTCCCCCCCCCCCGGCTCACTTCCCCCCCCCCGCTCACTTCCCCCCCCCCCGGCTTACTTCCCCCCCCCCCCCGGCTCACTTCCCCCCCCCCCGGGCTCACTCCCCCCCGGGCTCACTTACCCCCCCCCCCCCGGGCTCACTTACCCCCCCCCCCCCGGGCTCACTTACCCCCCCCCGGGCTCACTTACCCCCCCCGGCTCACTTACCCCCCGACCTCACCCGACACCCCCACCTCACCCCCCCCACCAATCGCAACACCCCCAGACCAAACCCGACACCCCCCGGCTCACTTACCCCCGACCGAACCCGACACCCCCACCTCACCCCCCAAGCAAACCCGACACCCCCACCCTCACCCCCCACCAACCGCAACACCCCCTGACCAACCCCAACACTCACCCCTCACCCATCCCGACACCTTCCCACCCCCCCAGACCAAACCCGACACCCCCCGGCTCACTTACCCCCGACCGAACCCGACACCCCCACCTCACCCCCCCACCAACCGCAACACCCCCTGACCAACCCCAATACCCTCCCCTCACCCACCCCGACACCTTCCCACCACCCCCAGACCAAACCCGACACCCCCCGGCTCACTTACCCCCGACCGAACCCGACACCCCCACCTCACCCCCCGACCGAACCCTGACACCCCCTGACCAACCCCGACACCTTCCCACCCCCCCAGACCAAATCCGACACCCCCCGGCTCACTTACCCCCCGGCTCACTTACCCCCTGACCGAACCCGACACCCCCACCTCACCCCCCCGACCGAACCCGACACCCCACCTCACCCCCTGACCAACCCCGACACCCCCTGACCAACCCCGACACCCCCCTGACCAACCCCGACACCTTCCACACCCCCCCAGACCAAATCCGACACCCCCCCGGCTCACTTACCCCCCCGACCGAACCCGACACCCCCACCTCACCCCCCCCACCAACCGCAAAACCCCCTGACCAACCCCAACACCCACCCCTCACCCCTCACCCACCCAGACCACTTCCCACCCCCCCCAGACCAAACCTGACACCCCCCCCCCCCGGCTCAAACCTGACCCCCCCCCCCCCGCTCACGGTGCACTGTGTAGCACACAGATTATTAAATACACTGTTCGGTTCGGGGGGTGAGGTGGGGGGTGTCAGATTTGCTCAGGGGGTGAGGTGGGGATGTCGGGTTTGGTCGGGGGTCAGGTGGGGTGTTGGGTTCGGTCGGGGGGTGAGGTGGGGGTGTTGGGTTTGGGGGGATCAGGTGGGGTTGTCGGGTTTGGTCGGGGGGTAAGTGAGCCGGGGGGTGTTGGGGTTGGTCAGGGGGGGTGGGAAGGTGTCGGGGTGGGTGAGAGGTGAGGTGTGGGTGTTGGGGTTGGTCAGGGGTGTCAACTGTCTGCCCCCTCCCCACCTCCGACTGACCCGAGCAACGCCGGGCACTTATGCTAGTAAACTATAAAAGCAGTGATCTTGGAAATATAAAATTTGTGTTTATGACATGCCTATTACAGACTATTAAGTATTATTTATTATTACAGTATTTTTATTACATTATGAAAAATGGCAATACTCTTCTAAGATCTCGCTTTCGTAGCTTGTATCACTTTGAATAAGCCTGTCATCACGGAGTATCCGATGTGAAACAGCATGAAGGTATTTAAGAAGCAACTCAGAGTTCCTCCTACACAAGCTTTCAGGTCTTGTGCAATCCAGCAAACATGCACATTACAACAAAGCTTAAACTTGTTTCTTGTTCCACTGACACACACCCCGCCCTTGCTGCCCCGGCTCCGCTCCCACTCCACCCCTTCCATGAGGACTAGTGCACTGGCCCCGAGGGCCGCACCACTGACACACACCCCGCCCTTGCTGCCCCGGCTCCGCCCCCACTCCACCCCTTCCATGAGGACTAGTGCACTGGCCCGAGGGCCGCACCACTGACACACACCCCGCCCTTGCTGCCCCAGCTCCGCCCCCAACTCCACCCCTTCCAAGAGGTCCCACCCCTGCCCCAACCTCCTCCTCTGAGCACGCAGCTCCCCATTCCCTCCTGGAAAGCACTAGGCACCACCAACAGCTGTTTGGCAAACAAAGCAAGAGCAATCTAGGAAGTCCAGAGCTAGAAACACACGCGGCCCAGCCAGGCAGCAGAGAAGCCTCCACTTCTGGCCCCTCCGTCCTGCAAACTGCTATGGGGGGACCGAAGGGGGGGGGGCGCCAGGAAGCTTGGCGGGCCGCAGGGAAGGGCTTTGCGGGCCGCATGTGGCCCCCCGGGCCGCATGTTTGAGACCCCTGATCTTAATAATGAGGCACAGTCTGACTAGCAAAGAGGAGAAGGAAAGTAGGTGTCCCAAGTGGTAATCAATCAGCCATTTCTCTTTGGTGATGGGTTTGAGGACAGAATTTTCTAGCCTTCTCACTGGCCTCAATCAAATGAATGCCCTGCTTTGCCCCAAGCCTGGTGCGGTAGGGCAGTATCAGCTCTGTTTACACATGGAAACTGAGGCACGGGGACTTCGTGGCTTGCCCAAGGTCAGGCAGAGAATCTGTGGCAGAACCAGGAACTGATCCTGCCAATGTTTTCATCATCAGATCATCTTTTCTTCCTAAACATGGGCTTTCCCAGTACCATTTCCTGCCATGAGCAAAAGCCTACTGGAGAATCCATTCCTGGGGTGGGCGATGGGGCGCAATGGAGAAATTAGTTCCAGAAGCTCAGTTCCGATTCTGGAGGACAAGGGATATTGACGGGGCTGTCTAGGCAGGATGGTTAAAATGGGGCCCTAGCTGTCGGCTTGTTGTGAAGTTGGCAGCTTCCGATGCTGACTGAACTGAACACATGTGGTGGTCGCTCTCATTATTAGTGTCACCAGGGCCTGTCTCTACACAGTTTGTGATTCATGATCTAGGGCTTGTTCTAAAATTATTGTAAACGTGACTGTCAAATTCTGGCTTCAACAAGTAACTACCCAGCCCCAGAAGCTGTGGCTCGGGGGCTAGATGAGTGATGACCAAGGCCAGGTCTACCTATGGTGTCTGCCGGCAGAGCTGTTGCCAGGCAGGGTGTGAAGCAGTCCGACCATCGTAGCTGTGCCAGGTAAGGCCCTAATGGAGATGCAGTTTTGCTGTCAGGACGGTGCTTTCACCAGTGGTGCATGATTCGCTCGTGGGGGCTGGTTTCACTATCCAGGGATAAAGTGCAGCTTTCCCCAATGTAGCTGCACCCCCACTAGGAGTGTTGCCAGTATAGCTGTACTGGTAAAACATGGCTAGTGTGTGTATAGCCAAGACAGCACGAGCTGTGGGGCACAGCAAATGATTTAGCTCTGCAAATAAGCCACCTTAATTGTCTTTGTTTTCTCAGGGCTTGTTTGCGCGCAGCTGACAGTGACAATAAGCCAATATCTCTTTGCATCCAGCAGTAAGCACAGGGCAAAGGCTGTGTTTCTTTGAATGATCTTGCATAAGCTTTTCTCAGCTGAGCAGGAGTTCCGGAGCCCTCCGCCCTTCCTTGCTTTGTTGTGCTGGTGTTACATCGACAGTCCGCCTGGCCCACAGCAGGGAACTTGTAGCTGTGCGGGAAGGAACTCAGTAATGCTCATGATAATGGAACTGCTCCATGGGAGGGCTGCAATCGGAACAAAGTGGCAGGCACAGTGTGTGCTGGCCGTGCCCAGACAGTCCCGCACGGGTGTGGGATCCTGCAGACTCCTCTCCCAGCCCCAGCATCTCAGGAAAAGCTCAGTCCCTGCCAGGAGCAGCTAAGAGAAGCTAGAGATCCCCATGGTGAGGGAATTGCATTGATCATCCTGGATAAACTCTTCAAATCTGGATGTGATCCTAGCATCAGGGTTGATTCATTGGTTATTGATTTGTATTGACAGGGGTAGGAAGGATGGGCTAGGGGGTAGGTGTGGCACTGAGACTGGGGTTTGATTCCTCGCTGTGCCATAGGCTTCCTGGGTGACCATGAGCCTGTCTGCCCTGGGGAAGGGTGACTGTTATAGCTTATCCTGGTGCCCCAAACAAAATAAGCCTTAAGCTCTGTTTCACCAGTGTAACTGTCTGCACGAGGGCCTTTGTCAGTACTGAAATGTCACTCTCCCCGCAAGCAACATTACTCTGCCAGCAAACATTTCTAGTGTAAAACTGGCCTAATTCTCCCGGTCTCAGCTCCACGTCTGTGCAGTGGGGATAACACCACTGCCTTGCCCCCAGGCGTGCGGGGGTAGTAGAATCCATAGATAACTCTGAGTCTCACAGGTACTGTGGACATTAGAGCCATATAGGTAAGGCTGTAGGTTTGTCATGGATTCTGTGACCTTCAGTGGCCGACGTGCCTGGCCCTCAGGCAACCCGTCAGCCTGTCGCAGTCTTGGGTCATCCTCACCCACACCCCAGTAGCAGAGTTTGGATGTGGGAGGGCGTTGGGGCATGGGATGGGGTGAGGTGCACCCTGGGTGGCACTTACAGGGGGGGCTCCCTGGAAGCGGCGACACCCCCCTCACTCAGTTGCTAGGTGGGGCGTGGCCAGCCAGCACTGTGCACCGCCTCCGCCTAGAGGGCTGGCTTCACAGCTCCCATTTGCCCTGGTTCCAGAGCTGCCTATCCACGCCTCAGCCTAGCAGGTGAGCGAGGGGGATGTCACTGCTTCCAGAGAGCCCCCCCAGGCAAGCGCCGCCCAGAGCCCACCTCACCCTGTCCCGTGCCCTAATCCCCTGCCCCAACCCACACCCAAACTGTGCTGCTGCTTGGAGGGGAGGTGCGGAGCCAGGTATAGAGCCTGCCAACCCCCCCCCCCTCCCCCCAGCACCAGCAGGGGTCCCAAGCTGTGCGCTGCCCCCTGCGTCCCCCAGCTCCCTGCCCCCAAGTTTTAGTTGGGGGTATATAGTAAAAGTCATGGACAGGTTATGGACTGTGAATTTTTGTTTACTGCCCATGACCAGTCCATTACTTTTGCTAAAAATACTCATGACTAAAATGTAGCCTTACATATAAGTAACTAGATGGTATGTAGAGTCCCAGCCGAGATCGGGACCCAAGGTACGTGGTACTGTATGTACATGTACTAGCTGGGATTAATGGGTGCTGTGCACCTAACTCCCTTAGGTGCCTTTAACTTCCATACAGAGACTGTCCGTGCCTCCAAGAGCTTACCAGTGAAATAGATGAGCCAAAGGCTGGGAGACCAGGAGGGCCTGTTCCACTCCCTCCCTTCCAGGTGGTCTCTGCTGCTCTGGTGAAACGTTAGCCTGCCACTTGAGAGCTTCAGCCTTTGGGAGGGAGACCGGATCTCCCTAGCACTCTTCCCCATTGCTGGAGGGTTGCCCTAGAATAGGAGCCGACTCTATGGGTGCTCCGGGGCTCAAGCACTTGGGGCACAGCTGTTCAGTGGTTGAAGGAGTCACTTGAGGGAGGAAAGGGAGCAGGGAAGCCTCAGGGGAGGGGTTGGAGCAGGGTGGGAAGAGCCGGAGTGAGGGCCGGGCCTTGGGGATGGAGTGGGGGCAGGGTCTTGAGGGAAAGGGCAGTGGTGTGGGAAGAGGTGGAGTGAGGGCGGGGCCTCAGGGGAAGGGGCGTACAGTAAACCCTCGATTTAACGGACCCCGATTTAACGGACTTTGGATGCAACGGACAAAATTTCCGATGCATCCGAAATCCGTTATTCGGGGGCCGCCGGCTCCCGCCCCGGGGAGCTGGGCAGGAGCTGTCAACCCGGCCGCCCGGCTCCCCGCAGAGGGGAGCCGGGCGGGCGGGCTGACAGCTCCCGCCCGGCTCCCCGCAGAGGGGAGCCGGGCCGCCGAGTTGACGGCTCCCGCCCGGCTCCCCACAGCGGGGAGCCCGGCGGGAGCTGTCAACCCCCCCCCCCCGCCCGGCTCCCCGCAGTGGGGAGCCGGGCGGGCGGGCGGGCTGACAGGTGGGGAGGGAGCCCGCGCGGGGCTGCTTGGGCGATCGGCTCAGCTGCCTGGTCAATTTCAGGTGAAATTGACCAGGCAGCTGACCCGATCACCCAAGCAGCCCCGCGCTGGCTCCCCCCCCCCAGCAGCCCCGCGGACCCCCCCCCCCCGCCTGCCTGAACAGCCCCCCCCCCCGCCTGACACCCCCCCCCCCCGCCCACCCGAGGGGGGGGGGAGCCGGCGCGGGGCTGCTTGGGCGATGGGCTCAGCTGCCTGGTCAATTTCACCTGAAATTGACCAGGCAGCTGAGCTGATCGCCCAAGCAGCCCCGCGCCGGCTCCCCCCCCCCCCCAGCAGCCCCACGGACCCCCCCGCCCGCCCGAACATCCCCCCCCCCACCAGACCCCCCCCACCCGCCCGAACAGTCCCCCCCAGCCAGACCCCCCCCCCGCCCGAGGGGGGGGGGAGCCGGCGCGATCGGCTCAGCTGCCTGGTCAATTTCAGGTGAAATTGACCAGGCAGCTGAGCCCATCGCGCAAGCAGCCCCCCGGCTCCCCCCCCCCCTCGGGCGGGCGGGGGGGGGTCCGGCGGGGGGGCTGTTCAGGCGGGCGGGGTCACAAATCCCACCCGCCCGGCTCCCCACTGTGGGGAGCCGGGCGGGAACTGTCAACCAGGGGGTAAAACCTCTATATAACGGACTAATTGGGGCGACGGGGTGTCCGTTAAAGCCAAAAGTCCTGTTATTTAATGATTTTAAAAAATTATTAAATAATGGACTTTTGGCTTTAACGGACACCCCCTTGCCCGAATTAGTCCGTTAAATCGAGGTTTCACTGTAGTAAGGTTGGACCTTGGGGCCAAGTGGGTGGAGCATCCCTGGGTGTGGCGGGGAATAAAACTCTGTGCCTATGTGTGCTAGTCTTTAGGGTGCTGATAGGGCTGCAAGCCCTCTAACAGGCGTCCCCTGGGGGTTTCCGGAATGGGGTGGTGCAAACAGATCACAAGACCCTGCTCTTTGGAGGAGCCAGTGTGTTTAGGCTGCCACTGCCTTGACAGCACTTCACTTCACCTTGTGAAGTGGGGAAAGTGCTGCACCCTCTGCCCCTCGCTCGGGCAAGGGGTTTGGGTTTCATTGCCCCCAGCATGGTGCTGCCTCCAGCACTGTCCATGTAGCTGTTAGTTTCCCTCGGCTGATCTGCAACATTTCCTGCATCACTTTCCCCTTTGTTGTGGTTTTGGGGCTCTAATTCAGGGCACGTGGGGGTAACTCACCAAGGATGCTCAGACCCCCATGCTGTAGCACTGGAACTAGCAAATCTTTACTGCCAGTGCAAAGCAGCAGCCGTCAGGAGGGGCTTGAGCTGCCACAAGCTTTATTCTGAGTTCAGGCCCTGTCATCTCAGCAGCCGGGGGCTAATGCATTGTTTGTGTAGCACCAAGCAGTGAGTGGCTGGAAATGGGGCTTGTCGACCTTCCAACCAGCTAGGGAATCACTTCAGGGACTCAGAGGGAAAAGGGAGTTTCTGATCTCTAACCCAGCTGAGCCAGGAATCCTCATGAGCTCCTGGTCCCCAGTGGGAGAGGAGGGTGGGGAAGCGGGGGAGGTGTACAAAAGGCCACAATAGCAGTTTAGCGTGTGCAGCCCCAACCTTGCCCCTGGCTTTTGCTTCCTGTTTTTGTATTGTGAGGCTGAAAGAGTTTCCGGCTGTTTTTGAGCAGCCAGCTCATTTGCATGGTGCGGTCAGGCCTTTTTAAAGAAGAGTGAGCATGCTGGAGCCATGGATCCCCAGGGCTAGGAGGGTGCAGAGAACACTCTGGTGTCTTCCTACAGAGACCCCTGCTCACTGGACTGAAGATCAGAAAAAATCTGGGGGGTCAGATGCGCAGCTGGTGTAAATCAACATCACTTTATGGTCTTTGCCGCTGGCTCCCTGCCTGGCACAGGTATTCCAGGCTCCCCTTTGATCCCTTGGCTCTCCCTCTTGCATTAAGTGTGTCCCCGTGGTGGCCAGCCCCCTCCCTTTGGGTACACAGGTGCTTGATCCCACAATGACCATCGCGTGCTCACTGCCAGGAGCTCAGGGAGTGAAGCTGCTCCTGTGGAGGCCAGGTGCATGCACGGCCAGGACCTAGTGGCTATATTGCAAGGTCCAGCCCAGGGTAGGGACCCGTATTGGATGTTAGCGTTCCAGTCTTTGGTCCCTACCAGAGGCCTAGCTTTAAATGTGGTTTCTGGCAGACTCCAGACCTGAGGCATGGACATTCAGAGGTTTCTTTGTGATGAGTGTGCCCAGCACTTGCCAGCTTTCTCATACCTCAGGTATTGACATGTCCTGGCGCATGGCTGAGCTGTAGCTGGGCCTCACCTATGCGAATCCCACTTGCCTGCAGCACTCTCTTGAGAGCAGTGCCCAGAAGGCCTCAGGTAGGCAGACTTGTGCTTCATGCAAATGTTTGCAGGTGGCAGGATCTCCTTGGGCCACGCTGCAGCTGACCAGGAGGTGAGGCTTTTCACGTGCCACTTGATGGGGTGCCCGAACTTGGGACGTGACCCTGTTTGGCTGCAGGCTGATCTCTGCTGGGGGCACAGACCCGTCTTGCCATGCAAGCTGCGGCTTCCATTCCGCAGTTCTAGAAGAGCAGTCTTTAAAAACTCCCACAGAAGGGAAATGGATGTTAATTAGCACAGCGGGAAAGTGAGGAGCTCTCCTGTGGGATAGGTGTCGCTCTGATTTCCTCAGGGGCAGCTGAATACTGCGCAAGTTACCATGTAATAACGACGCTGGGGAGTCACCTGCCATTCCCCAGCCCTGATGGAGGGGAATCTGTTGTCTCAAAGTTCAGTTCTTGCCAGATTAGGTGCTGCAAATCCCCTGATTAGCATGGTTCTAATTTGCTTAAAGGATGCCTGTGTTTATAACCCAATTAAGCAACGGAGCTGGGGCAACTTAAACTCTCTCTGACCTCCCAGGCGATGTCATTGGCAGGATCCCTGTGCCTGCAAATGTTCATGGAATGTTCAAAGGTGCTGCTTTGCTCTGATACTGCTTTTCTGCTTCCTCGACTGAGACCACAGTAACTGCCCAGCAGCTTTGAAGCAGAGAGAAAGGACTGGCTCTGAAGTTTGCTTAGCAGATACTCGATGCCAGACTGCTGGAGCTGGTGGTCACAGTAGAAGTACGTACGGTCGAGGCACAGATGTGCAGGCATGATCCTTCTGGGGGCTCTAATTTGTGCACCACATCGATCCAGAGCCTTTGCTTTGAAACCCTACGATGCCAGTCTGCTGAGCTGAGACAGCATACCTGCCTCTCCCTCTTCACCGCCTCTGGGACTACTAGGGCTTCCCGTTCGTGTTTGACAGGGCTACAGCTCCAGGTGTAATCTGTCCTATCTGTGTGATCTCTTGGATTAATTACACCTTCACCAGGCATTGTCCAGGTCTCAGCTGAGGGAGAAAGCTGAGCTGGGTTTCTGTCACGGACTGCTCCCTCTACTGGAAAGATCAGGACTCTGAAGTATGACTTGCACTGAATCTAGCAGTCTACACTTGATCAGGATCCCCAAACTCTCGCCAATGGAGCACTGAATCACCCTTCTCTGTAATTCAGAGGATCTGTCTGCACTGGAGTTGGGTGGTGAGATTGTGTAGACGTGCCCACGCTAGCTTTGATCTAGCCAGCACAAGTACTGGTAGCAGTGAGGCTACAACAGCTGTATGGGCTCACCTTGCTCACCCAGAACCCTTGTACATCCCCGAGTGACCCCTAGGTCAGAGCTAGTGTGGGTCTGTCTACATATGCTGAAGACACACCCCTTAGAGGTGCAGCCTGAGTGGGCTGTAGGCCCCAGTATGAATGCTCTGCCTTGATCTGCGCGCCTGGACGCAGGGTGTGCTGGGACCTGTGGATTCAGCACCCCACATCTCTGTGGGGTGGGGATTTTGCTTCACTAAGGACTTTGTCGGGGGAGAGGAGGGGGAACTTTGAATCGTGCCAGGAGTGGTACAGGTTCATCACTGTCTTGGTGTTTTGGGGGAAGCCACTGTTTGCCTCTTGTTAACCCTTCTCCCAGCTCCTCCAACAGGACCCCACCCGGCTGTGCTGCGTGCAGCAAGGGCCCTGTGAACTGTGCCGGGACGGAAGAAGTAGGGCGCATTTGCTGATCATCCCCAACTGGCAACTGAGGCAGAGTTGCCCTACCAGGGTATTTCTGCCTGGACTGCAGCACTGCCGCCCCATCTCCTCCCCTGCCCCGGCACCACCCTCTTCCTCCCAGGATGGAGGGGTTTGTGTGTTTGACTATAAATGGTGCACAGCCATCAACTGTTTCCGCTGTCTGTGTGGTTTGTTGCCATAGTGATGAATGCTTTCCTTTCTCCGGTTTTTCCTGAGAGCAGCACTGTATCAATGCAGATTAACTCAGAATGAGGGGCGTGGGGAGAGACTGCCCTGCCCTGAGAACCAGACAGGATCTGCTCCCCCAGAAAAGCTCCAGTTATACCCAGGCACTGCACTCTACCCAGCTGGAGCAAGGAAATCCACAAGGGTGACTGATGCATGCTGCAGAGTAGCATAACACAGTAATAGGGCACAAGACCGCACCTTTAGAAACGGGGCTTGTTTTCAGAATGATGCAGCCATGGCCCTTGGTTTGATTGTATCAGCCTCACTATTTCAATAGCTCAGAAGGCCTCTAATGGGTTTCAATGGTGAGCAAAATCCTTTAGCTAGTGCAGATGACTCCCACTAGTGAAAGTACTGAGTAAAAATGCAAGAGGAGCCTAAATTCAGCCTACCCATGCAGCCCCCACCCTGCCTGGACTACACATCTCAACATCCAGTGTTCTACCTTGATTGAGGACCTGCTGCACTTAATGCTGGGACATGCTACAGGCTGGGGACCAACTGGCTAAGCAACAGTTCTTCAGAACTGGGCATTACAAATGGATGAGAAGCTGGATACAAGTCAGCAGTGTGCCCTCGTTGCCAAGAAGGCTAATGGAATATTGGACTGTGTTAGTAGGAGCATCACCAGCAGATGGAGGGAAGTGATTATTTCCCTCTATTTAGCACTGGTGAGGCCTCATCTGGAGTATTGCATCCAGTTTTGGTCCCCCCACTACAGAAAGGATGTGAACAAATTGGAGAGAGTCCAGTGGAGAGCAATGAAAATGATCAGGGGGCTGGGGCACATGACTTATGAGGAAAGGCTGAGGGAACTGGGCTTGTTTAGTCTGCAGAAGAGAAGACTGAGGGGGGATTTGATAGCAGCCTTCAACTACCTGCTTGACAGGCCCAGCTTGACAAAGCCCTGGGATGATTTAGTTGGGGATTGGTCCTGCTTTGAGCAGGGGTTTGGACTAGATGACCTCCAGAGGTCCCTTCCAGCCCTGATATTCCATGATTCTGTGTAGTTTCCATGGGCCATATGGAGGATGAAGTGCAACTGGGGTCCCTTTCTCTCATGATTCCTCATCCACAGTGTGTGTGGGCTGGGGCTGCATGCTTACTCTCTAGGGAATGGATCCAGCTTGCTGGAATCTCTGCCAGCCTCTTTCACCTACTTGCTGGCCAGAAGGTAGGTGTGAAAGGGACTTTAACAAACATGGAAATGTTCCCTGGCCAGCTATACTCCCATCGTCCTGCCATACTGGTGGGTCTGAGTCCCTCTGGAACCAATGCTGCAGTGAAATAGTGTTTTCTAATATCCAACCTAGAGCTTCCCACTGCAACTTGAGACCATTTCTCCTTGTTCTGTTATCTGCCACCACTGAGAACTTTCCTCTTTCCCCCCAAAACACCTGGCCTGTGCAGTAGCTGGGAGGGCAGAGCCCTGAGATCGCACCGAGCCATGAGCCACATCCCTTGGCTTGTCTTGCTGACGCAGTTTCCTTTGTGTTCTCTCTGCAGCTACCTGAATGACCTGGAGAGGATAGCCAGAGGGGACTACATTCCAACCCAGCAGGATGTGCTGAGGACCAGGGTGAAGACCACGGGCATTGTAGAGACTCACTTCACCTTTAAGGATCTGCATTTCAAGTAAGTGGGAACTGCAAGACATGCCGGCCCCTTCGTTTCACCTCTCCTGGTGTCACTTGGACTCATCCCATTCAGCCTTAGCTTTCCCTAGGGAGACGGGAATCAGTCCTGCCAGCAAAACAATTCTCAGCATGGCACACCTGCAAATGCCTTGGCTTTTAACATGGAGTTGCAGCCTCTGGGTCTGAGCACGCAGCACCCTATCTTGAGCCTTACGGACTTGGGCCAATGTGGGCTGTTGCATGCTGGGACCTGTAGTCCTTACGGGGGGTCAGGCCTGGGATGGGAGTACAGCTTTAATTAGCTTCCTTGTGTCAAAGGTAGGGGCAGCCCACTGGCTCTGGCAGGCTGGCTGCAAGGATACGTCTATACTGCACACTAAGCCCAGGCTCCGACTTGAGTTTGAGCCCAAGCCCCCCTTCGAGTCACACACAACTCAGTCTGACCCTGCTAGAAGGTGGGTCAGAGGATCTGGGGAACTACAGGCCCATCAGTCTCACCTTAGTCCCTGGAAAAATCATGGAGCAGTTCCTCAAGGAATCAATTCTGAAGCACTTAGAGGAGAGGAAAGTGATCAGGAACAATCAGCATGGATTCACCAAGGGCAAATTATGCCTGACTAACCTAATTGCCTTCTACGATGAGATAACTCGCTCTGTGGATGAGGGGAAAGCAGTGGATGTATTATTCCTTGACTTTAGCAAAGCTTTTGATACAGTCTTCCACAATATTCTTGCCAGCAAGTTAAAGAAGTATGGGCTGGATGAATGGACCACAAGGTGGATAGAAAGCTGGCTAGATCGTCGGGCTCAACGGGTAGTGATCAATGGCTCCATGTCTAGTTGGCAGCCAGTATTGAGCGGAGTGTCCCAAGGGTCGGTCCTGGGGCTGGTTTTATTCAATATCTTTATCAGTGATCTGGAGGATGGTGTGGACTGCACCCTCAGCAAGTTTGCAGATGACACTAAACTGGGAGGAGTGGTAGATACACTGGAGGGTAGGGATAGGATACAGAGGGACCTAGACAAATTAGAGGACTGGGCCAAAAGAAATTTGATGAGGTTCAACAAGGAGAAGTGCAGAGTCCTGCACTTCGGACTGAAGAATCCCAGGCACTGCTACAGACTAGGGACCGAATGGCTAGACAGCAGTTCTGCAGAAAAGGACCTAGGGATTACAGTGGATGAGAAGCTGGATATGAGTCAACAGTGTGCCCTTGTTTCCAAGAAGACTAATAGCATTTTGGGCTGTATAAGTAGGGACATTGCCAGCAGATCAAGGGATGTGATTGTTCCCCTTTCTTCGACATTGGTGAGGCCTCATCTGGAGTACTGTGTCCAATTTTGGGGCCCACACTACACTAGAAGGATGTGGAAAAATTGGAAAGAGTCCAGAGGAGGGCAACAAAAATGATTAGGGGCCTGGAGCGCATGACGTATGAGGAGAGGCTGAGAGAACTGGGATTGTTTAGTCTACAGAAGAGAAGGCTGAGGGGAGATTTGATAGCTGCTTTCAACTACCTGAAAGGTGGTTCCAAAGAGGATGGATCTAGATTGTTCTCAGTGGTACCAGATGACCGAACAAGGAGTAATGGTCTCAAGTTGCAGTTGGGAAGGTTTAGATTGGATATTAGGAAAAACTTTTTCACTAGGAGGCTGGTCAAGCATTGGAATGGGTGACCTAGGGAGGTGGTAGAATCACCTTCCTTAGAGGTTTTTAAGGTCAGGCTTGACAAAGCTCTGGCCGGGATGATTTAGTTGGGGATTGGATTAAGCAGGGGGTTGAACTAGAAGACCTCCAGAGGTCCCTTCCAACCCTGATATTCTATGATTCAAAGAGCCACGTAGTGCAGTGTGGATGCGTTAGCACAGTTCAGTGTGGGCACTCGAGCACGGGCTTGGAAATACTAAGACCACAAAGATGTCTTCCCCCCCCCCCCCCCCCCCCGCCCCAAACCCAGGCTTAGTGTGCCATTGTAGACACAGCATAGGCGGTGACGGTTTGGGCCGCACTGTCTAAACGTGTCTGTTGCTGAATCATTGCCTAACAACCTGCCTGCTAGGAGCTAGGTTTGACTCATTAACATTGACTCTCACTGAGGAGTTCAGCCAGCCTGTGAGGACGTCCCCTCCATTCATGTCCCGCTGCAGCTAGCAGCCAGGCTAAAAAATGAGGAGACTTGATCCCTCTCCCAGGGAGGGAGGTTGTAATATTGCCGTAAACACAGTGGTGCAGTTAAGATCAGAACGAAGCCCTGTCCCCATATCTAGCTCCTGCTGTGTGCCCTGGGCACCTGTTGGATTAGCTAATCAATGCTCCTGCTGTGCTGGGTGGGCGGGAAGGCCAGGCTCAACATGGGAGTGTGGCCCACATGCCCCTGGCCAAACTAATTCTTGGAATAAACAGCTGCACTCGATTGACCTCATCAGAGCTGGGCTTAGGCTGCAGCTGTTACCTGGCTTCTATCCTGGGCTCTGCCACTAGCCTACTAGGTGACCTTGCCTGGTCACTTCACCCATCCATGCCTCAGTTTCCCCATGTGTAAATTGGGAATAATACTTGCTGGGCAGGGTCAAGATTTAATTTCCTGTCTAGAGCACTGTGAGATCCTCTGATTAATGGTGCTAAAGAAGGACACCGTTGATAGCCGTGTGTTAGTGTCACTGGCATGTAGGAGAGGAATTAGCACAGTGGATACAAACTGAATCGCTCTGCCCTCCTAAATTTCTGTGTCCATTTGCTCTAATGAAGAGTCTCAGCCTAGGCCACACATTGCAGAATCTTCCTAGAAGTTAGCACAGCTGTCTTTTCAGGGCTGGAATAGCTGGTGGGCTATAGGTCAGGACAAAAGTGCATTGGCACAGGGGTGTGAGAGCTGCAGGGAGGAATCGGAGAGCGTATCTATCCAGTGCACGCTCTCTTTACTTTCACAAGCACCAGACTGACCCACAGAATGGAGGTAGAAATAAGCATTGGCTTCCCATCTGTTGATACTTTATCATTCAGCTTTTAAATTTGTGACTCCGCTCACCAGATTTCTTCCCATTCCCAGAGGCTGCAGCTCCCTTAGCTCTTCACTCTCACTGCAGTGAGACTGGAAAGTTTGGAGGCATAGATGGCAAAGCCTCACTCCTGTCGTTTGATGTGGCCCGGCTTTACTTCAGTGTATCACAGAGGCACTCACAGGTCTCTGAAACCTGCAGGAAAACTAAACCCGCCACTGGGATAAAACTCTCTGTAATCAATCAAGAAGCGCTGGATATGGATCCGTTGCTTCAGAGGCTGCTCTGTCCCTGTCATCTCATCGGGCTGCAGCCCAGCCTCCCATTCTCTGTGCATGGTAAAATTGTGCTTTCCAAATGTCAGCCCCCAAATAGTACTGTTCGTGGAGTGTGAAAGGAACATGCTGAACACATGCGTCGGCACTAAGAGTGTGACGCAACAGACCTCCTGGTTTCTAAGTATAGCAGGTTTTCCAGCTGATGCCAATGTACTCCTGGACCATGCTGCTACAGAACCAGCTTGCTACTGCCTGGGCATGCTCAGCCTGACAGCATGATACACCCAGGGAAGCCACCTTTGACTGGGACTACTGTAGTTCATCACGTGAATGTAGCTGGAAAGGGTCATGCACCCTTTTCGGTCACATCACGCCCAGACTAAGTCTGCCATTTGGTATCTAGCTGGGCCTTATAGCTCCCCTCACCGTAGTATCTGAATACCTCTCACTCTGTAAAGTGTTTCTCCTCCTGAGACACCTGTTGGATGGGGGGTTCCACTGAGGTAGCGTCCAAATGACTTGCCCGAGGTCACCCAGGCAGTCTGTGGCAGAGCAGGAGATTGAGCCCATGTCTCTTGTGTTCCAGGGAGGTGCCCTACCCACTGGGTTGCTCCTCCTGTCTGGGACTATAGAAATTAGAGAATGGAAAGAGTAATGCAATCAAGTGGCCTGTCCCTTTGGCACAGGTCCTAGTCCGTCTCCTCCCTCCCCCACTCCTGGGCTGCAGTTGTAGTCAGAACTTGGCTGTTAAAAGATGGAGCGTGTTTCTAATTTGTTGTTTCACCCACGGTCTTCAGTCCGTCAGGAGGGTTGTGGCTTTGTAATGCACTTTATTTAGCTAAGCGTGTCACATCTGAGCCCTTATGGTCCCTGCTGCTGCTGGCAAAACCTCCTACCTAATTTTATTGGGTGACTTTAAAAACTGATTAATGGGCCGATCATTCTCAACAACTAGCAAACTCCTGAGCCGCCAGACATTGGGTTACTGTGTCATCATTTTCCCACCGTTCCAGGGGACGATGAAATCAAATTGAATGAGATTACACTGGCTTGAAAAGGTGAGAGCCTGAATAGGTGTAAGCAAGTTTAGTGCCCCCCTTTCCTTCCCATCAGATGGAAGCAGCAGCCACCTGCACCAAGGTAGTTACCGGGGATTGAGCCTGGACTTTGATCCCCAGTAGCAAAAACCTGTAATGAGTGATTGAATGGTGTGCACTCCCCTTCCCTATAGCTGGGAGTGTGGTGCGAGCTTGTATCTTCACAGGGACCAGAGACGAGCTGGAAGGTGAGCACCCCTGCTTAGCCAGTGGTATTACCATGTGTCCCTCTCAATAGGATACACTCGTCACCTCGGTGACTTCGGGCTGGTCCCGTTACATTGGTACTGCTGCATATGAAAAATTCACTCCATGGAGAAAGACGGTGAAGCTTACCTAAATCCCAGTGTACACAGGTCTACAGAAGAATGCTTCTGTCAAGCTGGCTACCGCCTCTTGGGGAGGTGGATTAATCACGGCAATGGGAGAACCCCTCCTGTCAGTGTAGCGTCTAGACTGACACTCTGCAGCAGTTTAAGTGTAGACATAGTCTAAGGGCTTGGTTACACTGACACTTTATAGCGCTATAAAGCCTCCAGAAGCGCTATAACTCACTACCCGTCCATACTGGCAAGGCATGTATTGCGCTGTAAAACCATAGTTATACCGCTCCTGGTAATCCTCCCTTCCCTGAAGATTAACAGCTATTTCGTATTCACTGCTCCATATTATCACAAGTGTGAATGGGCATTAAGATTACGCTATAAGTGATCTCTGGCGATGCCTCTGAGCCATTTACGGCAATTGATGTGTCTTCCCTTTGTTTTGAACTCGGCAGGAGGAATGCGGAAGTACCTTTTCAGAGTTTCTCTCTTAATTTGGCAGATAAGCACTGCAAATGTTTACAGAGGGAGCCTGTGTGACCGAGAAAACTAGCAGGCTCTGAATTTCAAATGACACTCACTGACAAGACTCTCAGTCCGTAGAAAATCCCCTCGCTCTCTCCGTCTGCATACACACAACACGTTCCCCCTCACCCCCCTCGTTTGAAAAGCACGTTGCACCCAGCTGAATGCTGGGATAGCTGCCCATAATGCACCACTCCCTGTGCCGCTGCAAATGTGTATCACAGTCCTGTAGGATCCCAGCTCAGCTGTGGAAAAAGGGGCTTCAGCCTGCTCGGGCATCTGCTTCCTCCACCTGAGGCACTTACCTCTATACCTGTCTATCTGGGAACGGATCTGGCCTTCAGGATATGTAGTGGTGTGTGATGTTGCGTTAAGAGAAGAGCTCTGGGGTCTGTAGATTGGATTTTCAGTTGCCTTGTGCTTCCAGGTACATTCTCTTCCAGAAAAGTCTGCCCAGTTACTCTGCGGGTGATGTTCATGCACTTCAGCCACTTTCAGGCTTTCTTGCTTGGTCAGGAGTAGTTTAGACCAGGGGTCTCAAACATGCGGCCCGGGGGCCACATGCGGCCCGCAAAGTCCTTCCCTGCGGCCCGCCAAGCTTCCTGGCACCCCCCCCCCCCCCCCAGTCCCTCCATAGCAGTTTGCAGGACGGAGGGGCCAGAAGTGGAGGCTTCTCTGCTGCCTGGCTGGGCCGCGTGTGTTTCTAGCTCTGGACTTCCTAGATTGCTCTTGCTTTGTTTGCCAAACAGCTGTTGGTGGTGCCTAGTGCTTTCCAGGAGGGAATGGGGAGCTGCGTGCTCAGAGGAGGAGGTGGGGCAGGGGTGGGACCTCTTGGAAGGGGTGGAGTGGGGGCGGAGCTGGGGCAGCAAGGGCGGGGTGTGTGTCAGTGGTGCGGCCCTCGGGCCAGTGCACTAGTCCTCATGGAAGGGGTGGAGTGGGGGCACAGCCGGGGCAGCGAGTGTGTGTGTGTGTGTGTGTGTGTGTGTGTGTGAGTGGTGCGGCCCTCGAGCCAGTGCACTAGTCCTCATGCGGCCCTCGTGGTCATTTGAGTTTGAGACCCCTGGTTTAGACCCAAAAATGTAGGCCCTTCTTAAAATAATTGGGGTTTTGTAAAAAATGTCTTCAAGAATCTAAATGTCTGCTTCATTGTTTCTTAGATCCTCTTAGATAGGCTGACCATATTTCCTTGTGACAAAAACGGGACATTGGGATGGCAAAAATGGGACGGGGTTATAACTCCCTTCAGACCCCAAATATAACCCTACAATGCCCCCCCCCCTCCATATCCATAAAGTCACTAATACCCAACCCTCACATAACCACCTCCAGGCCCCCCAACACCATCCCAACCCCCAGCCCCTTACACCCCCACAGCCTTCCCTACACAACCTCTCCCCATAGCCCCCCACTAGCAACCAATACACCCCCACAGACCTCCCCCAACGGCCTCAAAACACAGCCCCACCCCCCACAGCCTGCTACCTCCCCCATGACCCCCCAGCTCATCCCACCCCTGCAGGCCCCGCCGCTGCGCCCCCCTCCCCAGACCCTACCTGTGCTGGGCTCCGCATTTCCTTCACGTGGAGGGGGGTGCGGGGGGAGCGAGGCACCAGGCAGCCCCTGCCCGGCCAGCAGCTCCACTCCGCCCGCCGCCTCCGAGCCCCCCTCCCCAGCCACTACCTGCGCTGGGCTCCACGTTTCCTCCACGTGGGGGGGGGGGGGGAGCGAGGCACCAGGCACCCCCTGCCCGGCAAGCAGCTCCACTCTGCCGTTGCGCCGGGCTCTGCTGTAACCAGCTCGCGCGACACGTGGAAGCGGCCCAGCCAATCGCGCCGTGTGGGCTCTGCAGCAGCGGTGGTGGAGGGGAGGGGGAAGCAGGCCGGGGAGGGGAAGGGACTGAAGGGCTATGGGAGGAGGCGGGACCCGGCCGTGGGTCCCTGAAATAAGCCGCGTCCCTTTTTTTTTTTTTTTTTACGAAAAACGGGACAAATTTGATATTTTTATTAAAAAGACGGGACGGTCAGAAAATATGTAAAAAACGGGACTGTCCCGTTCAAAACGGGACGTATAGTCAGCCTACTCTTAGATCCTCTGAGATCAGATTTAAGGAAGATAAAAATTGTTGCAGCGCACCCGACAAAATACAGGGATGTAGTGTGGGTGGGGAATGCGAAGTTTCTGTTTGAGCTTGTCTGTAGCTGTGACACTGAATACCTGTCTCTCAGCCGAAAAGCTCTGTGTAGCTCAGAAGCTTGTATTTCACCAGCAACATGTGGTTCAGTTGAAGACATTACCTCACCCACCTTGTCTCACTAGTGGGAATTAGTCACCCAGCTTGAGTCCTATGTGGAAAGACTCATGGAGCAGCCTTTGAGGAACAGGTGGAGTTCCCAGAGGGGAGATGGTGTACAGCCAAGAAAGTGAACCAGCCAAGACAGGTGAACTAAGGTTTGCCCAATATGAAGGAGCTCAATCTGTGTGGCATGGTAGCAGCTTTGAGCTTTTATGGAGTTTAAGAACATGAAGTTAAAAAAGACTTGGCTGTAACCCAGGGAAATGTAGAGAAATACGATTAACGCTCCAAAATACTTACTTTTGGCTAGGTAAAAAAAAGCTCCTGGGGGGTTGGCAGAACATGGCTCCTGTCCAGGGGGCTACCACAGCGCCATACTGGAGACCCCTAGCAGGAGAGCTCTGGGAGGAATGGGAAAACAATGCACACTGCAGGAATAGCGCGTGCTGCCAAAGATGGAGCAGCTTTTCAGTGAGTGTGGTAAGGCACCCTAATTATTTCACACCCCATCTTCTGGCTGGGCCCTGCATGTTTACACGTTCCTGGGATTCTGGGTTTCCTTTTTCTGATTGTCTCTGAGCTGGAATTCCTGGGTCTGCTTCATCGCATTGTTGAAGAGATTGCTTAGTCCATTGGAAAGGGCCTGTCTTGGCAGGCCGTGCACCCCTGCCAGTGGCATGGCAGTGGGCCAGGAGGAGGATCTAGATTTCAGTTGTAAGGAAATTCTTTCTAGCTGATTAAAGAGAAGTCCATTGACTCCAGTGTTCCCCGTTCCATGCTCCTGTCCCAGAGCTACCACTCATTGCTGGTGTCGTCTTCTGTCCTCAGATCTGCACCTCCGTTTCCCCCTCCACACAGCATGGAAAATCATATTTACAGAGCCCATTGTTTGTAAAGTGCCCTGAGTTCTGTGCATGCAGTGTAAATGTGAAGGAAGGGTTATTTGTGATAGCTGGAATATCCCAGCTCTAGCTCTTCCTTCAGGGCCCTAAAGTCGGCAGCCATGGAAGGTTTTAAAACTGCAGCAGCTGAATGGCTTCTCTCTCCCCCCTGACACCCCTAACACTCTCGGTGCCAGTTTGGTGGACGGTAATTATTTCCCGGCCAGTGTGCAAATCCACAGACCCTGTGAGCAAATCCATTCCAACAGCAAACTGTTGGTGCTTCACTACTTCCATACAGAAGGCCTAACCACCTCTCTCCATTTTTCCAGGGGCCCTGTGGATGATTGCTCAGGTTAACAGCAGCCAGCTCTGATCCTACCCAACAGCTGTTGGGTGGCCCATGTACAATAGCTTTACAGTGTGAATGTGCCTCTCTTTCATCGCTTACGTTCTTTTGCTATCAGTGGCTGTGTAGAAGAAGCTAGAAATGTTTGGGAGAGAAGCAAAGTCCTATTGATTGCTCGGTGTCTGTGATCATATCCCAGGGGTAGCCTGTTTTCTACAGGCAGATGTAGCCAGAAGGGATCCTGGCTCCTGAGCCCTCTTAATTGCTACAGGTTTCGAACTTTCTTCTCTGCAAACTCCTGTATTTTTACAGGCCTTTGAGGCTCTAACGCAAAGCCATTGAGGGAAAGGCACAAGAGGTCAAACAAATTAAATGTGTTTTCTGACCTAAATGAAAATCACATGCTTGCCTCAGTCCTCACTAGGCTGGGGAGCCCTCCTGCCTTTGCTGAGCAGGGTCACGTCAGCTGATGTTGGCAAGGCAGGGCTCATCCTGAGCTGGTTCATGTCCTGCGCTGACAGCATACCTCAGTAATGAGGAGCCCTGTGGAGCAGAGCAAGGACGCGACCCCATCCTGGTGAGACTGAGTTCATGTTTGATCCGGCGCCTGACAGCTGTGCTAATTTGGTACTTTCCACGGCCTGGCCTGCGAGAAGGGGAGGGTGTGCGCTGGGGTTGGGTAGGGAGCTCAGTCGTGTCTCTGGTAGAGGGCACTATCCCTTCTCTGTATTTATACCCAAGTGCTGGCCCTTGCATGCCTAGTAACTGAGCATCAGCTCCTCAGCGCTGTGGGGAACGCCATGCTTTTCTTCTGGGTCGCATGCGGCTGAGGTGCCAAAGCCATGGGTGGCTCCTGTTGAGTCATGCCAGCAGGTGCCTCCAGCTAGAGAGGGTGGGGGAGTGTCGTTGGGCAGGGAACGCTGGGCCAGAAGAGGCCCTGGAGGAAAACCTGAGGGATAGCCACTCTCAGGGAGGAAGCTTGGGCAGAGGTGTCTGTGCTGAAATCCAAGCACCAGGAAAAGGGCTTGGTTTGGAGCCTACCTCAGCTCCTGCCTCAGACAGCAGAGGGAGAAATGTCTTCCCTGTCCTGTTGGTAGAGCCCTGCACAGATGCACAGTTTATACCTGCGGGTGCAGATATCCACATCTGCAGATATAATCTGTGTATCTGTGCAGGGATCTACCCACTGGAGGATCTGCGATTGGGTAGGGAGGCGCAAGTCTTTTAAGTGGGCCTGGGAAGGAGGTGGCCTCCTGGGGTTCCTGATTCAGGTCTCACTTATTCCATAAGGCAAATGGTGGGAGTAAGTGCTGGCCACCTTGGGATCTGAGCGTCAAGCTGGGTTGCTCCCCTTCGTGCATGCTCACTACTAGCGGAGGACATAGGCCCCTGCAGACATGCCTTGGTCTGTTCAATGACCCTGACACACTGCACCTGAGCCCTAGCTGAAAAGAGCTGCTGGGGTTTGCCACAGCACCATACTGACTCATGGACTCTAAGGCCAGAAGGGACCATCATGATCCTCTAGTCCGACCTCCTGCAAAACACAGGCCACAGAACCTCACCCACCCGCTCCTGTGATAGACCCCTAACATCTGGCTGAGTTACTGATGTCCTCAAATTATGGTTTAAAGCAAGGGTGGGCAAACCAAAAAGGGTGGTCTGCCGGCTGGCTGCGACCTGCCAGCTGTTTTAAGCCAGCCTTCAAGCTCCTGCTGAGGAGCAGGGTCTGTGGCTTGCCTCACTCCAGTGCTCCAGCCGGGGCACAGGGTTGGGGGCCACTCCATGCAGCTCCCACAAGCAGTGGCATGGCTCCCCTCAGGCTCCTACGCATAGGGCAGCCAAGGGGCTCTGCTGTGCATGCTGACCCCGCCCAAAGGCCCACCTCCGCAGCTCCCATTGGCCCAGAACTTCAAGGGTAGTACCTGCCGCCGGGGCAGCAAGCAGAGCTGCCTGGCCGTATCTCTGCATAGGAACCAGAGAATTGACATGCTGCTGCTTCCGGGAGCCGCTTCCAGTAAATGCCGCCCGGAGCCTGCACCCCTGAACCCCAACCCCTGCCCTAGCCCTGATCCCCCTCTCCACCTCCAAACACCTCAATTGCAGCCCAGAGCACCCTCCTGCACCCCAAATGAGGGGAGGAAGGGGGAGTAGCTTAGTGGTGAGTGGTTTGAGCATTGGCCCACTAAACCCAGGGTTGTGAGTTCAATCCTTGAGGGGGCCATTTAGGGATCTGGATCAAAAATCTGTTGGATGATTTAATTGGGAATTGGTCCTGCTTTGAGCAGGGGGTTGGACTAGATGACCTCCTGAGGTCCCTTCCAACCCTGATATTCTATGATTCTATGAAACCCCTCATCCAGAGCCCACACCCTACTGCCCCAGCCTGGAGCCCCCTTCTGAACTCCTCATTTTTTGCTCCAACCAGAGCCCTCATGCCCTCCTGAACCCCAACCCCAATTTTGTGAGCATTCATGGCCTGCCATACAATTTCTATTCTCAGATGTGGCCCTTGGGCCAAAACCTTTGTCCACTCTTGGCTTAAAGATTTCAAGTTACAGAGAATCCACCGTTTGCACTAATTTAAACCCACAAGTGAGTCGTGCCTCATGCTGTAGAGGAAGGTCAAAAAACCCCGGGGTCTCTGCCAGTCTGACCCGGGGGCAATTCCTTCCCGATCCCAAATATGGCGATCAATTAGACCCTAAGCATGTGGGCAAGATCCAGCAGCCAGACACCTGGGAAAGAATTCTCTATAGTAACTCAGAACCAACCCCCCATTGCCCCTCCTCCTCTAGTGTTCCACCCCTGGCCTGTAGAGATATTTTCTGCTAGCTCCATGTAGATCGACTACACGCCATTGTAGAAAATCTCATCATAGCATCCTCTCCATTAACTTATCAAGCTCAGTCGTGAAGCCATTTAGGGTTTTTGTCCCCACTGCTCTCCTTGGGAGACTGTTCCAGAACTTCATTCCTCTGACAGAAACCTTTACCTACTTTCAAGCCTAAACTTGTTAATGGCCAGTTTACATCCATTTGTTCTTGTGTCCACATTTGCACTTAAATAACTCCTCTGGTATTTATCCCTCTGATGTATTTATAGAAAGCAATCATATCCCCCCCCAGCCATCGTTTGGTTAGACTAAACAAGTCTCTTCTCATAAGCTCCATTCCTTGGATCATCCTAGTTGCCCTTCTCTGCTCCTGTTCCAGTCTCAATTCATCTTTCTTAAACATGGGAGACCAGAACTGCACAGTGTCCCAAATGAGGTCTCACCAGTGCCTTGTGTAATGGTACTAACACTTCCCTCTCTCTACTGGAAATATCTCACCCGATGCATCCTAGGATCGCATTACCCTTTTTCATGGCCATACCACATTGACTGCTTAGTCACCCATCTCTTTCTCCTTCTCTGCTCCCAACTGATATGTCCCCAGCTTACAGCAAAACTTCTTGTTGTTTAGTCCCTAAGTGTGTGACTTTGCACTGTTTAATTTCATCCCATTTCTATTACTTCAGTTTTCAAGGTTGTCCAGATATTCTTGTAGGCTATTCGGGTCCTCCATATTGGCAAAACCTCCCAGCTTTGTGTCATTCACAAATTTTGTTAGCACACTTCCTCTTTTTGTGCCAAGATCAGTAATAGAAATGTTAATAAGATTGGTCCCAAGATCAATCCCTGAGGAACTCTAGTAGTAACCTCTTTCTGCCCTGTCAGTTGACCTTTCAGTAGGACTCTTTATAGTCTCCCCTTTAACCAGTTCCTTACCCCCTCTCATAGTAAGCCCCATCTTCTCCAATTTAACTGATAATTTCCTTGGTGGATCTGTATCAAATGCCTCACTGAACTCCAGATAGGTGACTGGAGATCACAAGGAGTAGAGATCTAGAGCCCCACTGCACATAGCCAGGGCAGGTTCCTTCAGCCAGCAGCACTCAGTGTTAGAGTGAGGTCTGTCAGGCCCCCTGGAGGTGGGCATGGTGTACACACACACATCCTAGTGTGTACCTTGCACTTTGTGGTTCTCGTGTGAGTTAGTGCATCGAGGTGAACCCTGCCCTCCCATAGTGTTGACCCTGACCTGGGTGCAGATTGCCTTATTCACATGTGGGTGTTGGCACATTTTAGTTGCCACATGTTTAAAAACCTTTCTGTGTATTGAAGACAAGGATTTAGGGAGAGAGGTGCTTGTTCCTGTGGTGTACATGATGCTTCAGAGAGAGCTGACATGTCCCTGCTTTAGGATATTCGTTCCAGCAGGAGCTGTGGCTAGTCTAGACAGAGTTCCAGTCCTGTTACCTGTACGACTGAAACGATGATGTGAAATGCCAATCAGTCGCCAAGCAAAGAAAAACACATCTTCAGAGGGTTTCACTAGCGAGCGGTTTGCAGGGGAAGTTGCAGTGCAGTTCTGTGGGTTTTGCCAGTCCTCATGCTTTATTGTTCTGGAGGGTCTGTGAGCAAGGAGAGAGAGACAGCTGTGTGCACCAAAAGAGACTGGGCCTAGGACTCAATGCAGAAGGAGTCTCACAGTTAAAGGTGGCTCATGGAGTCCATGGAATATAGACTAGGACTTCTTGGCTAGTCCTCATCCTAGCTGGAAAGACTACAGTAGTGGTTCTCAACCTGTGGCCTGCAGGCCACGTACAGCCACATTAGCATACAGCTGCAGCCCAGCTCAGCTCTGGATAGGCTCTGGATTGCTGGCTGTTGCCAGCTCCATGCAGCAGGGTCCAGCCAGCTGGCTGTTTTTGAATGCGGGCTGCTGCCAGGCCATGCACTTCAAGGTCAAGGTCTCTGCCTCCCGCCCTGCACTGAGCTCTCCGCTACTGGCCCCACTCTGTGGAGGGGTCTCTGGGCAGAGGACATTGGACAGAGGGATTTGCGGGGGCCACAATGATTAATAAGTTGAGAGCCACAGGACTACAGCATACTTAGTCCTCTGAAGAGGATCTAAGGCGGGCACTGCCCACATAAGTGCTTCTCTCAGCACCTAACAGCAACACTGGAAATATTGTACAATCATAAATATCGACTCCACAAATCACAAATTCTAGCTCTGTGTAGTTTGAAAGCTTCTCTCGTTCACCAGCAGAAGTTGGTCCAGTAAAAGATATTACCTCACCCACCTCATTTTAAGCTAAAGTAATTTGCAAGTTTGCTCAGAGCAAAGCCACAGAGCACTCAGGATTGCAGCTGCTATAGCTACAGTGTGGTACAGCCACCACCATCAGATGATCAGTATCATTTTTTTCGGTTGTGGGAGGAGCTTAAAACATGGGGAAAGCTAAGGTGTTTAGATATAACAACGTAGATAGATTTACTTCTCCTTATCTCTTCTCTAGTGAAACTTCCTCTCCTTGGCAATCATTGTATTATCCTGCAGAGAGGGAGATCTTCAGATAAAGGCTGTGTTTCTAAAACAGATCATTGTCCAGTGAAAGTGAAAGGCATTTTGTTTAGGGGATAAATTGAACTTTGGCCCTTTTGTGAGCATGTCACAGACTCGCAGGTCATGCCCACTCTTGGCCCTGTATGGTCCCTAGGGGGAACCCCCTTCAGTATGACAGCCCTTCTCGGGGGTCCACTCTCTCTCAGGGGTTAAGCTGTAGACCCCTCCGCCTCCTGGAACTGCACCTCTCTGAGCCTTAGCACACCTGTCTCGCCTCGTGGGCCCCCTCACTCCGGACCTGCAGGTACTCCACTCACAGAAGGGAATAAGGCAACCCTGTTCTCTAGACCGGAGTGACTCTCAGCCAGTGTAAACCGGGAGGGCTTATTGAGCATCTGAACACAGCATAGGAAACTCTCTGGGCCCTCAGGCCTGCCCCCCCTATGTCTGTCTCCCCTGCATCCAGGTGGGCTCTGCCCGCTCTCTCCCCAGTCCAGAGACCCTGTGCTTTCCAGCTGGGCATCTGGCCCCAACAGCTCCTTCCGTCCCAGGTAAACAGGTTGCTGGAGCTCTCTCTCTTCCGCCCTTTGTTCACCTCTGGCTGGAACTGGTTGGTCAGGTCACCAGGGTCCTCTCTCCTCAGCCCTTTGTCTTCCCACTGGTCAGAACTGGCTGACTGACTAGCTGGGGTCTTAGTCTTAATCACCAGGTCACCAATTATTAGGGTTTCCCATTTCCAGGCCATTGCCTCTGCTGCTAGGCGAGGTCACACCTGGTCCTCTGCAAGAATAGACCCTCTCCCACCACCTTACTAAACATGCAGCACACAGGAAAACTGAGGCGTGCATACTGTTCATGTAAAACACTACAAAGATCCCCAACTTTGCCCCAGTGTGTGCTTTAGCGCTGTATGAAGAAGGCCTGAAAGGGTTTTTAATGAATGTTTTTGCTTCTTTCCTACCTCAGAAATGCAGGTTTTCTCTAGCCTGTTTTCTGTTTCGAGAAGGCTCAGCAGGTGACTAGAGAGCAGGTGGATGCACGGCTGATCTGTCTCCGACAGATGCACTGTTGTAACCAAACCGATCTGTGACCATTAGGGACTCGGATCAGTGCAGCTGAATCCAGAGCACTGATCTAACCCCAATGTGGCATGATTTCATCCTTTTCTACACATAGCCTGAAATCTGTGCAACCCCTGTAGTGGGGACAGTCTTCAGTTGGTTAGGTTTAAGGCCAGATCTACACATTATTCAGGGATGTATAAAATCCACACCCCTGCAAGATGTAGTTAAGCTGACCTACCCCTCAATGTAACAGCGCTAGGAAGAATTCATCCATCTCCCTAGCCGGGGCCTCTTGGGAAAATGGTTAATTCCGGTGGTAGGAGAGCCCCTCACATCACTGCAGTGAGTGGCTCCCAGAAGCGCTTCAGCTGCACCACTCTTGCGTTTAGGTATAGCCATAGCCCAAGACCATTGCAAACTGAAACCAGTTTGGTTTCCAATCACACCGTTAATTACATGAGAGCCACTCGGTGTGGCATCCAGTCCTAACATCCCCAGAGTTCCTGAGTTTAACATGAGCAGGTGCCTGCATTAATTACGGAAGCCATCCCATGCCCCAGTCATGTGAGTGAGTCTGATCATCCCTGTTTCACTCATGGGGAAACGGAGGCACAGAAAACTGAGGTGGCCACCCCAGCGCCACCCAGCATCTCAGCAGCAGAGCTCCCAGCTCCTGATCTCCTGTCCAGTCTCCACTGATGCCCGGGGGAAGCGGTGTCTCTGCATATGCCTGGTTCAGAGCACTCGCTCTAAACCAGCAAGGTGCTAACCCCGTTAGGCCTTGCCCATTATACTGTAATACAGTGTTCCTATCCTATTTAGCTCAACAGCGCTACATGTGACAAGTGTAATCTGCTCCCGAGGCTTGCATTTCGTTTGCACTGCTGGGATAGCTGTCTGAATGTGTACAAGGCTACCGAGGCCTTAGCCTCTGCTTCCCAATGCTTGTCGACAGCGTCTTCCCAGAGATCCATCCTTGCTTGCCACAGCACACTCCTCGCTCACCTGCAAGCTGCGGTAATACCTCCCACGAGGCATGGATGCTGGAAAGGAAAAGGGAAGTTTACACAGCCTCCAGGAAGGGAGGATGCTGTTTAAATGGCATGTCTGTGAGACCTTATATTCTCCAGGGAAAAAAGGTTTGTTCTTAATTCAGGTTAACTGACATGAGGTAAAACTGCAGTGAAGGCAAGACATCTTCACATGAATTATCAGGTTGAGGATTTAGCCAAGTAGACCTGCTAGCTTGTCTTTACTGGAATTTTTACAGGTTCACTAACTCATGTTAAGAACAACCTTTTTTTTCCCCTAGTGAAGGTGTATTTTTATCCCCAAGTTAACTATCCGGTGTTAGAATTCTATGTCTGCAGCTGGGTGTGAGTACCCGGGTTAGCCTAGCCTGGGTATGAGAGTCCCTACTGCAGAGCCCTACCCGTGTTATCCTCACTGTCTCTGCACTTGCCCGTGTATGCTGAGGGCACATCCCATTATTCTTTGTGTTGGAGACGCTCTAGGATTTTCCCCCAGTCAGTTGTGAGAGAACTTGTCTGTCCTTTGGGAATTCTGGGAGGGCAGCCCCAACTTTAGAGATGTGCAGGTCGCCCGCTGGCTACAGATTTAGACACTGTAGTGTGGGCAGGGCCAAAATGCAGATAAAATTCTTGTCTTACTTGCTGCGACACTGCTGTGCCTGGGAGCTGAGGCAGGAGTTTACTGACTTAGCAAAAGGAGTGGCACATTGGCCTGGCCTAAAGAACAGCAGCTAGTTATCTGAGCTCATGCCAGCACCACTTAATACTTCCGAGATGGCAAAAGAGTTTCTAAGTAACGTGAGCAAACAATTCTCAACAAGAACTATTTACTCTGCCCTCCTGAGCATCCCCAGACAGTCTGTGGATGCCTAGGCTCAGGTAGTCAGAGGTGTTTAACTGCTGTCAAGGCTGAGTCCCCACTCTGGTACTCCGAGTGCAAAAGGTGGGGGCCCGCAAGGATTCTAAAAGTTAATACTGACCACTTCAGGCTTGTATTAAATTCCCAAGGTTACAGCTTTTCTCTGACCATATAGATGGGTAGATGCTGCCACCACCCGAGTGCAAAAAAAAGCCCTGTGAGAACCCAGGAAGGAGCACTTGGGAATTCCTCCCTCTGGTGTACTCTCAAGCCCTTTCACCCCCCTCCAGGGAAAAACTGAGAAAACAAAGAAAATCAGCCGTTGCCACCAGCTAATTAAACAGCATGTGCACAAACCTCTTAGGACACAAAAATCCAATTCTGTTCTTAAAAGTAAATTTTATTAAAAACAAAAGAAAATACATCTTGTAACTTAAACTATTGATAGATTTTTAAAAAGAACCCCTTAAAGGATTAAGCATCAAAATAACTTCCTTGAGGTCCAGCTTAAAGTTTACAAACGAAACAAAAGCATCCGGGGTTAGCACAGAAGAGTCCACAAGCCATAAAGAAACAAAAGAAAGAAACCTAATCACATCTTCCTAGATATTCCCTTATCTATATCTGGGATTTCAAATGAGGAGTATCTAGGTATGATCTGATGATTTTTCATACCTGGCTTACAGCATTGCTGCCCTGTGTTTCCTCTCCGGAAGAACAACCACAGACAGACAAAAGGGGAGTCTTGTTTCAATTTTAAAAGTTCTAGCCTTCCCATTGGTTCTTTTGGCCAGGTGCCCACTTACTTCATTTTACCTATGTATGCAGTCAGACTTTTTAACCCTTTACAGGTAAAGCAAGTTGAGAACAGCTGCCAAGAGGGATTTTATAGCTAACTGGCTGGGTGTCCATAAAAGGGAGGTACTCTCTCCCCCCGGCCCCCCATTTATCATAGCTGCTGAGCATCCTTTGAAGATCTGGGCTTAATTAACTAATTGAGCCTCTCAGTTCTGGGAGTCTCATGGAAACTGAGTCCCATGGAGGTGCTGAGAGCTGCCAGTTGGTAGCAGGGCTAAGTGGCTCCCAGTCCCAGCCCTAGCTGGCTCTTCCTCTCCGAACTGTGGAATCGTTGATCTGTCTGAGGCTCAGCCGTGGGTGGGGGGGGGGGGTGCACCTGTTGTGATGCTGGCTGTTTGCTTGCAGGATGTTTGACGTGGGCGGCCAGAGGTCGGAAAGGAAGAAGTGGATCCATTGCTTCGAGGGCGTGACGGCCATTATCTTCTGCGTGGCTCTCAGCGCCTACGACTTGGTTCTGGCTGAGGATGAGGAGATGGTAAGGACGGGAGAGGGGCTAATCCGGCCCTGCATCATTCAGAGCTTGTCTGAAATGCACGAGCATGAGGGACCATGGGCTTGGTGTCTCCAGCTCAATCCCCCAGATCTGTGCATGTTCACTGGGGTGGGGGTTTGCCACAGAAGGCTCCAGGATTCTTTTCCCTCCCCCACCCCTAGCACTCTAATCTCCTTCCTTCCGTCCAGGTGCCTTCTATCCCTCTCTGGCATCCTCTCGCCATCTGCCCCCATCCTCGCTGGCTACCAGTGCACCACCTCTCTTATGTGGGGGACAGAAATGAGGGATGTCTATAGGTTAGATGGGTACAGGAACTGGGCATCTCAGCAGAGTCATTAGTCCTCGTCTGGGGCAGTAGAAAGCTGTGGGTTTGCCTCCCGGCCAGCTGATCCTGCCAAAACCAGAAGGGACCATGGGGTACGTCTAGTCTGAACTGGCCAAAGACCTGCCCCCAAACAGGTCTTCCCAAGAGCAACTAGAAAAACTCCAGAGATGAAGAATCCACCGCGCCCCCCTGGTAAATTGCTCCAGTGGCTCATTACTCACCGCTAAACAATTCTGCTTTCTAGCCATGATTTATTCTGCAGTTCCACAAGCTCTTTACTGATTGCAGCCACACACTGGACAGCCCATGGGTGCTGCAGGAATGCTGAGCATCACTTGGTTAACACCATCTCTGTCCCCAAATCCCGGCACTCCACAGGGAGGAGGCTGGCGTTTTGGGAAGAGTGCTGTCTCAGTGCTCTGTAACGGTGGCAGTGTTGCTGTGCCAGGCTGGGATATGACAATAGCTTAACAGCCAAATTGTCCTCCCTTTTCATTCCAATGGTCCAGCACATTTCTCTTTTCCCTTTCTTCCTCTTCCTTCGGCTCCACAGGATGTTGATGATTAAACCTGTGTGAACGTGTCCTCTGATACTTTCATGTGATTCTAGAATTCCAGCTGACCGTGACCCTCCCCACACGCTTTCTACTCTGAAAACTGCTCCGCAATAAGATTTATGGCTTAAAAACATTTAAAGCTTCTCAGAATTCTCTTAGAACTGAGTTAACCTGGATGCCTGTTGCCCCTAAATGTAGGAGACGAGCACCCGCGTCTAGTTAGACTCCACTGGGAATGGTTGGAGGCAGCTCCATCCAGGAAACACTGGAAATGCATGAGGCTGTTGGTGTCCAAATGTCTCCAAAGTTGAGGATGGGGTGCCCCGGTGATCTCATCTGTGTGAAAGGCAGAGGTTCTGGCTGTGCATGATCCTGAGTTCTTCCCCAGCTCATGCTGAGGATGTCTGATGTCGTCATATGGTCCTATCACTCAAGCGTGAGCAGGGGAGGGGTATTAGCCCCATTGTACAGATGCAAAACTGAATCCCAATACTCAAAGGTATTTAGGCACTAAACGTCCATTGATTTAAACTGAACTTGGCTACAGCATAATGGAATTTGATTCCAGTGGGACCCCTAAACCCCTGTGGAAATCTGGGCCAAAGTGACTTGCACAAAGTCAGAAAGGGAATTTTGGGGGACAAGGGACTTGAACCTGGGTCTTAAATTCCAGTATTATGCCCAAACCAGTAGGCAGTCCTTCCCCCGCCATTTCCCGAGCTCCTAACCTAGTTCTTGCTCTATCTGGGTCCTGTCTGGCTCACTGAATGCCAGTGGTTGTCTTGACAGAATCGGATGCACGAGAGCATGAAGCTGTTTGACAGCATCTGTAACAACAAGTGGTTCACAGACACGTCCATCATCCTCTTCCTGAATAAGAAGGACCTCTTTGAGGAGAAGATCATACACAGCCCTCTGACCATCTGCTTCCCCGAGTACACAGGTAACTTGCTGCTTCTCGAACAGGGTGAAACCCATCCTGGCTCCCAGCGAGTGGCGAATCAGCCACATCCACGTGGCTCTGGGATGTGGTCTGTAGCTCAGCACCTGCTCTGGGTGGAGGATAAACCTGTAGCTCCTAGAATTTCCATCCCAGACCTTTCCCATTCCAAGATCACGTGGCCACACCCTGGTATCACAGACCACGGGGAGGAGGTAAAAATGAAAACACCAAGGGTTGAGTTATCTTGTTTATGCATAGGCCTGTTGCGCTGAAATCCCTGCCTGTTAGTACAGGTCATGGCTGAGAGGAGGTGACTACAAATGGGAGGTCCTGTGTCATCAGGAGCGATTGGGTCCCATTGCCGACCTCATGAGAGGCATCTGGTTAGGAATGCATGAAATGAGCATGTGGATGGTACAGATGCAATAAAGGCAAGATACACAGGGCTCTGAAGAGCCTGAGAATAGCACCAAGAGCGGAGAGGCTCCTGGCAGTGCCAGAGGAACTAAACCCAAAGGTCTGTGCTAGACCAGGAAGCTCCTGTGACTGATGGTGGGGCTGCCTCCAGGAGGCATGTCCCTGTGAATGGGACAGACAGCAGGAAAAGCCAGCTCTGTCACTGCTCCTGCTGCCCTGAGCTCTGCTGAGGTGAGAAGGGATGTAAGAGAGGGCAACTCGGTTGAGATGTTGACCAGAGGGCGAGCCTCCTGGAGGAGGGGTCGTACACGAGTTAGGGTGCCTGTCTGCTGTGTTTAGCTGTGGGGCAGGGTTGGGTATAAAGCCCGTCCAGACCTTGTGGTTGTACATGGCAGCTGAGTTGGCTGCTGCCATCTGGGAGCTTAGCTACAGCAGGAGTGATGCGGGTTCCGAGGGCTTATCTGATCACGGGGCTGTGTGCTAGAGTAGGCCTGAGGTGCTGAGGAGATCTCTGCTCAGCCTTTGCTTCCTCCAGGTACCTGGAAGGCCCCGTGAGCTAGGCCAGCTGTTAGCACAGCTCCTCCAGCATCATAACCCCATAACCTGGGGTTCAGGGAGGATTCTGTTCAGGGGCAAGATGAAGCCACTGCAAACTTCGAGGCAAACCCTGTTGTCAGAGGGATGCTGGAGCTATCCTGTTTTGTGCCGTCAGACTGGGAGCTTGCAGGCCAAGCCAGGCCTGCCAAAGTTACTCTAGGAGACGTTCTGTCTGGGCTCCTTGAGACCCAGCCTATTTGAGGTGGTCGTGTTAATTGAACACTGGCCCACATGTACTTCAAACGACAGGGGAGTTGCTTGAGCCCCAGCACGTGATGCACAGAACCAATCTCTTACTCGTACCGTGGGGTCCCAGCTTCCCTGGCGTTCCATCTGGAGCTGCCCTCTCCCAGCCTTGGGGGGGAAGCTGGGGCTCCTGAGGTGGAGACCAGCTGGCCTCTTCTGCATAGTGGCTCTGCCTTGTCAAACTGGGATGCCTGCCTATCGCGTACCGCTCCAGTCCAGTGGCCACGGCCATGGCAGGAGAGAGGCGGGTTTGAAAATCCATGTATTGTGTAGCAAACCTAGGTCCACCAGGGAGTGACGGTCACTGCACTGCCCTCCAGGGCCCCTGTGAGCTCAAGAGTATAACCCACTGGCCATGTCCCACGTCCCGCTCTGCTCAGCCCACAGAAGGTGAGTCTGTTCCAGCCACAGCTACGGAGCTTGACTCAAGCTATAGCCACTCCTGCTAGGGTCCAATCCCTGGCATAGCACTTGGATCCTTCTTGAGAGGCCTCCGCTCCAGCTACAGGAAAGTCGCTTCCTGCTCCAGCCCCATGGCTAGGTTTAGCTCTGGGAGCACTTCTAATTCTGTCCACTGGAGGGCAGCAGAGTCAGCTGGTAGCACCTGCGACCTCTGTGCCAAACAGGACCGCATGTGCCAGGTACTGTACAAACACAGACAGTCATTTAGAAACCCGTTAACTCTCCCTGGTCACTAATCCCTGCAAACCCTTGAAACACGGTTTGTTTCAAGAGCAGCCCAAGGAGCCCCAGAGAGGCAGGGAAGAGAAGGTGAGCACAGCAGTGTGCAGGCTCCATTTAGTCTGCATTGTTTTACCAGCACCTCCTGACAGCAGTGGCAAATCCTCATTGGATCCTCACTGTGAGACTGAAAACCTAAGGGTGTCTCCCCTGTGACGCTTGTTCATAGAATCCTAGATCATCAGGGTTGGAAGGGACCTCTAGAGGTCATCTAGTCCAACCCCCTGCTCAAAGGAGGACCAACCCCCAACTAAAATCATCACTTGTCCTCTACAGAGGAAGTGCCAGAGACACGCTAGGTTAGGAGGACAGGAAACCTCAAGCTGCTCAGTCCCTGCTGATAAGCTACCAGGCTAGTAGCTTGTGTCTGGCTCCTCCTAGCGAGGCTCAGTGGAGTCTCCTTCAGTTGGGGGGTCTGTACAGGGCAGTGGCCCATTGAGCTGTGGTGGTGGCTGAGCTGCTCTCTCCTGGGGTTACCGGCAGCTGTGCACATCATGACCGCCCTCCATACAGAAGGGAACCAGTGGACAGATCACCTTCCTTCTGGGTTGGGGGTGAAATACCTGTGACCAGCCATTTCCAGCCTTCGGCGCTGCTCTTGCTGTGGGAGAACGCCATGTTCAGGCTCCATATGGAACTGTCTGGGTCTCCACCCCAACTGCCATGTGCCAGACGCCCAGGTCTGGCTCGGGAGTAAGTAGCTTTGACCTAGAAGAGATGCTGTCTGGCTGTCTGGGGTCTGTCTATACTTGTACTGGTGACTCCTTCCACGTAGCAAGTCTCTTAGCGTGACTCCCCCCTTGTAAATTAAAGACACTTTAAAATATATTTAACACCATTATAAATGCTGGAGGCAAAGCAGGCTTTGTAGTGGAGACTGACAGTTCATGACCCCCCATGTAATAACCACACAACCCCCTGAGGGGTCCTGACCCCCAATTTGAGAACCCTGCTCTACACTGCAGCTCTGAGCACTCCTCCCAGCCTGGGGAAACAGGCTCATGCCCTGCTAGTGTGAGTCTGTCTCCCTGGGATTAGAGGCTCTCTCCCCACTGCAGCGTGGATGGACCGTGACTTCAGTGGTAGGGTAATTTGGGGTGACGGCCTGAGATCTGGAGAGGCCTTAGAGTAGTATGCAGTTCTGGGTTCCATACTTCAGGGGTGATGTGGACAAATTGGAGAGTCCTGAATGATCAAAGGTTTAGAAAACCTGACTGCTGGGGACAGGTCAAAAACCTGGGCATGTTTGGTCTTGAGCAAATAAGACTGGATTAGGGCTGCTACCAGTGTTCAAGTCTGTGAAGGGCTGCTCTAAAGAGGATGGGGATCAATTTTCTCCACCTCTGCTGAAGGAGGTGTGATGGAGTAGGAATACTGTTTGTGTGTCTCAGTTTCCCCTATGCATTTCTTAAGTGTCTATGTGAAGGAATAGTATTGCAAAGCAGAGAGACAGTGTAAGCAAGCAAGGCAACGCCCTGTCCCTTCCCACCACCTCTCTACCTCTGAACCTGTTGGAGAGAGGTCAGCTGAGCTGCCTGGGGAAGGAATGACACAGAGAAAGGAATGCAGGGAAGGGGCAGATGAGGAAGGGGGAGTCTGGATCTGGCTGGGGGCTGGCAAGGAGCTGCAGGCAAGCTCTGCCGGGCTCTTGGGCCCCCAAGATGGACCCAGGGGAGGGGTCGCGTTCGCTCTACCTAGATTATGTTCCTGTCATCGAATAAACCTCTGTTTACTGGCTGCCTGAGAGTCATGTTTGATTGTGGATTTGGGGTGCAGGACCCCCTGGCTCCCCCAGGAGCCCCCCTCCCCCGGTGGGCTCGCTGGCTCGCTGAGGGAAAGCGCACGGAGGGGCAGAAGGTGCTGAATGCTCCGAGGTCAGACCCAGGGAGGTGTAAGCGGGAACCTGTAAAGCTCCTAGCCTTGGAGACAGGCTGTGTACGGAGAGAGGACGCTTTCCCTCGGAGTCCTAACTGGCTTCATAGGGAGCAAGTTCTAGACCATCACCCCAGGCACTCTGTGACAGGAGGACAAGCAGCAGTGGATGTAATCAGCAGCAAGGGAGATAGCGGTTAGATATTAGCAAACACTTTCTAACTCTCAGGGGAGCAAAGCCCTGCAACAGGCCTGCAAGGGGGGTTGTGGGATTTCCCGTCATTAGGAGGTTTTAAGACTTGGTCCTGCCTTAGTGCAGGGGACTGGTGTTGATGACGTCTCTAGGGCCCTTCCAGCCTGACATTTCTCTGATTCTCCAACCACAGACATGGATAATACTTTCCCTGAGGGCAGCAGCCAACAAGTTGTCTCTAGGCAGTGCTTCCATGCACTTATTGTGGGCTGCCGCATTCTTTATCCCAGATCACTGGAGAGCCCCCAGAAGAGAATTTGGGGGTGTCCAGAGGTTTCTCAGTCAGCCACCGTCTTGGCCTATGCACCAGGGATAGAACCGGGCACTTCAGAGCTAAGAGTAAGAGCTGGTAGGGCTTGAGCTAAATGACTGAGCCCTTAGGTGGGCCTGTTCCAGAATCCATCCTCTGAGGGCTTAGGCAGAGGGGCCCATAACGCACCCGGCCCTGTGGGATGTATGTGTTGCAGTGTTGTGTATACTAGCCAGTGTGTTCTAGGCGGAGCTGGTTGCACGGGTTTTTCACTTGCAAATGGGTGGACACCTGCACTGAAATACGTCCGACTCAGAGCTCTGGTGCAGAGGGGCCTATCCAAATGTGCACGAAGAACAGGCGCTTCCCTCGGACCCAGTTCGGCATGTAGCTCCACAGACCCAGTCAGTCCTCCAGGGCGGGTGGGGACGGTTCTCCGTGCCAGAAGCTGTCATAGAATGATAGAATCTCAGAGTTGGAGGGGACCTTTGGAGATCATCTAGTCCAGCGGTTCTCAAACTTGTTGAGACCGCGACCCCTTTTTGTGCTCTGGCGGCCCCCCGCGACCCCTCCACGGAAAAGCCGCAGAATTTTTTTTTTATTTATTTTTTTTAAAGCACTGACCCCCCTGCGCCCGCGCACCCCCCATCCGCCGCCAGGCTGCCGGCTACACCCCGGCCCCCAGTCCCCGCCGCTGCTAGGTCCGCCCAGCCCCCAGTCCCCACCACTGCCGGCGGGCTTCAGGGTCCGCCCGGCCCCCAGTCCCCGCCGCTGCGGGTGGGCTTCAGGGTCCGCCCGGCCCCCAGTCCCCGCCGCTGCCAGCGGGCTTCAGGGTCCGCCCGGCCCCCAGTCCCCGCGGCCGGGTCCCCAGTCCCCACCACTGCTGGCGGGCTTCAGGGTCCGCCCGGGCCCCCAGTCCCCGCCACCGGCGGGCTGCCGGGTCCGCCCGGCCCCCAGTCCCTGCCGCTGCTAGGTCCGCCCGGCCCCCAGTCCCCACCGCCACGGGTGGGCTGCCGGGTGGCGCCGTCCCCCGTCTCCGCCATGGGCGGGCTGCCGGGTGTGCGCCAGCCCACCCGCTGGGGGGGACTGGGGGCCACTGCACAGCAGGGAGCCCACCCGCTGAGGGGACTGGGGGCCGGGGCGGGCTGCCGGCTGTGCCCCAGCCCTAGTCACCGCGAGTTGCGGCGGCAGGAGCTCACTACCCCCCAGGGAGTGCTCGGCGACCCCCCGGGGGGTCGCGACCCCCAGTTTGAGAATCCCTGATCTAGTCCAACCCCCTGCTCAAAGTAGGACCATTTTTGCCCCATATCCCTAAATGGTCTCCTCAAGGATTGAGCTCACAACCCTGGGTTTAGCAGGCCAATGCTCAAACCACTGAGCTATCCCTCTCCACATTCCCTCACCCACGGCACTCACTGCATTGTCGTGGAGCACAGCATCACTGGCCTAAAGAAATCACGAGTGTGGGTTAAAACTCCTGACTGTTTAAAACCCCACAGCGGTTCAGTTCTGCTTCTTTGATTTTGATGCCTGAGCCACTGTCAAGCTTTTCTCTGCAGCTGGGAGGGCAAGACACCTTTTTTGAAGGAAGCTGCGATCTCGTACAATGGCACCACTCCTCGTGAGAGCTGGCGGCACTGGGACCATGGCCCAGCCAGGATGAAAGGCTGCCTCCCGCTGTCCAGTGTGTGTGAAATCTGTCTCCTTCAGCAGAGGGAGCTCCTCACTGGAGACTGGCGATTCAAGTTGTGTTGTAAGCAACTGTGGCAGCCTATGGGGTGAGAAACGAGCCGTGGGTGCAACAGCAAGTCAGTGGGTACACGGCTGGGAGTCTCCTCAGATCAGCAGTTACTGGAGGTGCTTGTTCAGCCCCCTCCATGCCCCAGACTAGTCTTGATGCAGAACAGGTGTGATTGGTTAAGTTGCATTCAAATCCCCTAGTGACTTAGTCGCTTTTGGAGCCAGTGGGAGCATCTCCTTAGCATGGGACTCGTGGCCTGGCTTTGAACTTCGCCAGCCACTAGCCAGCATCCAGGCCAGGTGTCGCATTGGGGCACTAAGGCTGCACGGAGCCCCGCTGGGAGCGCTCTCCTCTGGGGCACCGCCCCCCCCAGCCTGGCTGGCATTAACCAGGAGTAAAACCCCAAGCGATGCATGGGGTGTGGACTGAGGGGCAGAGGGAACACCCCTGTCCCCAGCTGTGCGCGTTGGGAGCTGAATCCTGGATGCAGCTGCCATGGTGTTGGCACCTTCTTATGAGAGGCACAACTCCATCTTTCCGATCTTCCTCTCCCCTATTTCCCCCTGCGAGGAGGGCACTGCCTCAGGGTCTGGGCAGCATCTGCTTACCAGACATGCCAGAAGGGCAGGCGGCAGAGGGCCAGGGGGCAGGGCTGCTCCAGTGAGCGCTGCACGCTTTGGGCCTTACGTGGTACCCCTCTGCCATCGCTTTTACTGAGTGACAGCACGCCCTGCTGGCTGGCCCTAATACACACTGCCTGTCCCCTCCCCTGCCCATGCAGCTCGGGGAGATCAGGAGTCACCCCATGGGGTGAACCTGGAGCTGGGCTCTCTGCGTGGATTGGCCTGTGTGGGCATTGGACTCCGGGTGGGGGGACATTTGGGCAAGCAGCCCCGGCTTTGGGGCTCGAAAGCGGGTCTCTTCCACCAGCAGAGGTTGGGCCAGTAAAAGATTCTCACCCACCTCGTCTGTTGCTCCACTGACACAGTTGCAGCCCTGGCCTGGGAGCACTGAGCCGCCTCTGAGCCTGGCCAGGAAACTGAATAGCCCCCCACTGTAAAGTAGTGAGGGCTACAGCTCAGCAACGCTTGTGCTTGCACCCAGCGCTGCCGGCCACAGGGAGACCCATGTGGGAGGAGTCACTCGACCTGCTTGGCCATGTGGCTGGGTTCTCCATTACTTGTAGCCACTGTTGTGGGTTGTTCCAGGCACCTCAGTGCCCAGGCCAGGGTACAACTGTGGGCAACAGAGCTGCTCACATTGGGGTCATTTTAACCAAGGGAGAGACTACATGAGGCTGGTCCAAGGGTTAGAGCATGAACCTGGGACTCAGGTTCAATTCCCTGGTCCCTCATCTGTGCCTCAGTTTGCCCATCTGTACACTGGAGATAATAGCACAGCCCTTCAGCATAGGGGTGGGAGGTAAATACAACACAGTGTGAGGTGCCCCTGAGACAGACTAATGGAGGAAATATTCCTGGTATGCCAGGCCCAGCTCTCTTCACCCCATTTCTACCATGATGCATAGCAGACAAAGGGATTTCAGAGACAAGTGCCAACAAGGAGGTGTGGAGAGACAGGGTCAGATATGAGTAAGGGGAAACACGACTGACAAGATGTACAAGTGCATGGTCAGTCGGTGGTGCAGTTCTGTTCAAGGGGATAGTTGGGGACATTGAAAGGTAACACGCTGAGGGTACTTTTTCACCCAGTGTATATTTAACCTGTGGAACTTATTGCCTCAAGATCTCCCTGAAGCCGAGAGGTTAACAGGATTCAACCAAGGCTTGGGCATGTGTAGGGCTGAGAAGCTCCACATTTACACTGGCCAGGAGAGACATGGATCAGGCTTAGTCTTTGGGGTCACACTTTCTAGAAAGGGCTGGTGATGAAGGGTAGTGAATGAAGACAGGTGTGTGTGCTGGGATGGCTGTAAGCCGGGGTGGGCAAACATTTTGGCCAGAGGGCCACATCTGGGTGGGGAAATAGCTTACAGGGCCAGGAATATAGGGGTGTGGCAGGGAGTGTGGGAGGGGGTGCAGGGTTTATCAGGGGGCTCAAGGCAGGGAGTTGGGGTGCAGGTTGGGGTGCAGGAGCGGTTCGGGCTCTGGCCCGGTGCAGTTTACCTGGAGCTGCTCCAGGGTGGCAGTGGCGTGACCGGGGCCTGGGCAGGCTCCCTGCTAGCCCCAGGAAGTAGCTGGCACCATGTCTCTTTGGCCTCTCGGAAAGCGGGGGAGGAGGGAGGCAGAGGGCTGAATGTACTGCCCTTGCCTGTGGGTAACTCCCTCAAAGCTCCCATTGGCCGTGGTTCCCTGTTCCTGACCAGTGGGAGCATTGGGGGAGGTACCCACAGGCAAGGGCAGCTCAGGGAGCCTTCTGCCTCCCCCTCCCCCAGGGGCTGCAGAGAAATGGTGCCGGGTGCTTCTGGGAGCAGCGCGGGGCCTGCGGCGCCAAAGGGATGGCAATTCCGCGGGCTGGATCCAAAGCCCTGAGGGGCCAGATCCGGCCCACGGGCCGTAGTTTGCTCACCCCTGTTGTAAGCAGTGGCTATAAGCAACCTATGCACTTTCTAGCATAGGTTGCTTAAATAGCCATTTATTAAAGCATTTGTTGTTCATTTATTAACCCTCCGTACGCTACTTGCAAATATCCCTGTGGTGTAAAGTGTGACTGTGCCCGTGGCACACACCCAGCTCAGGCACCAGGTCAGGATCTCGTTTTCTGCCTGAGGAAACTGAGGCACTGCCAGGTGAAGGGACCAACCCAGGATCAATGCTCGGGGGGGCTGCCTCTTAGCATTGTGCCCTGTACTCAGATGGCTCATTCCCTCTCCTCAGGGGCCAACAAGTACGATGAGGCGGCCGGCTACATCCAGAGCAAGTTCGAGGACCTGAACAAGCGGAAGGACACCAAGGAGATCTACACGCACTTCACCTGCGCCACCGACACCAAGAACGTGCAGTTCGTCTTCGACGCCGTCACTGACGTCATTATCAAAAACAACCTGAAGGACTGCGGGCTCTTCTAACGGCAGAACGGCACCTGCTGTGGAACGGGGGAAGGTGAGGCTGGCCGGGGAGGCCTCAGGGCCCAGTGAGGGCTCAGGGATAGAGGCCTGAGGAAAAGGGGGGAGGGGCTGGTGCCCAGGTACAGCCTGTGGAGGAGAGGCACTGATGCCCAGGCTGGAGGAGGCCAGGCTGGGGAGCGCCGGGGCTGACTGTGCAGCCAGGGTCCTTCTCTGTCCACGTCCCCGGGAGGCTCTCAGCCCTGGGTCTGTGAGCAAACGGGTCCTTCCTCCTTCTCAGGCCGCCCCACTGAGCTGTGGTGTGGGGCAGCCTGACTGCATGGATTGTTTTGGATCAGCCCAAGGGGGCGCCTCTCAGTAATGTACAAGGCAGGCAGAGTATAGGTCAGGCTGACGCTTCCCAGAGATGGTGGAACCTTGCTCTGGGTTGCTGCTGGGAGACGCAGGCCTATGAAGAGAGGGCTGGGGGCCCCTCAGGCCTTTAGGGAGGGAAATGGGGGGCTGGAGAATGCAGCCTCTCTGCCCATGTGGGGCAGATTGGAGCCCAGCCATGGTGAAATCCAAGCCACCTGGCACCTGGACCCCAGCTATCACCTCCTAAGCATCAAGCCATTGCCCTGGTGCTCTGTGGTAGGGAGCCCAAGGGTGGTCATGGATTGGGGGAGCAGAGGACTAGTTCTAGGTGGCACAGGTTGCAGCAGGCCCAGGCGTTAGGCCCTCCCTGGGGAGGCCAGTGGGAGCAAGGGGGCTCTTACCCTGGCAGTGCTCATGTCCAGCGACACTGACGTGCCTGAGGCTAGGCACAGGGCGGGCCTAGTGTTGCCGGGGCCATGGGGCTTGTGCCCTTGTGCTCTGACCAGCCTGAGGCAACAGCCAGGTCCCTTTCCTGGGGCAGCTCACATGCAACCTGGCTTTACAAAGCCAGCTGTACCGGGGGATGCCGGGCTCTGGGGAGCCTGGGACTCACCCATAGCTCCTGCGGGAGGGACTCCAGCAGCAGCTCAGGGAAGCTGTGCCGTAGATCTGATAGCCAGTGCCTGCCGATGGCTGTGTCCAGGGCTCGCAGTGCTACTGCCCTCAGCCCCCACTCCGAACACAGCTCCTGACGAAGCTGGTTTCCTCTCTGGGGGTGGGGGCAGGAAGAGGGGATCCAGGGGCGTGTTCCCTCGGGGCTTCTGTTTGAAGGCATGTCCAGGGCACTGAGAGCCAGGTGCCATGCATAGGGCCAGGCTGCTGCCATTCCTGATAGCCCCGGCAGGCTCCCTCCCCCCCCCCCCCGATCCAGAGGTCACTGGTTCAGTCCCCATTGCTAATGACTCACATGGGGGCATGGCATTAAATGGGCACCAAGGGAACCTCCTTGTGTCTCCTCTTTCCTATCCCTCTGCCTCTCCCCCCACAGTCCCATGGGGGGCTGCAGTGGGGTGCTAGTGCTGCCCATGGGCCCCCACTAACTCCTGGGTGCATCTTTTTTCTAGGATTACTTGAACTGCCTGTACCGGAGGAGAGGCTGTTGCCGAGGAAGGAAGGACTGCACCATTTAACAACTTCTGCTTCTTGTTTTTTTGTGTTTTCTTTCCCCTCCCCCTCCCCCTCCCCCTCCTAATAAGACTCTTTGGTTAATGATCATGACACGAAGGCAGGTCCCGTCTGGGACCCCCAGCCGCCTGCTGCAAGCCATGTTTCTATCTGAACCTGCTAGGTATTTCTCCCCCCTGCCCACCCGCACAAGGATTCATGGGTCACACCGATCAGTGGCTGCAGATTGGGACACTTTCATCCGGTTAAACTAAAGCCCAGCAGCTTCAAAATGAAACAGAAAAAATTATTATTTTGGGGGTGGGGGAACCCCACATTTTTAATTGTTTTGTTTTTTTAACTGCGGTTGGAATTGCTCTCGACCATCCTCTCTTAAGAAATCACTTTCCAAATGTTTACATTCGAACCGTTGCTCTTTCACTGGGAGGGGAGGGGGTGTGAGCGGGGGGGCTCCAGCGAGTCCCTCGGACTTCTGTGATTTGCACAGACCAGCAAGAAAAAAAATCAACATTCCTTTTTTAAAAAAAAAATCAATTTACAAAAATTGTATTTTACATTGCTTTTTAAATGAGATCTTTTAAAAAAAACTATTTAACGAAGTCCAGTACTAAATGGTCAAGTTGTCCTCACAGAATCTATTAGTTAAAAAAAAATCAATAAATTGTGCCTTGAGGGGTGTTAGTACGTTTACATCTGTTCCATAGTTGCTCCGACATTAGTTGTGTTCAGAATTGGGTTCAAATAAATTCTCCCCTCCAGATCTCCGGGCCAGGCATGGGGAGAACACGGCCCAGAACCTCGAGCCCCATCTTTCCCCCTGGGCAGAACTAGGTTTCTAAGGGCTAAGACGCCAGCGAAGGACTAAGCGGAGGTGATCACGTCTGCTTCTTTCCGGTTCCTTCTCCTCCCCTGCCCCAGTGGGCGGGGATTGCTCCTGAGGTTGCTCTATTGTCAACTCTGTTTTAAATGTAGTTTCTTAGCTCTAACTGTAGCGTTGGTTGAGGAAACACTGCTGTATGTAAGCAGGCCCCGGCAAGCGGCTCGGGGCCCTTAGCCAGCGGCAGACGCAGCCTAGCTTTTATCACAGGATGTTTTACCAAATTGTTCACATGGTTTGAAATAATAAAATGTAGAAAGAAACCCCCCTGTTTGTGCTGCTTTGATTGGTTCCATCCCCAGCAAAAGGGAGTTTGGGGGCCGTTGGGAGAGGGAAACCCCATGGAAAGCAGCTGTGAGTTTGCCCCAGCCCTGGGGAGCTGCGCTCACAGGACCAATGCTCTGTTGAGCAGACATTGTTGAGGAGAGGCCATGAGATTGCCTTGTTCCGTGCCAGGGATCGGGAACTTGGCACGGGGCAATGAGCAGAGAGACTGAGGCTAAATCTCTTTATTAATAAAAGGGGATGGGGACGTGGGACAGAGGGGGAGCAGCAGCTGTGGTACCAGGAGGTAACTGGGGGATTTGGATGGTGAGCTGCGGCTGTGAACCTAGGGGGGTGATGGGTTGCAATAGCCACGGTACCGGGAGGGGGTGATGTGGTACAGATGGGGAGCTGCAGATGTGGCACTGGGGGCTGGTGATGGGGGGAGGGACCTGTGGCAATGGGGGGGCATGGTGATTTGGGGGGGGACTGCAGAACTGGGGGGTGGTGATTGAGGGGGGCCGGCACCAGAGGCTCAGAAGAGGCCACAGTCCTTGAGGTTCTCTTTGATGATGATATCGGTGACGGCATCAAAGACGAACTTGACGTTCTCTGTGTCGGTGGCACAGGTCAGGTGTGAGTAGACCTCCTTTACGTCCCGGCGCATGTTGAGCTCCAGGAACTGGATCTTGATGTAGTTGCCTGCGTCCTCGAAGGTGTTGGGTCCTATGGAAACATCGAGGTCAGGACAATCAGGGGGTGGCTCAGCTGCTAAACTGGCCCTATGCCCTGTGGGGAGGTGTGGACACCCTAGAGCCTGCCTGCAACTCCGTGCCCCCACCCCCAAACCTGCTATGAGGCCACTGGCCCAAGGAGCCAGACACCCCAGGCCTTAACTGGGGCCCTGCTGCTGAGATCCCCCAAAGCTTCATCACCCCATTCACTCCATTTGCTCCCCTTTCTCCTCTCCAGTCTAAACCAAATTCATTTCTCAGATTCTCCCGTCCGCCCCAAGTGCCCAGGTCGTCTTAAAACAGCAGGGCTGAGCTGCCCCCAGAAGAGGCGAAGGAGACTTTCTGCCACTGCTGTGCCCTCCCCAGTTGGCACCCCCAACTTCAGTGTAAATGCAAGGAGCCAGAACCACTGGGCGAGAGTGGTACTCTGCTACAACTAGCCTCCCAGCCACTAACTCCATATTGAAGGCAGCCCGCACCTTTGCTCCTGCAGGGAGATGGCTGTGGTCACTCTTAGTGTGGGCAAAGAACCTGCCAGCATGATCAGTTCCTGCAAACACCTGCCACGCAGGACTGGCAGAGATGCCCTGAGTTGGCACCAGCAGGACATCTGGCTCTGCCTAGCACTGAGGGGAGCCAGTTGGTGCAGGGGCACTGACTGGCTGTGTGGAGAGGGTATGGGGGGTAGAGCCAGGATAGAGGGCAGAGTTAAGACTCTTCTGGTGATGCAAGGGCTTGGGAGTGATAAGTGATGCAGTGGGCAGCAGGAACCTGGGGGTGGTTGCTAAATTGCTGCCATGTGGCATACTGGACCCAGCTACATAGCCGTGGGTGTCCCCAGGCTTGAGGGCTGGGTGCAAGCTGCCCACTGCAGTGTGTTCCCATGTGGGATCCTGATAATAATGGTGGGTCTGAGTATTGTGCAGGGCAGGAGGGAAGCACTGACCCTGCCCTGGGATAAGGGGAGATCTTGACAGAGGGCCTGGTCCCAGCTCCATAGCTCAGCTGACTTGGCTTTGCGCCAAGGTTCCCCTCTCCAGTTGTTCTGGGGGAGTTGGGCACATCAGAGCATCTGTGAATCTGGGCCCCAGCTGTGCAGCACCTGCCTTTGGGAAACGCCTACCCATGTGCTTGTCTGCACAGGGTAGCCGGGGTCCTGGTGAGCCCTGCCCTATGGCGGGGGTGTCACGCTGCCAGCCAGGGCAGTACTGTCCCAAGGCTCTGAGCTCTTCACTTGCTGGGTTGCTTAGTAAGAGAAAGGCCCTAGAGTCCCCATCCCCAGCCTACCTGCTCCTCCCCATCCCCAACACTTCCATCTGGGGCTGTCCCAAAAGGGCTCCCCAGCCTGGGGAATTTGGGACTGGCCCCCCCAGGGAACTTAACACTGCAAGGAGTTCAGATACAGTAAACCCTCGATTTAACGGACCTCGATTTAACGGACTTCGGATGCAACAGACAAAATTTCTGAGCAAGTCTGATGCATTCCTGATCCATTTCTGGCGGGCTGGCTGCCGGCTCCCGGCTGCCGCCTGGGTCCAGACAGCGGGCGGGCTGGCTGACAGTTCCCGGCTGCCGCCCGGATCCCAGCAGTGGGCGGGCTGTGGAGCTGTCGCCCCGACCCTGTGGCGGGCGGGCTGCTGCTTCGACAGCTCTTTTTTTTAATTATTATTAAATAATGGACTTTTTGATTTAACGGACACCCCCTCGCCCAAATTAGTCCGTTAAATGGAGGTTATACTGTACCTGCATTCACAGGCCTGCCTTGTGCCCTCCTGGCCAGTGGGTGGAGCGGCTAACCAGGCAGAAATACTGGACCAGGAAGTTACCCTAGAGTCAGACCCTCAAAGGAACTTGGTCCCCAACTCGCCTCCTGGGATCTTCAGCTGGGAACCCTCTTCTGGAGTTAGGGGTGTAACCTGGTCAGTTCTAATGAGGCCCCCATAGTTCAACCACTGTGCAGCAGGCCCCCTGAAGCCTGGGCAGTAGGGCAGCTCCCTTTCTCTGCAGTGGCCTTGGTGTGACTTAGGGTCACCCCCCTCTTCCCTCCCAGGTTGGGCACCACAGGCTGGGTGATGTCTGATTTGAGAATTCAGGGGAGGCCCCGTTGTGACCTAGGTGTGAGGACCTGCAGTTCACCTGCCTGCTTAGCTGCTGGTTTCACCCCCCAGCTCTCTGAGGAGTAGGGTGACCAGAAGTCCCAATTTCATAGGGACAGTCTTGATTTTTGGGTCTTTTTCTTATATAGGCTCCAATTACCCCCCACCCCATCCCAATTTTTCACATTTGCTGTCTGGTCACCCTACTGAGGAGCATGGTTGGGCCTGCTCAGGACGATCAGCAGTCGTGTGCGCGAACCCAGCAGCGGGGCACTGGATGCGCAAAGCATTCAGCCACAGCTGCCCTGGCCCTTGGTTTCAATTCCTGCCCACTAACTCCTGCTCCAACCACTAGGCCATCCCCCCAGCACCCCACTCCCTGTCACATCCAGACTGAGGCAGATCTACGCATGCTCACCCACAGAAACCACTAGGCACCATGGGGACTTTAATGGTGGAAACTCAGGCACCTGGAGAATTGGCAGCAGCTGAGTGCACCTGAACGTTGGAGTTAGGCAGCACTGAATTTGTGCTAGAAGATGGGGATGTGACAAACGATGAGAAAGACCTGGGTGTATTCAGGGCCGGCGACAGAAATTTGGGGGCCCCCTACTCTGATCGTTTGGGGGCCCCCCAGCCCAGCCGGTGCTTCCCCCCCCAGCTGACAGCGGCTGGAGGGGGAAGCCCAGCCAGGGGGCCCCCCAGCTCAGCCGGCCCTCCCCCCCCCCCCCCCCCAGCTGACAGCGGCTGGCAGCAGTGCGAGCCCGGGAGCGGCGCGAGCCGCCCTTGCTGCTCTCCCCCCCACCGTGCCCTTTCTCCCCCGGACCCAGCGGGGGAAGCCCTACTGTGCTGCGGAGCCTCCCCCCCCTCGTCCTCTTTGCAGGCGGTGGTGCGCCGCTGCCACCAGCCGGGCTCAGTGCTCCTGCCGGGGACACGCGCGCTCATCCGCTCCGGAGGAGAGCTGCGCCGCCTCTCCGCCCCTTCCCCACTCTCCAGGCCCGGCGACAAGGGGGAATGACTACGGGTACTGCTGTGTACCGGGCCCCGGACTTAAGGGGGCCCCCCTAAAGTCCGGGGCCCGGTACAGCTGTACCCGTAGTACCCCCCTGTCGCCGGCCCTGGGTGTATTGGTCATAGAACAACTATGAGCTGTTAATGTGATGTGTCCATGAAAAGGTTAATGTGTTCCTAGGCAGAGATGAATGTAACCCACTACGCTACAGTATGACATACCAGCAAGAGCCGGTACACCGCTGGCTGTACTGGCAGGGTGCAGCTTCCCTAGGCTGGCGATTTAAAGGGTCTGGGGTTCCCCCACAGTGGCTGGAGCCCCAGGCCCTTTAAGTCGCCGCCCTAGGCCTTTAAAATCAGCTCCCAAGCCCTGAGGCTCCCGGCCGCCACCACTACCCTGGGGCTCCGGCAGCAGAGCTCTGCCAGCAATTTAAAGGGACCGGGGCTTCACTGCATTGGCTTCCCCCACATCCAAGGACTCTGGCGTGCCGATAAGTCCTTTAAGTTACTTTCACCCCTGGTCCTAGGATGCATCATGTGAGGTGTTTCCAGGAGAGAGAGGGAAGTGTTAGTATCATTACACAAGACACTAGTGAGACCTCATCTGGAATAAATACTGTGCAATTCTGGTCTCCCATGCTTAAGGAAGAGGAATTGAAACTGGAACTGGTGCAGAAAGAGGCTACTAGGATGATCTAAGGCAGCGGTTCTCAAACTTGTGAGAACCGCGACCCTTTTTTCAGTAGCGGCTGCTCGGTGCGACCCTTGTGTGTCCGGCAAAAAGCCGCCGAATCGATTACTTCCGCATTCCGCAGCTTTTCGGCGGACATGCTGAGTGCTCCCGACTGTTTGCTGAAGTGATTGCTTCCGCTTTCGGCAGCGCCTCGGCGGACAATCGGGAGAGTGAGTATGTCTGCTGAAAAGCCACCAAATTCAGACGTAATTAATTCGGCGACTTCACGGCAGCCACGGGCTCGCAACCCCTTGGGAGGTGCTCAGCAACCCCCCGAGGGGTTGTGACCCCCACTTTGAGAACCGCTGATCTAAGGAATGGAAAACCTACCTTATGAGAAGAGACTCAAAACAGTTTGGCTTGTTTAGTCTAACCAAAGGAGGGCTGAGGGGAGATATGATCGCTCTCTATAAATACATCCGAGGGATAAATACCAGGGACGGAGAGGAATTATTTATGTTAAGTGCAAATGTGGACACAAGAACAAATGGACGTCAACTGGCCATCAGCAAGTTTAGTCTTGAAATTAGACGAAGGTTTCTAACCATCAGAGTGAAGTGCTGGAGCAGCCTCCAAGGGAAGCAGTGGGGGCAAAAATGCTAACTGATGTCAAAACAGCATGGAAGGATTACGGAAGGGACGGTATGCTGAGGCTGCTGAGGGGTGATGATGGTTTGATGAAGTACAACAGCATGTGGCCCATCCATGACAGCCATTAGCCAATATCTCCAATGGCCGGTGATGGAATACGAGAGAGAGGAGGGCTCTGAGTTACTACAGAGAATTCTTTCCCAGGCATCTGGCTGCTGGGTCTTGCCCATATACTCAGGGTCTAACTGATCACCATATCTGGGGTCAGGGAGGAATTTTCCCTTGGGTCAGATTGGCAGAGACCCTGGGCAGTTTTCACCTTCCTCTGCAGCACTGGTCACTTGCAGGTTTAAACTAGTGTAAATGGTGAATTCTCTAATGCTAAGTCTTTAAATCATGATTTGAGGACTTCGGTATCTCAGCCAGAGGTTAGGGGTCTGTTACAGGAGCGGGTGGGTGAGATTCGGTGGCCTGCAATGTGCAGGAGCTCAGACTAGATGATCACAATGGTCCCTTCTGGCCTTGAAGGCAGTAAATCGAAAGTGGCAGTAAAGTGCCCAAGTCCCTGTATTGCTCTAGCTGTTAGGGAACTACAGGGAGAGACACCCCCCCTGCATTGGGCCACCAGTGCCCTACTACAGCAGAGGACTCCTCTAACCTGCCTGATTAGCTCCACCCGCCCCCCAGCTGGCATCTAGCACCAGGGAAGAGATGCTGAGTTCTGAGCAGGTTTGGCAGGGTTTGATTTGCAGCAGTGAATGCTGGTAAATGTCAATTTCACCTCCATGTCCAAACCCATGAAAACCTAGTTCCATCAGGAAGGCTTGGCACATCCAGATGGGCAAGGGACGAAAACTGCTGCGTGAGACCTTCTCGGGGACCCAGTCAGGACTGGGAATGGACTGGACTCTGGACAAATGGCCTAATGCCTGAACAGTAAAGCTAGGCCTGAATTGTCCATTTAAGCAGATCTGTTTTCGAGGGCTGGCTGAGTGACGGTGACGGCTTATACAGCTTTAACTCAATTTCAGCATCTGCCAGTGTTAAATAATTCTTGTCTGTCCCCCACTCCCATCTCCCACGAGTGTGAACATTTAAACAGAGAGGAAAGGTAAAGCCGCTGAAAACGCCGAATTGTGCACGACTGAGAAAATGTAAGTTGATAAAAAATCTTTAAAATTCAAAATAAAGCTCCATGAACATCAATCCTAGCTGTCAACAGTATACAAATTAACCCCCAACCTCTGTCGGGCTGGGGGGAGGGACCCTGCAGGGCCAGCCATTGCACAGAGCAGTGGGGAGATCTGGTGGCCAGTGATGGAAGCACAGGAACATGTTGCCATACAGCTAACCAGTGGGTGTGTTTTGTGTAAGTAGCTGATCTGGCACTTAGCACTGGCAGGCTGCTTGGCTTCTGAGATGTGCCCCAGAGCTGGTCCTCCCTGAACCACCTTGTGCATAACTAACCTACACGCTGGTTGCTGGCGTTGGGATCTGGGCTCTTTCAGGTCACCGTTTGTCCCTGAAAACCCATTCAACTTGTGAATCAAAACCCAGTTCCCCTGCAGCCTCTCCTCCCCTTTCCCCACCCCCCACATGAAACGTGTAGCAGAGGACCCGCGGCAGGCTGGGCACATACCGTCGTAATCGGGGAAGCAGATGCTGAGGTGGGTCTTCCTGATCTTCTCCAGGAAGACGTCCTTCTTGTTGAGGAAGAGGACGATGGAGGTGATGGCAAAGTAGCGGTGGTTGCAGATGCTATTGAAGAGATGCAGGCTCTCGTGCATCCGGTTCTGGGGAAGAGTAAAGGGCCAAACGGGGCTTTTAGTTGAATGTCAAGCATCACTTTCCTGCTTTGTCTCCTGGAATGTCTGGGGTGTGAATGGGAGACAGGGTCTCCTACCCTCTCTAGCTTGGCAACCCTGGTAGCCTTTGAGTGCGTGCTCTACTGCTCCCCTGCAATCCCTAGCCCCTGCTGCCTGGTGGGTCTGAGCCCCGCTCGCTCCTCTTAATAACACAGAGAGGTTTCTATCCGGAGATTGCAGCATGCTTTACAGAGCCTAGGAGCAGCATCCTAGGGAAACTGAGGCATAGAGCAGGCCAGTGGCAGAGTCAGGCACAGAGCCCCCACCTTGAGTCGTGCTCCCTCCCGCCACGCTGCCTCCGAACAGGCTGTCGTCTCTGCTTACTCGCCAATTATTGGCATTCGGAGTGAGGCACTGCTGTTGCTCCAGATAGATTATTTCTACCTGTATCACCAGCGTTAAAACCCGTGTGGACCCCCCGGCCTGCAGCGGGACGTTCCCCCCACGGTCTCCGCCATCAGCCAAATGGTGCTGAGCACCTGCCCGACGTCAAGGGCAGGGCCGGGACCAGATGCAGGTCTGTTAAAGTCCCCACCCGGCTCTGTGATCACAGCTCCATGCTGCCACAGAGGATCAGATTGGCTAGCCAATCTTAGGGGTGTGAGCTGATTGGCTGGATGTTTTCGGAGGCGCTCTGTGATAGGCTGGCCTGGGAGGAGTTCAGCATGGAGCTGAGGCCTCTGGGTTCTTCTAGCTTTTGGGTCGCTGCTCTGTTGGCACATGGCCTAGCTCCGGGCACCTGGGCCCGACCGGCTCCCTCTGGCTAAGAGCCAAGGGCCTTGCCCAGTCCCCCCGGTAGCCGCGCTCCACTCACCACTTCGTCGTCCTCCACCAGGACCATGTCGTAGGCACTGAGGGCGGCGATGAAAATGATGCAGGTGACCCCTTCGAAGCAGTGAATCCACTTCTTGCGCTCGGAGCGCTGGCCACCCACGTCGAACATCCTGGGGCCGGGGAGAGGGTCCCTTGAGCAGCCCGGCTCCGAATTGGGTACCAGCCGCATTGCTAGCATGGGGGAGAGCCCTCCCGGGGGTTGGGGGGGCAGAGTCACTCTGGACCCTGCACCTCTGCTACAGCTTGGGCTGGGGGCATCTCTGCAGAGGCACCTGGGCACGTGTGGCTGACCACAGCTCAGGGCTGGCCACAGCTGGGGTGACAGCTGCCAAATAACGGATGGTTGGAGACCTGGGCACAACTTGTGGCACAGCCCCTGCCCCCGCGGCATGGACCATTGTGGTGGAGAATGGTGCTGGGCTAGCCACGGAGCAGGTCCGGCCCCAGGGTCCCACCACTTTTACCTGGAAGGACAACACACCCCCCTCTCCCCCTCCCCGGGGAGCTGTGGTCCATGACCCCCATTGCAGGGTTGGCTGGCACAGCAGCTGTCAGGGCTGGTAAGTGCCAGCTGTGGTGCCCAGCCAAGGGGAAATGGGCTGAGAGTGTCATGCTGAGCATAGGTGTGTACTGGGCAGTGTCCATGTGGCATCTCCGGTCGCAGCTGGCCAGGGCCACCCAGCTGGGACTGGGGAGAGGTGGCTGGAGCAGAGAAAGGGGCCTCTACAGAACGAGATGGGAGAGCTCCCGGAATGGGGGAGCAGGAGCTAATTGGAGGCTGTCACTGCGGGGGAATTAAACTCGCTGCTCTGCCCACAATAGAAAGGCTGCAGCCCACAGCCTGGCTGGCACAGCAAGGCCTGGAGAGCCTGGACTGGCCCCACTCCCAGCCTGGGTGCATCAGCACTAGATGGCGCCAGCCACTAACAAATGAAGACTAGGACTCGCCCTGGTGAGATTATGGTGCCAAGATTCAGCCCGTTGGAGCAGCCCTCTTCCAGGGCCTGGGCCCAGCATGGGGCTCAGCCAATCCCTGGCAGGGGCTGGGGCCAGAGGCTGATGGAGCCTGTATCAGCTCAATGTGAAAACAGCCCTGGAAAGCAGAGGGCCTCAACCCCCCTGTTCTTGCATTGCCACCCCGGGACACGAGCAGCATTGACCCAACCAGCCCCGGGCCCTGTGCCCAGCACTGCCCGCCTGCTCCCATCCCTCCCACTGCCCACATCTCCTCCTTGCTTTAACCCTTCGAATCCCTGCGTCCCCCTGACTGGGTCTCCAGTGCCCAGGCCCTGGAGTCCTGCCCCAGCCCAGCACCCCCTTCTCCTGTGCCCCGCAGGCCTTAGGGTGGCTCTCCACACCTGGAGCTGGCTGCTGGGACTCCTGATGACACCTCTGCTCCCCCTGGGCTGTCTGTGCTTAGCAGGGCCCCATTCCCACTCCTTGCCCTACCTGAAGTTGAGGTCCTTGAAGGAGAACTGGGTCTCGATGATGCCGGTGGTCTTGACCCTGGAGCGCAGCACGTCCTGCTCTGTGGGGACGTAGCCGGGGGTCACCAGGCGCGCCAGGTCGCTCAGGTAGCTGCCCGGGAAGAAAGGAAGGGCCTGAAACACTCATCGCCGCGGGGATGGGATGGTTCCCAGGCTCCCCAGACCCAGAGTGGCTGTAGCCAAAGGTTGTGCGCCCTCCTGGCTGGGTGGCCCTGGCTGGATGGCGCAAGCAGGTGCAGCGGGGGGGATCGTTGCTGCCTCACGCTTGCGTCCCATGGACCGGGGTCTTTTTGGGTGCTGAGCTTGGTGGTTTTGAAGGAGCTTTGGCCCCAGCACAGAATGGGGGAGGGGCAGCGGCTTCAGCACAGCTGGCAAAGCTCTAGTGGGCACCACGAGAGGACTAGCTTCCAGCTCAGATGCCCATTTGCCCCCCCATACTGCGGGCTCCCTGGGGCAGGGCCTGGCTCTTGCTGCGTGTCTGGGCAGTGCCCAGCACAAGGGGGCTCTTGGAACTGGCTGGACCCCGCCCACTCGACACGCTGCTTGATTCTAGAGACCGCTGACACTTTTAGTTCTTTGTATTGCAGCGGTGCTGAGATCGGGCGCTGTGGGGACACAGCGAAAGGCTGGCACTATATAGCTACAGACCTCCCTCCGGGCACCCTGACTGCAACCCGCCTTCTGCCTCCCACCCCTCTCGCTGCATCTCCAGGAGAGGGGCCCCGGCCCCACACTGACATCTGGAGCTGCTCCGAGTCCCAGCAGTGCCATGCCCCTCAGCCTGCCCCTCTTGGCCCCATGCCCACCTCCCTGTGCCACCGCTGGTGGGGGCTCAGCAGAAGGCTGCCTGTGCCAGAGGAATGGGCCTAGGCTCTGGAGGGTTGGGCTGGGGAGACCCCCCCACATTCTCCCTCACATACTGGGGAACATTAAAACCACTTGTTCTGACATTTCCCAAGCTCCTCCCAGCCTCCAGGTCAGTGCAAAACCAAGGGGGTTCCTAGCCCATCTCCCACGGGACTGGCAGGCCCCTCCCTTGCCCATGCCTCTGTGAAGAGGTCTGCCAGGGCACCTGAGCTGGCACTGCCCGGGCAGCATGTGCCCTAGGAGGTTATGCAGGAAGGCTCATACTAGCCGGCCGAGTCGTTCAGCTGGTACTCCGAGGCGCGCTCGAAGCAGGCCTGGATGCCCTCATCCTTCCAGAGGCGGGCGATGATGTCAGACATCTCCTTGGGCATGGAGCCCTCTTCGATGGTGTCAGCCAAGTGCAGCAGCTTACGGGCATCGTCCTGGGGAGACAGGGCGCAGCAGGGTCAGCAGCTTCGGCTTGGCCCAGGGCTCACTGGGGTGCTCTGAGGTAAAGCCCTGCCGGCAGCAGGAATCGAACCTGGATTCGCTGGATCCAAACGCATGAGCTAAACTACCCAGCTCTACTGTCCAGGGCCCTAGGGGGCTCATCAACTGCTATATGTGGCCCAGAGGGGTGCAAAACCCCACCCACCCCCTCCGGCGCCCAGCTCACCTGCCGGGCCGAGTCCCCGTACTGGATGCTCAGCGTGCCCATGGCCCGCACGATGGCCAGCATGGACTGCAGGGTGTTGCTGTAGATGATGGAGATGAACTCCAGGCACTCTTCCAGGGAGTATCCATCCTGGTGGATGATCCTAGTGGAGACAGGAGCAGGCGGTGAGCCTGGGGGAGGCCACGGGCTCTGCGGCTGGGCACTCCCTGGCAAGGCCAAGCCAAGCGTGGAGAGCACCCAGTGGGCTGGAGGCATTGCCACTGGTGTGATCCCCTCCAATGAGTTTCCCCAACACTGGCCTGACAGTAGGGCAGCCATGCCCGATGGCATGTGCTGCTTGAGGAGCAGCCTCAGCGCACTGCGATGGGCATGGTGGGTTGGCAGAATTCCCTGGGGGTGAGGAGGGGTATTGGGGAGCCCCCAGAGGTTGCACCCTAGTGCATCACAGCTGGGCATCACCTGGAAAGGCAGAAATCGGCGGGGGTCTGTCAGTAAAACCTGCTGTGGGAGATCCTGTCTCAAAGAACCAGGTGTCCAGGCTGGGGTGGTAGGGCTGGCTGTTGGGGAGCTCCCTGCTACTCCAGCCTCTCACAGCAGGGGGCACTATGGGTAGTGTGGGTAAGCATTGGTGAGGTGTGAACCCACTTACTTCATTTGCTTTACAATCGTGCTCTTCCCAGATTCGCCAGCGCCTGGGGGACAGAAAGGAAAGTCATGGCAGGGAACATGCCCAGTGTGGTGCCCGACGCAGCCGCCAGGATTGCCATGGCGTGGGGCACTGGGCGGGTGCAACAGGGAGCCCACTGCTCATCAGCTCCAATGGAGGGGGCAAGGGAGATGGAGAGCCACCGGGGGTGGCCTGGGCATCACATGGCCTGATATCCTCTGTCCTCATCCAGTTCTGCTACAAATTCCTCCCTGGCACTGGGTGGATGGACTAGCAGGGCCCTGAGGTGGGGCTGGAGCCCACATGTGTCACAGGCCCCCCCTCTGTGCTCGAGCCATGGAGGTGGGTTTTAGCGCCGCAGGGCCCCTGTTCAAGCGCTGGTGTGTTGGGTAAGATAGAGGCTGCCTCACGCAGCCGCCCCGGCCCACAGTCCCCTGGCTGCACTCAGAAGTGAGACGGAGAGTTAAGAAGAGGGAGGAGGGAGTGGGATGGTTACAGCCCTAATCCGCTTCTCTGCAGACACAGGGCTCTGGCTAATGAGATCTGCAGCTTGGCTTAGGCACCCTGCCCCAGGCAGAGCTGCCTGGGCCCAGCTGGACGGGCCTGTGCGGATGCTGGCCACAGCAATCTGCGGGCAACCGGAGGCTCGGCCCCAACCTTGCCATGTGGGAACAGCAGCTCTTGTTGGGTGACTGGATCTGTTATCTGCCTGCCCTGAGATGGGAATCCACAGCAATGGGGCGGAGGGAACAGTACCACCCAGACCATCGTACATGCGTGAGCTTCTGTACATTGCCTGGGACACCTTGCGAGCCTCCAGGACAGAGTGAGCCTAGAGCCCGTGGCAATCGCTGCTCTCGGACGGCTATGGTTGGAGGACTGAGATGCTGGTGGCCGGAGAGAGATGCAGCCAGCTGGACGGGTGGAGGGTGACTTCCGAGCATCCTCTGCAATCACAGCATTTCAGACTCTCCTCTCAAAGTGTGTCAGCCGCACAGCAGGGTAAACTGAGGCACAGGCAGTTTAAATGATGCCTCCTAGTCACATAAACTCAGCAACAGAACCCCAGAACCCTACTCCGCCACTCCCCCCGCTACATTGCCCCCCAGAGGGCTGGAACAGTGGGGTGTAAAGCCAGCAACAGTGGTCCAGACCCTCCACTGGCGCAGCACCACAAAATCAGCTAGGCAAGGGCCACAGCGGTCAAAGAGCAAAACTGAGTCCCATCAGCTGGGGGTCTGTCCCCATGGCAGTCGGAAGAGCTGCTGTGGATTTATTCCAGCTGGTCCCAACAGTGTCTCTAAGGCACCAGCCCCGTCTCTGGCAGTGTCGGGGAGCCAGGTGGATCCAGGTCGTTGGCCACACACAGTCCTCCCAAAGCTCAGCCCCCTGGGGGGCAGAGCACCCGGCCTTGCAAGTTGGGGGTGCTCAGGGGCGGGGCAGAGCCCTCTGGGAAGGCCCAGTGCCACAGTCTTGCTGATCAGGAGCAGCAGGGGCTGGTGAGGATGGAGGGACTGGCTGGCTCAGGATGGGGGAGGGGAGCTGGTCAGGATGGGGGGCTGGCTCTGTAGCCCAACACATACCCAAAAGCAGCAGCTTGACTGTCCTGGCATCCTTCTCCGCATCTTCCTTGAGCTTCTTCTCCAGCTCGCGGGAATGTTTCTCCTCGGCGCTGGCGCCAGCGCCCATGGTCCAGCTGGTGCGGCACCTGCTGAGCCGCTCCTTTGCGCTCAGCGACGGGGGGAACCCTGGACCAACCCCTGAGTGTCCAGCACCCTCAGCCAGTCTCCCTCTTCGCCCACCAGGAGCGCTAAGCGGCGCCGGTCCCCACTGCCTCGGTCTCCCCAGGTGCCGACTGCCCCCGCCCCAGCCCCAGTGCCAGCCACACGCCAGCTGGGGAGGATTTTGCGGGCTATGGCTGTCAGGTGCTCCCAGCCGCCCAATCTGTGGCAAGGACAGGTGGGCAAGGATCCGGTGCGGACCCGCCCCATCTCCCTCAGCAGCCCAGCTTGGAGCTGACTTGCTGCGCTCAGCACCGCAAGCAGCCGGTGAGCCACTGGCTTAAGCTAAAGCCCCTCAAATCTCCCCCTTGCTGAGCCCAGCAATTTCAAGCTTGATCTGCTCCTGGTCAGGGATGAGGCAGCAGGTTATACAGGAAGGGCCTTCCCCACAGCCCTGCACCCTGCCCCCCAGCATGGGGGGGGGCAGCATGGGTGGTCAGGGGCACAAAGGGGCATCCTGTTGGGTCCTGTGCTGGGCCCAGCCCAGCTGAACCTGCGGCTCTGGCACCAGGACATTGAGTGTCCAGGGGCTCTGAGGACCACCCTGGACATCAGCCGATGCTGTGAGCTCTTTGGGGCTCCACTGGCCACCTCTTTGATCTAGTACTTTGTACTAATACTTTGATCCATGTACTCACACCATGGCCTGGCACGGCAGCAGGGGTGGGGGTTTCAGGAGATGGCCCGGCCAGCTGGGGGTTGCCACGTAGGCATGGAGCTGCTGTCTCCCGCCCACAGGAAGCTATGCCAGCTGGATTTTCTTGCCCCCTCCCAGCACCACCATCCCTTGTTGACCTATCAGGGCTCAGGGTAACGCCCCAGGGAAACCTTTCAGCTCATCTTATCAGGCCCCTCCTTTTCCCAGCCCTGCTCTCCAGCCTAAGGGACTCAACCCTCCCTACCCCTGGGAACTGCCCAGGACTTGCAGATCCCCAGACCTGCTCCACTGTGCAAACCATCCGTCTGAGGATGCCCAACATCCAGGCCATTCACTGTTCTAGCCCTGCCACTGCCCAACATGCCTGCCCCTAGAAATGGGGTTCAAAAGATCAGATATGATGGATACACTGCACCTGCCTGGCCCATGGCTTTCAATGCCAGACAGTAAGCCCCATGAGGGAGGAAGCCTGGAACCCGGGGAGAGCAGGCTGAAGGGAATTAGAGCATTGGGGGTGGGGCAAAGGGAGTTGTTGGGGAGGAGCATGGCTGGGGCAAATTGAAAAACGGGTGGGGGGCGGGATTGTGGGTCGGGCCATTGAAATGTTAAATTTCAACAAAGACATTTCATTTTGCTTTTGACCATTTTTAACCATGTTTGAGCATTGTGCTGTGTTCATTATTATTTCAAGCACTTTACAATGAAAGGAACAGTGGAAAGTGATGCTCCTGATTGAAAAATATTCCCGGTTTCAATTATTTGTTTGGCTGAAAAACCTCTAAATAAAAATTTAGGAGAAAATCAGACCATTTTGCTATTTGGGCATTGAAAGGACTCAGTGTATTGAAATTTCCTTTAATTTTACTTAAAAACAAATCAAAATCATTTAGAAAGTAGCAATAACTGGTACTTTATTGCTTGAGGTTCTGGTTTACAGTAAATATAATCATATTTATATGTGGGTTGTGTTGTGTGGGTCTGCGTGGGGGGGCAAATGAGGGGAGGTGCTGCAGTCAAAAGCTACATGTGTTTGGGGCTTTGGTTGTGTTGATTTCTGTGCAGGTTGTGTTGTGCTGGGAGAGTTGTGTGGATCTGGGCAGGTGGCAAATGAGGGGTGCTGGGTGTGTTGTGTTGATTTGTGTGTGGAATGAGTTGTCTGGAGCTGGGCAAATGAAGGTGTGTGCTGCAGTGCTGCACGTTTGGTGTTATGTGAGTGGTTGTTGAGATGCTGGCAGATCAGATGCCAACTCTTACCCAGGCTGCAGGCATTAGCTCAGAACTGACAAACTCATAGCTGGAGACCAGAGCTCTACTGGAAGCCGGGAATAGGCCACGGGATGGATCTCTAACTTAATGATTACCTGTTCTGTTCATTCCTTCTGGGGCACCTGGCATTGGCCACTGTTGGATGACAGGACACTGGGCTAGATGGACCTTCGGTCTGACCCAGTGTGGATGTTCTTTTGTCACCTGTATGGTAGTTTTGCTCAAAATAGGTATTCGTCTTATGAGAAACTATTTAGTGTTTAGATCGGGATGGGCAAACTACGGCCAGCCATTTTAACCCAGCTCTCAAGGCCCGCTGTGGAGTGGGGTCCAGGGCTTGCCCCACTCCGGCACTCCAGCCAGGGATCAGGGTCTGTTCCACGTGGCTCCCAGAAACCATGGCATTGCCCTGCTCCAGCTCCTATGCTTAGGGGCAGCCAGGGGCTCTTCTTTGCAAACTGCCCCAAGTGCCATCCCTGCAGCTCCCTTTGGCCAGGAGCTGCGGCCAATTGGAGTTGCAGAGGCGGTGTCTGTGAATGGGGCTCACTAAGGGAAGTGCACAGTGTAGAAGGGGATGCTGAACCCTCCGAGGTCAGACGCAGGGAGGTCGAAACTGTGAAGCTTCTTGCCCTGGAGACAGTCTGCTCAGAGAGAGGAGGCTCCCCCAGAGGCCTGACTGGCTTCATATGAAGTAGTTCCAGGGCATGCATTTTGCTTTTATTTCCTTTGACCAAATCCAACTTGTTTTGCTTTGACTTATAATCACTTAAAATCTCCTGCTATGGTTAATAAATCTGTTTATTCTACCAGAAGCAGTGTTTGAAGTGTGACAGATTCTCCCCTTGGGATAACAAGCCTGGCACATACAGATTTCTTTGTTAAATTGACAAGCTCATATAAGCTTGCAGCATCTAATGGGCATAACTGGACACTGCAAGACAGAGGTTCCTAGGGTTGAGTCTGGGAACAGAGATTTTGGTTAATGTCATTCGGTTGCACAATCCAAGGAGTAGTCTATATGCCAGAGGCTGTGTGTGAACTGCCCAGGAATGGGGGTTCCAACAGCAGAGCAGGATAAGGCCAGCTCCCAGAGTTGAGGATTGGAGAGGCCTAGTAGATCACTGGTCCAGATAACACCAGAGGGGAATGTCAGTGACACAGCAAACAGGGTGTATGTGTGGCTTGTTACTCCAAGTGGGGTTCACACTTTAACCATACTACAGTAGTTGTGATTTTGAGTCTTAAGTGCAGTGGGCAAGAACAGTCAGGCAAGGGTCACAGTTATTTTCTATTTGCTTATTTTGGGAAAGGGAAGCAAGAACAGAAAAGCAGGAAAATGAGTGAAAGCAGTGAAGCAATTGTGAAGTTGGAGCTTTTTAGGCTGCAGAAAATGATGAATGAGAGACAGACACCGAGACACCAACTGAACCTGCTAGAGAAGCAGAACCCCCAGACCCTAATGACTCCCATCACTCCAAAAATCCACTAATGGGAACACGTCCTGCATACAGTGAAGAGGATGATATTGCTGAATATCTGACTACTTTTGATAAGCTGTGTGTAATACATGAAATCCCTGATGAGAGTTCCCACTCTGATTGCAAAATTAACTTGCAAAGCTTGAAATGCATTCAATGGAATACCTATTGGAAATGCTTTAGACTATTGTAAATTTAAAGATAGACTGTTTTGCCAAATTTTCAGATTACCCCCAAAACAGATACACATTTAGGAATCTTAAGAGGGATATTGGGATGAGTAATGGGGAAATATGTAAACAAAATGAAAGATTTGTTGGGGAAATGGGTGAGGGGTAAAGAGGTGGCAAGCATTGAGGGAATGTTGGATCTTGTTACTCAAGAGCATTTGTAAGACTATGTAAAGCAGTGTCTGTGGGTCAAATGAGGTAAAGACTGTGGATGAGATGGCCTTTTTAGCTGATGCCTTCAAACAGAATCAGGCATCTATTGAGGGCAGGCCACAGAAAGAGAGGTTTAAAACAGGTAGTAAGGGAGGATCCCATTTTGCCCCTGAGAAGAGAGAAGGGGTCTGGGAGCCTAAACATTCTCTTAACCCAAAACATCCATCTCCTAGTAACTCCCATCTCAAATCTCCTGTAAAAGCAGAAGAGCCCAAAAGCTGCTATGAGTGTAATTCCACTGATCACCTGGGGAATAAATGCCCTGAGCTAGGAGGAAGCAGACAACCAATAGCTCTGGTTAGTTCCACTGTTCTCAATGCAGAACCCCCCCCCCCCCCAAGCAATTGAAACCTGTCATATTGATTCTGTGAGGCCTCTGTAGAGCCAGATATGGAGCATGTTAAGTCTGTCTAAATTAATGGCAAAGACCATTTGGGGCAGAGGATACAGGAACCCAGATCCCTCTGGTTAAGTAGAGTGGGGTCCCAAAGGCCAGTATGTTGCCTGGCCATATGGCAGAGATTGTGAGGGTGGGCAAAAGCAGATTCCCTGTACCACAAGCTAAAATCCATGTGGTGTGGGAAGGTTTGTGGGGGTAATGGAACACCTCCTATTTGACCTGCTCCTTGGTGATTATTTTTTCTTTGTAGCTCAGGTTAAAGTATTTGCCTGCAGCAGGAGAGAGTTTTATGCTGGGACCGCCGAGGGTAAGGTCTCAGGAACTGCTGAGAGAATGGGAGAGAGTCTCCTTGATTCTTCTGCAGCAGGGAGAAGCCACTTGTTTCCAGGTGGGAGGGTGGCGGAGACCAACCCCTGCACTGCAGCTGGGAGCAACACCACATCAGGAAGGGATGGGGATGAAATGCCTGCCAGGGAGAGACCAGTCCAGGATGTTAGCTGCCAACAGGTTGACCTGAACCAGAGGGTGGCACCCTCACCATGTTCCTCAATCCCAACCCACAGCCTCTCCCCCCCCCCCCCCGCCACCACCATCCCAGGCACCCCATCTCCAACATGCCCCTCAATCCCACCCACAAGACACTGCTGCCAGTACAGCCCTAGCACTCCCACCCCAATATCCCAACATGAAGTTCCCCCAGAGCCATCCCAGCCCTGGCACCTCTGCCTCTGCTATGCCCCTCAATCCCAACCCACAGCGCACACACACCCCACCACCATACAAGCCCTGGGCCTCTAGCCACCATCTCATCACCTGCCTCAACCTGCTCTCTCAGAAAGGTCCTGCCCATTATCATAGAATCATAAAGATTAGAGTTGGAAGAGACCTCTCCTTGTAAGTCAAGCTTTGCCACCTGGCCCTGTAATGGGCTGGGACTCACCACCAAGCACCTCCTGCTGTTTAATCCAGGAATTAGCTCAGTTAGTGGAAGAGCACCCTCCTTTGGTGGCATCCCCTCCATCTCTCACTCTCTGTTGCCCTCCTTTGGCATCCAGACCTGCATTGCTCCTTGCTTGCAACATCCTCTTCAGGACACTGCCCTCCTACAGTACCCCCAAGTCCACACTCACCCACTTTCAGGGAAGGGGGGGGAGAGGGGTTTACAACAGTCTCTCTCAGCACCCCTGCTTCAGTAGCCAACCACACCCCAAGACAAACCCCTTCTAGCAGAGGTCTGGTGCAGTCCACAGAAGCCACTTCCTGGAGCCAGGTACAATATAAGAAGGGAAAGGGGGGACCCAGGCCCACCCTCTACTCTGGGTCTCAGGCCAAGGGCCCTTTGGCAGCAGCCATCCTACCCTCCTTCACTCCCCTAGTCCACCTCACTCTCCCTGGGCACTTCACACCAGATAAGCCCATCTCACAGGGGCAGGGGCCCTCAGAAGCCATACCCTCCCCTCTAAAGGTCCAGGAGAGACTGACTAGCTTGTGCCTGGGCAGCCTTTATATAGATCCTAACCTGGCCCTGATTGGCTGGCTACAAGCTCGGCCCTGATTGGCCCTCAATAGGCTCTTTTCTCATTGGCTGACAGCCCCCACAGCTGCTCTGGCCTATTTTTGTCTACTCTGGCAAGGGAGTGGGGTAGCTGTCCCACTACAGGCCTCCAAACCCTCCAGTTTCACTGCAGTGGGTAAAAAGCTAAGGGAACCACCCTCAGCTCTGCTGTCATGCTGGCAGCTCTATCCCTCCCTCCTAGCTAATGCTCATACAGTGCTGGGGGGATTAGCCGCACTGCAGCCTCTTGGAGTGGGAAGAAATTTGGCAAGGGGAGCCACAAATTTAAAAGCTGAATGAAACAGTATGAACAGTTAGGAAGCCAATGTTTATTTCTACCTCTGTTCTATGGGTCAGTCTGGTGCTTGTGAAAGTAAAGAGAATATGTGCAGTGGATAGACACACTCCCCGACTCCTGCCTGTAGCTCTCACACCCCTGTGCCAATGCACCTTTGTCCTGACCTGCAGCCCCCGCTATTCCAGATCTGGGATCCCCTTGCCACAGCTCTGCCAAAGTTCCCCACTCCTGATCTAGCCAGCAAGTTAAAGAAGTATGTGCTGAATGAATGGACCATAAGGTGGATAGAAGGCTGGCTGGATCGTCGGGCTCCACGGGTAGTGATCAATGGCTCCATGTCTAGTTGGCAGCCAGTATCAAGTGGAGTGCCCCAAGGGTTGGTTCTGGGGCCAGTTTTGTTCAATATCTTCAGTCATAATCTGGAGGATGGTGTGGGCTGCACCCTCAGCAAATTTGCAGATGACACTAAACTGGGAGGAGTGGTAGATAAGCTGGAGGGTAGGGATAGGATACAGAGGGACCTAGACAAATTAGAGGATTGGGCCAAAATAAATCTGATGAGGTTCAGCAAGGACAAGTGCAGAGTCCTGCACTTAGGGCGGAAGAATCCCATGCACTGCTACAGACTAGGGACCGAATGGCTAGGCAGCAGTTCTGCAGAAAAGGCCCTAGGAGTTACAGTGGATGAGAAGCTGGACATGAGTCACCAGTGTGCCCTGGTTGCCAAGAAGGCTAAAGGCATTTTGGGTTGTATAAGTAGAGGCATTTCCAGCAGATCGAGGGATGTGATCATTCAGCATTGGTGAGGCCTCATCTGGAGTACTGTGTCTAGTTTTGGGCTCCACACTACAAAAAGGATGTAGATAAATTGGAAAGAGTCCAGTGGAGGGCAACAAAAATGATTAGGAGACTGGAGCACATGGCTTATGACAGGGGTGGGGAACCTTTTTTCCACCAAGGGCCATTTTGACCCTTATAAAGTCATCCGCGGGCCACTCTCCCCCCCTCCCCCCGCCCCTGAAGCCCAGGCTGGCAACGGGAGCTGAGACCCCAGCTGGCAAGGGGCCAGCAGGGGAAATCCCAAAGCAGTGGCAGGTGGAGTCCTTAGCCCTGCACTGCTTTGGGGTTTCCCCCACTGGCCCCTTGCCAGCCAGGGTCCTGCCGCCTGCCTGACCCGCCCAGCCCAGTCTCTCCCCCCCAAACCTCCTTCCCTCCCACCCCCCCCAACTGACCCACTCAGCCCGGTCTCTCCCCCCAAAACCTCCTTCCCTCCCACCCCCCCCAAATGACCCACCCAGCCCGGTCTCTCCCCCCAAAACCTCTTTTCCTCCAACCCCCCGCAAATGACCCACCCACCCCGGTCTCTCCCCCCCAAACCTCCTTTCCTCCAACCCCCCCCAAATGACCCACCCAGCCCGGTCTCTCCCCCCCAAACCTCCTTTCCTCCAACCCCCCCCAAATGACCCACCCAGCCAGGTCTCTCCCCCCCCCCAACTGACCCGCTCAACCCGGTCTCTCCCCCCGACCGTTTCGCCGCCTGGCAGTGGGTGGCGGTGCGGCGCGTCCCGGCCCCAGCTCTGAGCTGTCCCCGGCCGGCGGCGGCAGCAGAGCACGCGGCGCGTCCCGGCCCCAGCTCTGAGCCGTCCCCGGCCGGCGGCGGCAGCGGAGCACGCGGTGCATCCCGGCCCCAGCTCTGAGCTGTCCCCAGCCGGCGGCGGCAGCGGAGCACACGGCGCGTCCCGGCCCCAGCTCTGAGCCGTCCCTGGCCGGCGGCGGCAGCGGAGCACGTGGTGCGTCCCGGCCCCAGCTCTGAGCTGTCCCCGGCCGGCGGCGGCAGCGGAGCACGCGGCGCGTCCCGGCCCCGCGGCTGGCGGCGGCGGCCCGCGCGGCACTTCCAGGCCCCAGCGCGGAGCCGTCCCTGGCCGGCGGCCGCGGGCCGGACGGAAGGCTTTGGCGGGCCGTATACAGCCCGGAAGCCGGAGGTTCCCCACCCCTGGCTTATGAGGAGAGGCTGAGAGAACTGGGATTGTTTAGTCTACAGAAGAGAAGAATGGGGGGGGGGGGGGGAGGATTTGATAGCTGCTTTCAATTACCTGAAAGGGTATTGTAAACATCTTTACCCTATGTTGTAATAAGCAAATGTATGTAAGACATACACAGGCTTAGTTAGCTAACTGCAGTCAAGCACTCTGGGTAATCTCAGACAGCTAACTGAAAATAGCTAATAAGCCTCAAATGTGAGAAATGCAACTCATGGGAAAAATAAGGGAGTATTATACTCAAAACACTCCTATACTATACTGAGATAAGACACCTGGTGTTGTTATGTGCAAATTGACTGACCTCCAGAAGTAAGCCTTGATAATGTTACTAATATAGGCTAAAAGTGAGAAATCTCCTGCGCAGACTCAGCACTGCGGCAAATTAGAACCAAAGAATATGTTTCTGATGTAACCTTCCGGTTCCACATAGTTTTAACCATGTACGGGTATAAATGAATAATCAATAAGCCACGTGAATATGTATATCTGTATGTTATAAAAGCTCCCAATTTCTGATATTGGGGGTTGTTCTATTTTCTAATGAGCAACCTTCAGCGCACTGAATAAAAGCTTAAGATAACCTTACCCCTATCCAGTGAAGTAATATTGGGGCAAAGCAGCTGGATAGGATCTTTTTCTTAGAGAGAGGGCCCGTTGAGTCCTCTTACCACAGGGGGTTCCAAAGAGGATGGATTTAGACTGTTCTCAGTGGTACCAGATGACAGAACAAGGGGTAATGGTCTCAAGTTGCAGTAGGGGAGGTCTAGGTTGGATATTAGGAAACACTATTTCACTAGAAGGGTGGTAAAACACTGGAATGGGTTACCTAGGGAAGTGGTGGAATCTCCTTCCTTAGAGGTTTTTAAGGTCAGGCTTGACAAAGCCCTGGCTGGGATGATTTAGTTGGGCATTGGTCCTGCTTTGAGCAGGCGGTTGGACTAGATGACCTCCTGAGGTCCCTTCCAAACCTGATATTCTATGATTCTATGACCTGCTATTCCAGATCTAGGATTCCCTCACCACAGCTCTGCCAAAGCTCCCCACTCCTGGCCTGCAGCCCCCAGCTATTACAGTCCTGAAAAGACAGCTGTGCTAACTTCTAGGAAGGTTCTGCAATGTGTGGCCTAGGCTGAGATTCTCCATTAGAGCAAGTGGAGACAGACATTTAGGAGGGTAGAGTAGTTCTGTTTATTTCCACTGTGCTAATTCCTCTCCTACATGCCAGTGACACTAACACACGGCTATCAATGGTGTCCTTCTCTAGCACCATTAATCAGAGGATCTCACAGTGCTCTAGACAGGAAATTAAATCTTGACCCTGCCCAGCAAGTATTATTCCTAATTTACACATGGGGAAACTGAGGCACGGAGGGGTGATGTGACCAGGCAAGGTCACCTAGTAAGCTAGTGGCAGAGCCCAGGATAGATGCCAGGTAACAGCTGCAGCCTAGACCCAGCTCTGATGAGGTCAATGTTTATTCCAAGCTGTTTATTCCAAGAATTAGTTTGGCCAGGGGCATCTGAGCCACACCCCCATGCTGACCCTGGCCTTCCTGCCCCCCAGTACAGCAGGAGCATTGATTAGCTAATCCAGCAGGTGCCTAGGATACACAGTAGGAGCTGGAGATGGGGACAGGGCTTCGTTCTGATCTTAACTGCACCAGTGTTTACGGCAATATTACAACCTCCCTCCTCACTTTCCAGCCTGGCCGCCAGTCACAGTGGGACACGAATGGAGAGAATGTCCTCACAGGCTGGCTGAACTTCTCAGTGAGAGTCAACGTTGCTGAGTCAAACCTAGCTCCTAGCAGGCCGGTTGTTAGGCTGGGCAAGGATTCAGCTACAGACACGTTTAGACAGTGCAGCCCAAACCGTCACCGCCTATGTTGTGTGTACAATGGCACACTAAGCCTGGGTTTGTGCTTTTAGTATTTCCAAGCCCGTGCTTGAGTGCCCACACTGCACTGTGCTACCACATCCACACTGCACTATGTGGCCCTTCTTTGACTCAGGGCTGTGGCTTGAGCCCCGTCCACACTGCAAAATGCCAAGACTCAGCCTCTGACCCACCTCCTAGCAGGGTCAGATCTGAGTCAGACTGATTTGTGTGTGGCTGGAAGGGGGGCTTGGGCTCAAACTCAATTTGGAGCCTGGGCTTAGTGTGCAGTACAGACGGATCTTTGCAGCCAGCCTGCCAGAGCCAGTGGGCTGCCCCTACCTTTGACACAAGGAAGCTAATTAAAGCTGTACTCCCATCTCAGGCCTGACCCCTGTAAGGACTACAGGTCCCAGCATGCAACAGCCCACATTGGCCCAAGTCCGTAAGGCTCAAGATAGGGTGCTGCGTGCTCAGACCCAGAGGCTGCAACTCCATGTTAAAAGCCAAGGCATTTGCAGGTGTGCCATGCTGAGAATTGTTTTGCTGGCAGGACTGATTCCCGTCTCCCTAGGGAAAGCTAAGGCTGAACGGGATGAGTCCAAGTGACACCAGGAGAGGTGAAACGAAGGGGCCGGCATGTCTTGCAATTCCCATTTACTTGAAATGCAGATCCTTAAAGGTGAAGTGAGTCTCTACAATGCCCATGGTCTTCACCCTGGTCCTCAGCACATCCTGCTGGGTTGGAATGTAGTCCCCTCTGGCTATCCTCTCCAGGTCATTCAGGTAGCTGCAGAGAGAACACAAAGGAAACTGCGTCAGCAAGCCAAGCCAAGGGACGTGGCTCATGGCTCGGTGCGATCTCAGGGCTCTGCCCTCCCAGCTACTGCACAGGCCAGGTGTTTTGGGGGGAAAGAGGAAAGTTCTCAGTGGTGGCAGATAACAGAACAAGGAGCAATGGTCTCAAGTTGCAGTGGGAAGCTCTAGGTTGGATATTAGAAAACACTATTTCACTGCAGCATTGGTTCCAGAGGGACTCAGACCCACCAGTATGGCAGGACCATGTGAGTATAGCTGGCCAGGGAAAGTCCCTTTCACATCTATCTCCTGGCCAGCAAGTAGGTGAAAGAAGCTGGCAGAGATTCCAGCAAGCTCAATCTGTTCCCTAGTGTGAATATGCAGCCCCAGCCCAATCCGACAAACACACTGCGGGTGAGGAATCAAGTGAGAAAGGGACCCAGCTGCACTTCATCCTCCATATGGAGCCTTGGCCCATGGAAACTAAATAGAATCATAGAATATCAGGGTTGGAAGGGAAGAGGTCATCTAGTCCAACCCCCTGCTCAAAGCAGGACCAATCCCCAACTAAATCATCCCAGCCAGGGCTTTGTCAAGCCTGACCTTAAAAACCTCCAAGAATGATGAGCCCCCCTCATCATTTTCATTGCCCTCCACTAGACTCTCTCCAATTTGTCCACATCCTTTCTGTAGGGCCCCCCCCAAAACTGGACACAATACTCCAGATGAGGCCTCACCAATGTCAAATAGAAGGGAATAATCACATCCCTCGATCTGCTGGCAATGCTCCTACTAATACAGCCCAATATGCCTTTGGCCTTCCTGGTAACAAGGGCATACTGCTGAATTATGAGATGAGGTGTGTGGTTGTGCTCCAAGGACAAATGAACAAGCCCAGTGGGTCCCCCAAGCCGATTGCCCATGTGAGCCCCAGAAGATGGATCCCGAGTCTCTGGCGGCGAAAGGGTTAATTGCTCCCCACCACCTCGTCCGGAAAGCACAGCCCTTAGAATGGTGACAGCGACGGGGGTGGTGGTGTGTGTGTGTGTGTGGGTGGGTGTGGGTGTGTGCACGGAAGAGGGGAATGGTGGCCAGTGCATGGGGGCCTGCAGAGATGAGACTGAGAAGGGCAGTGACTCCAGAGCCCCAGCATAAGCCTGTGTCGCATCTGAGACACGCTTGGGCATCACACCACCTATGGGGAAGCACAGTTCTGCAGCGCTACTAGCAAGGTGCATACGGGGGTGATGAACGTTGTCCTGGCTTATGTGGGATGCTGAGATCTCCTGGCCCAGGTCTGTTTAAGGTGCTGGGATCAGGGGGGAGGATACATGAGAGGCCAGACTGGGCTGTGGGCAGGGCTGGATGGATGCTGACCGAGGGACTCTCTCTCCATGTGGGTAGAGAAGGTGGGTCCTGGGAGATGGATCAGCACCAGAAGCCTCTCTGTGGGTAAGTCTGGAGCATTTGCTTGGGCTGCCCCACATGCCAGGCCTGGCTGGGGCATTCCCCGCTCAGCGGAATGCAGGGGTACCAAGCGGGGCCTGCTGAACTCAGGTCACTTGCGACCAAAGGCAGATCGGAGGCTGGGCTCCCCGGAGCAGCTGGTGGGTGCCCAGGGACTCGCTGTAATAAGGCAAGGCCTCTGCCCAACCTGCTAAGGACTCACCCACCAAGTCTCTAAGCCCAGGTGCCCCCTTGGGTGAGCTGGCAAGTCACAGGAGCACGATCCCTACTTCCTCTGAAAGGCCCAGTGTTGCCCTGTGATATTCCTCCACACCCCAAGAAGTTGCAGGACAAATGAAACTGCACGAACAGCCCTTAGATCTGTACTTGCCCCATGCCGGGCCAGATCCACAGGGTGCATCTTATAGGGCAGCAGCTGGGAGCTCAGTTCTCTGCTGGGCAGTGCCACATTCAACCATCAGAAGGAGCTAAGTCACCACAAATCCCCTCCTCTGGCAGGCCAGCATCGCCCAGTGGGGTCAAGGTAGGGGGTAGCCTCCGCAGAGCCAGGCTAATGAGAGACAGAGTCCACAGGCCTGGTGCCCCAGGGACTAGCAGCTGCAAGGGCCGGCTTGCTGGCAAGCCCCACACCATGGAAAACCCCATGTCGTTCCAGGCCCAACCCAAAGAGATTTTTAAAATGTTTTTTTTTAACAAATTGAAAACTGAAAAAAAGAGAAAAGGTGATGGTCAAGTGCACACTATTTCCTTCCAGTAGCCGGCAACCACAGCACAAGGTGGTGTTCCACACCCTTTGTTCCACACCCTGGTTTCTGTTTTTCATACAGTGAAAGGATGGATTGAAATGAAACGTGGTTTCTAAACCAGAAACCTGAAACATTTTAATTTTTCTTTAAAAAATTATTTTCCACCATGAAAAAATGGTCAAAATCGGTAGGAAATAGCTTAATATTTCAGTCTCGCCACATCTGTGTTTTTAGCTGAAAAACAATTTGTCCAATTGTCCAAAAGGGGTCCTTTTCAATGGCATCCAAACATCCAACCTCCACTGGTTTTGAAAATCAGTCTTTTGAGTGCCTCAACTAACCTTAACTCTAAGCTTCCTGGATTGTAATGCCTGATTTTGGTGAACATTTGCAACACCCCTGCACTGCTTTTGACCCTTATGTTATTCATACGTGCTAGCAACCTGCACATGCCCCCCGACTCCGCAGTCTGACATGACTCTCAGCCAGCGCGTAAAACAGAAGGTTTGTTAGCCGACAGGAACACAGCATAGACCACAGCTTGTAAGCAGGAAGTTACAGCAAAGGTCATCTTGGGGGAAAGGTGTCGCGATCCAGAGCCCTGGGCTTTCCCCCTGAGTCCCAACCAGGAGATTGACTGGCTTCTAGCATCCCATCCTCAGTCATGCCCAGTGCCCCCCCCCCTTCCCCTCCCCATCCTTTGTCTCTTTCCCAGGCAAGCTGGTCCCCTGGCCTCCACCTCTCGTTTTGTTCTCCAGCACCTCTGGCTGGCTCCTGGAAAGGACAGACCCCGACCATCAGATGCCAGGATACAGAGTGTTGGCCATGCTCTGTGCCCAGGCAGCCATCTGGCAGTCACACCTGACTCTAGGGGTCTCTGCAATGATCACACACCCTTGTCCTACCATCTAGCGCCTTGAGTAACACATAGGGGAAACTGAGGCACACATGGTATTCAGGCGAAATATTAAGCACATTACCACTTTGTCACAATGGGCGTCTTCCAAGGGTCTCACTTGTAACCCACCAGGAGAATGTAGCTGTCCTGCCAGACCCCGTCACAGCACCTGAAAAGTCACACTGTGGAGCTGTCTACATTTATCCAATATAGTCTGCCAATACAGTACCCAATAACCCCTCCCCTCCTGCCCCAGATGCCTGGAGCTCCCAGCACACACAGAGCCAAGAGGGATGAGGCTGGGTGGGTCTCAATCTGTGCCCAGCAGGCCCAGGCCCATGATGTGGCACATCTGTCGGAGGCAGGGGTCTCAGTCATAGGCAGTCCCCAGCATGCGTGGCGGAGCAGGACAGTGTGCCCATAGGTGGGGCCAGCATATGATGCCCTGGGCTGGGTCACTGAACGCCAAGCCCTTTCGTGTAAAGCTCAGACTGAGCTGGAGGAGTCTGTCTGCTAACTCAGCCTGTAGGGGCCTCTTAAAACCTCGATGGGTGTGGCCACAGTGACTGGCACGTGCCAGCTGACTTGGGCTCACTAGGCTCAGGTTAAGGGGCTGTCTAATTGCAGTGCAGACATTCGAGCTTTGGGATCCTCCCACCTCGCAGGGTTCTAGAGCTCTGGCTCCCACCTGAGCCTGGATGGCCACACTGCCGTTCACCTGCCCCTTAGCCCAGCTCAGCTGGCACGGGCTAGCCAGGGGGGTTTAATTGCATCATAAGCATCCCCCAGTGGCCCAGCCACTACTTGAGGAGGACAGAGGGGTGCTAGGGTGAGCATGGGGTGCAGTTCTGTCCCATACAAAACTGGTGAGATGCACTAGTGAGCCTTCGCTGTCACTTCGCCGGAGGCGGGGCGCTGCCTTGTCCCATGAATGGCCCTCGGGGAATGCAGTTAATAATAAACAGCTGCTGACGGAATGATTCGGTGCCATACCTTGGACTGGAGAGGGCTCAGCATCTCGCCTGGAGAACCAGAGTCAATATTGCACTGTGGGCCGTGAGGACAGAGTAACGCAGGAGGTATGTCGGGGTGGCTGCCTGGGGAGGGTAATGGGGGCAGGTTGCATTGTGTGAACTAGGCTGGGCTCAAGTCCCTGCAAACAATGGCTCAGTTCTAGTGTCTGGCCAAGCTTTGCTCAGTGCACCATGGTGGCTTTCTGCTCTCTTGGCATTTCCCTTACCTGGTGCCGGCTAGGGACCAAGTGCGTTCCCAGCAGCTGGGCTGTGTGAGATTGTGCTGGGCTGCCTGTGATCCCACGGGGCCAGCCTGTTGGTCAGGGATGGATGGAGCACAGCAGCACCCCAGCCCTCCTCGGCATGTCTGTGGCCCATTGGCAGCAGGGTGTAGTAAGTGGAAGATTAATGTGACGGCAATCATTAGGGGACACAGTTTACGCTTCTAAGTCGCCTCCAGAGTAATGCATAATTAAGGTTATCAGCTTGGGAATGACCTTGTGTTCCTTTTATCTTGTGTGTGTGTTTGAGAAGAGGTTTGCAGCTGTGTGAGTTGTTTACTTGGTCTGTGTGAAACTCGGCTTGTGTAAAACCAGACAGGGAAACTGAGACAGGACTGAATAACATGTCATTAGTTATTCATGAGCTATGCATGAGATGCAAATGAGCATGAGTATTTCTATGTCCGTGTGCCCATGTGTGTTGGGCTTCTTCCCTGGGCAGTGCTCTGCTGTGCCAGGTCCCCTATCTGCGGCCGTGCTGACTGGGGCCCCCAGCGCCAGATGGCCGCGACCTTCAATAAACTCACCACTTTTCATCTAGCCACTGTGTGTGAGCCTCATTTCTACGGGACTTTTAAGGTACCCTGCAACACAGGGCTAGTGCCAAAAATGCTGTGGTAGATTTCCCCACAGCCCCCCTCCCTTCAGTCAGGAATGTGCCCAGGAATGAGGAGTTGCTGCTGTCCACTCTGCGCTCCCATCGAAACCACACCTGGCGACAGTGGGGGCTCAGTGAAAGCATTTCCCAAGGGAAAGCAACCAAAGCGTTTGTGCTCCCTGTGGTGGGTTATGCCCCTTGGGAAGCCACCTGATGTGCTGAGATACCACTGAGTCTACCTGTTCCCCTTTAACTTGGCTTGCTGAGCCAGGCTCTTAAAACCCCTTCTAACACACACACAGGCAGGACCACACCTAGCAGTAGATCAGTCCTGGGAAGACTCAGTTTAAGACTTGCTCCAGCACTCAGATGTCCACCTCCCTCAGAGTGCAGACCCAAAGATGTGTTATGAAAGTCGCCCCCTCCCTCAGTGTGGAGAGAGGAGTGCACAACTTCTCACCCCCCCAGGTAAAAAATTACAGAAACTGGGTTTAATAATAAACAAAACAAATTTTATTAACTGCAAACGGCAGATATTAAGCAGTAAAAGGGGTAACAAACAGAACAAAGCAGATTACGAAACAAATGAAATCAAACACGCAAACTGAGCTAGTTTCACAAAAGAAATTGGTTACAAATAGATATTGTTGCAGGCAGTTTGCAAAGTTTCTGTAGTTCAGAGTTCCAGTTATATTCCTTTTCAGACTGGACACCTGGACCGCATTCCCACTCCTCACCTCTCCCTCCTGGCAAGCGCTAAGCACCAGGGAAGCGCCTGGAGGTAAGCAGAGGAGTGGGGATGCAGTGCACTGGAGGGGAAGGGGAGCGGGGGGAAGATAACTTGGTGGGCCACAGGAAATAACTCCGGGTGGGGGGAAGAGTGGGGAGCTTGGCAGGGCGCAGGAAATAACCCTGGCCCGTGGGCTGCATGTTTGAGACCCCTGGTTTAGTATCAGGGGGAAAGATCAACTGACTCTGTAGGGTTACAGCATCCATGAATCATTGGCAATATGGAGTGTCCACAGGAAGGCCAAGGTTTTCACAGAGTATTGTCCTTGCTGATGGGCCATCAGCACTGCCCAGCTTTCCCATTGTTGTACCTGAAGTGTCAGCAGGTGTCACCTAAAGTAGAATAGTTGAAATACAGCTACAGAGTCAATATTCCTAACTTCAGATGCAGAAGCGATGCAGGCATACAAACTGGATAATCACATTCACGAAATCGTAACCTTTCCAATATCTCACATGAGCCATCTGGCATAAAGTACGTCTCAGTTATGTCATATGCATATCCTAGGCATATTTTCATAAGGAATACGGAATGCAATGTCACACTCCCGACACCTCGCTCTCCTGGGCACAGTAGCTCCTCTGGGTCCACCCCCACACCCAAGAGTTACAGGGGAAATGGGTAGCTCCCTACAGGGACAGTATTAAACTGAGATGCCCCATCCCCCCAGTGCTGCCGAGGTCCAGAGCCAGTGGGGTGCAGTAGTGCAGGGCTCTGCACCCTAAAGGGAAATCGCACCCCACCAGGCAGGCTCCATACCATGGGTGCTGGAGCGGGCATGTACATGGCTCCTTACAGCACACCCTGCTGGGAGAGGCTGGGACTCCTACAAAGCCAGTGTCCCCTGCCGGTCTCAGTATAGGCAAAGAGAGTTGTGGGTCAGGCCCATCCCAGCGCCTGCAGAGGGTTCTGGGTCAGGCCCATTCTGGCACCATCAAAGAGAGATCAAGGTCAGGCCTGTCCTGGTGCTGGCAGAGGGGTTCTGGGTCAAGCCCATCCCCGTGTAGGGCATGGGTAGGGTTCTCTGGATCAGGCCTGTTCTGTGGCAGGGAGAGAGGGTTCTGGGTCAGGCCCGTCCCAGCACCAGCAGAGATGGTTTAGGGTCAGCCACTCCCCCCCCCCGAGGTGAGAGTTGGGCCCTGTTCCCCACTCCCTCTGGTGCCGGCTAGCAGCTCAGGCAGGAGGGGCTTCATAGCTTGAGACTCCCCCTTTCCTGCCTGTGCCTCTATCGGCTCCGCTCTCCCACCTCAGGAACCCTGCAGGGCCTGGTGCTGGCCTGGGCGACGCTGGGCTCTGCGCTATCTTGGCACGGACCTGAGGCTGGCATTTCGTATCTAGCCCTAAGCTCCTCAGGGCTTCGTGAGCACAAAGGGGTCTCTTTCCTCCCACAGAAACTGGCTCCACCCATCCAGCTGATCACTGCAGGGGGCAGGGGTGTCTGGGTGTGTGTGTGTCTCGCACTGCCCCAGGGGAGGGGATCCCAGCCCAACTGGGGATTCACCCTTTATCACCCAGAGCTCTTGCCCCCAGCAGGGAGGCACACACTATTTCACAGATGGGGAAACTGAGGTACAGAGAGGGTAGTGACTGGCTCAGGGTCACAGCACAGTCCTGTGGCAGAGCCTGGCATGGAACCCAGGCATCCTGGTGCCCAGGCCAGTGCAGTAAGTATCTGGGCAGCCTTTCTATGTGCCAGCTGGCATCACTGAGTCAGTCTCAGTGGGAGAAGCCAGGCCAGGCAGCCGCTGAAGACTTTGATCCCTCCAGATCTGCCTCTGAAGAGATCCAGAATCACAGGCAAAGCAACTGGGTGGGGCCCTTCCCTGGACATGTCTGGGCATCGCTGTGCCATCACCTTCATGGCCAGTGGTGCCCTGAGACCCCCGTGCCAGGCTGGGATCCTGGTGCCCTGGGCACAGGCCCCCGTCACTCACACGGATTGGGGATGAGCATTTCTGGATCACATGAGCAGAGAGCTCGAGGTGCTGTCCTAGTGGGTGGGGTCCCTGCCATGTTGTCCCCGACAGTGTTTTCCCTAGGAATTGAAATTAATGGGGGTGTTGGGATATTCAGAGGGGGAGGGCTGATGAAGGCTGAGACCATGAGGACAAAGGTGGGCTGTATGGCACCATAGTAAAAACTGAAAAATGTTTCACGACCATTTCATTAGATTTAGCTCATGTTTTAAAATCACCCCAGAAATTAAAGTGGGCTACTCAAGCCTGCTATGAAGCACTACATCTACATTCGTATTGGTTTCTTGTTTTAATTTTGCACTCATTGGTGTCTTCTTGTGTGTCCGTTACGTCCAGTCCTTCATGATCAGGCAGAAGGCAACTTCTTTCAGAACACAAAATTCTATTCAATTGAGGAAAAAATGTGCTCAACTGTAGCTGTTGTGACTGGGAGTAGCAAGAAATGAATTCCTACTTTCATTCCAGGAAACAAAGCACAAAGATTGGCTCGAACCACTAGTGATGATAAAGAAGTTGAAAAATCATAATTTGTTCATCGAGTGATATTCCACTCTGTGTTCAAAATTCTCTATTCTTTCCTGATCACATAGCAGCCCCATTGCTAGTGGTGCCTCACTGCACTCAACTGTAGGTGTTTTATAAGACAGGCATCTGTAAAAGCTACATGGAGGTTGAGTAGAATCCAGAAATCTCTATTGTAGATTTGTAAGAATCAAGTCTGTGTACTTTTTCAACTGGCTTAACAAACAATTCTTGTCCTCTTCACTTATGGAGTCAATATAAGTCTCTTCATTAGTCAACTTCTGGACTGAATCTTTGCTTCTTCCAGTACATTTTTAATGGATATCTCTCATTGATCCAAGCATAGCTTCTATTTGTGGACATAGATCTACTACTGTTGTAGCTGATGCTTGGGTGACATTGTTTAATGACCCAAGTGGTTTCAACAGTAGACTTACAAGAGAGAGAATGGCAAACTTAGTAACAAAAGTAGTCCACCAGCCTCACTATTTAGAGCTGTCCTATCTTGGGGGATACTTTCCAAAGCCAGTAATAACAGTTGCAGTAATTTTAAGACAACAGCCAAGAATCACTCATGAGAAAGCCAGCAAGTTTTGCCAGGTTGGACTCATTTGAACATCAATCCCAGTGTATCTTCTAGTTGTTTCCAAAAAGTTCAGTCCTTTTGGACTCTTGCTGAAAAAAAGAGCATTAAAAAGCTATTACATTTGTGACTTTTTAATGTCTTTTAACAATTCTGCAGCTTGTACTAGTGCTAACTGGAGTTGATGGTGGCCCTTACAGTGTGTATAGGAAAGATTAGGGTTACACTTTTCTCTGAGCAAAGCTTGTAATCCACTATGTCTTCCAGAGAAGTTTGTAGCTCCATCAAATGTACAAGCAGCCATCTGTTTGGGGTTCAATTTACAAACATCTAACTCTTCTAAGATGTCACAGATGCAGCTGATGTGTCTTCTATAATCTGAACGTCTAGAATGTATCTACTGGCCTACCACGGTGTGACGGTGCTGTTCCTGGTGGGGTCCAACTGTGAGTGTCAGATCAGGACAAATTGCTTCCAAAGGGGCAACTACAGCCCAAAGCTGGGGGTTTTCCACACTAAGGTAAACCAAACCAGCCAAACAGAAAAGACTTTGGTTTCGCCCCACTGGCTAACCACAAGTCACACAAGCAATTCCCTTAGACACTCCAGGTTCCCAGTATCACCACCAGCAGCCACCTGTCCTGGGGACCAATGGTTATGAAAACCAATCCCCCAAATAAAGAAAACGGTTCTCCCCAATTCCAAAGAATCAGGCCCCAGACCCAGGTCAATATACAAATCAGATCTTCCCACAAATCATACTATTGCCAATCCTTTAAAATCTAAAATCTAAAGGTTTATTATACAAGGAAAAAGGTATAGGTGAGGGTTAAGAATGGTTAAAAGAAATCAATTACATGCAGTAATGGCACATCTCTTGGTTCAGGCTTGCAGCAAAGGTAGAATAAACTGCAGGTTCAAATCAAAGTCTTTAGAAAGCATCCCCTTCAGGGATGGGTCAGCACCTTTGGCCAGAGTTCACCTGTGTAGCAAAGTTCCATTCAGAGCTGGAAGCAGGGCAGGCTGAAGGCTGTAGGTAGAAGACAAAATGGAGGACGCTTCTTCCAGCTTTTATAGACTCTCTCTTCTGGGCCAAGACCCTCCTCCTTCTTATGCAGAGTCCGGTTGCAAAATGGAGGTCCATAGCCACATGATTTAATTACCAGACTCTCCAGGATTTAGTTTCTGACCAGGCAGTTGATATGCCTAGAGAAGCTCGGGTGTGGACAGGTGTCACGTTACTGGAATAATTTGGTACCATATAGATCATTGGGGTACCAAATATTATGTGAAGGGGGTCATAACAGGTCTATGACCATATGTGTGTATCTATTTTGGAACTGAAGTTATTAATATTGGATAAAAGGTGCCTGTACTTCAAACTTAGGCTTGGCTCCTGTGAAAGCTCAGACACGCTGGTGCTAACTCAAGCCCATTAAAGGGCCATCAACTGCACAATGAACTGTGTCCACACCCGAGGAGAGGAGCCTCCCCTCATTGAGAGTCTGGTAATTGGACCATGTGGCTGTGAACCTTCAGTTTTCAGCCAGACTCTGCATAAGGAGGAGGAGGGTCTTCACCCACAGGAGGAAGTATATAAAGCCTGGAAGAACATTTCCCATTTTGTCTTCTACCTCCAGCCTTCAGCCTGCCTTGTTTCCAGCTTTGGATGGAACTTTGCTTCTCAGGGAACTCTGGCCAAAGGTGCTGACCCATCCCTGCAGGGGATGCTTTCCAAAGACTTTGATTGAAACCTGCAGTTTATTCTACAGCTGCAAGACTGAACCAAGAGGTGTACCATTACTGCATGTAATTGATTTCTTTTAACCTTTCCTAACCCTCACCTATACCTTTTCCCTTATACAATAAACCTTTAGATTTTAGATTCTAAAGGATTGGCAATAGCGTGATTTGTGGGAAGATCTAATTTGTATATTGACCTTGGTCTGGGGCCTGATTCCTTGGAATTGGGGAGAACCGTTTTCTTTATTTGGGGGATTGGTTTTCATAACCATTGGTCCCCAGGACAGGTGGCTGCTGGTGGTGATACTGGGAATCTGGAGTGTCTTATTGTTTGTGTGACTTGTGGTTAGCCAGTGGGGTGAAACCAAAGTCTTTTCTGTTTAGCTGGTTTGGTTTAGTGTGAAGAAACCCCAGCTTTGGGCTGTAGTTGCCCCTTTGGAAGCAATCTGTCCTGATCTGACACTCACAGTTGGATCCCACCAGGAACAGCACCGTCACAACAGGCATTTACAAAGTCCATTGTATAGTTGATGTCCCTTAACGGCCCATCAGCCAGGCCAGCCAAGTTAGCACCAGCTTGTCTGAGATTTCACCCAGCAGCCAAGCATCAGTTTGAAGTACAGGCACCATATATCCAATATTCATAACTTTAGTTTCAAAAAAGATACACACATATTAATGGCATATTCATAATTAGCAATTCATAACTTGGTCATAGGCACCCATTCTGACCCCCTGTACATAAGATTTGGTGCCACTATAGGACCCTGGTTGCACCAATGATCTATAGGGTCCCAAATTATTTCAGTAACGTGACACACGGACATGAAGATAACATACACAATGACTTAATACTTCATGCCTATTTGCATTGGTGCATTCGTTGGCCATGTATGCACATATTTTGAATACAGTGAGAGGATTCTTCACCTTTTCAACTTCTGAGTCTTTCACTGTTGCACCACGTGTTTCAAGAGAGTCAGCTGAGTTTTTTACAGGAAGATAGTGAGCATTTGCCAGTCTTGTTCGGAACCAGTGTCCAACTTCAGGATTAACAAGTGACAATTGTGACGAAGTAGGAATACTGTGTGTGTGCCTCAGTTTCCCCTATGAATTTCTTGAGTGTCTATGTGGGGGGATAGGAATGTGTAGCTGATGCAAAGCACAGTCTCTCTGCAGGTGTCCTTACCTGAAGCTGTAATCTGACCCCAAGTGGGGGAGGGAGGTCACCTGACCTGGCTGAGCCAGGGGGGAGGAGGGGCTGGAGAGTAAGTTTCGGTGGTGGGAGTCTGAAGCTGGCTGGAGTCAGGCAGGGAGGCAGAGGAGCTATCTCGCTCTCTGGCCCCCAAAATGGATCCAGCTGAGGGCTCACGCTCGCTGTATGGTCTGGGTTAGACCAGATAGAGGTCCTCGAATAAACCTCTGTTTTACTGGCTGGCTGAGCGTCATGTCTGACTGTGGATTTGGGGTGCAGAATCCACGGGCTCCCTCAGGACCCCACCCAGGCGGGCTTGCTGGGGGAAGCACACGGAGGGGCAGAAGGTGCTGAATGCTCCGAGGTCAGACCCAGGAAGGTGGAAGTGGGTACCCGTGAAGCTCCTAGCCTTGGAAACAGGCTGTGTACGGAGAAGGGACACTTCACTCAAAGTCCTGTCTGGCTTCCAAGGGAGTGGTTCCAGACCATCGCCCGGGCACTCTGTGACAACAATGCACTTAACATAGACCTCCAGTTTGTAGTGTATGATATCTCTTGCTTAAATAGAAAGGATGATGCAATTGCCATGTTGATGTGCATAAACTGAATTGTATCTCCAGCATTCTTAACAGCCTCATTAGGTTCTTCTAAAATTGGCTTTGACAGTGACTGGCTTATAAGACTTTCTGCATGTTGATGAAGTTCAGAGGCATGGTGGTTTGCAGCCTTTTCATATAGGTTGTCAGTATTGGCTTAGCTGATCAGTCTGGCAAACCAAGCTCCTCCACTTTTACTATATAAATCCATGACATGCCCACATCTTAAATACTGTGTGTAGTTCTGGTCACACCATCTCAAAAATGATATATTGGAATTGGAAAAGGTACAGAGACAAGCAACAAAAATGATTAGGGGTATGGAACAGATTCCATATGAGTAGAGATTAAAAAGACTGGGCCTTTTCAGCTTGGAAAAGAGATGACTAAGAATTGATATGATAGAGTCTTATAAAATCTTGATTGGTGTGGAGAAAATGAATAAAGAAGTGTTATTTACTCCTTCACTTAACACAAGAATCAGGAGTCATCCAATTAAATGAATAGGGCAGTAAATTTAAAACAAACAAAAGGAAGTATTTCTTAACACAATGTACAGTCACCTGTGGAACTTTTTGCCAGGGCTGTTGTGAAGGCCAAAATTATAACAGGGTTAAAAAAAGAACTAGATACGTTCATGGAGGATAGGTCCATCAATGGCTGTTAGCCAGGATGGGCAGGGATGCAACATCATGATTTGAGTGTCCCTAGCCTCTGTTCCCCAGAAGCTGGGAGTGGATGACAGGGGATGGAGCAGTTGATGGATGGATCACCCTCTTCGGTTCATTCCCTCTGAAGCACCTGGAATAGTCACTGTTGGAAGACAGGACACTGGGATAGATGGACCATTAATTTGACCCAATATCGCCATTCTAGCATTAAAAAGTTTAACACAGAAACTCCCCAATTATAACCCACCTCTTGAGATAGTGATGATGTGAGATAATGATCTTGGCAAATAATGCATTTTAAAAATCTTGGCCAACTAGGAAACATAGGTAAGTTTTCCAGTCACAAATCTGGCTTCTGGGGAAAAGTCATGAAAACAGTCTAATGCTCTGGCCGCTGTTGTTTGTTGTGCCACCGTTCACTCTATTGCTCTGCCCCAATGGCCCTGCACTGTCACCTTCTGCTGCCACCTGCCACTGTGACCTCTGTGAGTTGGTCTTTCCCGGTTCCGCCCGACTCTCAGTGATTACAACTCTCAGGGTGGGGTGGAAGGGACCTCAGTGTTAATGCAGACTGGGCCATCTCTTTCACAGAAACTCTCCCACAGCACATCTAAACACTTAGACCTGAGTATCAGAGATTTCAGCTCTAGTGGTCACTTAAACCAAGAGACTCTCTATGAAGCCTAATCAGCTCTGTCTTTAAACAGTGGAGAGGGGCAGGTCAAATAGTACTTGTGACATCAAGAAAAACACCTGTCCCTACCTTCTCTCCTGGTGTCCTCAGTCAGCACAGGCTAAGGACAGTTCTACTGCCCTTTACTCATACAATAAAAACAACATTTCATTTCAAGTGATTTGTAACCCAACCCCAGCCAAATCTGTCATTTGGGCAACACAGCTGTTTGCTGGATACTTAGGTAGATTAGGTGTGAATTTAAATACAATCTGGTCCTGAAGCCCTTCCCCCGCGTCCCCAGCTCATCACTAGCTGTCAGGGAGAGCCCCTGGACCCTGTGTTTACTCACCATTTCCGGGGCTCCCGTGGGTTATGTGCGCTCGCTTTGGGACAGACAAAGTATGGTTTCGTATGGACTGTGATTGCCTGTGAGTACCTGCCACCCTTCCCTCAGCCATCCCCTGTCTCCAGCCAGCCCCGCACCCCTGCCCACAGCCAGCCCCTGCCGCAGCCCCTGCCCTGCCCGCACTAGCCCACATCCCCATCCTGCCTGCAGCCAGCCACCAGTGGATGTGCCAACCCCTGCCAACCCCCACATCTCCAGCCAGCTCCACACCCCCTGCCCTGCCCACAGCCAGCTCCTGCCACACCCCGTGCCCTGCCTCCAGCCAGCCCCACACCCTCTGTCTCCAGCCAACCCCTGCTGCACCCTCATCTCCAGCCACATCCGTACCCCGTGCCATGCCCGCAGCCAGCCCTGCACCCTCTGCCTCCAGCTAGCACTGGCCCATGCCCCTATCTGCAGCAGGCCCCACATCCACTGGTGCCCTGCAGTTCCTGAGGCAGTAACCCTGCACACCTGCTTCAATAAGGGGGGCAGGGGGCAGCTGGGGCCCACACATGTGCACACCCTACCAGACAGCAAGTGTGAAAAACTGGGACAGAGGGTGAGGGATAATTGGAGCCTATATAAGAAAAACACCCTATAAAATTGGGACATCTGGTCACCCTAGCACACCCCCAGGGAGCTGCGGGGACCCACAAATGTGAAACGGAGCTCATTTCTAGTTTAAGCCCATCTTTTTAAAAAAGAACTTCAAGGGACAAGGAGCAGGGAGGCTTAGATGGAGGTGGGGGTCTGCGTAGCCGTGGATGAGGTGGACACAGCCGACGGGCGCTATGAGGTGCTTTTCCTGGGCACAGGTACTGCAGACGTGCACTGGAGACACACACACCATGGGCCCACACGGGCCGTGCGGGAGGGCATGCTGCCCAGCACTGGGCACGTCAGGGAACTTAGCCCTGCTCTGGGCCCGCTCGCCAAGTCAGCGTTGCCAGGGCTGCGGTGCCGTGATCTCCCTGTCAGACGTGCCCGGCCACTGTGAGAGCTGACGATCAGCTCGTTGACAGAGGAGCCTGGCAGAGCCCCACCCAGGGGCTGCCCCAGAGCCCAATGTGGGGCTGCAGCAATCCAGGCCAGGCTGTCTATTCAGGATGAGTGGAGTGGGTGCCCCGTGGTGACTCCAGCCTGGCACAGAGCTGGGGAGGGTTTGGGGATCTGGAGGTGAGTATCCAGCGCCCCCGGCTCCTGGTGTGGGGTCAGGGTCAGCTCCGGATCCCCAGAGAATGTGGTGCCCTCAGCAGGGATTCAGCCACCAGAATTGGGCCGCACCAAGCAAGGCTGTAGGTGGGACAGGGTCTGCGCTGGCTGTTGGTTCCCCACCCCTTGTGAAGGGACTTGAGCCACGCTGACGCCCTGGGCAGACCCCAGCCCACCATGCACTGGGCAGCCTGGCACTTGCTGGTCCACATGGGGCCGGGACCATTGGGGCAGGGACAAGAGGGGCTTGTTTTATTGGGGGCCTCGTTGTGGCAGAGCAGTCAGCACTGTCTCGAGCCCCTGGCTGCCAGCCGACCCGCGGAGCCCATCCAGTGCTGCAACGCAGGTGGCAGGGAACGCTAACGACCCAGAAAGATCCCATTAGTTAATGAATGCGCTGCCTCCTGGCCAGCTGTTGCTCAGCTACTCCTGCACAGGGCAGCCTGGCCAAATCTTCCCACCACCTGTCCCCCCTGCCAGGGAATTTCCTCCCTGTCCCACCATCGGTGTAACGAATCGCCAGAGCTCAGCTGTTCCTTCCCCCAAAGGTCTGGGGGGTCGCCGGCAGGGGCTGCAGCAGGCCTGTGTGATGGTGGGGGGCGGGGGGAGAGTCAGGCTGGTGCTAGGATGGAGACGACTGCGCCGATGCTAGTGAGGAGCCTTGCTGAGGGTGGGGTGCCCAGCAGAACATGGGGCAGGGGACAGAGTTTCCCTGTCGCTGCCTGAGCAGCCCTGCCTGTCAGCCTGCTCTCCCCTGGCCCAGGATCAGCAATCTGGGGCTGTCCCTTTGTCCCCTGGTGGGAGGGGGCAGGGAGCCAGAGCACAAGCATAGGAACCAGTCCTGCACGGACCTCCGGGAGGCAGGCTAGGGGGCAGCGAGGCTGTGCTGGGAAGGCAATGGAAGTTTGAGGGGCCACTGGTTTGAGCTTGCCCCAGCCCTGCCCTCTGCAGTGAAGTGTGATCCCTGAATTACTGCGCACCCCAGGGGTGGGGAGAGGGGCCCCAGCCAGCCGGCCCCAGACACCCGCCCTTCCAGCGCTGTAGCAGCATTCTCACGTCTGTACATCACCCTGTGGTGGGAGCCAGGCTGGGTTTGTGCTTGGCTGGGAGACCAGCCCAGAGGCTGGCAATTCAGTGCAAGATGCTGGGGGGAAATGGAAACCCAAACTCCTGGCCTCTAGTGATCATGGGGGAGCCTCCTCCAGTACAGGGAGTTTGTGTCATGGCTAGTCACTAAAACCTGGTCTCCTGAGCCACAGGACAGCACTTTGCTTGCCTGACCAGCCTCCCTCAGCCTTCTGAATAACACAGTTGCCCTTCCCAGTGAATAGTTTTCAGTGATTTGCTTCTCATGCCCGTCTGCTTGGCGAAAGTGACAAACATTCCCGCCTCCCAGCTAGGCCAAACAGGGCAGATCTGCAAGCCCGCCTGTGTTGTCCCCCCACCCACCCACAGCTTGTATGATGAAGCGAGGCTCTGCCCAAGCTCTGCCTGCTAGAAAAAGCAGCTTGGCGAGTGCTCTGGCCTTTTCTGCTCCTTTTCACTTTGATTCTAGTGGATCCTGACCAAGGCACTTTCAAGCCTCAGCATGAATTTCCCAGTGGGTTAGCAGTGGGACTACTGTATCCCAATCCCCGAGCCCTGTTTAGTGTCGGACAGCGACCGGGTCACGTTAACACCTTGGGCTCTCTGGGCCCATCTATTCTAACAGCATTAACAGCGCGACAGGTGGGCGTGCACCTTCCCACTGCATGTCCTGGCACCCAGGAGCTGGAGTTGGATTGAGCTGAGCTCTCTATGTACTGGTTTTCAGAGAGCCGGGTTTCCCTGAGTGCAATCTGAACTCTGCCCTGCTGCAGTGCTTTGGCTGTGCATTCAAAGCACAATTCCCCCGGCCTTGTGGGGGGTGGCCCTAAAGTCTATAGGGCAGGAGTTGCAGGGATCAACCCTGACACAGGTTTCCAGTGTAGGCTGTGCGTGTGGACCCAGGTGGGGTAGGGAATTAGGGGGAGTGGGTTTTCCACCCCAACAAATCTGTGGCCAGTGGGATTTGGCTTCAGCTGCCCCCACTACGGCTCAGCACGGCTGCAAATCTAGCCCAAGACAATGAGAGCCTCAGTGACGCTTGTGAAATTAAGGGGTTAAGTGACTTGCCGAGATCACACATGCACTCTGGGGCAGAGGCAGGGACAGAATCTAATTGCCCAGGGCAGCATTCAAGGGCCTGAACCGTGAGCCCGTCCTTTCTCTCCTTGCTATCCCCCCGGCCTTAGTCACTGCTCGCCTTTTACGATCTTACAGCCAGCAGCCTCCTTTGCTGCATTACCCCAGTTCTCGCCCACAGCAGGGCCAGCTTGTGCACTGCATGGGGCAGAGCTCCAGTGGAAAAAATAGTGTGTGAGCATACAATCAATTGCATTTGAACTGTATCCATTGCTGTAATGCGGTTGCACATGAGGGCTGTATTGAGGGTGCAATTCTGGCATTTCAAGCGCCTACCTTTACAACCTTAACAGTATTCTTTTAACATTGTGTGTTTGGTGTAATTTCCTAGGGCTACAAACAAGCCACCTGAAAAAACAGAAATTCCACCCTGTGGCATCATATTGAATGGAGTAACTGAAAGCAGTAGTAGGTTGTCATCTTCTAGGTGGCCCAGCACTAGAGGGGGGATGAGACACTCACTTTGCCAGCGGATTTCTCAGATATTTGCTGACCACAGAGGAAAAGGGAGACCCAGGAATCACATGGTCCGTGCCAGGCTGTGGAGGAGTGGGCCCAGATGTTCTGCCCTTTTCTCTGAAGTGACCCCTTCTGCTCCAACCCTGCCAACTTGTCTTGGACTCAGTCCTGTCTCTTCCATGCCCCAGCTCACTGGCCAAGCCCTGGTCTCCCCACCTAGCCATTCCAAGTCTCCACGCCCCAGGGAATAACCACACTTAGAACGGTATAATTCACACTCAGGCCCTTTCAGGGCCCCCATGACTGAATCTGAGCCAGGGAGTCCCCAACACAGCAGTGACCAAGTCACCCTAACTTCATCCAGCAGATTGTCCCCATGGCCTCTAGGTGTAGCCCCGTTCGCCCAACCTGGCCATGCCCCGGCCAGGGCTGGCGACAAAAATTTGGGGGCCCCCTACTCTGATAGTTTGGCTGACAGCTGGCGGCAGCGGGAGCGAGAGCGGCGTGAGCCACCCTTTCTCCCCCCCCCCCCCCGGACAGCGCTGCTGCCGCCGGCCGGGCTCACAGCTCCTGCTGGGGCCAGGCGCGCTCGTCCGGAGGAGAGCCGCACCGCCTCTCCGCCCATTCCCCGCTCTCCAGGTCCAGCGACAAGGGGGGACGACAATGGGTACAGCTCTACCTGTAGTACCCCCCTGTCGCCGGCCCTGCCCCCGGCCCACTCTCTGGGCCACTCCACCAGCCATGGGTTCAGATTGCATTTGGGGCCTGCCCCCTCCAGCAGCCACACCAACGCCTGCCCAAGACAAACAGCCGTCCTGTAACACCTTGTCCCAGTGCCAACCCAGGCCCTGCATCCCAGCCCTTGTCCCCCGCTTCCCCCTCCCTTCGGGCAGGGCTGGGTGGTCCTTGCTCCAGAGAATGCAGGCTGGCATTTGTGGTGGGGTTTCTCCCAGCCAAATCCCATCCTTGCCCCTGAATTTATCAGGGCTGGGGGAAGGGAGAGGGCTAGATAGCCCTTGCACACGGAACTGCATGGGGGTGGGGGGCACACGTAGCATTCAGCAGCTGCCACCCCCCCCCCTTCCCAGCTCCACCCCTCTGCATACTTGCCAGCTCAGGTCCTGCTGCTCAATATCCCAGCGATGCCATTACTGCTCCTTCCCCGCCCCATGGGTCACCAGCCACCAAGTCCTGCCTCCCCAAACAAGCACAAGGCTGGGGAAAGCCTGGGGTTCCAGTACCGCCCCATCATGGGGGGTGGGGGAGAAGAGAGGAGCCTGAAGCTGGGCTGATCACATTTCTCCCCACACCCCAGCCACATTTGTTGACCTGTCACGGACTCACAGGACTCATGCTCCCTCTCAGCTCTGTATGGTCCCTGGGAGGAACCCGCTTTGGTGTGACAGCCCTTTTTGTGGTCCACTCTCTCTGCAGCCCAGTGTCCTTCCACTGGCCAGAACTGACAGTGACTCCCAAGTTGGGTCTCCCGTCACTGGGGTATCCATTCTCCAGGCTGTTGGCTTGTCCTCTCCTACCACCTTGTTAAACCATTAACATCCAGGGAAACTGAGTCCCACCCCCTCACCATACAAACCATTGAAAACAATAAGAAAACCCCCTGCTTTGTCACATCTCTCCCTGCCATTAACCCATTAACAATGATCAAAAGAACATTTAACATATTTAACATTCTGCATCTACTTCTTCATACTATACATGACAAGATGTATTAGAACATTACATAGGAGTGTCGTGAGAGGCTAACAGCCCCAGAGAGCGAAAACCTCACTGCAGCACAGGGACTACCCAGCCACCCAATTTCCTGTGCCAGAGAGGAGAGCGAGTCTGCAGAGCTCCAGCCAGGGAGAGGGTTTGGGTAAGTGCTTCCTCCTCACAAAATCAGACCTAGACCAGTGCAGGGCAGAGGGTTGGGTCGCCGGGGGGGCGGGGGGGGGGAGGGGGAAGCTCAGGCCTCCACTTGCCCCAACTCAGGGTTTGTCCTTGTCCCTAGTATTGAATTAGGGTGCAATAGGTAGTGTGTAGACCTTGGCTTCTCCGCCTGAGGGTTGTGTGCCCCATGCAACCCCTCTTTAGGCCCCCCGGGCCCATCCCCTGGGCCCTGTCTGACGAACTAGGATATTCCAGATCAGAGTCAGTGTTAGAACTGATGCAGAACTCAGTCTGGAAGAAAAGCAACGTTGTAATTTCATGAGCTGTTACCTGGTGGGGGGATTAAATGAAAATTTCAATGCGGTAAGTGTCACAGAGGACCTCGCATTTGGGTGACCCCCCATTTGCCTAGACCAGTGGGGCAGGAGAAGCAGAAAGGGCTTTCCCCACCCAAATGGAACAACAGAGTTTTTGATTTTCTCATCTGCCCCAGCCCATGTGGTGAGTGTTTCAAATGCACCAAACCGGGAATGTTCCCCAGTGAGTTGAGTGACCGTCCCCCCAGAGGGTGACATTTTTCATACTTTTTGTGAAGGAAACTGCTGTGAGTTTTGCAGTGTTTTGTTTTGTTTGCAGCTGCTTTTTTCCAAGCAATTCTTTTGCATGCAGAGAAAGCCCACCTGCATGGTGCTGGCTCAGCCCTTTGCCTTGGGAGCAGCTCTGAGTTCCCCCACTGCTAAGAATTATTGCCGGTCATCAAACCCCGGGCTGTCAGCACTAAAAGCCTGGGTTGCTATTATGTGAGCTAAAGGAGCAACTCCATCCATTAGTAACAGTAGTAGGTTCTTATCCTATGGGAGCAGACAGTAGAGGGGCCCTCCTAACACTGGCACAGCTGGACAATAAGTTACTCTGATCACTAGAGAACTCACACTAGCTCAAAGCCTTTCAAGACAGAACACGGCCGAGAGAAGGCCAAAGGAAGAGGCAGGATCTCCATAAACGAAGCCAGTGTTTATTAGTTCATTCCCAGACACAGGAAGTTCACATTACAGGTGTGATGTGCCTTGGAGCTCAGCCTTGCTGCCTGCTCCACTTCCATTACATTTGCCATTTACAACTATTTACACCAGAGAGCAGACGTGCTTGGTCTGAACCAGCGCAGGCAGCTGTCCCATGGGATGGGGGGGTATGGATGGGTGTAGCCCTAGTGTGTAACTGTCCATTCATACCACATGCGCCGTGGGCCACTAAATCACAGGAGCAGCCCGCTTGGAAGTGGTTAACACCGGGCATTAGCCACACTGGGAAACAAAAGGCACAATTCCTGCCTTATTGGTTTGGCCTGGGAAGGGCGAGTTCTCCCTGCCTGTCCCTAGGTCCCATAGTGTACCCTTTTCAGGCTCAACTAGCTGGGAGCAAAGGGGCAGGGCTCTTTCAGGGCCCGACTTCCTGCTTTGGAATTTGCATAGCGGACCCCAGGATGCTTTGCTCCCTCACCCATCTGCTGGGGGGGGGAGGGGGCAGAGCGGAGCCCTATGAGGCGGGTGTGTGTGTGTAAGGACCTTGGCATTGTTATCTCAGAGGAAAAACCAATGGATGACTCTCAGATTCCTGTCATGTGAAATGAAATGGGCACAGGGGTGCCCAGGCACTCTGCCTGGAGTTGCAGAGTGAAGTGTGTTCCAGCTTGATGACATCACATGTTCTTCTCTCATCTGAAATCATAGAGCGTTATCCATAGTAGTGCTTAGCTTTCACTACAGTACCCGGGGGTTAATCACTAATTTCTATAGCTCCATGTACTCGCCACCTTGGGCAGAAAGCTAAGTATTGCTTGTGGAGAGCTGATCTCTATGCTAGAGTCTCCTCTGTATGGGGAGTCAGCAGTTAGTGCATCGATCACTGCCCTGGCTTCCATCTGCCCCTGCCAGGTGCCTGGCTCTACCAGGGTGCAGTGCCAGGGCTGGCTCTGCGTGTGGCTGTGCCCACACATCATGGCTCGGGTGGGGCAGGTACCCTGGTGGCTAATGGTGACGTCTCTCAGACTTGTACCCAGCCCTCGGGCCAGCCCCCTCGCCCTGAGCCTGAGCCACCTCCCTGGCTGGGAGTGTCCCTGTGCAGTGTCTGGGGGGCATTGCCTGCCCTGCCTGGCCCCACTGCTCCAGCCTGATTGGATTTCCCCAGCTGGCAGCGCTACAGCCGCTAGCAGCCATGGAGTGCCTGTGTGCGAGACGACCATGCCATCTGACTCCGGAGGGGCCAGGGCCGGCTCCTCGGCTGGTAGGAAGGGGCAAAGCCCCACCAAGACTCACGGCAGGCCATGGCACCACACTTGCACCAGCCACAGACTTGGCCTGAGCTATTGGGGTGGTGTAGGCAACATGCCAGCGACTCTGTGAGCCCATGAGCTGGGCCCCCTGCCGAACCCGGGCTGAGGTTAGCCCTTAGTGGTGACCCTGGGCAGTGCAGTCTGGGAGCAGGGGAGCCAGGGTAAAACCCAGGCTGTCTCTCCTCACCAATTAACAGCCCCTTTGGGCAGGTGCTTTGAGCTTTCAACCAATGCCTGCCCCAGGAGTCCAATTTGCCCCTCCCCCAGCTCCCAGGGCAGGTTCGGAGTTCTGACTTAAGCTGTGGGGAAGAGGCACTGCTGTAACGCCACCCCCCCCCCTCTCCCCCCAGTTGGCTGCATTTCAGCTATGGGTGAAGAGCCCGTCGGTTTGCAAAGCACTCTGGGGTCTGCCAGGGTGAGTGTGGCTGTGGCCACTAGGTCTAGGGATTGAATGCAGGCGGCACTCTCAGCCAGTCAGCCCCCTCCCATGACCCCTTCCCCACCCCCTCCCCCCATACACTCTTCACTAGCTCCCAGTCCCCATGACTGAGTCAGTGCAGCTGCCAGAAGACCCACTACTAACCCCCCCCCCTCCCTCCCCATGACCCAGGGTAGCAACTGGGCATCCCAGGATGCCACTACCCACATTAACTCACAATTCAATACTTGCCCCACCCTGTCATGAAGCCACACAACAGAGTTGGTGGTGCTGCCAGGTCCAGTGGAAGTGGGGCAATAGATAAATAAATAATGAGAAGTAATCAGATGTGGAAACTGAAGCACTGAGAGAGGAATGACTTGCCCAAGGTCACTCAGTAGAAGAGACCCAGCTGTCCAGGTACCTGTTGCCTGCCTTGCCTTGCACCATCCCCCTACTTGCTCTGTTCTTTCCTTGCTTCACCATGGCTGCTGAAAGGAATTCTTCCTACCTCAGGGGTGGTGGTAGTGGTGATGGTGGGGGGGTGTTTGCCCCATCCATTCCACCAGAAAGCAGCTTTGGCCCCATGCCGTCTCCCTAGTATTCTCCGAGGTGCCACCGCAGCAGAGCCTGGGAAGGGAGCGTGTCTGCTCGGTGTGGCTGGCACCAGAGAAGCGTGGCTGCAGCTCACATCCTCATCCCTCCTGCTTCCTGAATCCCCAACTTAACCTGACTGCAGAGGCACTGCAGCTCCACACCCCTGGAGGGCATCACATCATTCACTCAATTAGCCCAGGCTGAGCCTGTGATATTCCCAGCCACATCCCTCACAGGAGTGAGGCGTGGCCAGCGGCAGGTGGAAGATCCTGGCCTTGGGCTCTTGACCTGCACGGAGTTTAGCCCAACGAGCCTGGCCTTGGGCATTCGAGAGGCACCCAGCCCGGACGGTCCCGCCAGGAGTGATGTCACCAGGCATGCATGCACAAAGGGTGCCAGGCTTCTGGGAGCCCAGTCCCCTTGAGGGACCACTTTCCTCTCTCCCTGCCAGTCCCCTCCTCGTCCAGCGCCAACAGGGGAAGGATATTGTCAGTGGCTAAGAAGTTCCACCCCCAGCAGGGCCTTCCCATCCCTAAGCCAGACACCCCCCTTTGCTCGGGCCTGGCACACATCAGTGCCCAGGGCGCTGGTGGGAAACAGAATAAACCCAGGCTTCCTAACGGGTCCCATGTCATGAGGAGAGGGAACATGGCAGTTCCGCCAATGGCACCCTAGCTCAGAGACACCCCTCCCAGCTAGAGACAGAGAGCGGCCCCTCCAGGTGCCAGCACTCTGGCTTGGAATCGAGAGAGCGGGCAGAGGAGACAGCGCTGGCCCATTCCTACATTAGCACCAAAAGCTTCTGGTTTGGTGAGGGACTGGGGGAGGGGAATCTTACCCTAGCCCCACCCCCACGCTTGGTGTCTGCCTTTTATTTTACAGTACCGTAGAAGTTAGGAAGAGAAAAGGACAAGCTGTGGCCAGGGTGCCTCTGGGAATCTGGCTATCTTACCCAAAGGGCCATGGGGCAATGGGGCGGGACCACGTCTCCCATGGACTATGTACAACCTACAAATAAATACTGTCTTGAAAGGGAGGTGAGGAGTGTGTGTGTGTATATATATATATATATTTATATATATATTTATAGATAATTTTAATATTAAAAGGGGGGAAAAATATAGCACTGTTTTTACAAAGTCCCTGGCGGCGGTTTCATGTGAGCTGGTCCACCTCTGGCTGGTGATTCCGGCGGTTTCGAGGCTTCTTCTCGTCCTGCAGCTCCTTGGCTTTGAGGCTGGACAGCGCCTCCTTGTGGCTGGAGGCTGCATGCCGCCAGTAGCCCTGGCAGTACTGGTTGATGAGTCCCATTTCAGGCTGGGTGAGGAGCTGCACCAGGTCCTGGTAGTGGGGGCCGGGGGCTCCAGGGACGCCAGCCCGCATGTCCAGCGCAGAGGCAGAGACATCGCCGTCGGCCTGCAGGGCGGGCGCCTCTGACTGGAAGAGCACACTGTGCACGGTCTCACTGCTCAGTACGTGCAGCTGCACCTTGGTCACCGTGTGCTTGAAGTTGTTCTCGGTGGCTGTGCAGGAGTAGAGACCGCTGTCTGAAAGCTGCAGGGAGCGCAGGAGCAGCCCCTGCTCCGTCCGCAGCACCCGGCCCTCCGTGCGCAGCTAGACGGGAGAGAGGCCAAGGGCCAGAGCGTTAGAATGGGCTAGCTGCAGCTGGGCATGGCGAGGGGTTATCAGAGGGAGGGAAGGGGGAGACTAGAGACAGGCCCTGTCATGAACATACAGCCAAGGGTAGCATAAAATCCCTCCTTTACCTGTAAGGGGTTAAGAAGCTCAAATAACCTGATTGGCACCTGACCAAAAGGACCAATAAGGAAAGAAGATACTTTCAAATCTTCGGGGGGAGGAGGGGAAGAGGTTTTGTTTGTGCTCTCGTTGTCCTTCCCTCTGGTTAGAGAGAGAGAGACCAAGCAGGTAAACCAGCTCCTACTGAAATGATACATCTAAAAATTACAGAAATTATAAGTAATAGCAAGGAAATGAGTTAGCTTATCTTATGTTTTAGCTTGTGAATTTTCCCTATGCTAAGAGGGAGTTTTATTCCTGTTTTTCTAACTTTGAAATTGAGCCCAGAGGGGAATTCCTCTGTGTTTTAAATCCTTTTATTGCCCTGTAAAATTACCTTCCATCCTGATTTTATAGAGGTGCTTCTTTTACTTTTTTTTAATACAGTTCTTTTAAGAACCTGATTGATTTTAGTGCCCTAAAGACCCAGGGGAGTTGATCTGAGCTCACTTTATAACCAATTGGCTAGTATATTATTCTCAAGCCTCCTCAGGAAAGGGGGTGAAGGATCTTGGGGGCATATTTGGGGCGGAATAGGAACTCCAAGTGGTCCTTTTCCTGAATCTTTGTCTAAATCACTTGGTGGTGGCAACAATACCATCCAAGGACAAGGAAGGATTTGTGCCTTGGAAGTTTTTAACCTAACCTGGTAGAAATAAGCGTGGGGGGGGGGGGGGGAGGAATCTTTCATGAAGGTCCCCATATCTCTACCTCAGAGTTCAGAGTGGGGAGGCCCTGACAGGTCTCATGCGAGCCTCTCCCACGGCCTCAGTCTCAACCTGCAGCCCCCCGCTATACCAACCTGGCCCCTGACACCAGACAGCCGGCAGTGGGCTGCAGGGCCTTTACCTCCAGGTACCCCCCAGCGCTCTGCCCTCCTACCTCTTTCCGCCGGTCGCTGTTGTCCTTCTGCAGCAGCCACTTGATGGTGGCTTGCGGGGAGCGGGGCTGGCACTCCAGGAAGGCCGTGCTGCCCTCCACCCCGTAGTGGACTGCCTCCACCGTGTTCTTGTTGGCTGGAGTGGGGCAGAGGAGATGGGAGGTCGGGCAATGGAATCGATGCAACGCTATGAACCCGACCCAACCCAGAGAATTGGGAGAGCCATTGTCCCCAGCTTCCTGCACTCGCTAAGGGGACTGCAGCATCCCCTGCACTCTATCTGTTTATGGTGGGGGGTGGGGGAGGAGGAATAGCCTGATAAATCCAGAGTTATGAGTTCAATTCTTGAGGGGGCCGTTTAGGGATATGGGGCAAAAATAGGGATTGGTCCTGCTTTGAGCAGGGGGTTGGACTAGATGATCTCCTGAGGTCCCTTCCAACCTTGAGATTCTATGATTCTACCTACAGCCACCCAGTGTATGCCATCAGCCCTCACTCTATTCCATCCCTCTATCCACTCACCCAGCACATCCATCCATCCATCCCTCCACCCACCCAATCCATCCACCCACCGAGCACATCCATCCATCCTGTACATACACACCCATCCATCCGTCTATCCATCCCTGTACACAGACACTCAGCCATCCATCCACCATTTGTGTACACACCCACCCATCCATCCATCTGTCCGCCCCCATACATACACACCCATCCATCCAACCTTGCAACTCATTTATCAATGTGGACATCTAATCTACGTATTTCACCCCCACCCGCCACTGATCTTTCTCCATCCTCTGTGTTCCGGACGCATCCTACTCACCATTGGAGTTGTAACCCCGGCACTGGCGGATAGGGTTGCCATGCCGGACGTCCTGGCGCCTGCTCCGCCTGTGGGAGGGAGAGAAGGCACAGATGGAAAGTTGCTCACAGTCTCAGGGCGCTCTCAACCATCTGGGGGCAGCCCTGTGGGTGGAGTTTGGCTGCATCATCTTGGGGGTCAGTCATCCCCCTCCAGGTACCATGTGGATTGGGGCTGAGCTCCAATCCTGCCTCTCGTCAAAGAGACTGAGTCCCCTGCCCCCCACATGCTGCCTCCCAGCGCCAGTGCCCTCTTGGCAAACCCAGCCAGTGAGCATGAGAACCAAAGTGGGGGTTAGGATCCCCCCATATAAAAGCCCCTCCCTCTAGCCCTGCTTGGCTCTATGCAGGGCCCCCGGTATAACTGCCCCTGCAGCGCAGCTGCTCCTTACCTCTTGGAGGATGCTGAGTAGCGGGAGCAGGCCTTGCCATCCCAGGCGCAGTAGGGGTCCCTGGCCAGGCAGCAGTCGGCACAGGCCTTCCCGTACACGTCGCAGCGGTGCAGGGCCAGGTGGGTCACACCCATGGCCGAGGCCACGTATAGCTGTTGCTGTGGGGGGGCAAAGAGATCATGGTGAGACGCTCCTTTGCGGCAGACCCAGCACTGTCCCGGGTGCCAAACCCACCCCTTGGTCTGGGCACCCCAGGAGAGGCTGGGAATGAGGAGGGGCTTCTTCTCTGAGAGCGCAGCGCTTGTCTGGAAATGGCTGGGAGTTGCCCCCTCCCAGCAGATCCCCTCTCCCCGGGTCTGGCTGAGGCAGAGCAAGTGGGTTTCTGGTATACCCCAGGCATCACTCTCCGAGTCGGCCCCCTGATGCTCCAGCAAGTGGGGCTGGGAATTCAGATCTCTGAGTGGCCCTAACCCGCCCTTGCAAGTTAACAGCAGAGCCCGTCTGAACCCACACGCTGCGCTAAGCGAGTGAAGGTGGAAGCCCCTGGGGACGCTCAGAGGGTCCCTGTCTGGCTAGGAACAAGTGGATTCTCCATCCCTCCTCAGCAGGTGGGAGTGCCATGACTGGGATGGCATCTGCAACAGGCGGGCGATTGCCGTGAGAACCCTACTCCCTGCAGCGCACCACTGGCTTACCCTCTTGGAGGAGATGGTCATGGTCTTGATGGGGGCTGGGACCTGGAATGAGGACACAGGAGCACAGCGGTTAGTCCGGGTCACAGCCCCCTTGGAGCTGCTCCCGACCACAGGGAGAAAAGGGCTGAGACAGTCAGAAACAAACCCATTGGCACCAACCCCCCTCCCTGGAGCAGTCACACATGACTCAGGGAGCCAAGGCTCCAACCCCGGGCCCCTAGCGCCAGGAACAGGCTGCTGACACATGATCTACTGGAGCACTCCCTCAGCAAGTTGCAGTAGCAGGGCTCTTATACTTCCTGTGGAGCCAGCGGAATGGCGCGCTCACCTCCTGCCACTGACCCATGCCAGAGGTCAGAGCCCACAGGGCAGAAACACAGAAGCTGTGGCCCTGTGATTCCCCCTTCTGACACCAGCAAGTGCTGGATCAGGGTCCAGGTGCCCGCCGGGAAGCCACAGATGAGGCTGCGGTGGCAGCCTGCTGCACATTGCCGCTGCAGCAGTGGGAGGAAGGGAGGTTCCCCTAGGCGGGGGGCGGGGGGGGGGGAGGAGGAGAACTGTCCCAAGCCATTAGGGGGCAGCACAGCAAGGCCTGAGAGCGCCGTGCACGCAGGCTCACAAGGCGTTACCTTGAACACTTCCACCTCCTCCAGCATCAGCTCCTCGGTCTCCAGGTCGTCCTTGGGGAGGACGATCACCTTCTGGACTGTGCCACGATCTGCAAGGCACAGCCAGCACTCAGCACCGTGCAGGATGGACCCTGCTGCCCTGCCACAGCCTGGGGCGCGGGGCCGTGCCAACGGGGATGGCGCGGGAAGGGAGAGGCCAACCCGCCAGCACAGCTTTATAAACACGCCGAGGCTGGATCAGCACGAGGCTCTGAGCCAGCACAGGACTCTGGGGCCTGGACTGAACCCCAGAGCCTCGGCTTCATGGGGATGCCAGGGGGATCCACCAGCCCTGGAGCTGCCCAGTGCCGCCTCAGGTGCTTGGATCTCTCCAGCAGCCGCTGCACCTGGCTGGGGATCTCTGAGACGAAGCCTCTGCTGCAGGAGGAACTCACAAAGCTGCCGGCATCTGCTCTGACTTGGGTGTGGGCCCCAGAGATGGGCTCTGTGCTCGTGGGGCGCTGCAGATGGCACCAGCTGGCTCCTCACCCGTGGGCCACCCAGCACTTCACACCACATGCCATTGACTGGGGGAGGGACAGACCAGCTCCCCATCACACAAACCGGTTGCCTCTTCGGGGGCGGGGGGTGGGGGGTGGGGGCGGGGAGTACAGCGGTGGATGAGCAGAACACAGCTGCGCAATGCAGAGCGAGGCTGGTCTGGGACTCCGATCCTGGGCCTGGGTTGAGCTGGCTGGCAGTCAGGGCTGCCCACGCAGCAATGGGGAAGCTCTGTTCCCTCTCCCACATCCTGCTGAGCACCCCACCCTCAGCGGGGCTGGGGCACAGGTCGGGGAGCTCCTCGCAACATCAAGTGCCGCTCGCGCAGTACTCTCCATCTGGGCACCGGCCCGAACCCCCCATGCCATTTCACAGGCGTGCTGAAGCCCCTGCCGGTGACGCCCCAGACCCTCGGGGAAAGGAACAGCTGAGCTCTGGCGATTCGTTACACCGATGGCGAGACAGGGAGGAAATTCCCTGGCGGGGGGGACAGGTGGTGGGAAGATTTGGCCAGGCTGCCGTGTGCAGGGGCGGTGGAGCGAACAGCTGGCCAGGAGGCAACGCATTCGTTAACTAATGGGATCTTTCTGGGTCCTTAGCGTTCCCTGCCACCTGTGTGGCGGTGCTGGATGGGCTCCGCGGATCGGCTGGCAGCCAGGGGCTCGGCTCCCTGAGAGGGGTTGAGGCACCCTTGGCCGCTCTGCCACGAGCCCCTAGTTAAACAAGCCCCTCTGCCCCCTAGGCTGGCTCCCTGAGGGCCTGGCACAGAAACTACCTCCCACAACCCCAGATGGCCCAGGCCCAACATGGCCCAGCAAGTGCCAAGATGCCCAGTACTGGGTGGGCTTGAGTCTGCGCAGGGTGTCAGCCTGGCTCAATCCCTCCACAAGGGGTGGGGAACCAACAGCCAGCACAGAACCTGTCCCACCTACAGCCCCACTTGGTGCGGCCCAGTTGTGGTAGCTGAGTCCCTGCTGAGGGCAGCATGTTCCCCACCCATCCTGCAGGACAGCTCATGCCCCTAGGCACTGTTTATGCCTGTAGCATGGGGGGCTGGACACTCACCTCTAGATCCCTACACCCTCCTCAGCTCTGTGCCAGGCTGGAGTCACCACGGGGCACCCACTCCACTCATCCTGAATAGACAGCCTGGCCTGGATTGCTGCAGCCCCACACTGGGCTCTGAGGCAGCCCCTGGGTGGGGCTCTGCCAGGCTCCTCTGTCAACGAGCTGATCGTCAGCTCTCACAGTGGCCGGGCACGTCTGACAGGGAGATCACGGCACCGCAGCCCTGGCAACGCTGACTTGGCGAGCGGGCCCAGAGCAGGGCTAAGTTCCCTGACGTGCCCAGTGCTGGTCAGCGTGCCCTCCCGCACGGCCCGTGTGGGCCCATGGTGTGTGTGTCTCCAGTGCACGTCTGCGGGTACCTGTGCCCAGGAAAAGCACCTCATAGCGCCCGTCGGCTGCGTCCACCTGGTCCACGGCTATGGTGGTGAATTTGTAGTGCACGTTGCTGCGCACCACCAGCGGCTGGCGGTGCACGGGGTACATGGCATGGTACATCAGCGGGTGCGTGCGCATGAAGTTGATCACCTCGTCTGGGTAATCCTTGGTCGACTTCATGGAGGGGGTGAAGGTGCCTCCCGGGCACTGAAACACAGAGTGGGCAGGTGAGACGCCAGCGCCACCCTATGGCCTGACCTCTCAACCGCAGCCCAGCCTCCCCCTGCTTTCTACCCTGCATCCTGTTCCCCACCCCACCCTGTGGCCTGCCCCCCCCCCCCCCAGACCATGGCACAACCTCCAGCCTGTCCCCTGAGGCATGGTCCCTCCTCCCCACCTCATGGCCTGCCTCCCAATGCACAGCCCCCCCCCCCCAGCAACCGCATGGCAAAGCCCCCACCCCACCCATGCTGCAGGACAGCTCATGCCCCTGGGCATTGTTCTGCCCCACTTCTCCCTTCCTGAAGGTGTCGGTGCACCCATCCTGCAGCCAGCATCAGGTGCCACGAGACCCCCACCCACAGAGACCATATCATGTGTGCCCCCTTCTTGGGGAGCCTGTGACTTCTCCGTTCCCCACCACACTGCCCTGTGCCCTGCCCTTGCCTCTGCCCAGGCCAGAGGTTGTAGTACAGGGGGAGCCTCTCTGCTGGCAGAGCCAGTGTGTGCCTCACGTGCAGGGGCTGGCAGAGCCCTGGCACAAGGCCAGCCTGGGGCCAGCACTGGGCTGAGCACCCCACACACTGACGCAGCAGGAGGCCAGGCAGCCATAGGGCTAAACTGGCCCTCGCTCAGTTCCCAGGGCCCCTCTCAGTCCCTGGCCTCTCTGCTGGGAAGAGGGGCTTGAGGGTACCTAGGGTGGGGTGGTCCGGACAGGGGACTCCAGTCCACGCAGCACTAGGCTGACAGAGGGATGGCTGATGGCCACTGCTTTGGGCTGCTCCCAAGCCAGGCTAGGCTGAGTGCAGGCTCTACAGGCCATGGCCAGGCCTGGAGCCAGCCAGCTCCCCACAGGGCTGGGCAGTGTCAGCCCCATTCCCTTGGCACTGAGTGCATGATCTCGTGGCCCTTCCCTCAGCCCCCTGCCCAGCCTCCCAGACCTGGCAAGGTGCATTCCTTCTTGGCCACAGCCTGTCTGCCATCCCTTGGCTCTCCTGGGAGCCATGTGCCAGGCCTGGCTTAGCCAGGGGGAGTCGCTGTAGGCCATGTAGTGGGGCAAGTCCAATAACTCCTGGTGGGGCAGCATCAGAGTCTCTGCACAGGGGAGGTTCCCATTAGACACACACACTGGCAGGCACTCTGTGATTGTGCCCCCCACCCGTGCCCCACACCTCCGGCGCCCATCCCTGCAGCCATCCCCAGAGGATCCCCGCTCCCATGGTGCCTGCCGTGTCCGGGCGCTCTGGCAGGAGGCCCCGCTTGTACTTACGGTGCCCGGGCGCGGATAGGGCATCTTGCCTGTGTATGGCATCCACTGGTAGTTGGGTCCCTCCTTGTGGGCGAAGGGCCCATTGAAGACCATGCGGATGTCGGCCATGGAGTAAACGCACACAGCAGAGCCTTTGAACACAGACCTGGGGGTAGGGGGGAACATCATGTTATCCCCAGGGGACATCTCTTTGAGACCCACCCTGAACCCATGCCCTGCCCAGACCTGCCTGGCAGGGACCTTGCCCAGTTGGACTGGGACAGCTCCTCGAGCTCTCTGCTCATGTGGGATCCAGAAATGCTCATCCCCATTTGGTCTGTGTTCACTTTGTAACCAATTGGTGAGGATATTATTCTCAAGCCTCCTGAGGAAAGGGGGTGAAGGGGTTTGGGGGAATATTTTGGGGAAACAGGGACTCCAAGTGGCCCTTTTTCCTGGATTTTTGTCTAAATCACTTGGTGGTGGCAGCAATCATAGGCATGCGCACAGGGTGTGCCCAGGCACAGCCTAATGTCTCAACAACAACAACAAAAAAGTGGCTTTCGATGCAGTGTGGCACCTTTAAAAAAAAATTCCCTGGGTGCACACCCTAATGAAATGTGCTGCGCAAGCCTATGGCAGCAACACTGTCCAAGGACAGGGGAAGGATTTGTGCGTTGGGGAAGTTTTAACCTAAGTTGGTAGAATATAAGCTTAGGGGGTCTTTCAGGCGGGTCCTCACATCTGTACCCCAGAGTTCAGAGTGGGGAGGGAATCCTGACAGAGCTTCTCCTGCCTGAGTTCAGACTGTGTGACAGGAGCCCATGCTGGAGGAAGCACCAGGAGAGTGGGGAACAGGGCCCAATGAGGCACTGCTCTCACATGCGGGGCCATGACCCTGAATCCTCCCTGCCAGCGCCAGGACGGGCCTGTCTCTGAACCCTTTCGGTCCATGCTGGGACGGGCCTGAGCCAGAACTCTCTCTGCCAGCGCAGGCATGGGTCTGACCCCAAACCCTCTCTTCCCATGCCAGGACTGACTCAAAAATCTCTCTGCCCCGTGCCAGAACAGGCCTGATCCCAAACTGTCTCTGCTCGCATTGCAAGAAGCCTGACCCCAAGACTTCGCTGCTCATGCTGGGACAGGCCTGACCCAGAATCCTCTGCCTGCACCAGGACAGGCCTGAACAGCATGCCCTGTGCCAGGAGGGTCTGCCCCCCCAAGTGTGATACCTCCCCATATCTACTCCCCATCCCGCCAGCAGCTCCTGCATGTTGTCCCTGAGCTTCAGGGCCTTCTGCAGTGCTTCCCCCTACACTCCCATGGGGACACACTCATGCAGCAGGGACTGGCCCCAGCCGGGTCCCCACAGAGACCCCTCCCCAACCCCTCCTGGTGGGCTCACCCAGAGGCAGCAAACACGGCATAGATGACGGGGTTCTTCACGTCCTGGGTCTGCTGGATGAACACGTCCTCTGAGGGGAGGAGAGAAAGCATCAATAGCCGGGGAGAGGCCCCAGAGCTCTGCAGGGAACGGGGGACACAGGGCAGATGGAGAGAGAAAAGGGGGCACTGCAGGGAGCGGGGCAGAAGCGCTGGCTGTGAGGGGCCTCCCAGCTACTCCATACGCTCCCATCAGGGGGTGCTGTGGGGAGCAGTGCAGGAGCGCTGGCTGTCGGGGGAACACCTGGCTAGACGAGGGAGCACTGTCACACAGGGGATGCTTTGGCTGCAGGACATGCACTAGTGGGGAAGATGCAGGCTGGGGAGAGTGCCACTCAGGAACCAGGGGAGCCTCTGGGCACCATCTGGAATTGATCTAGGCAAGCAAAGTGCAGGGAACCAGCTGGCGATGGGACGGCACGTCCTGCTCCCGGTTGCAGCCCATCCATCATGTGCCACAGCAGGCGCTGACAATCTGCCGGGGGCTGCGCTGCCTCCCAGCCTCTGCCGAGAGCAACTTCGCTGGGCACCTCCGCTGGGCAGGTAGGCCCCTGTGAGCTCTCCAGGAGGCGCTGGGGACCCAGATGTGGCGCTGCCCCTGCTCAGAGATGCTGCAGCCTAAGTGCTGCCCGCTACCACCTCTGGAGTCCGGTCAGCTGCTGCCCCACCCAGACACCTCATTGCTCAGCGCACCCCATGGCTGCGCCCCAGCATCCCCTGCCCACTGGCTCTTACGGAGCTCGTCGAAGTGCGTTTCGATCCCGTCTGGCCCCGGCACGGAACAGATGAGCCGGGCTTTCAGGAACGTGCTCCATTTATTGACAAGGCAGCAGTGACCTCCGTCGTCATTCTAAACCAAGGGGGAAAATACCATCCTCAGGCACCTGAGCAATCGGAATGTGAGCTAGACTCATCCTCATAGCTTGGGCTTCCCAGCAGGGGGCGCTATGGGGCGGGGCAGGAGGGCTGGCTGTTGGGGGCTCCCAGCTGCTCCAGTCCCAGCCTTCCCCAGCAGGGGGTGCTGTGGGGAATGGGACAGGGGGCATTGGCTGTGGGGGAGCTCCCAGCCTCTCCCAGCAGGGGGCACTGTGAGGAGGGGGCAGGAGCCCTGGCTGTGTGGGGAGCTCCCAGCTACTCTATTCAAATCCCAGCTTCTCCCTGCAGGAGCTCTGTCTGTAGGGGACAGTACTGGTATTCCAGTCCCAGCTGGGGGCACTGTAGAGAATGAAGCAGGAGCTCTGTCTGTGGGGGGACCTCCCAGCCACTCCCAGCAGGGGGCGCCGTGGGGACCCGGGTACATACCAAGCAGATGCGCCCGATGCGGGAGTAGACAGCAGGGCTCTGCGGGGCATCAGACGATTTCTCCCGGAAGAAGAAGTAAAGCTTGTCATCATTCCTCTCAGCGCTGTCCGGGATGAGCTGGGCGTGAACAAACGCTGGGTCTACAACCAGAAATGCCAGCGCTGTGAGCCCATGTGCATGCTAATGTGACAGAGCCTGCCCTGCAATCTACTGAGAGGCCAGTACATGGCCCCGCTGCCCCCCGGCTGGCAAAAGTACATGTGAACTTGTCAAGAAACACCCTATGTCAATATTCACACCTAGGGCAGAGTTAAGGTTGTGTGGCTTTAGAATGTTCAGCAAGGCAACCTTAGTTTTCTCTTAACCGTTTGTAATGTAATATCCTAAGTTTTTAGCTAGCAATAAAGCCTGTAAAGTGGAACTACTTAACTAGAGAGCTCCCTGTCTTTGGGGGGAATGCACCCTCAGCACGAAGCCTCCAGGGCCTTCCCACAAGTCCCCCACAAAGGACAGACAAGTTCTCCTGCAAGTGACCAGGAATGATTCCTCAGCACAAAGAACCACGGGTGAGTGAAGTCACAGTAGCACAGCTTGGGCCTTGCAGTGGGGATGCTCACAGCCAGACGAGGCTAACCCGGCTGCTCAGACCTAGTTGTCAACCCCCCAGGCTAACTGCAGCAACAACGTATCCTGTAGCCAATCCCATGGAAGCCAGGGGGGCTTTTGCCACTGACTCCGACAGGAGCAGTGACTGTGGTTAGGGCGACCATGGCTAACCATCTGGTACGCGTGTTTCACTGAGGCCATAACGCAGACTGATGCTCATGCATTCTCACTGGCACGTCTCATAACCTACATCAGTGGCCTATCCCCGCTTGTGTCCATGCTCAAAGTGCCATACAAAAGTCTGATGATTTTTTTCTTAATAATGAGAAAAGCGTGTCCCCCCTTGGCCCCCAACTCTCCTTGGACTCCAAAATGGCTTGACAGTTTTTTGCTCAATCGTTTGGATATCAATTCACGCGAAGGAGCCCACGCCTGGGGAATTTCAGCCCCAAAGTTCCAGCAATTTTCGAGCAACTGGAAGCAGGAGGTTAGAATGGAAACTGTTTGGCAGCTGGAAGTGGAGTGACCAGTGCTGTTCCTGCCGGAATATCTGTCCATCATCAATCAATATGCCTCCAAGCCCGACAGCTCAGCCTTCTCATTTGCAGCTACTGTGCCCAGAGGTATAATATGATCGCTCCAACTTCAGTTTACTCAGCTGTCAGTGCAGTCACAAGTGCGGGTGCTATTGGGAGAAGGCCAGGCATGCCTTCCACCAGGGACCTCCCCCTGGTGCGGCAGGGAAGGGAGGGAGAGCAGGAAAGAAATGTTCTGGATTGGTTATTGCAGATGATGGGGCCGACACCCCATTCCCATCCTGACCCATCCGCCTATTCCCATGCAGAACCATTTATCCCTATGTACAGACCCTTCCATCCCTCCATCTTCACCCATTCATTCCCATATAGATCTAATCTATCTATCTAATCTATCTATCTAGTTTTAGGCTAACATGCTGGGAGGGAATTCTTATCTTTGCCTGATGAAATGGCCACCACTTCTTCTGGGTTTTATCAGGTCTGAAGATGGTTGAGGACGTGGTACTGCTCACTGGTTGCCCACTTTCCAGGGATGGAGCCATGAGGGGCTGGCAGCTACTGAGTTGAATGTCCTGAATTTTGGTGAGTCTGGGTGCAAATCTACAAGTGTCTCAGGTCATGCACCTGGGGCAGTTCTCACCCTTTCAGATCACTGCACCAGGGAAGGGCTGCCCTGGCAAAACAGGTCAGGGATGCTTCAGAGTTCCTCCTCAGTGCCGGCACTAGCCTGGTTCTTCAGTAAGAACCCCATTCAGCAGGGCACTTCTCTGTCAGGGATGAAACTCTGACCCCTGTCACAGGACACAGCTGGCCTTAGACAGCCAGGTCCTGTCTGTAACACTTCGCAGTCTGACACATGTCTAGGTTCTCCTGCTCAATGAGGATGATGCCTTTGAGGGCCGAATGTAGTCAGATGCCAATTGCTTTGCTCTGTGTTCTGGGATGTTATCAACCTTCCAATTTGCTTTCCTTCTAGGTTGCCATAACCCCTTGGTCGGCATGTGTCACAGGCCCTCTCTGTGCCTGGTCCACACAGGAGGTGAGGCTTTCACAGCCCCAGCCAGGGCTCTAGCTCCTACTGTAGCAGCTCCTGGCTTGAGCTCTGGAGTTCCCCAGGCCAAGATGGTAGCCATCCCATTCACTCCTCTGGTATTTCCAGTGCTGACAAGGTTCCCGAGCAGGGCACCCAAGACCTTAGAGCCTGGTTCTGGCTGGTGCAGAGGGGAGCAGCAGTGAAATCTCTCTCTGCTCCCAATGGACCAGCGGCTGCGCTCATCCATATTCTGCAGATCTGCTGAGGGAAGGAGACGGGCCCAGCCTTAGAACTGCCCCCCGGCACCAGTATTGCAGTGGCTCCACAGCAGGTCACTGCGTGGGAAGCGCTCGGGATTTCTAGTCCTGCTGTGACCAGAGACAGGAGGCCTGGCTTTCCTGCTGGGGTCCTCACAGCAGTTTGCCATGATGGGAGTGCCTGAGAAACTGGCAAGGAGTCAGGCAGGTAGCATCTCTGCGGTGCCCGCTGGAGATGGAGTGGGCCAAGTGTGCATTGAGGGGTCATTGCAAAGGGATCTCTCACTGCTGGAAACACACCCAAGCGTGGATTGCTGCCTATGAATGCTCGCAGCTGTGAGCGGGTTGACGGTGGGAGCCTAGTGTCGCCGGCTCTGCTGGTGAAGACAGAACTGCCAGCAGGAATCAGAAGGGGGCAGAGGTGCAGGCCTTAGGCTCCAGGGGCCCTGGAAGCAGCTCAGAAGGGTGGAAATGCCCTGGCACCAGGTTCTGAAGGAAGAGAGAGGCGGCTCTCAGCACAGGGGTGGCATGGGAGAAGGCACAAAGCCGAGGGGGGGAGGGGAAGAAGGGACGTTAGGGGCTTGGAGGGAAGTTTGAAGAAAGTTTGTCGTTCACATCACCCTGGTTAAAATGCACCTCGCCCGCTCCTCCCCTGAGCCCAGCTCTGCCTGGCATAGCATGGGCAAAGGGAAAACTGCACTCAGGCTGCCCCATGTGTGATGTTATTGACATGAACTATAACTGTATAGATCATTGTTGCAACCACTGTTATATATTTGCAGCAAATATTGTACAGAGGTCGTCATGTGAGGTGTCTATAGAAAGGTTACAGTTTATGTTGGTTATGATTATGCAATTTGTATTTGTGTATCATTTTTGTAGTTGAAGTTATGAGTATTGGCTATGTACTTGTATCTCATTGTATTTTGATTCTAAGTAGCCTCTAAGTGAAGCATTTGGTCAGCTTCTTGAGAAAGGACTATTCTCAGTAAGTGCCCAATCAAGAAACACTTAACTGTCAATGAACTTTGGGAGACGCCAATCCACATCTGAGCTTTCCTGGGGATGTTCAAACTAACATGTAAACAATGGCGTCAGCCTGTAAAGAACTGAGTCATGCATGGACATGTGACTCCAAACTCTATCTTACTGCTGTGGTTTACCAAGAGAGAACAAAGGGGTGTCCTTCAACAGGGCAGGGGATATAAAAGGCCCTGGAAACCCCTCCATTTTGTCTTCAATCCTGCTTCTTGCCTCTGGAGGAACCTTGATACAAACTAAAGCTCTGAACAAAGGACTGAATGACCCATCCCAGCTGCGGATATACTCCAGAGACTTGATTTGAACCTGCAGTTTATTCCATCACTGCTACAAGCCTGAACCAAGAACTTTGCCATTACTGTATGTAATTGATTCAATTGAACCAATCTTAGCGCTCATCTATGTTTCTTTCTTTTTCTAAATAGATGTTTAGATTTTAGATTCTAAAGGAGTGGCAACAGTGTGATTTGTGGGTAAGATCTGATTTGTATATTGACCTGGGTCTGGGGCTTCATCCTTTGGGATCGGGAGAACCTTTTTTCTTTTACTGGGATATTGGTTTTCATAACCATTTGTCTCCACAACGAGAGGCGCTGGTGGTGATACTGGGAAAATGGAGTGTCTAAGGGAATTGCTTGTATGGTTTATGGTTAGCCAGTGGGGTGAGACCGAATGGCTGGTTTGGTTTGCCTTAGAGGTGGAGAAACCCCAGCCTGGGGCTGTGACTGCCCTGCTCTAAGCAATTCATCCTGAACTGGTACCCTCAGTTGTGTCCCACCAAAGCCAGCATCATTACACCATGATGTAATGGTGTAATGGCACAGCCTTGCCAAGCTGGCACGAGGCCATGACTGCCTTCTGCCGGTGCTAAGTCATGGAGACTCTCCTGAAACGCTGCAGGGGGTGGGGATCTCCTGGGCACTTGTGGGATGTGAGCCCCATCCTGGATGTAATGCTCATGCCACGTGAGCCCCAGAGAAGCCCCAGGGATGGCAGGCCAGAGGACACCCAGGCACTGGGCTTTATACAGACCGCGAGGCCCCTGGGCAGCATCCCATTGTCCTGGTGATGCCTAATGCCGGCCCATCCCCACCCACGGCTACCTCGGACTCACCGTTAAGCCAGCGGGAGTTGTACTGGTCAGTCCTCATGGCCGTCTGCTTGCCCATGGTGCGGAAGATGGCCGCGTCCGTGCCCATGAAGTCAATGTAGACGCCAGCATAGAGCTCCTCATCTGAAGGTGGGAGGCAGAGATCAGCAGGGACTGGGGTGTGTGTGGGAGCAGTTCCTGAAGGGGAAGGGTGGGGGGCCTGAGGACTCCCCAGCCCCTCCTCATGCACACCCTTTGTCCTGCCCCTGAGTCCTGCCCAAAGGGGGAGGTTCGCGGGGTGGGGGGGGGGGGGGTGGGGAGGTTGGGAGGTGGAGGGTTGAGGGCTGATTGGCATGGGGGTGGTGGCTGATGCCCTTTCTTTACCAGGACATCCTGGGGCAGGGGGTGGAATGCAGGATCCCACCATGGCAGTCAGGGAATGAAGCAGTGCCAGGGCTGGTGTGTAAGGCAATACCCTCACCTGGAGAGGATCAGAAGCAGCCAAGGGCCCACAGGGGGAGGGATTAGCAGTGAGAGCTTTGGGTAGTGGTCCTAGGGGAGCTCAGCACCGCTGTTGCCCAGAGAGGCCAGGGGACGGGAGGACATCTATACTGCTCTGGGTTATTTCACTGACCCGTCTCACTCTCCTGTCCTTTGCAACCCCATCCCAGCCAGCTCTGCCCCTCACCACCCCAGGGGCAAAGCACCACAGACACCAGGGCTGCCATGCTCTGTGCTTTGGCCTGGCACCTTCCAGGAGGGCGCCAGCAGTGCCCGGGGCTGCACCTGATCAGCTGGGGGTGGGGGGAATGGGAGGTGATTGGGGAGAATAGAAACAGAAATAGGACAGGAGGTCAGGGTGGAGACACTCTCAGTAAACGGGTCTGACTCACTGTGGCCACTCCTACCCCAGGGTTGGATTGGACCTTGTCAAGGAAAGAGATGCCCTGGGGATTTTTCTATCATCTGTCAGTGGCCGTCGGAGCCTCTCCTATCCCATCTTCCACTCTGTTCTATCTAGGTTCATCCCACACCTGTCACCATGGAATCCAGTGTCTCTTGCCATGCCACAGTCCTCCAAGACCTCACATTGGGCCAAAGTGCCCTGTCTGTGTGTGACTTGACCCACTGTTTTCCCTCCCATACACCCGGACTGGGTTTGCTGGCCCCACAGCTGCTGGGCCCTGCATTCAGATCCCTGCCTGGCTTCCTCAGGGGCAGCGATCTTCAGTGGAGCTGCAGAACGTTGGCCAAGCTAAAGTCTCCGGGGAGGGGGGAGCAGCCCCCTGCCCTGCAGTACTAAACAGCTTCTCATCGCCTCTTTTTAACATTAATCTCAAACCACCTAATATTTTCCTGGCATGCAGTCAGCCCTGGCACTCAACCCTGATTGGTGCATGTCCCGCCCCTGGGGCCGGCCCACTGTTCCACTCTGATGCAGCTGGGAGGGAAAGCCGGGATCTCTGGGCCACCCCCCATGCAGTTGTGGCGCTGGCTAGTTCAAGAGGGTGGGGTACAGCCTAGGGGAGGCACAAAATGGGAGCTCGTGGGGAGAGACTTCCCCCGCAATGAGCAATGGAGAGTCATGGTGGAGTCTTGTGCCAGGCCAGCAGCATGTTTCAGGTGGGTGCCATACCAGGGGAACCATCTGCACCAGGACCAGGAAGAGAACAGCCAGCGCCACAGGGCTCTGCTCCCTGGCTTGTCTCAGGCCAAGCCTGGACAGGAGTTCTGGAGCTCCCTCCCCAACCTAGACCGGGCAAGCCCATGTTTTTCACCCAGACATGCAGCTGAAGAGATATCAGTTGTCATTTTTATCATAGTGTGCCGACAACAGGCTCTAGATTCCTTTGAGGTTATGCTGGACTTTCCCCTAACTACCCAAACAAGTATACTTTACACACCTGACCACAATTCAAAATCAATTTGTTTTCTTAACTTTGTATTAAAGATTGTGGTACATAATTAATGTTTAACATGACATTTAATTATTCTTACTCCTCATATGCAACTCACTTTCAGATAGACATATTTTAACTTTTAATTGTAACCCCAACTTTAAATTGGCTTCAGCTCCCCGTAACCTGCAAGTGGCTGCTTCTGGCTGGAGTGGCAAGTTCGCATGGGATGCAGTGCAGTGGTGTCTGCACAAGGTGGGGCTCACCAGCAGCCGAGACCAGGGAAGGGTCAGTATATCCCTGCCCAGAGCAGGCAGCAGGCGTTCTGTGGCTGTCGACTTCCCCTGGGCAGCGAGAGCGGTCATGTGGCACCAATAGAGAGGGTGATCGAGGGTTCAGTTGGTGGCAGCAGGGAGGACGGAGTAGCCCAACAGGACTAACACGTTATCTGCAGCGGCTGCATCCCCTGGGAGCCAACCAGCCAGGTCTCTCCTGGCTCCAGGCCAGAGCTCAACTGGGCTCTGACGTGCCCGGGCACCTTCCCAGTTGCCTGGTCCCTTGGCACCTTCCTGTCCTGGCTGAAGTGGGTTCTGGCAAGCAGACAAGTGTAGCTCTTTGGGCTCTGGTGCCCCCCGGACCTTGGCTACTCCACCTTCACCCCTGCAGACATCTCCCCGCATGGAGAGCAGGCAACAGCCACGTCTGCATTTCCCCTTCACTGCTCTGGCCCTTTCCTGGCCTTGTGCCTTGTGTCACGTTACAGGAATTACTTGGGATCATATAGATCATTGGAGCAACCAAGGTCCTAGGGTGACACCAAATCTTATGTGAAGGGGGTCATAACAGGTGTCTATGACCAGGTTATGGAGGGCTAATTATGAATATGCCATTAATATGTGTGTATCTTTTTTGAAACTAAAGTTATGAATATTGGATATATGGTGCCTGTACTTCAAACTGATGCTTGGCTGCTGGGTGACATCTCAGACAAGCTGTTGTTAACTTGGCTGGCCTGGCTGATGGGCCATTAAGGGACATCAACCACACAATGGACTTTGTATATGTCTGTCCACACCCGAGCTGCTCTAGGAATGTCAACTGCCTGGTCAGAAACTAAATCCTGTAGAGTCCATTTTGCAACCGGACTCTGTAAAAGAAGGAGGGTCTTGGCCCAGAAGAGAGAGTCTATAAAAGCTGGAAGAAGCATCCTCCATTTTGTCTTCTACCTTGAGCCTGCAGCCTGCCCTGCTTCCAGCTCTGAATGGACTTTGCTACACTCTGGCCAAAGGTGCTGACCCATCCCCTCAAGGGGATGCTTTCTAAAGACTTTAAGTTAAACCTGCAGTTTATTCTACCTTTGCTGCTGCAAGCCTGAAACAAGAGATGTACCATTACTGCATGTAATTGATTTCTTTTAACCATTAACCCTCACCTATACCCTTTTCCTTGTATAATAAACTGTGGCAAGGTGCTGGCCAGGAGTGCCTGAGCCAGCCCTGCTGGCCCTTTAAGAGGGAGGAAAACCTCTGAAAACCTCCCCTAGCAGGGAAGGCTAATTAGCCACCTGGGTGTAGCCCTGAGCTGCAGAGGGCTTAATGGGTCATACCTGGCAGCCTCCTCAAGGGATAAAAGCCTGCCAGGGAGGAAGCCCAGGATGGTGGTGATGTGGTAGAGGAGCTGGTAGCGTGGAGAGAGAAGGAGACAGAGAAGGGAGTAGAGTTGAGGAAAGTAGCTGAGCTAATTATTCCTGAAGCCAGCCAAGTGAGGGCTGGGCCTGAGTCTCAGCTGAACTGTGTAGAGTTGTATATCGGTGGTGGGGTTTGCACTAAGCTGCACTGTGAATAAAGAGCACTGTGAGTCACAGAAGAGTCTCCTGCCTGTTTGTGACGTGGGGGAAGAGCGGATCTCTTACAAAACCTTTAGATTTTAGATTCTAAAGGATTGGCAACAGCGTGATTTGTGGGAAGATCTAATTTGTATATTGACCTGGGTCTGGGGCCTGATTCTTTGGAATTGGGGAGAACCGTTTTCTTTATCTGGGGGATTGGTTTTCATAACCATTGATCCCCAGGACAGGTGGCTGCTGGTGGTGATACAGGGAATCTGGAGTGTCTAAGGGAATTGCTTGTGTGACTTGTGGTTAGCCAGTGGGGCGAAACCAAAGTCTTTTCTGTTTGGCTGGTTTGGTTTACCTTAGTGTGAAAACCCCCCCAGCTTTGGGCTGTAGTTGCCCCTTTGGAAGCAATCTGTCCTGATCTGACACTCACAGTTGGATCCCACCAGGAACAGCACCGTCACACCTTGGCAATGGCTGGCACCATCATACCCCCTTTGCCCCTCTTGGTCTAGGTCCATCTATGGTCCTGGAATCAGTGCCGAGAACCAGCTGGGTGTCCCTCTGGAGCCCCACAGGGCCCAGCCAGAGCAGACCCCATCCCCTTGGCCATCTTGCAGTGCTGCAGTTACAAGAGAGAAGGACTCACTTATCAAGGCCGAGACGCTGTCCACCTTGGGGTCATAGGAGCACTTCCCTTTCCCTGATTCCAGCTTCTCCGGCTCCAGGTAGAAGATATAATCCTGGAACAGAGATAGGAGGGAGCCCATTACACCTGCGCCTTCTGTTTCCATAGGACAGAGGAGCCCAACGCGCTTTCATAACTCCACAGCGCTCACAAGCCTCACCGCACCCAGCAGTGAAATGCAGCCTCCTCTGCGGGGGGAGCACAGCAGCTGTTTAGCAGCCCACAGTCACGCTGCGCATACCAAATGGCAGGGAATGACGGAGAATGCTGGGTCCACTGGAACTGCGGAGGTAAAGTTAGAGGCAGAACGGAATTACCCATTGCCGAGGCGGAATCTGAGCGGGACACGGGGGTTATCACTTCTCGTCTGGGGAATTATGTCATGGGATCGTTCCCAGCTCCGGCACCAAACTCCAGCTGGGGGCATCCCGGAGGCAACCTGGGAGCATCAGCTGATGCAGAATGTGTTGGCGAAGCGGAATAGTGAGGGCCTGTTACTCCAGTGCTACTGCAAGTGCCCCATTCCCTTCCCAGCTGGGCCTACACAAAGTTCTCAATGGCACAAGGCCCAGGTTGCCCAGCGATCGCCCCATCACGGCATCTGTCCTTCTGTCTCTACCATTAATCTCGCTGGAGTCATTGGCGGTGGGGCCCCCGTCTGGCCACACCTTTGCCCTGGCTTTCCATGCAGAGTAGCATTGCATGCAGGTTTATTACAGTAGTAACAGCCACAAGCTGACAACTCTGCCATCTCGTGCAAGCAACGGTACCTCAGCCATGCCGGGGGCGCTGACCCCCAGCTAAGAGGGCCTAATCATTCATTTTTAACAGGCAAGCTGCCATCCAAATATTAACCAGGCCTGGCCCTGCTTAGCGTGTGAGAGCAGAGACAGTCAGCGCCCCTGCATGTTATGACAGCCTCAGAGTGACTGATTTGCAGGAATGCCGCTGGTTGCCAGCCACAAGCCATTTGATGGCAGCCTGGGTTAGAACAAAAACAGAAGCAACCCCAGCAAGGGCCCATCTGAGTGGCTGCTAAGGAAATGACCTTCCAGTACAAGCAGCAATGAGCTTAAAGCCTCCACAGCCCTTCATCCTTTGCATGCGATGCCACAATTATTGTCTACTAATTAAACTCCATTGATTAGGAAACACAGGAAGTGGGGACAGCAAGTGTCTCTATGTAAATGGGTGTTGGAAGATCAAATGGTGAGATCAGGCGACACATCCTACCCTCACATTGGGTCATGCCACCAGTACTGGGCGATTTCATTCCAGGAAGTTCCACCCACCAGTTCTGCAATCCAGAAAGTCCTGCCCCTTAGGATGGCATTCTAAGCAGTTCGACAATTTATTTACTTTGGACATTTGACCTTATTTGGGAAATAGTCCCTGGTTTCCCTATAAAGCAGGTCCCAAGTCAGCAAACCATCCCTGTTCAACAAAGCACTTAAGAATGTTTAACTCGGGTGTTGCCAACTTTAAATGCAGAAAAATCCTTAGTCTGGCCTGCCAAAATCATGAGATTGGCTTAAAAACCATGAGATTTGGGGAAAAAACCCCTAATAATAATTGTGGGGTTGTTTTTCTTTGATTTCTAGTTCTCAAGCTTTTGGGGCGCACTTGTGTCATGTTTCCAAGATTTCCTCTGCAACCAGGAGGGCTAGAAACTGCCTTTGACTTTGAACGAAAGCTGAGACTCCTGCGATCTCTTGATTCCACCAGCTGGAGTTTTACACAAATACTCTAGAAACTGCCAGTCTCGCAATCAAACCGGGAAAGTCAGCAGCAGTATTAACTTTTAACCGTAAAATTTAAGCGTGTGCTTAAGTGCTTTGCTGAATGGGGTCCATATTTAATTAGGCCTTTTCTGTGCTAGTGATTTCCCTCAAGTCCAGCCAGCCACCACTGTAGCTGTACCTGGGCTAAATAGCTGTAGTGTACGCAGGGCTAAATAGCTATTTGCACCGATTGAGCCCACCCCTGCTTGCCACTTGGGCTGGCTGCTTCTGTGCCAGCTGTGGCTTCTCTTGTGTCCAAAAGGGGTCGCTACACCAGGGTGCCATCCTCCATGCAGCCCAGGCATTAGCCAGCTTCTCCCGCAATCTGAGTGGGACCCCCAACAGTGAAAGCAGAGAAAAGCATCACAGAGAAGGAAGGCTGTGAGTAACACCACAGAACTGACCGGGGTGGGGCTGAGAGTGATATTTCACTCATGATTGAGACAGGCTAGATTTCAATGGATGGCAGCCCTTTGAACTTGCTCCAAGTTCCCAGGCCATCTCCATGGCAGCCTGCTTACCACCGTGCGATTTACCTCGTAGTAGTCCTACACCAGCAATGGGCTTGCCTTGTTTGTCCCCCCCAGCGATGCTATCACCATCTTATGCCCATCATAACTTTTGGGAGGGGTATTCAATCTTGTACATAGGGCATGAGTCAATCGCTGGCTACTAGAGACCTACGTGGGGAGATTACCTGACTTCGACCACTGCAGGGCTTTTACACCTTCCCCTGCAGCAGCTGGCGCCGGCATCAGTCAGAGACAGGACACTGGGCTGGATGGACCTCGGTTCTGATCCAGCCTGGCAATGCCCATGTTCCTGTGTATCTGGGCAGTCCAAGGCATCTCATCCCTGGCTAGTGATATTTTGTATGGCAGCATGGTACAAACCATCCTTGAATGAAAAGTCAGACCAGCCCAACGGCCCTAAACCAGCCTGCCCTTCCGTGCCACTCCAGCACTTGTGAGTAGAGAGCCCGAGGTGTCAGGCTCGGTGTTTCGAGGAAAAGTCACACACCCATTCCTATAACCTGACAAGGTGTCTTCTGCTGTTTTGTCTGAAATCCAAGAGCCAGTCCTGCTTAAAGCTGGTTGGAAAACCAGTGCAGTGAAAACCACTGAAGTTGTTTTCATTTTGAATGGTTTGAAATGGACCCATTTTTTTCTTTCCTTGCAAATTGTTTTACAATTGTTTTTTTTTTTAAATTGAAACCCCTATCCAAATGGTCATTGCAAATTTTCATTGCCTGAAAGTTGGGAAACAAAAAATGCGATGGACATTTTGATCACCTTTCTGATATTTTTTTTTTTTTGCTGGAAACCAAAAATAATGTTGGTGATGGTGTGGGACCAAAAGAAAAAAGGAGCATTTATGAAAAAATGCTACTTTTCAATGGAAAAACTTTCCATTGGAACATTTCAACCGTATCTAGTCCAGATGTTCTGCTTCCATCTAAGCTGTCGGTAATGTAATTGCTGTTGATTGTTGGAATGTTCTGCGAATACTTGTCTAACGAGGGGATGAAAAGGAGGGTAGGTTATGGGCTTTGGAGCATGGTAACTGTTTTGGAAGGGGCCGGATTTGAAGGGCTGGAAGTGAAAGACCCAGGGTTCAAATAGCTAACTGCTGAGCTCATCCCGATCTCAGAGAGTCACACAAATGAGCTGTGCTGAAGTTGTCTTAAAGATGGATTGGATCAGACAGAATTAATCTCCCTCCCTCGACCCCTCTTTTACCTGAGGACTTGCTCATGTCAGCTCCTTTCAGTGGAATGGGCTGAGTCAGGGTAGGAGGTGCTGTTATAAGACGGAGCCATATAGGGGGATTAAGGTTAGGATGAATAGATAGGATGAAAAAGAGCTTTGAGTGCAGTGACAATGGGTAACGCAAACAACTAGCTTCACTGGGAGCATGCACATCAATGTGACTGAGGTAAAACTGGGGACGGATGACGCCCACCCTGGTGTATATCCAACCATCCCAATCCAACAGTTATCGCCAAACCACCCTGAGTACATACACTCCCCATCTGCACATGCAGCACTCCGGTGCTTTCTCCTACCATGAATGACAGCTGCAATTCAGTGGTGCAGGTGAGCTCCACTAAGAGTTACTAGAAACCAACCCAGTGCTGGGCAACTCATTTATTGTGGATAATTCAGCCAGCAAATTGAACCACCTCTTCCTTCTCACGCAGACTTTGATCTTCCCAAATTGAGTTCCTATTTGCAATGGTGAGACCAGTCATTTGGGCCAGACAATGGCTTCACAAAAACTTTACCGCCACTGTTTCTCAAGTGGGTGATTGGTCCCCTAAGCCACATGGCATTTTTTCTGCTCCCTGATTGAACGTCTTAAGCTTTTTAAGCAGGAGACCACGTGATGAAGAGCTTGATAAAGGGCACCATCCCCCGAATAGTCACACCAAGTAAAACCTACTCATGAGTAACTAGCAGTTAAAAACAAAAAACAAATATTCCTTCAATATTCAATGAGCTTCAAACTCATTGCCTTCTGGGCTTGGAGACTTTGGCATCCATGCTTCCAAACACATCAGCAAGGGCTAGAAAACTTCCAGAAGATGCAGGCTGGGTTCCTCCCATAAACTCCTGACTCCAGGTACTAGCACTTCAAGAACCGCCCTTCCCGAAATCTCACGAGAATTGAGCCATTTGGAATCCCAAGACCCATCGGTTTGCAGGCTTCGCCTGGTGCTAGTGGGGAATGTGGTAATGTGAGACATGCAGGGGCCAGCCCAATGATAGAGTCTCTCTGCTCATGGCCAGGCAGGCCTGGGTTCTCCCACTGAGAGGGTTCTCCTGGCTTAGTTGTGGGCATGCTGGGGCTGCTACAAACTGGCATAGATTAAAGCTCTGCGCTGCCCAAGAGTTTGGGGGCACAAATATGGCATCCAGCCAGCACAGTGGCCCCCTATCCCAGTTTGGTGCTGAGTGGAGCTTGACCAGAGGCTCTTGTCTCTTCCTCAGGACGTTGTCGCTCTGCAACTCCTTGCAACTCCTCATCCTCTTGCTGTGGGAGGGGAGGGGGGGTCCTGTCCAGGAGGGTCTCGGTGACCCTCCCCCCGCTGAGATGTCCACATTCCTGCTGAGGGGAAGGGCACTGTGGTTTTTCCTCCATTCTGTGACGATGGTGACCCATGCACAGCAGCGGGCGTATGGGGAGACATCCAAGGGAGCTCTTCCTTCCTGGCCCAAGAGGGGCTGGCGCAGAAGGGGCACCTCCCGGGGACTGCTAACTGCCTGTCACAGGGGCTCCTGCCCCTAGCCCAGCCCAGGCTGCCCCGGCCCAGCAGGGAGCCCGCGGGTGTCCTGATGGGGACACGTCTCCTCTCTGGCGGGATGCGGCGATGCTGAGGGACTGGGACTGCAGCAGGCAGGCTTCTGGAGGAGAGTCATGTGCCATGGGGGGCCTCAGCGCAATCACAGGAGGAGCCTCACAGGAGCCAGGGAGGAGAGCTGGACTGCATCCAGGTGGGGGAGGAGAAACTCAAGGGGGAGAGAGAGAGGGGCTGAGAAGATCCAGGAGAGGGGGAGCTGCTCCCCTCCCCCTGGTCGCCCTGGGATGGCAGAGGGAGAGCAGGACACCAGGCCCTACCCCAGGAGGCAGCCATGGGAGGCGGGTGCCCAGGTCTGTGTGACACCTCCCCCCAACCCCCAGATACTTTACTGTCCCCATGTCAGTGTCTTGGCCCCTTGCTGGTGGCAGGTGCCTCATGCCCCCAGCCAGGCAGCTATGCCCCCTATGCTTCAGACCCTGCTGGAGGGTGGGGAAGGTGGCCGATCTGAAACCTGCACAGTGAATAACCTCCATGAGGCAAACTGCCCCGTGGAGAAGGTGCCATGGCCTGGCAGCAGCTCCTGCTGGCTGTTCCTGGGGAGGACGTAAGGACCAGTCCTGGGTTCCCAAGCTCCTGGAAAGGGCTCTGGGGGCAGCCTGGGAGGATGGGTGGGAAGGACCGGACCCGGATTCCTGAGCTGCTGGAATGGGCTATGGGGGGGGGGGGGGGAAGGACCGGGATGGATTCCTGCGCCCCTGGGGGGGGGGGGAGGGTAGGACTGGATCTGGATTCCTGAGCCCCTGGGGGGGTAGGACTGGATCTGGATTCCTGAGCCCCTGGAACATGCTCTGGGGGCAGCCAGAGTCAGGAGGGCAGAGCAAATACCCTGGAACAGGAGTCTTGAGTGCGTCACTCGCAGCACAGCAGGAGGGTCGTGCAGAGAAAAATCAAATCTCGGAAGAAGCTGAACATCCCCCTGGGACCGTGAGCTCCTGATTCCTCCCAGCACCTTGAGCTGCTTCTGGAGCCAGTGAAACAAACCCAGGCTAACCCTGCCTCCATGCAGTGAGCCAGCCTGGCCGCTAGCCCAGCGGGAAGATGATCTCGTGGAAGAGACACTGTCGGGGGCAGGGCCTCAGAGCCGTGCATCCCATTCCCCCGCCCGAGCTAGTCCCAATTAAACAACACAATCCATCTCCAGCTGGAGCGTTGTCAGCTTTCCTACCCGGGTGGTGGGCACTGCCGTGCTTAAAGAGCCAGCCGGGGGAGCGCCTACGTCTGTTTTGGTAGGACCTACCAAAAACCAGGCCCAACATCCACCATTCCTCCACCCCTGCGAGTGGCAGGTGCTCTGAAAGGAATCCAGAGCCCATGGCTCCGTTCCCAGCACGGCCCCCCTGACAGTGTCCCTCCTCCCCGCAGCATCTGGAGCAAGGCCTAGGGGGAGCAAGGTGTTAGTCTGAGAGGAGATGTGAGGACCGGCTGCTCTGTGCCGGGTGGTGGCACGGACAGCTCAGCCATCTCAAGGGGCGTGCCCAACTGGGGGTTAGCAGTTAGGTGCATGCCATGGGGGAGGAGGGTTAGGGAGCCCAGGCATGCCCTGGGAGGGGAGCCGGCTCCTGCCCTTGGGGGGATCTGAGCGCGAGTCCCACCTTGCGTTCTGCTGGTGTCGGGCTGTGGGAGGAGTCGGCGGCTCGGCTTCCCCGTCCTCCCGGCTGGACGCTTTGGGTCAGTGCAAAGGCCTGAGGAGAAGGAGCAGTGCAGAGAGTTAGAGCTGGCGGGGACAGAGGCCGCCCAGTGGGTGGCGGGGATGGACACTAGGGCAGTGGGAGGGGGTCATGCCCACCTGGAAGGGCAAGAAACTCCCCCCCGCCCCCAGCCAGCGTTGCCTGTCCCAGTTCCTAGAGTGCCCTCATGGACAGAGCCAGCGCTCTTGAGCCCAGGGCATTGTGAGCGTGCCAGGCTCGTGTGTGCCACATGCGATTGTGCCCACCGTGTGCTAGCGTGGCGGCATGCTTGTGATGGCATGTGCAGGCGTGACATGTGCCAGCGTGTGTGGCACACATTGGATGGGCCTCCTCCTGCCCTGTACTGACACTGACAACAGATGTGGAACTTTGTGACAAGCCCCCTCCCCCACCCCTGATTATCTCACTCACACACACAGACAGAGGGAGTGACCAAGACCCTAGGTTAAACCTCAGGGAATCCTGGCTCCAACAGGGCTGGGTCCTGGCCCACTTCTGGGACTGTGTGACCAAATACCATGCCTGGCTCAGGCCTGCTGCACAGTACTCATAACCGTGCCCTTTGCTCTGCCTGCCACACCCTCGTGACACCCAGACTAAGAACCTCAGGCTGCCGAGAGGCCAGGACAGCGGCACATGCCCTGACAATGCCTGCGGCTCGAGGAGCCTCAGAGCTTCCCAGTCCTTAACCCACACTCAACTAGGCTTGCCCTGCGGTGCCCATAGGTGCTATACAGGAGGTACCACCCTGGCTGACGGGGCACATCTGACCTCTGAGGAGGGTGTCTGTCTCAGCCGGGAATAGTGTGGAGCCCACAGTTCCATAGCACGGCTGGGATATCCCTTCCTGACCCCAGCTCTTGCCCTGAAGCATGAGGATGAGGAGGAATGTCAGGATTACCCCGATCCCACAAAGCTGCTGTGTGGGGCCAGCTCCTCCCTCTCTAGTCACCTTATGCACAGCTTCATCGTCTGGCTTTTCTCCAATGAACTGCGGTGCTGCGCTGTTGGGAGGTACCAGCCCACCTGGACCCCAGGACTGGTGGGCAGAGCCCATGGCGAACGGGCCCCACCCTCTCTAGTGACAGCAATAGCCTATTTGAAATTTAGGAGGTGGTGGGCGGAGCCTCTCAGAAAGAAAAGTCCACTCCCACAGGATGGGCAAGACTGGGACGGGCAAGACTGGGACTAGATTCACCCCCCCCCCCCCCCGGGCTGGGAGGTTACTCCCTCCTGCCTTGGCCTCTCGGAGGAGACTGACAGAAAGGGCTCAAGATCAATTTGGGCCCCTGATGCTCACAGCGATTAGGAGATGCAGCCTCAGGTGAAATGCGCTGAGATCCCCGTAGGCCCCCAAATAGCCCTAAGAAGGGGACAGCACACAGCCTCTGCTTGTCAAGGATTACAGCTGGATTGGAATGGATGACCTGGATGTGGGGGAGCCCCTCTGTCTCAGCCCCCATCCTCTAGGGCAGGAAGCCAATAGAAACACCCCCTTGACAGCCAATAGAAAGCCAGGAAGGTGTGCATCCATTTCTTGCACAGAGTGCGCAAAAATGCGTGGCCATTCGGCTGCGAGTGATGAACCCAAATCACACAATTAGAACAAGGCAGGTGTTAGCCAGGCACAGTCCACAACACAGCAGGTGTCACCAGGTGACGCTGTTCCCCAGACTTACAAGTTGGCCAGCTGGAAGAAATGTCGGGAGGTTGGATGCTGTGATGCACATTCTGTAGGGGGGAGCTGTGGCAAGCAGCAGGGCAGTTTGCTTGCCACACCATCCTCTCTAACTAGTTAAATCCAGGGCGAGTAGCTGCTGAAGAATCGAGCATTGGTGCATGGATGAGATTCTCGGACGAAGGGCGGTTTGGGCCCACCTCAGTTCCAGGCCTGGTGGATACACTGCGAATCTTTCCTCATTCAACGCTCCTGCTTCCTCCTTCGCGGGCAGGCTGGCTTGCAGGTCCCGAGCTCTGCTGCTGCTCGGCAGGGGGGCAGCAGTATTAATGAAGCCATTCACAGACACAGGTGGGCTTAGTAATGGGACCGAGGTGCTGACCCGTGCGTGGGATTAACTCTCCAGTAACACAGGACGCTGGAAACCCCAACCAGCTGCGACGCGGAAACCGAGATTCCCTGTTCCACACCTCACTGTACACACGATAGAATAACCTAGTGCCGAGCACTACCAGAGACCTGGTGGAGCCAAGCTGAGAGGCAGCACCTGATAACCTGATTGTTTAATATGTGTCCCCGTCCTTGACTCTAGGGGCATGAGCCCATCTTAGACACAGATACAAAGAATTCACTAGTGTAAACTGAAGTGAAATGTAGCAAACCTCATGTACCCTCCCTCCCCACACCTCCCCGAGCACCTACCAGGCAAATTATTTGCATTCCCCATGTGCTCCATGCCACCAAAACTCATCAGTGTCCAAGGGAAGAGAGACATTCCAGCCCCCCCAGTGCGATCACTCACTGCCCCAAGTCAGGTCACCGAGCTGCCTCCAACAACTCTGTAGGCAACCAGGCCCAAAGTGGAGATTCTCCCACCTCAAGGGGTGTGCAAAGCTCCCAGCAGACCTTCAGCGAGAGCCAGGGGCTTGGTGCATCTCAGCAGAGTGCATGGGCCCCCCGGCTGTTTTCCAGATAGAGCCCTGCCCAAGGATTCTGTTCAACGGGGATTCACAGCTCAGTAGCTGTAATCTCCCCCGTGGCAAGGAAATCCATGTAAAGAGAACCCCACACGCAGTTCAGAGACACCGGGGTGGCCAGAGGGCTGCTATATTCCACAGGCGCCCCCTTTTGAGCTGGCTACAATAGCCCCAGGTTCCAGACTGCGAGGAGCAGCAGCCTGGCCTTGTACTGGAGACCTCGGCCAGGCCTCTTATGGGCCTTCTGCAGAGTCCATTGGGTTGAGAGCGGCTGCAGGCCACTGCCTGAGCCTGGGTGATGGCCTCTTGGAGCAAATATTGCACCGCCCAGGCAGCCCTGCCAGAACATGCCATGCCTAGGCAGCTCCCTGGAGCAAAGGGGATGCCACCCCTCCAGCTGGGCATGCACGGCCGACCAATGGCCCTCCAGCGCCTCACCTGTGCTTTGCGCCCCCTGTTGACGAAGGTGCAGACGGGGTTGTAGGCGCCAGTGCCGCAGACGTACAGGTGGGTCCGGTTCCAGGGCTGGATCAGGCGGATGAAGTTGCCACATTCACCCTATGAAGCAGGAGGAGAATGAGAGGGGTTATGGGGGCCAGGGGCAGCATGCGCAGGATCCTCGGCACCCCCACGCCCACCCCAGCCTTGCTTGCATGGTGCATGCTCAGGCCTCAGGTGTCAGGGCCGCTGGCGACTGGCGTGTAGTTAGGAGGGTGTCCCGGTGCCAGAGGGGTAGTGTAGCCTGATGCCAAGCCTGGGGCTCCTCAGAGGGATTTAAATAGCCCAGGGATGGTGGGGGTCAGTAGGTACTTCCAGGACCGACCCTGCTGCATGGCCTGAAGCTGATCCAGCCCTGAGGACTCAATGAAGGAATTTTCTCCCCACATGGAGTCCCACTGGGAGTGGCTGGGGCTGGAATAGCCATGAGCTCCTCCCAAGTCAGCACTCACCACGCTGCTACTGGGCGCAGGCGAACAGGCACCCCATCCCCTCTGCTCTGGGGAACAGGCCAATGGGCACCCCACCCCTTTCTGCCCCAGGGCACAGACAGGGGATGCCAGGTTGGCTGCATTACCAACAGGTGAGAAGCAGCAGTACAGCAATTAGGACTGGGTGTCCTGCTGGGCCCGGCTCCTTAGTTAATGACCCAGGGTCAGGGCCAGGCAGCTCCTGTTTCCTCCCCGTTGGGGGGAGGTGAGCCTGGGAGTCCAGCCTGGGAAGCACAAACTGGGGGAAGGGGGGGCTGAGCGGGGATGCAGGCACCTTTGTCGGGGGGCTGAGCCCTGCGGCAGGAGCGATAGCAGCTGAGCGACCAGTGGAGAGCAGGACTGGGGGGTCAGGCGGCTGCCAGGCATGAGGGGCTTGGCTCCGGTGGAAGCAGCTCTATGACCGCCAACCCCTCTTTTCCTCAGAGCCAGGGGCACCTACTGGATGGCCTGAGAGGAACTGCGGGGTACATGGGCTGGGGTTTTCAGCTGCAGCCCGGCTGGTACCAGCAGGAGCCCGGCCTGAGCCTGGCTGTGCCCCAAGCAGCAGTGACCGCATGGCATGTACGGTGTGTACTGCTGGGCGTGGCGAGGAGCAGCAGGGCTGGCTGCTCCCCTGCCCTCTCCTGGCCCTATACTTCTGACAGATGGGCCACAGAGTCAAACCTGTGTGGGTAGGGGGTAGCCAGTGCTGCTCATCACCACTGCCATTGGGCTGGCTCCTGCACCAGGCCCTTTCCACCGGGTGCCCCACTTCCACTCTCAGGGACAGGGGGTGACACTGTACCTAGGTAGGCCAAGCTGGCAGCGGGGCTGAGCCTAGCATGGGCTCAGGGGGCGAGATGCTGGGGGCAGCGGCTGCAGGAGGAATGGCTCCACAGGTGCGTCCCGTGGGCAAAATTTCTGGGGGGTGCCTCTGCCCCCCTCACGCACATCCTCTCCAGCTCCGGCCCTGAGACATCCATTGGAACGGTAGGACGTCCCCAGCTCTCAGCCACTCAGCCATTCAGCCCCCCAGCACGGCAAGGACCCAAATCAGACCCTCCTGCAGGTTGAATGATGGGATGATCACCAGGCCCAGGCAACCTGGATCCTCTCGTCACGGTCGATTGGTTACCATAGCAATGTGCCAGGGGAAGGCCACATGCACATTCCCCTGGTGAGCCAACGGCCCCTTGAACCACGTGCCAGTATCACAATGCTGGGGTGCAAGGCACACAGGTTTCCCTGTTGTCATTACAGCCTGTAGTCTGTCAGCTGACCGGCGAGCATGGATCTCAAAGAGCCAACCCCTGAAGGAGTGCCCAGGCCGGCTCTCCATGCCCGCAGGTGCCTTTGTCCAGTCCCCAGCCACGCGCCCCCAGAAGGACTCACGTTGTTGTTCTTTCCCGACAAGATGCACTCGTCGATCCGCTGCTGGGATGCGGGCCAGTGAATCTGACAAGACAACAGGCACTCGGTCGTCATCGGGGGTTTTCCACCGGGGCTAAATTTAGATCTGGCTGAACCCACGCAATCAAGGCCTGGGCCCCTCAGAGAGGTCCCCGCCACGGTCTGCTACCGGCTTCCCAGGAGGAATAGCCAACAGCTCGACCAGCACACGGGGATTGTACCAGGGTCCTGCATCTCATCACGCTCCAGGGATCGGGAGAAGCCGCCCTCGACTGACAGACAGGGAGGTTGAATTCCCTTCTCCCCAAGGTTAGCTCCATTTCTGGCCCACAGAGAAGGCATCTCCTCCAGTGGCAGATTTAGAGCTAGTGGGGCCCTGTGCACAGCTTCATTTTCGTCCTCCCCCGTGGGACCCAGCCAAGAAAAAGAACATTCCCTCCCCCTGTCCCCCCTCCCCATGGTTTTTCTTTCCTCCTCCTTCTCCTATAAGTAATGGGAAGTAAATGAAAATAAAGTGGGGAACCTTGATTGGGGCAGGGGGTTGGGGCGTGGAGGCAGGGCTCTGGGAGGAAGTGTGGGTGCTGGGTGCGGGCTCTGTGCTGGGGAAAGCGGTTGGGGCATGGGAGGAGGGGTGAGGGGTGCAGGTTCTGGGAGGAAGTTTGGGTGCAGGGGGTTTGGGTGCAGGAGGGGGGACTGGGGCGGGTACATACCTTGGATGAGGTGGCTCCCAAAGCGACCGGCACCCTCCCCTCCGGCAGTGGCTGCTAGGCAGTGGGGGGATCAGAGGTTCTTCGCATGGCACTGCGCCCACAGCTCCCATTGGCTCAGAACTGCGGCCAATGAGAGCTGCGGAGTCAGTGCTCAGGCTGGGGGGCAGCGCGCGGAGACGCTTCCCCCCCAGGTGCCGCAGGGACATGCCAGCTACTTCCTGGAGCAATGTGGCATGAAGGGAGGGAAGCAGGATGGGCAGGGAGCCGCCTTAGCTCTGCTGCATGGCTGCTGGCACGTCTCTGTGTGCCCCTTGGGAGGAGGGGAGCACTGTCTCTGTATGCTGCCCCTGCCTCCTCCCCACCAGGGGCGTGCAGAACAGTGCCAGCAGACGGCCATTTTCGGGAGCGGCAGGGGGCCACGGCAGACAAGCAGCCTGCTTGCCTGAGCCCTGCTGCGCTGCTGGCTGGGACTCGCAGGCAGGTTGTCAGATATTTGTCCTGCATTTTGGGGAACCCCTTGTCATTGGGGGCCCCGTGCCACTGCACGATTTGTTGCATGGTAAATCTGCTCCTGGTCTCCTCCTCTGCAGCTCAGGAGCCAGATGGGGGAGGTGGCCCGGGGCAGATAAAGAACAAGGACCCAAGCGGGGCTGGCACCTTCCCGCTCAGCACATCCTGCCCTTTAGCCCCTCCCCAGCCTCAGGCATGGACTCATGATCTGCTGCTGCTGCTCCATGGCTCCTTGGTGGCCCGGGCCCAGGAGCCATGGGTCAGGGAAAGCTCCTGCCAGGCTGATGGGTCAGCAGGGCACTTGTGAGGGACCTTGGGATGCTCTGGGAGTGGCTTTGCCATGTGACATACCACAGGCAGTAGGAAGAGCTGAGAAGAGAAGAGGCAGGGTCTAGGCAAGCTTGTCCCCCCCTCCCCACAGCTCCATCACCACAAGGCCATTAGGGTTGCCAGGCAACCGGAATGCTCGGTTGTAAAGGGACCCTGGTGGCTGCGGTCAGCACCGCTGACTGGGCCAGTAAAAGTCCAGTCAGCAGTGCAGCAGGTCTAAGGCAGGCTCCCTACCTACTCTGGTTCTCTATGTCTCCCAAAAGAGGTCGACATGGCCCTGTGACCCCTAGGCGCAGAAGCGATCAGGGAAGCTCCATGTTCTACCCCTGTCCCCAATGCCGGCTCCGCAGCTCCCATTGGCTGGGAACCGCAGCCAATGGGAGCTGCGGGGGCGGTGCCTGAGGGTGCGGGTAGCATGCACCACACAGAGCTGCCTGGCCATACCTCTGCCTAGCATCCTGACATGCCGGCCAGTTCCGGGAGCCCCACGGAGCCAGGGTGGGCAGGCAGGCAGGGAGCCTGTGTTAGTCCAACTGCGCCACCAACTGGGAGCCGTAAGCGCTGCCCAGATAAGCGATCTGCATCCTGCATCCCAACCACTGCATGTGGACAGAACCCCTTCCTGCACCCAAACTTCTTCCTAGACTCCATACCCCAATCTGCACCCCAACTCCCTGCCCCAGGCTGGAACCCTCTCCCACACTCAATCTCCCTCCCAGACCCCACACCCCTTCCCATCCCCCACTTCCCTACCCCAACCCTGAGCCCCCTCCCACACTCTGCCTCAGCCCAGTGAAAGTGAGTGAGGATGCGGGAGAGGGAGCCATGTGGGGGGAGAAGGGGGCTGGAGTGAGTGGGGCAGGGCCTCAGAAAAGGGGTGGGGCCTTAGGGAAGGGGCAAGGAAGGGGGCGGGGCAAAGGTGTTTGGTTTTGTGCAATTAGAAAGTTGGCAACCCTAATGGCCGTATGTGGGTGTGCTGGGGGTGACCCTGGTGCTGGTCAGAGGCGCCTGGCTGGCAGCTCAGTGAGAGCATCCCTGTGGGGGTCTCATCAGTTCAGAGGTTTTCCTGCCCATCTCCCACCGCCGCACTGGAGTACTCAGGCTCTCTACTGGGTGGCCCATCTGCTCTTAGAGCAGGGTCAGCCAGCACAGGAGCACAGGCACCGGAGCCCCGTCTGCTCTAGTGCATCCAGTCTCGCTAGCACCAATGGGGAATCTTCAGAGAGCTCCCTGCAGAGCCAGGCCATGGGGCAAGTCTCCATTTAACCCTTGGCCTCTCTGCTGAGACATCAGAAAGAGCACTGGGTCAGGGGGCTTTAGGGAGACCCAGACTGACACAGAAGCCCATTTCCCTGTCCCCAAAGAGCTGAGAAGGGCCGTAGGATTGAGATGGTCACCACTGGCGTGAGCCAGCTTTGAACTCCAACCTAGAGAAATTTGTACCTTATTCCTAGCATGGGTTTCTCTGGTTTCAGCTCCCAAAGGCAGGTTCTGCCTTTGTCTGCTAGGCCCAAGACACTCTGCTATCAGATCTGTCCTTCCCGCTCAGGCTCCCATCACCCAGGATCAACCTTCTCTGGGATCAATTAAACAGCTGGAATTTCCTAAGTCGGTCAGCAAAGGGCCCTGACTGGCTCTCGGCTTCCCTGCCTGCCAAGGTCATGGGGGAAGTGCACACTAGAACTGGACAGTCCCCAGCAGGGGTCACACGTCCCGGGGCCCCGGTCTCCTCAGCAGCAATGACTCAATATGAGGTGGAACCAGGCAAAGCAGGGGATGGATGGTGGCTACCAACTCATTTCACTCCAGCTCCAGCTCAGGGGCTTAACATTCTTCCTCCTCCTGCCCCAATTCCCCAGCCCAGCATCCCTAGTGGGCCCCCCAGGCCGGGGCAGGTCGGAAGGGCCCTTACGATGAGGGGCTCTCGGTTGATGTCGTGCAGATCCAGCGAGAGGATGTAGTCCTTGCTGCCCACGTACATGCGGTCATGGTCCTCATCCTTCAGCAGGATGCGGTAGTCTGTGGAGTTGAGCAGGAAGTTGAAGAAGTGAGCGGTGCCGGTGGACTTCAGCTCTGTGGGCAAACACAGACAGGGGGGTCAGGCTCCTCCCAGCAGGGGTCTGGGTGCAGCGGGACCCAAGAGAGCAATAACCCCCCCAGCTCGGAATCAGCCAGACAGACAGGGCCATGACACCCACCACAGCCTCAGCAATGCAAGGTGCAAACCCGCACAGCTTTGGGGTGCAATAGGACTGTGGTACACTTGCCAGGGTCTCCCCTGACAGGCTCTGAGCGTCTGACCTACAGGCCAGGGCCCTGCCAGGACCCCTCAGCTTCTGAGCCCCCAACCCACAGGCCAGGACCCCCAGCCTCTGAGCACTCCACTCACATGCCACGGGGTTGGGCTCGAGAGATTCACAGCTCAGCTACTGGGGCTAGACATCAGTGACCTGCCAACGTATCACCTCCCCATCTTCACTGGCAGCCAGCCATCTCTGCAACCCACACCCAGGAAGGCCCCCTTGGCAGAAGGGGCAGTGCCCTGCTCAGGCTGAGGTCCCGGAAGCCAGAGGGCCCTGCCCAGCCCCACAGCGCTGGATCCTGCAGATGCTGCGAGAGCAGCTTGCACCCACTGATTCCAGAGTGGGCAGGGGCCTGCCCGCTGACCAGCAAGGAATGGGGCCAAGTCAAGCTCCTGGCTCCTTAGAAGAGGGGCAGGCAGAGCCATGGCCTTGAGGTGTGCAGAGGGCAATGTGAGCTGCAGGGGCTGGGATCTCCAGCAGGGCCCATCTGAGTGTCCTTTCCCTGGCAGTGGCTGGCACGCAGCAGCGGAACCAGATTGTGCAGTGGGGGGTGGGCAGCTGAGGCCCTGGCACCTGGCCTGAGGCATTTCCTGCAAATCCTTTTGGGAGTCTAGCCATTGGAGAGCCCATCACGACAGGTTGGTGGCAGCTGGGTGCAGGGCCAGCACAGGTACCTGCTGAGCTGTGCCAGGATGTGGGCATGCAATGGTGTAACGATGCTGTTTCTGGCGAGACCCAACTGAGAGTGTCAAGTCAGGACAAATTGCTTCGAGCAGGGCAGTTACAGCCCAAAGCTGGGGTTTCTCCACCTCTAAGGCAAACCAAACCACCCAAACAGAGAAGACTGGTTTTACCCCACTGGCTAGCCACGAGTCACACAAGCAATTTCCTTAGACACTCCAGTTTCCCAGTATCACCACCATCAGCCACTCGTTATGGGGACAAATGGTTATGAAAACCAACACCCCAGTAACTTCCACAACAAAAATGACATATGCATACAGACAGCATAATCATAATTAGCAAACCATAACCTGGTCTTAGACACCTTATATGACCCCCCTTTAAATAAGATTTGGTGCCACTATAGGACCTTGGTTGCAACAATGATCTATATCAGGGTTTTTCAACCTGGGGGTCGCGACCCCCCGGGGGGTCACCGAGCGCTCCCCGGGGGGTCGCGAGCTCCTGCCACCGCAACCCTGCCACCGGCGGGGACGGGGGACCGGGGCGCTCCTGGTAGCCCGCCCGCGGCGGGGACGGGGGACCGGGGCGCACGCGGCAGCCCGCCCGCGGCGGGGATGGGGGACCGGGGCGCACGCGGCAGCCCGCCCGCGGCGGGGGTGGGGGACCGGGGAGCACGCGGCAGCCCGCCCGCGACGGGGATGGGGGACCGGGGCGCACGCGGCAGCCCGCCCGCGGCGGGGACGGGGGACTGGGGCGCACGCGGCAGCCCGCCCGCGGCGGGGATGGGGGACCGGGGCGCACGCGGCAGCCCGCACGCGGCGGGGATGGCGGACCGGGGCGCACAAGCGGTTTTTTTTTTTGGGTGGTAGGTTTTTTTTTGGGTTTGTTTTGTTTTGTAATTCGGCGGCTTTTCGGCGGAGGGGTTGCGCCGCGCCGCCGAATCACAAAAAGGAGTCGCGGTCTCAACTAGTTTGAGAACCGCTGATCTATATGGTCCCACAGCTGCCAGTCAGTGAAGAGGGGCTGCAGGAAAAGGGGATTTTGTGCTTCCTGGGGAGCTGGTTCATAAGGAAGAGAGGACCGAGCATCAGGGTCCAAGCTGTGCCAGGCACCATCAGCAATTGCCTTTCCTCCCCGTGCTACCTCCCAGCCAGTGGGTATTTAAGACTGGCAGCCTGTGAGGGCAGGGACTCTCTTGCCATGTGTACGTTCAGTGCCTGGCACAGTGAGGCTCTGGGCTCTGAATAAAGTTCCGGCCCCTCATGCCAGAAAGCCAAGCAGTCAAATACTCTGGACAGCCCCGTGGAAATATAGAATATTATCATCCATCCACCCAGCCCTCAAGCATCTATCCATCCTCCTACCTCTCATGCATCATCCCTCCCTCCCTCCTTGTACATACACACTCATCCACCCACCCATCCATCCATCCCTGTACATACACACCCATCCCTTCCTTTCTATACATACACAACCATCCATCCATCTCTGTACATACACACCCATCCATCCATCTGCCAGTGATGGCAGAGCTGTTGGGACAGTGGGGCAGGGCTGGATGGCACGGAGCACGGTGGCACAGTTTGGCAGAGCTGGGTGACATGATGGGGCAGGAGCTAGATGATACAGGGCTGGGTGGGGCAGGGCTGGGTGGCACAGCGAGAACTCATTGAAGAACCCCAGCTCAGGACACTTTCTGCAACAGGTGCCCCCCAGGGAGTGCAGGAGTGAGGAGGGGGGGAACGTTGAGAGCCCCTGGTTTGCCTCTGAACACCCCCTTTTCCCAGCACTGCCAAGGGCACAGCTATTTTTGCCACACTAATAGCCAAGCTGCTCGTACTGGGGGTGGTATGGGGGTTGCCCGACACCTGCCTCGCTGGATGCAAGGGTATCAGCTAGCTCCTGCCCAGGCTACTGGTACAGGAGTCCCCCAAAGTGAAGCTCTGTGCCCACTTTCCAGGTCAGCCAAGCCCCTAGGCCCCTCTGACTGGGCTTCTATGCCAGGCAGGCCCAGCCGGCCCCAGGTGCACCATCAGCTGCGGCAGGATTTTGCCATTTGCCAGGAGCTGCTCCAACAACCTGCAAGGGAAACAAGCCCCAGAGCCTGGCACCAGGGTTACACCCACTGCTCGGGGACCAGAGCACCCACCTGCCCACTCCCTGTGGGCACCAGGGCTTCAAACTCTCAAACCAAGAAGGATGAGAAGAGACTGAGTGGTTGAAAGGAAAAGAGCCGACCTGGGTAGGTCTCTAATGCCCCCATGGAGTAGGTTTGTCTTGTTGTGGGAGCTTCTCATGGGCCCCACATGCAATGTTGTGAGCCGGTGAACCAGGGGCGCGGGCGCTTTATATTCTAGGAAGGAAATAGTCTCCCTTGGGAAGTTATTTTTAGCCTGAGTGTGGGAGAAACGACTGAGAGTATAATGAGGGTCATGAATATTCACGTGCTAAATGAGGCAGACAGATGGAAGTCAAGAGTGCTACAGATGCTTTGGGCAAGAGCCAGGTTCTCATAAGCATAGTGTCACTGGCACTACAGCGGGACTCACTTTGGTTACATTATCTGTTCCCCTGCCCATCCCTTCTTCCCATCCATCTGTCCGTCCATCCATGCCTCCCTCCATCTGTCTGTCCCTCTCTCTCTCCATCCATCCATCTATTCCTCCCTCCCTCACTCCGACCATCCATCCATCCAGTCAGCCAGCCATCCAGCAATTCACAGGTCTTTCCTCTCGTCCATCTCTCAAACTTCCCTACTTCTTTCCTTCCAGCCAGTCACCCCACCCCTCCTGCCAAGGCACACCCAGGAGGGAGCAGCAAGGAGGGAGCAGCTTACCAGAGTCCCAGGCCAGATTACATCCATGGGCCAAAAGCAACATCCCTGGACACTGAAATGATGCCACCTGGATCGTTGGCCAAGGACGCGGAGTGATGCCACCTCTCAGGGCATGTCCCAGGATGCCCATTAGGAGCCGGGCAGTGTGGGCAGCCTGCAGCTGGCTCCTCAGTACAAGGCTTCCATTCACCAAGGGCACCTGACGCTCCACAGGAGATGGGGGATTCCTCCCAGCAGTGCCCCATCAGCACTAACCAGGATGCCATTCATGTGAGCTCCCTGTCTCCAGCCCCACTTTGCCCAGCAGGGGGCACTGTGGGGAGGGGGCAGAAACGCTGGCTGTGGGGAAGCTCCCAGCTACTCCAGTCCGAGCCGCTCCCAGTAGGGGGGGCTGTGAGGAAGAGGCAGGAGCCCTGGCTGTGGGGGAGCTCCCGGCTACTCTAATCCCTTCTGGCAGTGCCCCTCCAGTGCCAGCTGGAATTTGGGCACACAAGCATACCCTGGCAGTGCCCATAGCATGATAGGCAGAGTCGGTGCTGGACACTCAACCTGTGCCACAGGGACACTCTGCCACTGCTCAGTTCTGCCATGTCCCAGCCCTGATGCCCCCCACAAACCCGGCTCCGCCCACACCCTAAAAGAGCATGGGGCTCGTACAGGGTCTGGACATCAGTCCCCTTTATGCACTGATAAGCGTGCATCTTCTGCAAGGTCTTAGTATCCCAGCTCCTGGGACTGTTCTGGGTTGACCTCAGCTCCCATCTCAGCCAGATCTTTGCATCGCTCACTGAAATCCCCCAGGTCCCCCCACTGGCCTCACGCAAGTGGGGAGGATGTCCCAAGAGTTTCGATTGAATCCCCTGCCTCCCAGCCAGGTCCGTTCTTCCCTGCAAATACCGAATCCAGCAGCACACGCGCAGGCCTGTGACTAGGAGTGCACGTTGGATTTCTCCTCCCACCATTGCAATCCCAGCTCTGCTGGGTATGGCTGAAATAACAAGTCCTTTCAAGGTCATCCAAGGATGTCCACGTGCAAGGGATGACTCCAAAGTCTCACCAGAAAGGGGAACTTTCTTTTGATAGAACTTCTCTACTCCAGTCCCAGCCTCTCCCAGCAGGAGGTGCTGTGGCGTGGAGGGCAGGAGCACTGGCTGTGGGGGAGCTCCCAGCTACTCCAGTCCCAGTCTCTCTCAGCAGGGGGCGCTGTGAGGAATGGGGCAGGAGATCTTTTAAGTGGTTGATGAATGCACCGACTATAGCTATATGGCTACACAGGCTGAGTTGTGAAAGGCACAAGGGGGATGTAGGAGGGCAACGGGCTCCGGACCAGCCCTAAGGCCATTCACCCCAGCCTCCTTGGGAAATCCAGGCCGGGCCTGTGTCAAAGGATGTTAGACATGGGGCGCAGTGGGGGAGGGGAAGAAGGGGAGAGAGATTTGGGGAGGGTTTGGTGAGAGGGCGGGGAGGGGGAGGGCAAAGGTTTGGGGGGCTGGAGGGGGCAGTCAGTGGGCATGAGTCCCTGGGAATGGCCGGCATGTGGTGGTGGTGGGGAATAGATCCTTGCCCAGTCTAATCAGTCAGGGGCGGGCAAACGAGGCAGGAGAAGTTGGGAAGGTGTGGAGGAGTTGGGGAGCTGTGGTGAATAAAGAGGGGGCAGAGGGGAGTTGGGAAGGGGTAGGGGAGAGCTGAGAGGGGGCAGGGGAGCTGGGGGAGTTGGGAAGGGTGGGGGCAGGAGGGAGTTGGGAGGGGTAGGGGGTTAGGGAAGTTGGGAGTGGGTAGCAGAACCTGAGGAGAGCGACAAATCTGTACTGCAGGCTCTCCCCACCAGACTCCCAGTCCATCTCCATTCCAGGCCCAGGCCCAGCCGCACCTTGGTTGCCCCGTGCTAAGACTCTGGCTCTCCAGAGGCCCTCCCCACGCTGACTCCCCCCCCCCCCGCCCACTCCCGTGCTCTCGTGCACTACTTGGGAGCTGTAGGGAGCTGCCAGCTTGGCTGCCACACCGGGCCATGCCCAGGGGGAAGGGTGCAGGGAGGGCCGTGGCACAGGGCTGGCATTCTGCCCGCTGCGACATCCCAGCGCATCCCTTGCTGGGAGCAGATGCCTTTGCCTTCACTCTTCCAAAACAAACATCTGGCAGGGGATCTGGTGGGTGGCTCCCACATCTGGTTCCCAGCTGGGTTGAGCGATCGCCCAAGTAGGAGACGCGGGAAGGGGGGCCAGCGGCCTCAGCCAGCTCTGTTTATGTTGCATGGCGCTTGCTGCTGCAACATCCTCCCCAGCTGCTGCTACCCCACAAGCGAACGGGGGGCCCGGCTGCCCCCTGCACGCTCCTGCCACGCCCCCTGCTCTCAACCCTGTCCACATTTGCCATTGTCCTAGCTGTGCCCCCCTCTTCCCCCCCCCCCCCCCCCCGGCACAGTCCCAGGGCTCTCAGCTCCATGGTGCGCCTGGGATATCCAGAGCCTGGCACGGCAGCACCTGACTGGCAGAGCCGCTCCCCAGAATTCAGTGCATGGCACAGGCTTGGGCAACGACATCCCATGAGGATCCACAGACCCACCAGGGCCAGGCAGCAGGGCAGAGCAGAGACTTCAGCACAACTAAAACCCCTGGGACCCGAAGACCAGGACAGTTCAATGCACATTGCAGCCTCTCGGAGCCACTCTGCCCACACCCCGTCTCTAGGAAGCGTGTCACCTGCCCAGCCTGTGTGTACACATGGGGGTGTGTGCCTCAGTGTGCGTGCATGTTTGCACGCATTCCCACCCTCTGCATGTAGCATGTTCCTAGCCTCAGTGAAGGTTCGTGTGTGTGCGTGCGTGTTCCAAGCCTCAGTGTGGGTGCATGCGTGCGCTCCCACCCTCTGTGTGTGTGTGTTCCCAGCCTGTGCGTGTGTCTGCATGTGTTCCCAGTGTGTGTGTGTGTGTGTGTGTGTGTGTGTGTGCGCATCCACTAGCACATCTCGTAAAACCATGGTGCACTAGTGTCGTAGGAGTTGGGACGTATTTGCTGGTACCATCCCTCCACCTTCCCCCTTCTGCCAACCCTACTACCCTGCACCCTTCCATAGCCCAGACAACACAGACTGTGCAAGACTCTAGTAAGGTTGGCCTATAAGACACTCTTGGTTTAGCCATCCCCTGAGAGGGGGTGTGGGACCCAGCTCCATAGCTGGACATAACAGACCAGACACCCTCTGTTTCAAGAACTTCTGCATAGGCTGTGTCTGAAACCTGTTCTTGTGGTAGTGTTTGAGAGCACAGTCACTGTGCCCCAGTTGTGTGTGTGTGTGCACACACATGCACATATGTGAACCCTCACACATACGAATGCATGCACATGTGTGCACATGTGCAGACACACACACACACACGCACGTGGGAAGTAAACCACCCTGGGGACATATCAACTTTGCTCTTCCCCGAGCCACAGGAAAGGAAGGAAAGCAATTCTCCGGTGTGCTCCCAAATGACAGTGGGTATGGAAGTCTCAATCAGTTGCTCACCGCCATCCTTGGCATCCAGCGAGCATGCCCGCTGCCTCGTCCTAGTGCACTGGCCCCCCTCTGTGACTGCCAAATCCAGGCTAGGCCATGGGGAGTCCTGGACCCCCAGTCGGCGAGCTGAAGAGTGAGCAGGAACCACAGGGTCTGTCTGTGTCCCACAGCCATGAAAGGAATTCTCCTTTTTCCCTCTACAGCCTGGCTTTGGCCCTTCTCTGCCACAGGAGGTGCAGCAGGACCTGACCCACACTGTCACCCAGCTCCTGCTGAGGCCACTGAATGTACTAAGGCCAGGTCTGCAAAGGAGCTGGTTCCTAGGGTGGCTAGGCACCAGAATACCCTGAAAGGTCTGACGGTGGGATGGGGGACTAAGGTGAAGAATGAGCAGTTTGTTGAGTCCAGCCTGTTGTGCTCTGTGCAGCCAGCTCCACTCTCCCAGACATCCCACCTCAGTGGTGCCTGCCAGCCAGCCAGCCAAACTGGGAACTGCTCTCATGCCCCGTGGTGGGGCTGATCCCCAGGCAGTACAGGCAACAGGGTGCAGCTTACCAATTAACCCTTTCCGCAGCATTTCTGGCATAGAACAAACCCCCACACCAGGCCTGCAAAGGTATATATATATATATATATATATATATATATATATATATATATATATATATATATATACCATATTTTCTGGCGTATAAGACGACTTTTTAACCCCGGAAAATCTTCTCAAAATTCGGGGGTCGTCTTATACGCCGGGTATCATCTTATACGCCGGGTATCGTCTTATACGCCGGGTGCTGAAACCTCCGGAGAGGCGGCTGGCAGGGCTGGGCTGGCTCCGCGGGCGCCCGATACGCTCACAGGGAGAAGGGCTGGGGACGGGTATCCGCCGGGGGCAGCGTCGGCTCAGCGCGCTCGGGTCCATATGCCTGGGCTCGGATCGCTCCGGTGCCGGGGGCGGCGCCTGGAAGCGGCTGCAGAGCGGGTCTCCTGCCCGGCCCGGGGCTCCGGCGCACCGAGCCGGGAGCTGCCCGGGGAGATCTGGCGGGCTGGGCACGGCGCGCTCCGGTCCCGGGGCCCAGCACCGCGCTGTGAGCGGCCCGGCCCGGGGCTTTGGGGTTTTCTCCAGGGACACGGACGGGAGCGCCTGGCTGTGTGCCCCCCCCCTCAGCACCGCTCCCCCCGTCCCCCCTCACCGGCTCTCTGTGTCCCCCCCCCGTCCTCCCCCCTCCGCTCCCACTCAGCAAATCTCCCTGCCCCGGGCTTCACCTCGCCACGTCCCGCCCTCCGGCTCCCTCCCTCTGCTCCAGAGCCCCTACTCCTCGTTTTCCTTCTTCAGAACCTGAGCTCCCCCGTCACCAGACCCAACCCCCTCGGTTCCCCAGCCCACGCTCACCAGAACCCGTCACTCGAGTGCCGCCCGGGGCTTCCCCTTCTTCACGCCACAGTCTGTAGTTCCCCCATCCTCTGCCCCCCCTCCCGGGGTGCTCTCCCCTCCCCCAATACTCTGTGTCCTCTCATGGGATTCACCCCCCCCCCCACATCATCTGTGTTCCCCCCAGGACTCTGTCGCTCCTCCCCAACAGACCCTCTGTGTCCTCCCCTCCACCCAACCCTCTGTGCCCCTTCTTGGGGCTTCCCCCTCCACTTGACCCTCTGTGCCTCCCCCCCCCCCAACCTGATCCTCTGTGACTCCCCTAGGGCACTGTCCCCTCCCCCATACCCAATCCTCTGTGCATCTGTGCCTTCCCCTGGGACTCTTTCCTCCTCCCACCAGACCCTCTGCACCCCTCTTGGGGTGCTCTTCCCCCCCCCCGACTCTCCTTCCCACCCCAATCCTCTTCCCACCCCCCAGGCTCTCCTGTTCCCCTCACCGATCCTCTCTGCCAACCCCCTCCACTCCACCCGGACTCTCCCTTCCCCCTCATCCGATTCTCTGTGTCATCCCCCTTCGCCCCACTCTGTGACTTCCTTGCGCTCTGCCCCCCCAACCCTTTTTGCCCCCCAGTGCACTTTCTCCCCCATCACCCAATCCTCTGTGCTCCCTCCATACCAGATCCTCTCCCCCCATGTTGCCCGTCACCAGGACCCCTTTCTCTAACTCCCCATGGCAGCTCTCCTGGTTCAAGTAGGCTTTCTGATCTGACATTGGTGTTACTGGTACTAGGGGAGTTTCAGGTGGCTGCTTAGCCTGTCCAGTATGTGTGGTGTGTGCAGCTCTGCAGAGTTACATACACTGGCACCTATGTTCTCAGCACTATTTGGTCTTGTCCTGTAATTAAGGGCTCCAGTCTGGGCTCAGAGAAATACAAGGTGTGCGTGTGCCATGTGTTTGCTAGACAGTGTGCGTGTGTGTTTGTACTCACTGCAGCAGCCTGTTGCTGCCTCTTTCTAAATACATCTACATGTCAGCCCCAGATTGGCTGTTTCTGCATCTGGACCCGATGATGTTTATCACTTAGTAACTATGGCTCTTAGGCACTGAATTGGAGGCGGCAGCCGAGGGGCGAGTTAGGGGAGGGGCACCCCCAGAGTGACTCCCTCATAGCCCTGGGGCACCCCCCAGTGCGACCACCCTTGGGGTGAGTTGGGGGGAGGTTTGAGTGGAGTGAGTGGGGTTGGGGCAGGGGATTTGAGATGTGGGGTGAGTTAGAGGGTTGTGGGGGTGGAGACTGGAGGTGGGGTGGGGCAGGGGATTTGGGGCCATGGACTGGAGTGAGTTAGGTGGAGATTTTTGGTGGGGTGATTTAGGAAGTGGAGGCTGGAGTTTTTTTAATTTTTATTTGGTGCGCGTTGGAAGAGGGCGTCTTATACGGCGAGTATATCCCAAACTCTATATTTTAACTGGAAAAGTGGGTATTAGCCCATGAAAGCTAATGCTTCAATACTTTAGTTAGTCTTTAAGGTGCCACAGGACTCTTTGTTACCTGTGTAGGAAAAGAGAGAGAGAGAGAGAGAGAGAGAGAGAGAGAGAGAGAGTGTTTGTGTCAAACAGAAAAGGACCTTCCAAGAGGTGATTTAATCCCCCCCACCACCACCACCCTGGGGCAGGGACTGCTCTGCTCTGTGTCTGTCCAGCACCTGGCACAGCAGGGTCCTGGACCGAGACCAGGCTGGTGTGACCAGCATGCACATAAACAATAATCAAAGCTACAAGGAAATCCTGGAGTGTCCCTTTGATTCTGTGAGGCCAGGGCACCTTCCCTGGAACCACCTCTTAGCTCTAGACAAGAACCAATTAGAGTGAATTAGCCTGTTCCACCCCATTGGGGTAGCCCTGGCAATACTCTTCTCAGGCGTGGGGGCCTGGCCGCTCAAATGAGGGGCACTATCCCTTTAAATTGTCAAAGCCATCAGGAAAGTAACGGGTATGGAGGGCCACCCCTATCAGTGTGCTAATGGCCTGGGAAAAGGCTGTGGCAGGTTTTCATTAACTTGGGCATCCCAGCTGGGTGATGCGTGTGAACCGGGCACAGGCAGGCAGGACAGATGCTGTGCTGGCAGACGAGGGGCACAGCTCCCCATAGGGAACACGGCAGCTCTGGAGACCTGGGTGAGGAATATGTGGAGATGCCCCACCTGTGATCATGTCCGGAGTTAGCAGCGGGTGGAGACAGAAGCCGCTCCAAGTCTTCCAGGCTGGCCGGTGCTTTCAGCTCGCAGTGGGCTGGCAGACCCATGGCAGGCTCCTGGGGATAATCCAGGTGTGGGTGGGATGGGTCTATGGGATCTGGGGCTCCTGACCGATGGGGGAGATGCACAAGTGATCCTTTTCCTTTGAGCACTCTCCCATGCAAATTTTCCCACACCAAGGTCAGAGGGGTGCAAAATGCCCCTCGTCAGTGCGGTTTGTGGAGGCCTGTCCACACCTCTGAGCACCTGCTCTTCCTCCCTCTCCGCTTCCCGTTCCACACCACCGATCAGGGATTTATCCACACACCAGAGCTGGCTGCAATTATTTCATCAGCACGTTCATTCAACAGACAGCAACTCTCCAAGCTTTTGACAACAAAACCAAATAGGAACACGACAAATCACGTGGCGTGGGGGGGGGGGGGGAGGACATAGGTGTGCGCACGGGGTGTGCCGGGTGTGCCCAGGTACACCCTAATGCATGGGTGGATAAATGGCCCCACTCTCCCGGAGTGGCAAGACGTGGGCCCTGCACTCCCAGGCCGGAGCGCCAACCTCTCCGGCCCCTCCCCTGCCTTCCCCTCTCCCCTGGAGCCATGCCGCCATGTGTGCAGTGCTCTGGAGGCCCGGGGCTGCGCGCTCCTGCAGGGCAGTGTTTGGCTACACGGGGAAGCAGACACACTCCCTGCTCACCGTGAGCCATGTCACTGCGCATGCAGCGCTCTGGGGTGCAGGGTTGCACGCTCCCCTGGAGCCACATCGCCCCGTGTGCAGCGTTCTGAGGGGTGGGGCTGTCCACTCCTGCGGGGCAGCGTGTCTGGCTCCGTGCAGAGCAAAACATGCAGCTAGGAGCCTCATGGTAAGGGGTCCAGGGCTTGGGGGTTAGATAAGGGGTGGGGGCAATCAGGGAACAGGGAGCAGGGTTGGTTGGATAGGGGGTGGGATCCCAGGGGGTAGTTAGGGGTGGAGGGTGTCTGGAGGGGGCGGTCAGAGAGCAGAGAGGGTTGGATGGGGTGTGGGAGTTCCAGGGTCTGTCAGGGGGTGGGGGGATGGATAGGGGTCAAGGGACAGGGAGCAAGGAGAGTCCTGGGGGGGGTGTTGGAAGAGTTGGGTGTTTTGGGGGGGGCATGTCAGGGGGCAGGGGTGTGGAGAGGGGTTGGAGCAGTCAAGGGACAGGGAGCAGGGGGAGTTGGATGGCTTGAGGGTTCTGGGGCGGGGGGCCTGTGGGAGTCCCAGGGGTCTGTCTAGAGGCGGGGGTGTAGATAAGGATTAAGGCAGTCAGGTGACAGGTAGTGGTTAGAGTTCTAGAGGGGCAGTTAGGGTGGAAGGGGTCTCAGGAGGGGGCATTCAGGGAACAAGGAGCAGGGAGGCTTAGATAAGGGGTGGAGTCCTGGGGGGCAGTTAGGGTCAGGGATCCCAGGAAGGGGTAGTCAGGGAACAAGGAGCAGGGAGGGGTTGGGAGTTTGAGGGGGGCAGTCAGGGGCGGAAAGTAGGAGGGAGTGGATGGGGGTGGGGCGGGACTAGGGCGGGGCTCCCTGGGTGCACATCCTAATGAAATGCGCTGAGCATGCCTATGGGGAGGGGTGTTCACTGCAAGACACTCATGCACCCAGTGCATTCCTGCCAATGGCAGCCATGGGGCCTGTGAGCCTGACCCGCTGGCTCTGCCAGTCCCTGGCCCACTCGGCCAAGCCAGATGGCCAGAGTCCTGCACACCCATAGGGAACCACCTGCCACCAGAGCTATTGTTCCAGCCCAGCCCCCATTGCTCCCTTCCTGTCCAGTGACCCCCACCACACCCAGGTTCCTTAGCCTCTCCCCTGAGGACCCGGCATCACTGGCCCATGCCGCATCAGGGTGCCAGGCTGGGGACTGGGCTGGGCTCAAAACTCACAGCACGCCTCACTAACAGACTTGTCTGACCCACGCGGGTGCTGGCACTGCTCACGCCCGGGCTGGAGTCTGGTTTCCTGGGCTAGCCTTCAATGCCGTCTGCATTCATAGCACCCCACACACATCCTGTGACCTTCCACTGGGGACACCTTGGCCAGGAGCCTGGGGTTAGTGCTGCCCCGCAGGGCCAGCCCGGGCATGCCATCCCCAGGACCAGGATAGATACCCACTGCCTGTTGATCCCAAGGCAAGAACGGCAGAGCTAGCATGGGGACCGTGATGCCAGGCCCCTTCCCCACACACTTCAGGGCAGCACAGGCCTATCAGCCCTGTCTGGAGAAAGCTGCACCCCAGCTGGTTGGAGGTGACCCCTCCAAAGTCGCACAGAATCACCGGACATCCCTCAGCCCCCCAAAAACACACCATCAGTGCCTGCTCCCTGGGAGGTCAGCCTGTGCAGCCCCTCTCCGGGCGCCCATGGGACTTGCGCCAACCACAGAGCCACAAAGACCATGCTCTCTGGGGCCTTGGGAAGGGCTGCGGGGCTGTAGCCCTTCCAGCTTCCTGCTGGGAGCCACCTGCAGGTGGCTGGGGCCAGTGGTAGGTCTGGCTGGCGACGCCCAGGCTGGGACTTGCCGTCGGGGTGGGCGTGGAGCAACTCGGGGATGTACCTGCTCGGCCGGCTCCAGCCTGACTCACTCATCACTACCCACTGATTCCCCACTGAACCTCTAGCTACTGCTGGCCTCTCCACCAATCCCCTGGAGAGCCTCTCACCGCCTTTTCAGGCCTGCTCCTGTTGTTCTTCCTGCTGCCAGGACAGGAAGATGGTCTGAACCCAGAGACTCCCCACAATTCCTGTGACCGCCCCCACAGGACAGGTGCAGGAGATGAGGAGGAGATGCATGGGGGAGCCGGTAGTGACAGCTCCCCCTCTGCTCCCCCAGGGTCTCTGCACGCCCTGGCCCTTTCTCTGCCAGGGTTCAAAATGGCTCTCCTTGAAGCCTCCAGTAGGAGGTTCCCGAGGAGCTGCACTGCTCGGAGGGGTTGAGGCCTCCCCTTGGTGGGAAGCCAAGGCAGCGCTCCCGCCCCTCTGATGGGCCTACCCAGCCTTCCCTGGGGCCCAAATTCTACCCTCCTTGCTCTCTGGCTGTGCTGTGCTGGGGCAGCCACCTGTTCTGGGTACTCCCCACTGAGCTCAGCCTTTGTGGGGTCTGGGATGGAAATCTCCAGTTCTCATTGTCCAGTTCCCTGCCATTAAAGCTAGGCATGAGGGGCCAGGAGCTAATGCTGCCACGGTCCAGTGGACCCAACAACCAGGGATACGAAAGGGGTATGCGGAGAGGGTGCCTAGCAGGTTCTGAAGATGTGACTACGCATGGTCCACTCTGGTTTGGACCCAAGGGGTCCACACATATCCCAGCAACCTGTTTTGGGACACAAAGGCAGGGAGAGGATCGAATGCAGCTGTAGTCGTGGGGGAAATTTCAGGAGTCAGAGTGTGGTTACCAGGAAAGCCAGTGGCACTGCTGGAAAGGGCAAAGTAGTTTGTAATTAACAGTCATTATTTCTTGTGCCTACTCCTGAAGTGCCTAGCAGCCCTGGCACGGCCCGAGGGGCTGCGGGCTGCACACACTCAGATCCCTGCCCCAAGTCAAACAGCTCATCTGTAAGAAGCCCCCCACCTCGATTCCAATGGGCAATGGGGGCAGCGCGTCCCCTACTGAACTGCCAGCACCACTTCCTGCAGCCCCTGGGTTTCCTTGGGCATCACCCAGCCCAGCCTAGACACTGCTCAGTATGCGAGTGCAGTCCAGGGAGACACAGCAGCTAGCAGCATGTCCATCGTCTTCCCAATGACTCATCCCTTCTTCCTCCAGCAAAGGGCAGGCGGGAGCCCAGGGACCGTAGTCTGCGCAAAGCAGGGAGTGGAAGATTTTTGCCTCCTTGGCTGACATTCGTGCCCAAGTGAGTCATTGTGAGATGGAAAATGGGTAGGAAGAGTCAGGGGAGGAGCTGGCCACTTCCCTTTGTGATTCGGGCAGTCATCAGCCGTTTCCTCTCTGAACCGTGCCACGGTCACCTCCGCTGCAGGAAACACGGGCACAGGATGTGAGCTCACCAGTCTCCTTTGGCCCTGACGGTTGGCTGCCCTGTTTGTTTTCCCAAGGGCTCAGGCGGGCGAGCGCCTTTCCTGACCTCCCGCAGGCCGGGCTGGTGGAGCTGATGTGCTCCCCAGGGGTCCCGCGGATGTGTGTCTGGATAATTGATGCACTGAGTTGGGTTTATTCAATACAGCTGGCCAAGGAAACTCAACCTGTGACAGCAAACAAAAGCACAGCAAAGACAGGGCAAGGGCCTGGATTGTTTATGGCTCTCGGATCTGTTTTCAATAAGCTGCAGCCCTGGGGTGATGGATTGTTTGCGGGTGGCGGGTTTGTTGACATTGTTTTGGAGCTCACGGGGATCCTTGCTGGGAGGGCAGGGAAATGCAGGGGGCCCAAGGCAGCTGTGCTTGGGCTCTGGAAGGTGCTGGTCCCCGCTGTCTGTAGAGGGGGATCCAGTAGGAGGGGGCCATAGAGGACAGGGCCCCTCTATCCCAAGGCCTGGAGCCTGGACACCAATCAGAGGAATTTTAATATCTTTGGCCTGTGGGGACGGGAGTGTGAGGAATACCAGGGTTTGCAGGGTTTCTCCTCCATAGCCTCGCCTGTGCAGACAGGCATCCAGCAGCCCGATGAAGGCTGGGCCATAGCTTCCTGGCAGGAGCGCCCTACGGCTGGTTTCATGTGGGCACAGACACCCACCTATGTACTGCTGTGAGGCACCAGGCCTGCAAAAGTGGGGGCTCAGTCCTCCCCTCACAGACTCTGGCTCCCCCAGTGCCAGGATCTCTATCCTGACTGGGGGACCCTGAATGGCCCTGGGACACAGACCCGCTATGGGTGCCAAAGCAGCGCTGTGTGGAATATCCTGCCCACTGTACACCACAGCACACCTGATGCAAACTGGGCTGCTCTCTCCACGGGGGATGGAAACGCCCGTCCGTGTTCGGCCTGAACCTGGGGTGGCCGCAGAGCCTGGTAATGGAGGAAATGCTGTAGGGCCTGCAGAACACAATGGCAGTCGAGAGGCATCCCCCAGCTTGGGCAGGCAGAGGTAGGGTTGCTCCGGGACAGACGAGGCTGAAATCCCCTCTTGTCCCAGGCGCAGCTGGGCCACTCTCTCCCACGTCCTGCAGGGCAGGAAAGGGAACTGGGGCCACCCTGCCCAAGGTCTCTCAAGAGCTAAATTTAGCCTCCTGGTGAGCTAACACAGTGCTCCCAGCCTTGGGGATGCTGCCGGCGGAACATTTCCGGCAGCCTTGGGCCAGGAGAGTGGCCAGCGGGCGGGACCAGGACGGGCTCTGCCGCAGTTTCTCACGCTGCTTTGCTTTTCAGAGGGAAGAGATGCTGGCCAGTGGGTAAACTCCAGAGCACTGAACCCGGCCATGCAGACTTGAGGACATACCAGCCAGCAAACCCCAGGACCGGGGGAGTCTAGCCAGGAGACTGCAAAGATTGGGTCCCTAGCAGTGAGCTGCAAAGAGACGCCCTGGTGCTGCATCACAAGGCTGCGCTATGGTGCAATCACCCCCATGACTCTCCATGGACCCACGGGCTCCTCTGCTTTCTCCCACCCACTGCCCTGCCCAGAGGATGATGGGTGTCAGCAGCTCAGCTGCATCTGCTCTGTGCTTGTGGGTACCATACCATAGCATGGGACAGACATCGCTGATGCAGGGGAGGCTAGCCAGAGCTGGAAGAGTCCCATCCAAGCTGGGGAAGCTGCATGCAGCCTCCTGAAGGGCCATGGGCTAGTCCAGGCTAACACCCATCCTTGATCTCAGAGGGAAACTGAGGCCCTGTGAGACTGAAGGTCTTCCTGCACTGCGCCCTGGTGGAGTGGCTGCAGTCTGGGTAGACACACCTGACCTGGCTCTGCTCTAGTGAGAGCAAAGCTCTCTTGAGTAATTATAGCAGTGAAGCTGTTGCAGCTGGGCGGGGGGCCCCTGGTGTGTGTGCCCAGGGTCCTGGGTGAGGGAGGCTAGCCCGTGCTGCCATGCCTTCGCTGCTGTTGTCATGCGAGCTCACTTGGGCACAGCTATGTAGGCTGCAGTCCCAGCTCCCGTTTGTCTCCCTGGGCCTCCGTTTCCCTTGGTGCAATGGGGATGAGAGCACGGTGCTGTGAGGACACAACCTCCAGGGCCACCCTAGAGCCTACACTGACCAGCCAGTCCTGAGCTGGCCTGTTCTCTCCTGCCAAGGCTCAGCTCTGCCCGCTGGCACTGCTTGCCCTGCCTGCAGATGCAGAACATGCCAGGACCCCATTCCTGGTAGGCCGCCCGCTCTCCCGCGGTTCCGCAGCCAGGCGCTGCTGCTGCTGCTTGTCCATGGGTGCCCTCCGATGCACGGCCTGTTCATGTGACAGCTCCATCCCTGGGATCAAAGCCTGCCTCCGGAGAGAGCCAGTGAGGGGCGACTCAGCAACTCCTGGGCGGGGGTGGGGGGAAGGGCACAGTTACCCCTTGCAAGGTGGGAGAGGGCCAGAGAAGCTGGGATTGGAGAAAAGAACAAGTGGATGAAGGGGGCAGGGACAGGTGGAATGAGCAGGGCCATATCTAGCCATTTGGGTGCCCTATGCAGCCTCCCCCGTGGGGGGGCTGTGGGGAGCACAGGCCTCCCTCCCAAGGTTTGGGGGGGTAGGAGCTATGGGGGGCACTTTTGGGGGCCCCACAGGCTCAGAGTGGCCTGGGGAATTAGCGGGGGGCCAGGAGGAGCCAGCCCGGAGCCAGCCCGCTCTACTCCACCAGCTCCCAGCCGCGGCGCTCCGCTTCCTGCTGCTGGTGAGTTCAGGGGGTGGTCCTTTCCCCAACTCCCCGAGCGACATGGCTGGGGCCAGGGGGCAAGGGAAGCAGAGTGGGCTGGGGCTGCGTGAGGCCGTGTTGCTCTGCTTCCCGCCACTGATGAGTGCGGAGGGCAATCCTTTCCCCGTCACTGGCGGTGGGAAGCGCAGCAACGCAGTTCGGAGCTGGTGGAATAGAGCGGGCTGGGGAGATGGGGAGAGGCCCAGAATCTGGATCTGGGCTCCTGACTTCCCCAAGAGGGACCTGTCTGAAGGGTCCTGTTTTCTGTACCCACAAGCTCTGTTTTAGACTCTGCTCCTATTGGCTAATAAACCTTCTGTTTTATTAGCTGGTTGAGAGTCATGGTGAATTGCAGGAAGAGGGAGGTGCAGAGCACTGACTCTCCCACACTCCATGACAACTGCTGGCAGCAGTGGGATGTACTGTACCGTGTGGATGATGCTTCCTGCAGTAAGTGACTGGAGAGCAGTAAAATGAAGGGAAATTAACGAGAACCAGGCATGCTGAAGGTTCAGAGAGGAGCGGTTTCAGGAGGTGGAGGAGCTACCCGTAACCCCTGGGAGTGTGGGACAAGTGAGAAGGATTTTTGCAGTAATAGGGTCCCTGTGGCAAGTGGTTTCAGGGGTGGAGACATCTGCAGCTTGACCCTGGGAGAGAGGTGGTGACCTGGAAAAGGGCTGGCACAGTTGGGGTTCTTCCTGGAACCTGTGGGGATCTGAGAGCACACAGGCCCGCGAGTCCACAACAACTTGGGAACAGCAGGGAGATGTATAACCATCTCCTTAAGAGGGACCTTATAGAGCTGTGCAAGGAGAGGGGGCTTTGCAGAGGGAACGCCACCAAAGCACAGCTGACTGCCCAGCTGGAGGAGGAGGAGGATCGTCCCTGAGGGAAGCAGCCAGACAGATGCAACGCCAGCACTGGTGTCTGTCCCGGATAGGAGAGGTCAGATTGCCGTCAAGGGCACTCTGAGGCCCCTCCTACTTATGACTAGGGGAGGGGCTAGAAGCAGCCAGGTGAATCCTGGGAACACTGTGACCCCCGTGGTCAGCAGGGGATCCTCATGGCCAGCTCCCTGTCCCTGGAGCTGAAGCGGCTGGAATGGAGAGGGAGATAAAACTGAAAGAGCTGGAGGACGGGGAGAAACAGCGGCAGCATGAACTGGAGTTGAGGAGTAGAGAGCCTCCTGCTGCGGTGACTGAAAGGGACCCAAGTCTACATGGAACTTTGATAAGCTCATCCTGTCCCAGTTTAAGGAAGGGGAGGACATAGATGAATTCCTGAGGGCCTTTGAGAAGGCCTGTGGGCTGCACAGAGTTGACCCTGCAGACAGGCTCCAGCTTCTCACCCCCTTACTGGACCCAAAAGCCATAGGGATGTACAGCCAAATGGAAGGGGTGAAGGCAGGGGACTATGAACTGTTCAAAAAGGCCCTGTGATGCAAGTTCGGGATGACTCCCGAGGTGTACCGGAAAAAGTTCTGGAGTCAGCATAAAACCCCTGAGCACCGAATGGAGGGATATGTCCACAAGTGGGCAGATGGGGCCCTGACTAAGGAGGACATGGTTAAACTGGAGCACCTGTATGAACATTGCCCAACCGACCTGAGAATATGGTTGGTGGACAAAAAGCCAGAGGACCTGCAGAGTGCAGGGCAGCTGGCCGGTGAGGTTGTGGACAGTCGGTCAGGGAGTGGAATGGAGGAGTCCCAAAAGAATAAGCCCACCATGGTGCAGAGAGAGAGAGAGAGAGAGAGTCAACCTGGGATCCTCTAAAGGGGGACTATGTAGAACCCCCTCTCCAGGGGAACAACCAGCACCAGGACCAACCGACCAGCTTGAGGGGACCAACAGAATGAACTGTTATTACTGTGAGCAGAGAGACCCAGTGCCCCAAGCTCAAGGACAGACTGAGCAAATCGAAGATGACCCAGTCGGGGAAGAAATACATTCTGGTGGTAGTAGATTTCACTACCCATTACCCCAAGGCTGTGGCCTTGTCTTCTATCAAAGCAGACACAGTGGCAGATGCGCTACTGACCATTTTCAGCTCAGTAGGGTTCCCCAAGGAAGTCTTGATAGACCACGGATCCAACTTCATGTCAGCCCTGCTCCAGTGCTTGTGGGAGAAATGTGGGGCCCAGCACATCTGGGTCTCAGCATATCACCCCCAGTCAAGTGGGGTGGTGGAGAGGTTCAGTGGAACTCTAAAGATGATGCTGAAAACCTTTATGTACCAGCACCCGCAAGATTTTTACCTCATCTGCTGTTCGCGTACAGGGAGGTGCCCCAGGAGTTTACTGGGTTTTCGCCTTTTGAACTGTTATATGGAAGAAGGATAAGGGCCTCCCTGGACCTGATGATAGAAGAGAGAAGAAGGGAGAAGAAGGCCACTCCCAATGGAGAATCAGTGGTGGAGTATGTCTTGACCTTCCAAGAAAGACTTGCTGAACTCATGGGCTTGGCCAAAGAGAATCTGGCCAGAGCCCAGAGGAAGCAGGTCTGGTATGACCACACAATGCAGGCCGGCGCCTACATCACAGGGGACCAGATGATGGTTCTCATCCCTGTGAGAAAAAACAAACTACAAGCCACCTGGGAAGGCCCTTTAAAGGTTGTCAAGCAACTAAATGAGGAAAACTATGTGGTGGAACTGTCTAACCGGGCACACCACCACTGGGTGTACCATGTTAATATGAAGCCATATTATGACGCAGGAATGTGGTGTTGCCCATGTGTAGGCACTGGGAGGAGCAGGGAGATGATCTAGTAAGTGATCTAGCACATCCACCTCAGCTCCCACACTGGCATACAGCGCCACTGCCACCCTGGTGACAGTACCATGACTCCATGGCTAGTAACACCCAGCCTGGCAGACCACCACCCTCCTCCCCATATCTACCTCAGCCTGCCTGACCTCAGACCCTGCCCCGTACAACTGCCTTCCCCCAAGCTACGCCATCCTGCCTGTCCTCAGAACCCCTGTACACCCCTTCCCAAATCTACCCCAGCATGTCTGACCTCAGACCCCACACCGTACAACCTCCTCCCCCCGATCTACTCCAACCTACCTGACCACCACCATCCTTCCTCCGATCTATGACAACCTGCCTGTCCTCAGAAGCCGCATACAACCCTCCCCACATCTACCCGGGCTTGCCTGACCAGAGAGGGAGAACCCACCATGCCCCTGGTCTCAGGCATTCCCAGGGATAATTGCCCTCACTGTTACAAATGGGTGCCTTATTTCTAATCTGAGGTTGTCTAGCTTCAGCTGCCAGATCTTGGATCCTGTTATGCCTTTGCCTACTAGCTTACAGCATCATTCAATATCATGTAGGTTTTTGTAGACCATGCTCAAGTCATCTCTTGGATAAACTACCCAGCTTGAGCTCTTTAAGTGTTTCACTCTTAGGCAGGTTTCCCAACCCTCCAATCATTCTCGTGGCTCTTCTCTGACCCCTTCCCAATTCTTCAGTGTCCCTTTCAAGCGTGGAACCTGGACACAGTACCCACGAATGCCATGTACGGAGGTAACACCACCTCTTGACTTCTGCTTGGTGTTCTGTGGCTTATACAGCCAAGGACTGTGTTTGCCTCTTAGCTACAGCATCCCGCTGGGAGCTCGTGTTCAGTTGTATCCTGAGCATGCCCCCAAAGTCTTTTGCAATGTCACTGTGTTCCAGAGCACAGTCCCCCATCTTTTAAGTGCAACCTGCATGATTTGGTCCTAGATGCATGGGACTGAATTTAACACACTCAAAGCCCTGTTGTTCGACTAAGTCCACCTGACCAAGTGACCCGGATTGCTGTCTAGCAGACTTGTCATTCCCGTCATTATTTACTGCTCCACCAATGTTTGATTCATCTGCAATGATTTTATATTGTCTTCTAGATCACTGATAAAGACATTGACTAGCCCCGAGCTGAGAATACGATGTTGGGGAGGGGGGGCAACATGGAGAGAAGGAGCGAGCAGCTGCTCCAGGGATACCTGGGTTCCTTCTCAGGTTGAATGGGCTGCAGGGGCTGCATAGAGCCCAGGGCTAACCTGCTCGCACTGCATCTGTCCCATCCTCCAATCAGGGCCGGCTCCAGGCACCAACGTAGCAAGCAGGTGCCTGGGACAGCAAGCAGTGTGGGGGTGGCATGCCAGGTGCTGTCAGGGCAGCACGGTCAGGCAGCTTTCGGCGGTATGCCTGCAGCAGCTCCGCCAAAGAGGGAAGAGTGTTGAGCTGGTGCAGGCGTGCCGCCATAGAAGGAAAAGCAGCTTTTGGCAGCACGCCGGCGGCAGTTCTATGATCGTCCCTCTTCCGCGGAGCAACCTGAGAAGTGCCGCCGAAAGCTACTCTTCCCTCTTCGGTGGTACGCCTGTGGCAGCTCAACACTCTTCCCTCTTCAGCTGCTTGGGGTGGCACAAATGGTAGAACCAGCCCTGCCTCCAATGAGTGTCTGGCTTTACATCTCCTGGGAAAAAATGTGCTGTGGAGCACCAAGCCCTACTGACAGTGAGACAGATGCTACTGGACACAGCAGCCCATCACCATTCACGTATGCCAACGGCATCCCACAATGCACCGCCGGAAAAATCCCAGGAGACGGAGAAGGTTGCACCATGGGAAGTCTTCCCAGAATGCCAGGGGATTATTTAGGAAAATGCGCAGCCTGGTGTGAAAGCAGCGCTTCAGAATGGAAGCAGCATAATAAGGCCGCACGCAGGCACCACTTCTGAACAGTTATAGCTAATTCATTCAAGTGGAAAAACATAGTCTGACATAACTTTCAAGTGGGGAGCAGGCCCCATAAAAGCTCTGTCCAAAGAACATGGGTCAGGACTCCAAAGAAAATTACCTTGGTGCAGCCTGCCTCAGGGGGCAGGCTGAGGAAAATTACCAAGGGGCTGTGAAAATGACCCTCCTCAAAAAAGCAAACTGCTAGGCTGATGAATAAACCTTAATGCCAGCTGGTCAGTGATGCCAGCCTGGCCACAAAATAAGTAAATACATTGGCTCTAGCTACCCCAGGCTCACTGACAGCAATTCCAGGCCCCAGGGCAGAACAGGTCACTGGAGTGGGGAGCCGCTGCGCATCGTGCGGGGTGGGCTGGAGCCGGGTCCCATGCTGCTGCTGGCCCGGCGTGGAGTCACCACTGTGGAGCTGGACCACGTGCGGCAGCTAGTGCGGTCTGCCGGACATTTTGGCAGTGCTGCATCTGCGCTGGCTGGTGCCCAGCGAGCTGCTGCCGGCTCTTCCAGGGCTTCCACATGGACGCCCTTCACCACCAACTTCACTACCACTGGTACCACCCCGCACGCACCTAGGAGTCCTGCGGCCCACCCGGGCAATTTAAAAGGGCCCAGGGCTCCTGACCACTGCCGCTGTTACCACAGCAGCAGACTCTGGGCAATTGCTCCCTTTGCCCCGCTCCCTCCCCATTGGCAGGCCTGAGCTACCTACTTCCTTAATATTTGTATTGCACTAGGACCGAGAGGACCGGAGTGAGATCAGGGCCTCCTTGTGCTCATTTGGTCGCTGCACAGACACATTGTAACAGCTCCCCACCCCAATGAGTTTACAATCAAAATAAATAAATGAGGGGAGGGGAAATGAAGAGGTGAAAGGATTTGACCAAGATCACAGCGGTATTGTGGGGAGAGCTGCACAGGGCAAAGCAGCCCCCAACTGCAGAGCCAGAGAACAAGCCCTGCAACTGGCAAAGAAAGAGGGGAAATGGGTTTATACAAACAGCCAAAAATCATGGGGGGAAATGCAGGAGCTGAAACCTCGGAGAACCACTTGAGGCTGGTTTATTCTGTGCTCCCCGCAGCGCACCAAATCAACAGGAATCAGATCAGAGCCCGGGAAGGGAAAGTTAGCACAAACCGAAGGTGCAACAACTTCTGGCAGCCAAGCTGAGATGAAGCTAAACCCAGGGAAAGGCATCTGATCCCAGCCTGGTGAAATCTGGAGAGAACGGGTCCGCGATCTAGTCAACCCAACCCCAACAACGTATTAGAGAACAAAACAGCATCACAGAAGAGCCAGTTATACCTGAAAATTCCAAAACTACTACCAGAAATCCTGCTTCGGGGAGTTTTATGGCCCAGACAATAGATCAAGCGGGGTGCTAAAAAACAGCAGAAAGCCTTGTTAAAGTTGTTTCACCAACTCTCCAATTTTTAGAGTTCCTAGAGATGCTGTCAGGTGGCCGCATTACACTAATTCACCCAAACTGAGATGTTCTCACCCCAAACACAGGCAGAGGCATCTGTATTAACATCAGCAAACTGTTCTGCAGCATCCTAAATAAAAGGCAAACGTAATACCCGATAGGAAACACCATTATACGGGGAAGGCAAACTGGATTCCACTGAGACAAGCAAACCACTACGCACATCTCTGACCACACAGATGTTCATTAACAAACAAGAGACAAACAAATCAGGCCCTGGGAGATACTTGTCTTCTTTTATAGACTTTTAGAAGGCTCCTTAAATTGCTACAGAATGGGATCAATGGAAAAGCTTACGACATCATTAAAAATCATCAATACTCCAGTCATCAGCCACAGGATAAAAAGAAACACTGTGAAAGCAGAGGTCTTCAAGCAAGGCAGGGACTTAAACAGGGAAGGTAGCCACAGCTCAATGCTTTTCAAGGAGTCCATCAATCACCCACCAACTCCATTGGAGGTGTCCCCAAAGCCAGCCCCCTGCTACAACTCACAGTTACAATGTCTACTGTAAGTTGATGTTCTGATCATGAGAGTGTCGCCCCTTCTCCTGACACCAGCTGACATCTTGTTCTGTTGCCCCTCTGCTGAGCAGGGCCCTGCAAGTTGTCTTCCCAGTGCAGGGGTGGCCAACCTGTGGCTCCGGAGCCGCATGCGGCTCTTCAGTAGTTAATATGTGGCTCCTTGTATAGGCACTGACTCCGGGGCTGGAGCTACAGGCACCAACTTGTGCCGGGGGGTGCTCACTGCTCAACACCTGGCTCTGCCACAGGCCCTGCCCCCACTCCACCCCTTCCCACCCCCTCCCCTGGGTCTGCCATGCCCTCGCTCCTCCCCCACCCAGAGTCTCCTGCACACCATGAAACAGCTGACTGGGAAGTGTGGGGAGGGAGGGGCAGGCGCTGATTGGCGGGGCTGTCGGTGGGTGGGAGGCCTTGGAAGCGAGGGTGGGGAGGGGAGCTGATGGGAGACTGCTGATGCATTACTGTGGCTCTTTGGCAATGTACATTGGTAAATTCTGACTCCTTCTCAGGCTCAGATTGGCCAACCCTGTTCCAGTGGAAGAGAAGTTAATGATTAGTCTGGGTGAATGCTAAATGTAAGAGGTTTTATTTACACAGATACACCAGGTGTGGAACAGCAGTAGTCAAACAGCAGCCAGTGCAATGCTGTCTCAGGGATATCAGCCCAACCCAAATTCCTGGCTTCCAACCAGTGACTCGGTCTCAAGAATTGCCTATTCGGAGCAAACTCTTCTGCTGCTTATACGATTCCTCAAAGATGCCTCTACACAAAACCTGGCATAATTCCAAACTAACTACACAGCAGAATGTCTTCCCAAGAGTCACAACTTGCTCGCACGCTAGAAGAAAGAACTGGAGGATAATGTGTAACGACACCGCCTGGTGGCACCTGGCTGGTCAACACACTCTGACCGCTCAGCATGTTCCCACCAATCAGCGCTCCCGGACCAGCCAATCAGTGCTCTTTAGCCATGAGAGGCCTGCAGCCAATCAGCATTGTTCAGCCATCAACACCTTCTAGCAGCCAATCAGCATCCCCCAATCCCCTTTGCTGGCCCCAGCACTTCAAGGGCCATGCCCCTGAGTGTGGGGTGCAGGGAGAGGTCTCTGCTGGTGGGGCAAGGGGTCAGTGTTTTTGCCATGACCCATTTTCTCTTTAGAGCCAGTACTGAGGCCTCAGGGTTGAATGGGACTCCCCGTGGATGTGCCTCGTTGGGCACTACCTGCCCTGTCTATGCCAGTACTGGCATTCTCCTGACACCCACCCAGATCCAGCTGATCACATGGGATCCCCCTCCGGATCCAGCCACCGCTAGCCACACTGGGGCCACACTGCACCAGCTAGCTAGCTAGATAAACATCTCTCCACCCATCTCTCTAAGCTGTTCTACGAGACTGGGCTCCCCCTGGTTCCCACACCCAGCAAATTCCCCTGGTGTACCCTGCCCCAGAGGGGAAGCAGCCTCCCCTCTCTTATGGATCTCGAATGAACCCCAGGGCCATGGGCCCCCCAGCCCCGTTGCAGTCTGTGCTGGACTTTTCCACAGAAGGTCCATTCTGGGAGCTGAGAATCATCCAACCTAACCACCCACTGTCCCGGGGCCCTGCTGTGAATCAGAGGTTTGTCTCTAAGGGCTTTCCTGGGTTCTGTTCAGTGTATCCCCGCAAACAGAATGGGACAGGTGGGTACAAAGGACTCTGTGGGGCTCCTGACCCCACTGCTCAGCCCATTCAGAAGCTAAGCTCTCCATTCACCCTCCCGCCCCGCCAGTCAAAAGTTGGCTGCCGAGACAAAACAGCCCCACGGCTGAGTGCTCAGCAGTGGGCGGACACACCCACTCAGTTAAGGAGCCCACAAAGGGGGCAGTGGTCCTGATGGACACTCGTCACTCCCCTGTCTGCTTGCCTGACGCCCGGTGACAGCTCAGCAATCGCTGATCTGAGCTCTGTAAAGGTGATGGACAGGCAGCTGTGCCCATGCACTGACCTCTGACCCCCCCAACCCTAAATCCCCAGGAACTGCTGACAAGCGCAACTAAGGTGGGCGGGCCCCTTGCTGCTTAATCCCTGCCTTTCAGCTAGTCCTATGGGGAGGGGAGCTCAGGGCCTGGCAGAGATCTCAGAAGCTCGCCACAGATTTTAAATGCACTCAGGTCAGGCCATACCCAGGCAGCTCCCACCAGGGGACAGACCAATTCCCCTCCGTCGCGGAGTCTGAAAAACATATGGAGTGTGTGTGGGGGAGTAATCGGCTAAACAAGAGCTTCCAGTGCCACGCTCAGATGCATAAACAGGGGACTCTCCAGTAGGAGCAGGAAGGTGGTTTTACCTCTATTTTGACCCTGGTGTAAACGCTGCTGGAACCAGGCTTGGTGCTCCCAGTTCAAGAAGGATGGGGATGAATCGGATGGGACTTCAGAGAAGAGCCCCAAGGATGATGAAAGGATTAGAAAACCTGCCTCCTAGTGGTAGACTCAAGGCACCTGATCTATTTAGGACAGGGGTCTCCAAACTACGGCCCGCGGGCCGGATGCGGCCCGCGAGGCCCTCTCATCCGGCCCGTGGAGATCTTTTGGGCTCTTTAGAGAATGTTTGGCTCTTTTGAGCTTTCCGCAGGGACGGCTCCGCGCTGGGGCCTGCAAGCCCGCGCGGGCCGCCAGCCGCGGGGCCGGGACGCGCCGCGTGCTCGGCTGCCGCCGCGGGGCCGGGACGCGCCGCGTGCTCGGCTGCCGCCGCGGGGCCGGGACCCGCCGCGTGCTCGGCTGCCGCCGCGGGGCCGGGACCCGCCGCGTGCTCGGCTGCCGCCGCGGGGCCGGGACGGCTCAGCTGGGGCCGGGACGCGCCGCACTGCCACGCAGTTACAGGGGGCGAAACAAGGCGGCGAACCGGTCTGTGGGGAGAGACCGGGTTGAGCGGGTCAGTTGGGGGGGGGGGGGAGAGACCGGGCTGGGTGGGTCAGTTGGGGGGTGGGTGGGAGGGAAGGAGGTTTTGGGGTGAGAGACCTGGCTGGGTGGGTCATTTGGGGGGGGGTTGGAGGAAAGGAGGTTTTGGGGTGAGAGACCGGGCTGGGTGGGTCATTTGGGGGGTGGGTTGGAGGAAAGGAGGTTTTGGGGGGGAGAAACCTGGCTGGGTGGGTCATTTGGGGGGGGGGTTGGAGGAAAGGAGGTTTTGGGGTGAGAGACCGGGCTGGGTGGGTCAGTTGGGGGGGGGTTGGAGGAAAGGAGGTTTTGGGGTGAGAGACCGGGCTGGGTGGGTCATTTGGGGGGGGGGGGTTTGGAGGAAAGGAGGTTTTGGGGGGAGAGACCTGGCTGGGTGGGTCAGTTGTGGGTTGGAGGAAAGGAGGTTTTGGGGGGAGAGACCTGGCTGGGTGGGTCAGTTGGGGGTTGGAGGAAAGGAGGTTTTGGGGGGGAGAGACCTGGCTGGGTGGGTCAGTTGGGGGTTGGAGGAAAGGAGGTTTTGGGGGGAGAGACCTGGCTGGGTGGGTCAGTTGGGGGGTTGATGTGTAGTGTTCATGTGTAGTGTTCATGTGTAGTGAACAGGTGTTCATGTGTAGTGTTCATGTGTAGTGAACAGGTGTTCATGTGTAGTGAACAGGTGTTCATGTGTAGTGTTCATGTGTAGTGAACAGGTGTTCATGTGTAGTGTTCATGTGTAGTGTTCATGTGTAGTGAACAGGTGTTCATGTGTAGTGTTCATGTGTAGTGAACAGGTGTTCATGTGTAGTGTTCATGTGTAGTGTTCATGTGTAGTGAACAGGTGTTCATGTGTAGTGTATCAATGTGTTATTAAATAATAACTGAATAAAATAATATTAAATAAATAATTAAAAACAACATCCATGTTTTGATTCTTTTTTATTTGGACCTCGAGTGTGTTGTCGGCCCCCGAACTGCTATTTGATAGCTAATGCGGCCCTCGGGCTGAAAAGTTTGGAGACCCCTGATTTAGGATAACAAAGAGAAGGCATAGGGGTGACTTGAGCCCAGTCTATAAGGACCTATGTGGGGTACAGATATTTAGTTGAGTGGAGGAAGGTCTAACACAATCCATGGCTGGAAGTTGAAGCCAGACACATCCAGACTGGGAATGAGGTGTGTATCTTTAGCAGGGAGGATACCTAACCTCTGGGACCATTTACCAAGGGGCAGGATGGGTTCTCCATCACTGGCACTGTTTAAATCCAGACCGGCTGGCTGGCTAACAGATCTGCTCCAGGAATGATTGTGGGGACGTTCTCTGGCCTGGTTAGCTGGGTCAGGCTAGATCAGGGGTGGGCAAACTACAGCCCACGGGCCAGATCCAGCCCTCGAGACCGTCTCGGGAGGCTGCCCCCTGCCCCTTCCCCGGAGCCGTGCTATGCGGGCATTGTTCCCAGGCCGGGGCTGCATGCTCCCCCCATCCCCCAGAGCTGCGCTGCACGGGCAGCTCTCCAGCTCCCCCGGAGCCCCACCGTGTGGGCAGCGCTGGGGAGGGGGGGAGCACTGCTACGTGCTTGCCCCTCCCCCGGAGGCGCGCTGCACGGTGAGCACTCCGGGGGGCCGGGGCAGCACGCTCCCTACCTCTCCCAGAGCTGTGCCGCGGGGGGAGCACTCCAGGGGGAGGGGCAGCGCGCTCCCCCCACCCCCAGGGCTGCGCTGCACGGGCAGAGCTCTGGGGGCTGGGGAAGTGCACTCCCTCCCTCCCCCGGAGCCCGGTCACGTGGGGAGAGCTCTGGGGTCCCGGGCTGTGTGCTCCCCTCTCCCCCAGAGCCGCACCCAGTAGCTATGGTAAGGAGGGGATGGGGGTGGGTTTTGAGGGGGTGGTTGTGGGGGCTCTTGGCGGGAAGTCAGGGAGCAGGGTGGGTTGGATAGGGGGTGGGGTTCTGGGGTGGTGGTTAAGGGGCGGGAGGGTGGATAGGGTGGGGTGGACAGGGAGCAGGGGAATTGGATACGGGGTGGGGTCCTGGGTGGCGGTTAGGGGTCTCTGGAAGCGGAAGGGGCAGTCAGGGGACAAGGTCGGGGGCAAGGGGTTGGATGGGTCAGGGAAGCTGAGGGGGCAGTCAGGGGGCGGGAAGTGGGACAGGACGGATTGGGGAGTGGGGCCTTCCCTACCCGGCCCTCCATATAATTTTGCGAACTCAATGTGGCCCTCGGGCCAAAAAGTTTGCCCGCCCCTGGGCTAGATGGTCACATCCTTCCAGACTTGCACTCTGGGAATCTAATGGGCTCCCCGAAAATGGGCTCACACGAGGGACTGGGCCTCCTTTCAGTGGTGCCTCCTACTCACAAGGCAGTGTTTTGCCAGGCACACCCCCTGCGGCTCACTGGGAAGGTCGGAGGTTCAAGTCCCAGTCCAGGGCTGGGTTTGTAGCAATGTGCTGGGAGCACAGGAGGTGTGGCACTGGTGGCCAGGCAGGGCAACTGTATTCTGTGGTCCCAGGAGCTGTTGTAGATCCCAAAAGCATGGCCAGGCCCGGTCCAGGGCTCTGGCTAGAGTGCTGAGCCTGAGGGGAACAAGTGCAAGATGCTACTCTGAGAGGCTGCCCGGGCACTCAGCACTGGAAGGCAGACTCAGCATGGGGTGGATGAGCAGGGAATTAAGGGGGGTGGGTGGGATATACCCAACCTGGATCCCGTGGCAATTCCATGAGGGAGCTGGGGGGAGAACCCTGGAGTCTGAGCCAGGACACTGCCTCTTCAAGGGGTGTGTGTTGGGGGGGGGGGCACTGCTGCCTGGTGCCTCGCTAAATCATTGCTTTGAAATGTTGTCCCAAGGGCAGGGAGACCCCATGCCCCTTGACCTGCCAGACAGACCGACCCTCTCACCACACCAGGCTATGAGGCTGGATGAGTGCTTGGAATGTGGGCTTGGTCTATGGTGTGAGCAGCTGGGGGGCTCTGGGAACACACTCTGGGGTCTGGAATCTCACCTATCAGGCTGTGTGTGGGGCTCACAGGATTGTGCTGAGGCAGCGGTGCAGATAATAGGTGTGCGATGGGGGGTTCCCCGAGGCATATCTGGGCTCTGAGGGGCAGGCTGGGAGTATCCTGTGGGATATGTGGGGAGTCCCCAGGGTATGCCTGGGCTCTGGGGGGCAGGCTGTAGGAGTCCTAGGGGATGTGGGGGAGTCCTAGGGGGCATCAGGGCTCTGCGGTGAAGTCTGTGAGACTCATGAAGGGACATGTGAGACCCCAGGGTGTGTCTGGGTCCTAAGGCCCCACAGAGTCCTTTGTACCCACCTGTCCCATTCTGTTTGCAAGGATACACTGAACAGAACCCAGGAAAGCCCTTAGAAAGTCCTGAGGGGACATGGGGGGTCCTGTGTGTGTGAGAGCTCAGGGGGTAGGCTTTAGGGGGGGGCAGGGTGTGTCTGGGCTTGGGAGGCAGGGTGCGGAGGCCCCCTGGGGTGTGTCTGGGCTGAAAGGGGCAGGCTGTGGGAGATGGGGGCCCCCAAGGTGTGTCTAGGTTCAGGGGAGTTGGCTGTGGGGGCCACCAGGGTGTGCCTGGACTTGGGGGCGCAGGCTAGGGAGTATGAAGGTCCCTGGCATGTGTCTGGGCTCAGGGGGCAGGCTGCTCTGGCGGAGGAGGCCTCTCTCGCCCCTCGCTATGGAATGCCCCACATTTAGTTTCCAGCACATGCCATTTCCCATATGCACAGTGGACAGGCCCAGCCCCCCAGCTGGGCATGGAACAGACAGCAGGCACTGAGCCTGGCAACCCTTCTCCTGTGTCACAGAGCCAGACTCCTGCCATTGCATTTAGTCCTGCCCTTCTCCACCCCAGCAAAGCACCTGCCCCCAGCTCTGCAACCCAACATCTCGTGGTAGGGCCAGTTCCCCACACCTCATTGGGGTGAATCAGCTTCACTTTACTGTAGCTAATGGAGCTGTGACAATTTACACCAGCTGAAGAACTGGATCTTGGATTTTAAGATCATACAAGGATTTTGAGACACTGTGGGCCAAATTCGATGGGGGCATAAATCCAGCGTAACTCCCTTGCCCCAGGGGATTGACAGGGCACGGCTGAGAGCAGAATTTGCAGAGCCATTGTCCTGTCTGTCTGGACGTGCTCCCAAACAGAGCAAGCATTTCCCAAGCCTGGGAAAGTTGGCATCCCTGGTGCAGTTCCGCTCCTGTTTCTTGGGAAATGCCACCACCCTGGCCACGGGATGGAGGCAGCGTTGCTGAGGTCTCCCCAGCACCCACGTAACCAAACAAAACGCAGGCGTGCCAAAGAAAACAGCTAATTAGTGGAGTTGCTTTCCTGACAACACATCTTCTCTTCCATCCCAGAGCCCTGCCTTGCACCAAGGGAGACCAACAAAGCAGCCCATTTCCATGGCTGGCCAGCAGCCTAATCCCCTTTTAATTGGCTGCCACCAGAGGAAAATCCCGGAACTCCCAAACGTCTTCTGCTAGTGGAGTCCTGGGCCAGGCTCCTGGCAGACGGGAAGAGCACATGGGGGACAATGCGCGCTGTCAGGACACTGGGCAGACGTCCTCCCTGAGTCCCTAGGGTCTAGCAGCGAACAGTGCTGCCCCAACTTGTGAGAGTGGCCTCTGATTTAGGGGGCCTCTGTGATGGGGGCTTGACATTAGAGCCCTGCTTCCCCCACACAAACAACAGGACATCCCAAATGTCAAGCAGTGTTGGGATTTTCTTTCCCCTTTCACAATATCTGGGGCTGAGAAGGCTCCAGCGCCTGGAGTCCCATCATTATGGGGGAATTACCGCTTTCAGGGGCAAAGGAAGTTTCTAGCCCTTCTGGTTGTAGTGTGAAAACATGAGCCCCTAATTCTCAGAAACAAGAAGAAACCATTATTTTTTAAAACAATCTCATGATTTTTAAGCCAATCTCAGGATTTTTGGGGGGGGGGAAGGAGGGCTGGCTCAGGGGTTTTGAACTCTTGGGATTGGCCACGTTGCTTTGCTTCTTTGGCTGCACTGTGAAGGGCATTCCAGTCTGGGTTTGTTGCAGCCACAGATCACAGCCTTCCAGCCTCAGCAATTTCTTCCTCCTTGGGACGAGATCCTTTCTCTCCCATCCCACCAAAACAACATCCCGTGGCATGTGGACACAGAAGTCCCCTGACTGGATCAGACCATTGGCCAATTTATTCCATGCTCCTGCCTCCAGTTCCACCAAACAATGCAGTGACCCATCCAAGCCCATGCCCTTCCTCTGCAACAGACTCTCTGTCTGGTATCCTGCCTCGTACACTAGATCAGACCCCTGGTCTAACCAATCCAGAGCCTGGTAGGAGCCAATACCTGGTACCTACCTCATCCTGTCCAGGATGCAGCTCAGCCCATGTGCCACGCTGAACATGGGCAGTGCGGGAATCCAGGAGACCATTTTCTACCCTCAGGCATGAGCTTTCATTACCCGTGGCATCATCTCTTGAACAGCTACAAATGACTGGTGATCGTGAAATTATCCAGACCTTTAAAGAACCAATTTCTCAGCCCTCTGGACTCAATAAGCCCTCCTGGCAGTGAATGAGATGCTTCATCAAGCAGAATTCCCCTGGACTTGTTCTACATTTCCAGCCTGGTCACTTCATCCATCACTCCCCGCTTGAGGGAGCAAAGAAAAAACTTTTCCATCAGTTTTCACTCCACCCTCAGTCCAGTCCTGTCTAAGCCTTCTCCTGGCTGGGCAAAGCAACCTAGTTCTTGCCAGTTTTTGGCAGACAGAAGCTTCCTCATATTCACAGCCATCTCCCCTGTCGTTCTCTGGGGCATTCCAATCACACCAGTTTCCTTCCTGCGGGCAGCTCACCCAGACTGGACCCCACCCCCCTTTACAACCATGTTTGAGGTGATGCCACGGTGGGTAGGATGGTCAGAAAGTGGACACCTATGCGCAGATAGTCATTTCCCACCTGAAAACAGGCATTTCCTGGAGAGCCATTTGCACAGCCCACTCCCGACTGCTTCAAGTCCTTGAGCCTCAATCCTCAGGCCCTATCACTAGCATGTTCTGTGTTATTTTCTATCCCATTCCCCCCCCCCCCTTTTTTTAAAATACCTCCCAAGCATCTTACTCGCATTGGAGGCCAGATCCTCAGCTGGTGTAAATCAGCAGGACTCCATCCACTGAGGATCTGGCTCTCTAATTACATGCAAAAGCCCCATCCAGGTGGAGAGAGAAGAACCCAGCCCCGAAGCAGGCCAAATGTGCAAGAAAGCAATTGGTATGTGGTTTCGTGGATAGCCAAGGTGGCTTTGCTCCACCGTTAGCCACGGGCTGTGTGGTTCCTGGAGCTTGCGTATTACAGCGCTGGGTTAGTCACCAGCTTGCTTACTGACTCCAAAGGTTTTGTGAATGGGAGGGATCCCAGAAATTCACCCTGGGAGGGTGCCACTGGATACTCTCCCATTTTCAAACTTTCAAGCGTCTAATCCAGGATCGGGAGACTAGTGACCAGTTACCAAACAGGAAGAGAGAAGTGCAACTGACCCAGCAGGCGAATGCCCCACAGGCTGGAATGCGTTTGCAGGGTCTGTTTACAGATATGATGGCAGAGACCAGGATTGGTTTGGGGACAAAGAACCATGCTGTCTGGGGCAGTTCTACTGGCTCCTACTCCCCCATGAGGCTTTTCTGTTGGCTGCCTGCCTTCCTTGGTGCCTACGCAGGGCCCTTGCTGGGAGTTGGTACAGCGAGCATCAAGGGTTAATTCCGATTGGGGTGTGAGGCGGCTCTTTCCCCAGGTGCGCCATTAACCCATCCACTGCGCCCACAAAACCAATTACATGCGCTCTCACCCAATTAGTTTCTAATTATGGCCTTGTAGTGCATTCAACGTAATTAATATGTAAATTACATGGCATGTTTATATTCAATAACCACTTCCCCGTGTTCCTGGCTGCAGGGATCGCGCTGCCTTTTGGGTGGGGTCTTTGCTTTATTTTAATCTGGGTGACTGAATTTAATTTAAATGCCAACAGAGTAGCCGATACCGTATTTCCCTAGCTATAAGATGCACACCACAATGACTGCTGGTACGCAGGAATCATTCAAACCCTGCATAGGTCTCTCAGCAGGACTCGTACATGCACGCGCACACACATATGCAGACACATGCATACGTGTGCACACCCATTCACAGGCCCCACAACTGCATACACACTCATGTGCACACACGCACGGGGAAGGCAGAGTGAGAAAGGGGAAGGCACAGAGCAATCTGCTTCCCAGAGCAATGTGCGGAGGTGAGAGGAGATGGGGTGGGGGAAAAGAGACAAAGGAATGAAGAAACCAGCTAGGAGGCAGGCAAGGAGCGAGAGATGGGAAAGGAGCCAGATGGAGGGGAGGAGAGGAAAGAGAGGGGGAAAGCAGGAAAGAGCACAAGCCTGCACAGACAGAATGGGAAAGCGCTCACACAGAAAGGGCTGATCCTGCCTCTGAAAAGGTTGATGGCAAAACATCCCGAGCCGGGTGGTGCGGGGTCTGGGCCAGGATGCTGTGTGAGCCTCAGTTGCACCACTCGGGCAGTGTCATTTACACCCAGCGGGGCCGAGGTGTAACTAAGAATCAGGCCTTGGGTCTGCATTGGGCTGGATTCCTAGAGTGCAGGGCGTTCATTGGTAACTGCGTTCTTAGAGGGGAAGCCATAGCCTGAGATCTTGGCTGCGGCTTGCCAGGGAAGTTACATCCTCAGCAGGGAGGTCCTGGCCCCAGCGTTAGTACTAACCTAGGGCTGTCTTGCTTGGGCGAACTTGTCTGCACCTGCACTGGGAATTGCACAGGCCCATTTCCTGCATGACAGGTTTGACTCAGCTCCGGTTCGGTTCGTAGCCCAGGGCAGAGCTCCACGCTGGTAGTAGGAGCTGGGCGTGGGTGGAACTGGCCCAAGGGCAGGGAGCTCCATAAATTAACCCTCCCCAGGCCTCCGGCTCTCACTCGGTGGTTGTGGACAGCTGGAGGCATGGCACATGGCTCCCACAGAAAACGCCCTGGGTATCAGGGGCAGGCGGGCACCAGCAGGGAACAACCAGCGCTCAGAGATCACAGAAAGGGGGTGGAAATCCTGCTTGGAACAAGGGTCTCCCCCAGGCCTGCCCCACCTCCTCCCCTCAGAGATGGGATCTGTCCCATAATTGCTCAGACGCACAGCTGTGGAACTTAAACAAGGGATGCAAACCAAGCTGAGATTTCAGCTGAGCGGGTGCTTTCTAATGAACCTGGCTGGCTCTCCGGCAGCCTGGGAGATGGGCGGGGAGGGCGCCCAGCTGAGCTGAGGAGGGTTTGGAAGCAGGAACAGGACAGCTGAAGGCCTGGGCTGCAAAGCCCAGTTCCTGCTACCAGCCTCTGCTCCCTGTTCCCATGCAGCCGGCCACCCCCCTGGCCCCAGCTAGCTTCTCTGAAGAGCCTCCGGCTCCCAGCCTGTGTGTGGGCACACGGCATGGGCTCCAATCTGTACCCAGCCACACAACAGCAGGGTGCGGAGCGTGTGTGAGACCCACTGGCCAGGAAGATGAGCCGCAGAGGATAGGAGTGTTACAACTCCGGGCAAGGGAAGGAAGTCGGCTCCGTAGCTCAAATGGCAGCAGCTCAGGCTTTTAGCCCTGTGGGTCCCCACTCCATAAACCCAAGATAACAGCTGTCTCCCCTGCCCCACTGAATAGTACCCCTATGGGATGTGACACTGGTAGTGCAGTGCCCCTAGACATGAACTGAATCACACATTGTCCTCCCAGCTGCCCACAGTCCCAGGGAGGGCCCTGGGTTTGGGGTAGAAGCTGTAGCCAGACACATGCGAACTCCCCCTCCATGCCCAGATTCAGGATGCTCAGAGACAAGGCTCCTGTGGTGGATTTTGAGGCCTGGGTTAAGCCCCCAGGGCTCCGCAGCCATGATGCCCCCTCCAGCTGGGAAGCTGTGGGGCTCAAGGGGAGGAGGAAGTGCACTTTGAACCCACTGCCTCTTTGCACAGAGGGTGACAATGGCAAGAACCTGCAGGGAGACCCTGAGAGAGAGAATGGCCTGCTCATCCCTAGAGGGCACCAGTGACATGGGGCTCCCAGCTGCTGCAGGCATAGCACCATTGCTAGAACCAGGCTTGCCACCTGTGCCCAGCCACAGCCCCACTGCTCTCAGCACAGTGGGGGGCACACACCTCTGGTCCATAACACTGCAGCACAGGCCCCGTGCTAACACCTCCTGCTCCTAAGGGGCAGAGATCAGTCTTGGTGATGCAAGGAGAGCCACAGTCACAGTCATCAGCTTGGGTAAGGGGATACGCTGCACAGCCATGCAGCAGCCTTCCCCTGCACTGCTCCTATCTAGCCCCCTTTAAGCGGGCCTCTGACCGCCCTCTTGAAAACACAGGCAGGAGACTGCTTTTTGGCTTCACCAGTGTCTTTTATTTGTGCACCCACAGTGCAAAAACCCCACCACCTATATACAGCTTGCTATCGGTAGAGCTCCAGCTCAGCCCTCAGCTTGGCTGGCCTTAGGAATAGCTAGCCCTTGCAGGCTTTCAGTCCTTGCTAGCTTCCTTAGCAGCTACTACTACTCTGCACCTTCTCTCTCTTTCTCTTCACCTCCCTCTCCCACCACCCTGGCTTCCTCCCTAGCAGGCCTTATATCCTCCGGAGGCTGCCAGGTGGAGCACATTAAGCCCTCTGCAGCCCAGGGCTACAGCCAGGTGGCTGATTAGCCTGCCCTAGCAGGCCGGGCTTGCAGAGGCTTTTGGCTTTTGCAGGGCAAGGAGGGAGCAGGGGCTGACTCAGCAGGCGCTGAGTCAGCTGCCTGCTACACCCCCACAGCTGGAAAACACTGGGCTCAGCCATTAAATACATCCCAGGGCAGCCTGCGAGCTGGACACCAGACCCGTAACCTGGGGCTAACACAGCTGTGCAGCCATCCCTGGGCTTAGTTATTTACAGGCATCATCCCTCGGCCACCTGTTGCCAAGCCTGGAGCCTCACAGGATGCAGGTTCCCTGCTGTGCAGTCAGCATTCAACAAACGGGGAAACTGAGGCCCAGGGAGGGGACATAACTGAGGCGGGGTAGCATCAGAACCCAGCCCTTGTGGCTTAGCCATGTGCTCATCCTGTCTCCCCTGCCTCTCCCTGGATGGGGCCAGCTAGGGTGACTAGACAGCAAATGTGAAAAGTCAACACGGGGGAGGTGAAAGGGGGTAATAGGAGCCTATATAAGAAAAAGACCCCAAAATCGAGACTTTCCCTATAAAATCAAGACATCTGGTCACCTTAGGGCCACAGGAAGACCAATCCATGGGAGGCAGCCGGTGTAGGTTCTCCGGGGACGCTAGGCACAAACACAGGTGCAGAGGGAATTCATACATGGCTGAACATCCAACCCCTCTCAGCAAACACGCTGCCCCCTGTGGGCCCCCTTGGATAAAAGGTGCACACACACACACACACACACATGGTCACCAGAGGGCATGGGGCTTTCAGGCTGACTGGGTAGCTGACAGCCAGCCTGCCCCATGCTGACTCTGTGGCGCTGAACGGAGGCAGTAAGGTGGGAGGGGCGAGCCTGGAATGCGCCCGGGCCTGGCCTTTCCAGGAACGCCCCCCTGCCCCACTTCAAAGCCCGTCGCCTTTTCCTGCTAACTTGACGCTTTGCCATGAGCCAGAGTCTCAGATCAGCAGCACGGCTCGCTGGGCAATGGGCACACGGGGCTGCCGCCAATCGCAGCTGGACTCCGCATCCCACGCTATTCAAGCCTCAGCTCTGGGAGGCAGGTGATGACAGACCCGCAGCTTGCATTTAACCACAGCCATGTCTAGCTCCTGGGGCTAAATCGCAAAGCTGGAAACATGCCGGTGCCCACAGGAGGAGAACAACAATCCCACCCATACTCCCTTTTGTGGCGTGCCATGTCGGGGGCCCAACCCTCGAGCTGGGGACTGTTTGGTCTGGCGACAGTGGGGGTGTGCGGCTGGGTTTCTTTACATAGCTTCAAATGGTTCCCCACTGCTTGAGGACAGCCAGTCTGTCTGAGCCTCTGTCGTACTCATGCTCTGTGTTTGCTTTACCCCGGGGGGCGCTGGTCTCAGCTCGTGGGAGGGGCGGGGGCCCCAGCAAACTGACAGCAGCCCTCTCCATGCTGCTCCTGAGACACTTTCAGCTGCCGTGTGTGGGCGTGGCGGTCGGGGGAGCCCAGCAGTCCAGCAGCACCTGGCCACGCCTCTGGGGCACAGTTCAGAAAATTGTCATCGCACTGTCTGAGCTGCTTTTAAAGGGGGTCACGTCACTGAGTTAGGGGCATGTCTAATAATAAAGAGTTAGACCCCAGGGAAGTTAGAAATGTGGATAATTACATTGTGGGTCTGAGCTTTACCCTCATACGGAGCTTTCCACCCCTCGGGCACAAAGCACTTTACAAGAGGGTAACAAAAGTTTTCTCTATTGTACATCTGGGGAAACTGAGGCACATCACTCAACAGCACAGGAACAGAGTCCAGGCCTCCAGCCTCCCACAGGGGCCCGGGGCCAGACTGACAAAGGTATTTAGGGGCCTAAAGACAGATATACAGCCTGTAGGATTTCTACAGTCGGACCCCACAATACCACGACGATTGGGATCCAAAAATACCCGATTGCGGTAAACGCGGGGTCACGCTATTGCGGGGTCGTGTGGCACCGCTGCCATCGGGAGCCACGCGTGCCCTGCACTATAAGCAGATTTGCGCTATAGCGGGGCACAGTATTGCGGGGTTCCACTATATAAAGTGCCTAAGTCTCACTGACTCCATTCAGAGTTAGGTGCCTACCCTGCTTAGGCACTTCACAGGTGCCTAGCAGTCGCTTTAGGCATCTAAATCCCTTTGGAGCATCGGTTCTCCTTGACATCAGAGCTCCCCAGGTCGGGTAGCGGCACCGGGAGTTTGCTGGCTAGGCCGCAGGTGAGGTGGAGGCTACGGCTGTGGGGTCGTCCCCTCGTGCACTGAAATGGTTTGTTGTCATGGACTGATCAGAAGGCGGCGCGGGCTGCATTCTCACCCTGGCACTGCTGATTTGTTTGAGTGTCGCTCCCCCTTGATGGGTTATTTATGATGTAATTAAGCTAATTACATGTAATGTGAGCGGCTCCATGGCCCCGAGCCAAGTGTTTTTCCTATTTAACCACTTCACAGGTGGGAGGGAACTGAGGAACGCCGATGCCTTGGAGATTAAACGACTGGCTTCTTTGCCGCTCTGCTGAGCATTTGTGCTACTGGTGCTCGCTTGGCTTGATTGCGAGTCGCTCCCGCCTCCCAGGGGGCTGCTCTGCCCTGCACAAGGGAGATCAGGGCTGGAGAGGGGCAGGGAGGGGGAAGAGCGGAGCGGCCGGGTGGGGGCGCTTTTTGGCTGCCCAGACCAAGGAGGGAAAAAGACCTGGACAGCGGCTTAGCAAGAGGGGCCCAGGTCCCGGCCCGTCCAGAAGAAAATAACTACCAGGCCTGAGGAATAACAAAGGGAGCAGCACTTGCTGGGCCCTATGCGACTTTTCACAGGGGGTTGGGGGAGTGGGAGGGAGTGGGCTCTCCTGGAAGCCAGCTGAGCCCTGACAGCTCGGGAAGAGCCCTCCTCCCTCCCAGCTCGACCCCATTATCCCACCTAACGGAAACAAACTCTCCACGGCTAATTGAGATCAATAAATCACTCCTTCACAGGGAGCATTTTCCACTGGTTCCCAGTGGCCCAGCCCGCTCCCCACCCCAGATTTGCCTCCCCCCTCTTGCAGGGAAGGGGCCAGGCGCTCAGACAGCAGCAGCATCCTCTCGCAGCCCTCGGGACTGGTCCTGCCTTGGGATTTAGCCCAGATCCCGGGAGGTGAGGCTTGGGTCACTTGTTATTTAACCCTGTGCTCCAGTGGGAAGGCACCTCTGGGCCACCAGGTGTTTGGCACCTCAGCTGATCAAAGGCCAAATTCTGCTCCCCTGGCACTGGTGTAAATGCAGAGAAACAGCCATGGCAGCAGGAGGAATTTTCATGCAGCCCACAACTTCTCATCCATGGAGCTGGGGCTGGAGGGAGCATTTCACCGCCAGGCCTGTCCCTAGACTCCAGCCAGCTTCTAGCTGCAGTGCTCAAGAACACACCTGATGGTGGGGCAGAGCAGCCAGTGTTGAGGAAGCACTCAAGAGGCATGGGGGAACAGACGGGATGGTAAGAGACCCACCCTCCTGCTCCTGACAGCTCGAGGCACTGCAGCTGCTAATGCATCTCAAATCTTCCGATTTGAAGCTATTTCCCTCAACAGCTATCCTACAGCAGGGTGTTCCACTGGTTAACATCCACCATGCATGTGCCAATGGACTATTAGTCCTGGCAATAGTCACATTGCCAGGACTAACAGAGGTGCGGAGTGCCTGCCCTCATGGGCACACTGAACAAACTGGTTGGGAGTCAGCCGTGCAGACCATGCCACCAGGCAGCATTGCTGAAGTAGCACTAATGGACTTTGGCCACAGGCCGCCCTTGTGGTTACTTATTTGAACAGGTCCTCTCTGCTTAAACATTTACGAGCTACTTCACTGCCTAGTTTGGTTTGGTTTTGAAAAGGCTGTGGCCATGAATATTCATTTTTCATAGCTATGTGGGTCAAAATCCTGGGCCCCGGGGCAAAACTCCCATCACCTTCATCCGGGGCCAGATTCCACCCACAGGTTCCATGCCCAGAAGGGCCCACTGGGAAAATCAAGTCTGACCTTGTACCCCTAGCGATTCCTGTGTCAAGCCCTGTAACGAGTGGCGGGGCTGGCACGGAGAAAGACCCAGGCTTGATTTAAAGAGCGCAAGAGATGGAGAAACGTGCGCCCAGCGGAACCACTGTTCAACCCTAGACACCCATTCAGACAATATCCATTGATGGGCTCTAGAAGAAACGATGCCCAAACAGTAAAATGACGGGGACGCTACCGTGATGAATAAAAGGGCTAACTCTGGAGGCCGAGTTTACTTGTTAGTCTCCCCAGGATTTAGGCACGCCTCCTGGACTTGGCAAATCCAGCTACCCCTCCGGCAAGCTGCACAATGTTAGGCCCACAGGCTAATTCATCCCCAAAGCATGCTATGGCTTATTCCTCCCTTTAAAACTGTTCCCCTTGTCCAATCAGGGAGCAGAAACACGTGCATGTGACCTACCTGATCAGCTGTGCAACATGCCTAAACTTATTAGGAAAAGTATACACATTTCCATACTTTGATAAGTCTGTGAGAAGTCTTATTGATGGATCAAGTTCACTGGAGAAAGGGTATCAGGATCTGGCCCTGGTGAAGAGTTACAAGTAAACCTGTTTGTCGAAGTAATTATTTAGGGGTAAAACCCACATTTTTTTAAAAAAAAATCAGCCTATCACTCCAGTCAGCGTGCGACTGAGCAACACTCCCTGAACTGGTTTGCACATCTGGCTCTGTCCATGTCCAACCTAGTGGGGTTTGGAAGAGAAACTTTGGTTTTTCAAGCATATAATTTCAGAATGGAGAACATGCTTTATCCAAACAAGACTTACCAGCAAACACTTTAGAAGATTTGTAGATCTAGTCGGCAGCAGGAGGATTGTGGTGCGGTGCTTTTATACTAAGTGTGACAGCTAGTTCCAATGGAAAACAAACTTAGTAATATCAGCTCTTGTGTGCCAGGATTCTTTTTTAAGCTAAAAATCAGACTTTTGCCATGACATGCAGCCAGCCCTTGCAAAGAGGCAGTGGATTTAAAGAGAAGCAGGTTGGTGCAATGAACAGTGATCACAACAGGCATTTCCAGGAGCAGAGAGTTCCAGTGGCCTCATTAGTCAACACTGATGAGAATACTTGGCTAACCTGTGTCTAATATCCTAGGATGGACATAGCTACAGCTACACTGCATGTGGCGCGAACCTGAACACTTTCAAGCCAGCTTCCACCCTGGGACATTAAAGGATGCCTGAAGTAAAGCATCAGGGATAGTTTTGGAGAACTCCTGGGCACAGCTGACCCAAAGAATGGAAAGAGTTAAAAGAGAGTAGCGAGGAGAAGACAAGGGGGAGAAACAAGAACCTAAAGGAAGTCGACTGCTTTAGGAAGGGCTGAGGTAGGGCTGGTCTTCACTGGGGGGGGATCGACTGAAGATACGCAACTTCAGTTACGTGAATCACATAGCTGAAGTTGGCCTATCTTCAGCCGACTTACCTGCCGTCCCCACGGCGGCAGCGCGCTTCCCTGTCGACTCCAGCTTGTGCCTCTCGGTGAGTTGACAGGGGGTGCCGCTGGCAATCAATTTATTGCGTCTTGATAAGACACGATAAATCGACCGCCAAAAGATCTATGGCTGCCCGCGGTAGCGAAGACAAGCTCACAGTGACCAAAGTTGTCCCTTTGGAAGCAAGCACATCGAGCCATGCAAGCCATGAGTGGTAAGCAGCAGGAGTTACTTGGAAACAAACTAAACCAAACTAACCTCATTTATTTGGTTGATAGGATAACAGGCTTAGTAGATAAAGGGAGCAGAGAGGATATCTTGACTTTAGACAGGCATTTAGCAGACTGGCAACAAGATTACAGAGTCTGTCAGCTCCAGATCACCAATTTCAGTCCGAGCCAGGTGAGCGAGGAGTGGCTGACTGGGCTCATTACAGGCTAGGATAGCAGGCTGCACCTCAGGCCCAACCTCTGGGGCGGGTGGCAGGACAGCCTCTGGGAGAGTCACCCCCTGAACTCTAGCAGGGATCCCTTGAGGTTAGAATTAGAGGACACTGGTTGGCACAGCCTGTGCCGGATATGCTCTGGGGACAGGTCTTGGGCTCCAGGACTGTGGGTCCTGTCTCCAACGCCCAAATTCACCTCCGATTTCAAGATACGATCATTTTCTGTTACGTCTTTACAGGCCTGTACAGCCAGGAGCCCTGATAAGCAGTTCAGGGCTTTTCCACACTATCCTGCTCTCTGATGCTTCTGGAGCAAATGTCCTAGTAGGCCAACGGTTCTTTGTTCCCAGCCCAGAAATGGATGTGGCCACGGGAAAACCCTTGTGAGAGTTGAGAAGTCACATGGGAGTAGGCTGACCAGATAGCAAATGTGAAAAATTAGGACAGGGGGCAGGGACTAATAGGAGCCTTGTGAGCGGGCCCCTGACCGCCCTCTTCAAAATATCAGCCGGAGACTGCTCTGTGGCTTCACCAGTGTCTTTTATTTCTATTTACACAGTGCACAAACCCCACCACCTATATACAGCTTCTTGCCCAGTGCAGGTTGAGGCTCAGCCTTTTGTCTCTGGCTGGCCTCAGGGTTAACTAGCCCCTTCAGGCTCGCTGCCTCTGCTAGTTGACCACCCTGCACCTTCTCTTTCCTTCACTCTTTCTTCCTACCTCCTTCCTTCCTACCTCTATCTCGCAGCTCCACAACCCACCCTGGCTTCCTCCCTAGCAGGGCTTATATACCTGTGGAGGCTGCCAGGTGGAGCCCATCAAGCCCTCTGCAGCGCAGAGCTACAGCCAGCTGGCCAATTAGCCTGCCTCAGCAGGCTGCTTGCAGAGGCTTGTGGCTTTTGCAGGGGTAAGGAGGGAGCAGGGGCTGACTCAGCAAGAACTTAGTCAGCTGCCTGCTACAAGCCTATATAACAAAAATCCCCAAATATCGGGACCATCCCTATAAAAGCGGGTCATCTGGTCACCCTACCTGGGAGGGAAGCCAGGCCCAGCTGTGGTCCATCAGCAAGGACCTGCTGGAACTCCATTCTTATGCACACATATAGCAAAAAAAGGTACAGTTCCTAGCCGGTCCTGGAGTCCGTTCTCTGTGGAATGGACGCCAGTTGTGCAGCCCCTGGAACAGTACGGGCATTTAAAAACACTGAAGAGGACCTTGAGGTTCCTTGGACTGCAGGGGGGTCATGGCTGTGGCTGAGAGCAGGCCACAGCTCACTGTGCTCTGGGTGCACGGGTTGCCGTTCTCCAACGCCCCGCAGGGCGTGCGCAGCTCTCCGAGTGTGACTGATACAGTCAGCAGGCCTTGACTCTCCAGTCTCTCTCCAGACCTTCCACACACAGTCCCAAATTCCCCATTTGTTGACGCACCTCCGTTCTGCTAAACAATAGGTCAGCGTGTGGGGTGTAAAGCCAGCAAAGGTGTCCCGGCAGGTGGTTCACGGAGATCACAGCCCTGCAGCGCTAAAGTGCTGCACAGTCACGCAGCGAGAGTCACTCTGGCCCTGAAGAGCATCCAAACAAAATTGATCACTGGGAGGGGAAACTGAGGCATGGGCAGGGGAAGTGACTTGGCCAGTGGCAGAGCTGAGAACAGAACCCTGGGGTGGAATCCTCATTCCCACTCTGGCTCCTTTATGTGGGGTCAAAGTGCCAGAGCCAGCGACATAAAGGGTCCCCAGGAGCCCAGAGTCCAGCCAAGGGGGAATTCCCCTAATGCAGGCACTGCAGAGACAGCCACAGGGCAGCCTTTGGAGAATGCCCTTCCAAGCCCTGGCCCTGGGAGTATGCCAGGGGCGTGGCCAGAGGGGTGTTGCAGGTGCAGGGCTCTGGGCAGCCCAAAGACCTGGCTAAGTGACTACAGGCCCTTCTCCAGCCTTTCAAGCAGCCCAGGATCAGGAGGGTGCTAAAGGTGGCTTCACACCATCTCAGATCCCTTCCCACTGGGCTGTAAGTTCCCACAGGGGCACCTGACTGCCAGTGCAGTGCCTTGCCCACTACACCACGCCGCCTGCACCCAGAGCTGGCTGTTCCCCAGCTCTGTGGGAAGCCAGCGCCAGGCTCTGCCCGTCCACAGCCCCTCGCTGCTGGAAGCACACTCCCCAGCAGAGCTAGGTGCGGGGATGGAACATGCCAGGGCACCCCTAGCCCCTTGGGCAGCTAGGCAGGCGCATTCTCCCTGGTTGTGTCTGGGCTTTCCCGCAGCAGCCCCGATGCCAGAGGGACGGACACCAGCCAGCCACCAACAGGGAGCCAGCCAGGACACGGAGAACAAGCCATGCAGGCCACTGGACATAACACGCTACCCAGGGGCAGCAATGGCTCCTCTTTGTCTCTGCCATATCCCGTGCTCTGGGAGAGGGGAGCAGCCATCCATAGGGTGGTGAGGAATTGTGCCTGGCAATCCGCCAGGACCCACCTGCGAGTGGGTCAGAAAACAACCCAGCCCTCTTGAGGCAGGTTAGGGTCAGCTGTGTTTGGGGCGGGCATTAAGATTAGACCCAAGTAGCCACCTACCAGGAAACTCACGGCTCTGCCTGCCCTGGGTACCACAGCCGAGAGTACTGAGCCAAAATACTTTGCTCCCGAAGACTCTTGAGAATACTGACTGTCCTTCAAACAGGCGGCTGTGGTGGAGATTGTGGAAGGGGGGACAGAGGAAAGGTCCCTGATCCAGGCTAACTGAGAAGGGACGAGTCCACAGAACTGAGAGGGCTGGACACCATGTTACCACCCTCCCCACTTGGGTCCTAGGGGCTGCCAGTGAGCAGCTGGGATGCTGGGTGAGCTGGCACTGCCCCATGGCATAGTGCCACAGACAAGTTGCCAAAGGCAGCCCAAAGGGGATGGCAGGAGCAGAGAAGAGGAGACAGACACTGGCTCTGGAAGCGATGAGAAGGTTGAGTTTGTGTTCTGAGATTCCTAAGTTCTGCTCATGGCTCTGCTACAGACAGCCTGTTGGACTGGGGTGAGTCTCTCTGTGTCTCAGTCCCCAGCTGTCCAATGGACCCAGACGGCGCTCACGTAGCCTCAGCGGAATGTGGGAGGATACACCTGCCAAGGACCGTGAGGTGCTCCGACCAGTGCCAGATCGAGACGGGACAAATTGGGCAGGACCTGCCCAGGGAGGCCTGCAAGCTGCACTATTCACCTTTGAAAAGATCCAGGCCAGATCTGCAGTGTCTCCCCCTCGGCCCAGCCGAGATGTAACTTTCTGCCCCGTGGCTACTCATGTGGCTCCCAAAGGGTCACAGAGGTCCCTTCGGGCCTTGCAATCCATGGAGACATCTATCACCATCGTTCTCCTCATGGTCGAGGGTGCCATGCACACAGGCCTGGGGCCAGGAGTCTCCACAAACACCTCAGGCCAGGCAGGCTGCCACGGCATGGCGGACGCAAGAGGAATATGGTCTCCCTGGCCAGGCCATCCTGACAGTGAGGGAGGAGGGATGGGGGCATTGACCCCTCTGCATGAGGAAGCTAACCCTACCACAGCTCTGTCCTTCAACCAAAGCCAGCCCTCTGCTAGCCGCAGGGCCACACCAGAGCTGCAGGCCTCGAGGCCAACGGCCCCACTGCCCATCACAGCTCTGTCCTGGGGAGCACTGCCACACCACTGGGGCTCAGTTTAAGCACCGGGCCGGAGGGAGGCACAACCAACCCTGGAAGTTCTACCCACACTTATCACAACAGGCGATGGACTCCGTCCAGGGCACCCAACACCCCACCAGCAGCCAGGAGGGTGAAAGCAGCCAATCCCCACGCTGCCAAATGAGCTTGCACCGAAAAATGACAAAACCGCCCTATGAACACTTCTCCCAAAGCCATCGCTCCGGCCCCGGCCTCTCAGCCCTGTTCCTTCAGGAAACCAGCACAGCCCTTTCCAAAAAGGGGCTCCCGTTCCTCCCCCAGCGGGACACTGGCATCCTGGACTCAGCAGCACCACCGCACCCTACGCTCCCCGGAGGGGTCACCTTCGCTTTCTAGCACAGACCAGGCCTCAGTGGCAACACTGGTTCTGTGCCTCACTACAACGTCCCCCTACCCCTCCTGTGTGCGGTGACTGCCCACCTCATTGCAGCATGTATTAACTCCTTATGCTCCCCAATCGGTTCCTCTGGGCGTGGAGCTGCGGTGCTCCGAGGCCCTGTCCCAGACCGGAGGCAGAGTCTGTGTGGCTCAGGACTTGTCCTTTCTGCCAACAGAAGTCGGGCCAGGGAAAGCTATCACCTCCCCCACCTAGTCTCTCTTACTGGGAAGTGAACGAATTCCTACTTAGCATAAGGGCTGGTTTCCACTAAGAAGACAATTGATTCTTACCAGCACTTATCTCTGTGGCTTAGCTATTGCTGGGCCCAGCTCTCTGCTGGCCCCCCTGCCTCCCATGAGGTCATGCAGTGTGGTCCGGAGCCGCTTGCAAGGCAACCACGGTGAGCTTGGCCGCTGGCCAGCTGGGGAGCAAGTATAGTACTGGCAAGAGGGAGGTTCAGAGAGGAGAGAGATTCCTGGATCCTAAAGGCCAGACGGAGCCATTCTGATGGCTGGTCTGCATAACCCAGGCCAGAGAATTCACTCGGATTCCAGCAGCAGGCGCCACGAGGCCCCATGGCCTCATAAGAAGACGGGCTCTGCCAAGCTGGATCAGAACCAAGCCCCATCCAGCCCAGACTCCGTCTCTGGCTGCAGCAGCACCAGATGCTGCCAAAGAAGGTGTCAGAAGTAGCAGATGTAAGGATAACCTTCCCCCCTGAGGTCTCTAACAGCAAGCGATCAGCTGTAGTCCTAGGCCAGAGGTTCAGTGTCCCTGCCAGAACTTATCAGCAGTAACTATTCTAACTTGGGACAGTCTTGTGATCCATATCAATGGACAGCCCCTCTTTTACGCATGGCCTCAACCACTTCCTGTGGCAAGGAGTTCCAAGGGCTAACGGCATGCTGTGTAAAAACAAGTGTTTCCTTTTATCCAACAGAAGCTGCTGCTAAGATCAGTCTACAGGTGAGATGCACAGATCTCAGGCAGGGATTCCCCAGGGGCCTAAGGGCATGAAAGTCAGTGGGAGTGACCTCCTAATTGCCCATAACTGCTGGGAAAGGAGCAAGGAGAGGGCAGGGAGCGGAGCGGCCTGCAAATGCCCCGAGGGCCCTAAGCCAGCCTCTCATGCATGGGGGTGGGAGAGAAGGGACAACAGCAGGCTGGGAAATGGAGTCTAGGTAACAAGAAGCCGATTAAAAATATCCACCGTGGTTTTGCCTGACACAGAGGAGGCCAGGAAATCAGCCTTGCCCATGGAGATCCCCATCAGAGCCTAGCCTTCCTGTCAGCACAGCAGGAGCACAGCCCTTCCCCGTGGCCCGGCTGTTTCCCTCCAACAGCAGCATTCTGGATCGGGACTGTTTTCCATCGCTGCTCATCCCTCCTACTTGGGCCACGTCCACACACACAGGCCGTCTACCCTGCAACCGGAGCTTTGCTCGGAGCCGGCGCTTCAACAGCAGCATAGATGGCATAGGCCAGCCATCCGGCGCAGCCCTGTCTGAGAGCCTAGGCAGGACTTGGGCAGCTGGCCCATGCCACTGCCTGTGCTGCCCCAAAGCGGGCCCGAGTGGAGACGGATGCACCCCCCAGGGCAGCCCAGCACTGATGGGAAGGCTTGGGAGGGTAAGGATGGGTGCTATGGGGCTGGGTTTGATCTCACTGTGACGGTGTACCCATAAGGCTTTATGGGGGTGTGTGCCTGTGAATATATACCGTATTTTTCGCCATATACGACGCTCCGGCCTATAAGACGCCCCCGAGTTTTTAAATGAAAAAGCCGGACACACACACACACACAAAAAAAAAAAAACCCCACCACCACACACAAAATGCGCCTCGCTCTCCCGTCAGCCCGCCACGCGGGCGGGCTGCCGGGAGCGCGCCGCTCTCCCGTCCCCGCCGCGCGGGCGGGCTCCCGGGAGCGTCCCGGTTCCCCCCTCCCCGCCGCGGGCGGGCTGCCGGGAGCGTCCCGGTTCCCCCCTCCCCGCCGCGGCGCGCCCGCGGCGGGGAGGGGGGAACCGGGGCGCACATTCGCCCTATAAGACGCACCAACTTTTTCCACCCCGTTTTGGGGAAGAAAAAGTGCGTCTTATAGGGCGAAAAATACGGTATATATGATGTTACTGGAATATGGTTTTGCTAAAAAGTTATATCTCTGTGAAGGTAACGATCCACTGGATCTGTTCATCCTATTTGTATGTATGTGTCTGTGTTGTATTCAGAGTTATGAATATTGACTGTGTGCTTGGTTGGTTGTATGTGGACTTTGGAAAACAGCTGAACAGCTCTCTGAGAAAAAACTATTCTCAGTTAAGCCCAATTGAGAACCAATCAAGCAAACAATGAACTTTATAGAAGCCCGTCCACACCGGAGCCGCCTCAGGAATGCGGCCTGACTGGTGGTGAGGGGAGTCTGGTTCAAACCTGCTACTTTGTCCATGTGCTCTAGGAGCCCATGTGGACTCTGGATAAGAAGGAGGGAGGGGCTCTCCACCCAGAGGTGGAAGCCTATAAAGACCTGGGAGAGACCTCTCCATTTTGTTCTCAGCTGGCTCAAGCAACAGCCCTGCATCTCCCAAGGATTCCTGGAAGAAACTGGAACAGAGGACTGTGACTGCCGGGGTGTGTGTGTGTGTGTGTGTGTGTGTGTGTTTGCGAGTGAGTGCTGGACCCAGGCTAACAGGGAGTTTAGCCTGAAAAAAGGAATTCAGAGGGTGAGGTTTTTTACTGTAATAGTGTTAGATTTGCGTGTTTTGTTTATTTTGTTTGGTAATTCACTTTATTCTGTCTGTTACTACTTTGAACCACTTAAATCCTATTTCCTGTCTTTATTAAAATCACTTTTTACTTATTAATTAACCTGGTGTACGTGTTGGTACCTTGGGGGTGGGGTGGGGGGGCAAACAGCTGTGCATATCTCTCTATCATTGTTATAGAGGGCGAACAATCTATGAGTTTGCCCTGTATAAGCTTTATACAGGGCAAAACAAATTTTATTCACGGTTGACCCCATTGGGAGTTGAGCATCTGAGTGCCAGAGGTAAGAATACCTCCTACCTGTTTCCAGGAAGGCCCACAGCTGTTAGGGGATGTGGCTCAGACAGGGCAGGGTACTGAGGTCCTAAGCTGTTTGGGCAAGAAAACTGAGGCAGGAATAGCCTTGGCACATCAGGTGGCAGCTCCTAAGGGGTTTCTGTGATCCCAACCTGTCACACTCACGTACGCTGGGAGTAACTAACTGCTCTGAAGCAAAGGGGTGAAGCCAGCCTACAGGAGCACACTCTGGCCCAGGCACTACAGTGACCCAGTAAAAACCATTGTCCAGCTGGAGATCAGGTTGAAAGTCCCCATCAGAGACCCCAGGGGTGAAATCCTGGCAAGGACATTGCAGAGAAGATCCTAGCAGCGCAAAGCCAGGCAGCTCAGAGCCAAGTTCAATTCAGGCCATGTCCCCTGTTCTCCTATGTCCCACATCTCTAAAGGGGTTCGCAGAGATCACCCTGAGTTTGCTGTGAACAAAGCCCACTGGCTACGAGCCAAACATGCCCGACCAAGAGTTTCCATGGGGAATGTAGGCGCAAACCTGAGCAGTCGTGGAAAGCAAAACTGCACCTTGACTCTAGAGTGCAACTCAGTACGTCTCAGCGCAGGGGCGACAGCCGCCCCTTGGCCGGCACCGGGGCCTGACTGGCACCCTCCTGAGTGAGAGCAGGACTTGCTGCAGCCAGACTGAGAGCGCACGTGTCCAGTGAGAGAGCTCAGTGCGGAGCCCCCGAAGCTAGAGCCAAGGCAGCAGTTCCCATCACCAGGGTTTCAGCTAAACCCTCGCCTGCATCCAGACCCTTGGCTTTTCCTTGCCTGTTGCAGCACAGCAGGGCACCCGGTGCCTCCCTCTGGGGGTCTGGCATTGCATCAGCCATTCGTGACTTTGGCAGCCTCACCCTGGGGACCTCCGCAACCCCCAACCTCACGGGTCCCTTCCTGCATGTCACAAGCCTGGGGTCTCTCTCCCCTTCGGTGGGAATCTCTCCTGTGAGTCTCCACCTGCCAAAGGGGTCGGCTCAGACCCGGAGTTTCCTGGCTCTCCATCTGCCTCCTGCACAGGAGAGCATCCATCCATCCAGACCCGACACACGCTTATCCGTATGCTCTCTCCGGGCAGTCCCACCTCCTGCGTGCACACACCATCAGAGAGCTGCTCTGGATCGACACCTGAGTAAAGGAGATTCTGCCTCCATGGGCCTGAACCTTGCATACCCCTGTGCGGGTCCCTGAATTTCAATGGCGTTCACTCCTGGTTTATACCAGGGACACACGTGAGACGGGATCTTGGCCCTGTAATGCCAGGCAATACGAAAGGCAAAAGGAGGCTGTTCCAGATTAACTGGCTGGACTAAGAGGACGTTCGTAGATGATAGTTGCTTGGTCACAGGAGATTCTCCAAACAAACTGAATGGAAAAGTAAACCTTGAGGAACAAAGAACACAAGCTGTACCTACAGGCTTGGGGCTCTGCCCTAGGACGCAGCAACTCTGAAAGATATTTGGGGGTCGTGGTGGATAATCAGCTGACCGTGAGCTCCCAGGTGCTGTGCTCAGAAGAGCTAATGTGATCCTGGGGTGTATAAACAGGGGAATCTCTAGTAAGAGCAGAGATGTGATTTTACCTCTGTTTTTGGCACTGGTGCAACCGCTGCTGGAATCCAGAGTCCAGTTCTGATGGCCACAGCTCAAGAAGGTTGTTGATAAATAGGAGTGTATCCAGAGAAGAGCCGGGAGGATGACAAAAGGATTAGAAAATCTGTCTGACAGTGAGAGACTCAATCTATTTAGTGTAACAAAGAGAAGCTTAAGGGGTGACCTGATCATAGTCTATAAGTATCTTGGGATACTTATTTGTGGAGAACAAATATTTAACAATGGGCTATTCAGGCTATCAGAGGAAGGTCTAACAGGACCCAGTGTTGGCAAGTTGAAGCTCAACAAATTCACACAGGGAAACGGGTAAATTTTTCACAGTGAGAGTAATTAACTGTCGGAACCATTTATCCAGGGGTGGGGCGGATTCTCCATCCCTGCCCAATTTTAAAGCAAGACTGGATGGTTTTCCAAAAGATCCCTGCCCTGGGATAGACAGGGGGTCAGATCTCAGTGGTCCCTTCCAGCCGTGGAATCTAGGGATGAAAACCAGGTGCTGGCTGCCCTGGGCTGTCTATCAGCCCCCTTCCACAGGCAGGCCCCAGAAGGGTACTTGGCTGCCACCGTGGCCTGCAGTCGGGTGGGGAGCTGGGCCTAGGGACTTTAAATGTGGAATCAGATTGCAGGCCCCATTGGAGAGGCCCAGTGGGTGACCATCCTCGCCTCACCTCCTGATCTCCCCTGGGGGCAAAACATTTTTCTCTCTGCTACATTCCTAGCCACCGGGTGCTGCCATGGCCCCTGCTCCACCCCGCCCCAAGCAAGCCCCTTCCTCAAGGTCATTGTGGGGTGACCAAGCCTCCCAAACCTGATCCACCCACCCCCTTCAATTGCAGCCTAGCTCCCACCCACCCTCCGCCGCTCTCCCAGTTGGACACCCCGTGGCCTTGGAGACCACTGCTCTGCCCTGCCAGACAGGGCAGCACAAGAGATGGAACTGGCTGGCTGGGCTCAGAGTTAGTAGCCAGATCCAGGACCCCCACGGGGCTTGGCCAGTCCACCTGTCTGGGGCTCCTGGCATTCCTGGCACCTGCAGTCCTGCTAAACACCCTGCCACACCCGGACACCCCTTCAACTGGTGCCTTTAGCTCCCATTTGCAGCCACCCCCCAAATGCAGAACTGAGTCCCTACTCCCAGCTCTGGGTATCTTCATGAACCTTTAACACTCCCCTACTATCCCAGCCCTGGGCTTCCCACATACAGAGCTCTGCCAGTGTCCCTCACTCCCGATCTGCAGCCCCTGTGTCACGGAGTGCCCGGGCGATGGTCTGGAACTTGCCCCCTATGAAGCCAGTTAGGACTCCGAGGGAAAGCGTCCTCTCTCCGTACACAGCCTGTCTCCAAGGCTAGGAGCTTTAGAGGTTCCCGCTTACACCTTCCTGGGTCTGACCTCGGAGCATTCAGCATCTTCTGCCCCTCTGTGCACTTCCCCTCAGCGAGCCCACCCGGGGGGTGGGGGGGGGGAAGCTCCTGGGGAAGTCAGAGGGTGCTGCACCCCAACTCCACAGTCAGACGTGACTCTCAGCCAGCCAGTAAAACAGAGGTTTATTCGATGACAGGTACCTGGTCTAACACAGACCATACAGCAAACGTGAGCCCTCAGCTGGATCCATTTTGGGGGCCAGAGAGCTAGCTAGCCCTTCTGCCCTTCCCTGCCTGACTCCGGCTAGCTTCAGCCTGAAACTCCCTCTCCCCCCACCCCACTCAGCCAGGTCAGGTGACCTCCCTCCCCCACTTGGAGTCAGATTACAGCTTCAGGTATGGACACCTGCAGAGAGGGAGGAGGGTGTCAGCTACTTGCTTACACTGTCTCTCTGCTTTGCAACACCATCAGCCCCTATTCCTTCACATAGACACTTAAGAAATGCATGGGGGAAACTGAGGCACACACACAGTATTCCTACTCTGTCACACCCTGCTAGCCCAGCCCTGGGCTCCCCCCACAGCTCTGCCGGTGCCCCTCACCCCCGACTTGCAGTGCTGCCCCACTTCCAATAATTTTCTCTTGAACAAAACCAAACAACTTGTGCCACATTGGACGATGGCTTTCATGACATGACCTGCTCCTCCGAATGGGCCCGTGGCTGAAACCACCAGACTCATTCCATTGGTGACCTAAAAGCAGGGCTGGATCCCTGCCCCACAAAGCCAGCATGCCATTATCCCTGAGAGCTTGGCAGAGGTGCAGTCCTACATTTCCATGCCTGCTGGGCCGGCGCCATCTGCACTGACAACCCCGCCAGGGCTTATCTTTGCTCGCTTGCTTTCCTTTCCTGCCTGCGGAGCTAGGGCCTGTTCCTGCCAGTTAATCCAAGGCGGGATTTGGGCCAAGGAGGAGGAGAGAGCCGGCCCAGTGAATCCCTCACCTCTCCCCCAGCTCTGGAGTTGTTTTCATGCACAGAGCTGGCTCCGAGGGCCTGCGATGCTTAGCAGGTCCCCCTGCAGCCGCCCTCCCCAACTTGCCCTGCTGCCTCAGTGCAGAGAGACACACAGAGAAATTATCCACTCGTAAAAGCCGATTAAAGGCAGCTCAGTTTACAGCTCCAGAATCCCAGCTGGCTCTTAAGGAAGGTGAGAGGTTAATTCTCATTGACTGGAGACACTGAAAGAACCCAGCAGCAGGGCAGAGAGACCCCCTAATGAACCGGGGGCGGGTGACCTGCTCATTCGGAGTAAGGCAAAAAGACTCTCCAATAATTACTCCAGTTCAACAAAGTGTAAACTGCACCAACCTTGCCCAGCACATCCGTGCCCATCTGCACCTAGGGTGGGTGGCTTTCGGTGTGGCAGCGCGGGAGAAGAGATAAAGGGAAGCAGCAATTCCCTCAGTGCCCCTTGTTAGCAGCTCTGTGATGGCGGCAGAGGCAGGCATACAGATGTCAACTAGCACAGCCACACAGATCCCCAGGGGGGACCGGCCAGAGGTGGAGCAGCTGACGGGGGCAGCAGAGGCAGGCAGAGGAGTGAAAATTGGAAACGCCACCCTGAGTCCCAAACCGGTGGGATTTCCAGAGGAAAGTGAAAGTCAATAGGACCCATGCTCCTAAACCCCTGAGGCGACAGGATTTGGGCTCTTGAGTCACAGAGGCTTTTGGGAATCCCACCTGACAACAGGCCAGCTCCCCAGCGGCGAGGGCAGCATGAGTTAAACCAGAGACGTATAAGCAATGCCCAGCTCCAATGGAAGTGACTGCCTGTGAACAATCCCGCCGCACACCATGCTCAACAAGGCTTGTCCGGAATGTGTTAGAACAGGGGTGGGCAAACTTTTTGGCCAGAGGGCCACATCGGGGTTGCAAAATTGTATGGAGGGCCGGGTAAGGAAGGCTGCACCTCCCCAAACAGCCTGGTCCTGCCCCTTATCCAGCCCCCTCCCACTTCCTGCTCCCTGAATGCCCACCTCAGAATCCCTGACCCATGCAACCCCCCATGCTTCTTGTTCCCTGGCTTCCTGCTCCAGATACCCCCTGCCCCTAACCACCCCCTGAGACCCCAACCCCTATCTAAGCTCCCCTGCTCCTAGTCCCCTGACCACCCTCTCCCTAACTTCCCCCTCCAGAGACCCCCCCCCCCAGGACTCCAACCCCTTTCTTAAGTCCCCCTGCTCCTTGTCCCCTGACCACTCCCTCCTGAGACCCCCCTACCCAACCCTCCTGTCACGTTACAGGAATTATTTGGGATCATATAGATCATTGGAGCAACAAAGGTCCTAGGGTGACACCAAATCTTATGTGAAGGGGGTCATAACAGGTGTCTATGACCAGGTTATGGAGGGCTAATTATGAATATGCCATTAATATGTGTGTATCTTTTTTGAAACTAAAGTTATGAATATTGGATATATGGTGCCTGTACTTCAAACTGATGCTTGGCTGCTGGGTGAAATCTCAGACAAGCTGTTGTTAACTTGGCTGGCCTGGCTGATGGGCCATTAAGGGACATCAACTACACAATGGACTTTGTATATGTCTGTCCACACCCGAGCTGCTCTAGGAATGTCAACTGCCTGGTCAGAAACTAAATCCTGTAGAGTCTGGTGATTGGACCATGTGGCTATAAACCTCCATTTTGCAACCGGACTCTGCATAAGAAGGAGGAGGGTCTTGGCCCAGAAGAGAGAGTCTATAAAAGCTGGAAGAAGCATCCTCCATTTTGTCTTCTACCTTGAGCCTGCAGCCTGCCCTGCTTCCAGCTCTGAATGGACTTTGCTACACAGGTGAACTCTGGCCAAAGGTGTTGACCCATCTCCTCGAGGGGATGCTTTCTAAAGACTTTAAGTTAAACCTGCAGTTTATTCTACCTTTGCTGCTGCAAGCCTGAAACAAGAGATGTGCCATTACTGCACGTAATTGATTTCTTTTAACCATTAACCCTCACCTATACCTTTTTCCTTGTATAATAAACCTTTAGATTTTAGATTCTAAAGGATTGGCAACAGCGTGATTTGTGGTAAGATCTGATTTGTATATTGACCTGGGTGTGGGGCCTGATTCTTTGGAATTGGGGAGAACCGTTTTCTTTATTTGGGGCATTGGTTTTCGTAACCATTGGTCCCCAGGATAGGTGGCTGCTGGTGGTGATACTGGGAATCTGGAGTGTCTAAGGGAATTGCTTGTGTGACTTGTGGTTAGCCTGTGGGGTGAAACCAAGTCTTTTCTGTTTGGCTGGTTTGGTTTGCCTTCGTGTGCAAAAACCCCAGCTTTGGGCTGTAGTTGCCCCTTTGGAAGCAATCTGTCCTGATCTGACACTCACAGTTGGATCCCACCAGGAACAGCACCGTCACACCTCCCAACCCCTATTCACACACACACCCCCCATCCCCGAGAGACCTCCGGGGCTCCCATACCCCATCCAACCCCGCCTGCTCCCAGACTGCCCCTTGGGACTCCCCACCCGTTATGCAACTCCCCAGCTCCAGCTCCCTTACCACGCTGCTCAGCAGCATGTCTGGCAGCCGTGTGAGCCAGACACGCTGCCCCACCCCCTAGAACACTGTCCGCACAATGTGCTGAGGCTCCAGGGGAGAGGGGAAAGCGGGGGCGGGGGCGGTGGCAGCCTCCTTGGCCGGGAGCTCAGAGGGCCAGGCAGGACGGGCTCGTGGGCTGTAGTTTGCCCAGCCCTATGTTTGAACGAGCATGCCAGCATGGCCTGGAGTGGGCATTGTACCAATGCACACACTGTCGGAAACGCCGTGTGCGGTTACATTCCAGCAGTCCTGTGCAACAAGCGCCTGATCTAGCCTCCAAAGTGAGAAGCCGGTGGCTGCAATTTCCCCATCCCCCATTTCTCAATCCTGCAACATTGCATCCTTTGCTGAGCGCACACACGTGGGTGTTATGATAACCAGCTTCCCAGTAGGGGGCACTGTTGGGTGATTACCTAGAGGGTCGGCAAGACCTCTCCGTTCAATAAGGGCTTGCCGGGAGCAGACTGTGGAGGAGGGACTAGAGCCTGAATTTTGCTCCGCTTGGCTCTCTCTCCATGCTGGAGTCCAGAACAGCTGGGAACACCGCACATCGCGATGCAGCCCTGCTGTAGCGTATCACGGAACCCCAGGCCTGCAAAAACCTTAGTAGCCAAGTCCACTTCCCAGACTGTGCACAAAATACACCTCCGAAGCAGATCTCCAAAGTCCCAAGAGCTGGAATGTCCCCAGCCCAGCACCCCTGAGCATCATCCTAGTGATACTCACAAGTATCGTGTGAAATAATTCCTCCACCGCGATTTATGCCCTGCAGAGAGCAGTGGCCTGTTGCAAAGAGTCTGTGGAGCTGAACTTTTCATTTTGCCACCTAGATCTGTCCCAGGACTCGGCTCCCCTCCCAGCTCCCCGCCCCCCCCCCCCCATGCTCCCCTTGAAATCAGCCACCGTTTTCTGCCCACATGCTTAACCCTGCTGGGCGCCTTTTGTGTGGTTTCATTCTCCTCGCAGCTCGCCTTGATCGGAGTGTGGGTCACTCCCAGTCCATTAGCAGAGATGTTATTCAAGGCCAGGTTGAGCCCATCACCATGGCCACTCATCTCCCAGACAACACGGGGCGGGGCTGGGCTGGGACCCGCTTTCCAGCCCACCTCACAGTGCCCCACCCCCATCCTGAGACCACCTGAATTAATGCTTCAGTTCAAGTTTTCCTGAGAAACAAAGGGCTGGGCTCTGCACTCGGGCACCCTGGCGTAAGCCAGCAGGAACACTGCTGGGGTCAGCAGGGCCATGCAGGATCAGGTACATACAGTGTGAAATGCAGCTCACTGAGGGGGTTGGCACATGCCCTGTTGGCACCAAAATCAGCAAAACAGGAACACGGGTACCACCCAGGCTTGGCGAGGGGTGGATCTCACCCCGTCTGCACCATGCTAGCACAACAGCAGTATCACAAACGGGGCAAGCAGTGTCCTACTTCCTCAGCCTAGGGTCCAGGGCAGGAAACAAAGCTCTGAGCCCTAGCAGCACAGGGTGGGGGCAACGAGGAGCCACAGCCGAACAGATCGCAGGCATTTGCACAGATCTGCACACCTGTCTGCCCAGTGGTACAGAGTGGTGAAGGGCCTGGCTGAGTCAGCGGGCATGCAGGGGTATGCGGGCATCATTACAGGACCTCATTTGCAATTGGACTGTGAGCTGGCCTCCACTAGCGAGTGAACATGAGTTATCCCTCGAGTTTTCCCACCACTGTCCACATGCACAAACCCCATGCAGGCTGAGTGGCAGCAATCCCAGGACTGCGCTGGCATGGCCGGGGTAAAGTGATCATCCCTCCTGCTCCCTCTAGTGTGGATGCGGGCTAGAGCCATGGCACAAGTACTGAGGGTTGCAAAGCCTTCCCACAATCCTCTGGGATTCCCACCCCAGCCATCCACCTCCTTCTTGTCCAACCCGCTCTGCTCAGGCCCAGCTGAGTCCCACGTCGCTTCCAGCACCAGCAGCAGGATGGGAGGGGCCCAAAAGGCAAACCCCTCCAGGGGAGAGAAGAGGCTGGAGCTGAAGTGGGTTGCATCCTATTGTCTATGGTAGCACCTAGCAGCACCAACCCACATTGGAGTCCCGTTGGGCCAGGCCCTGTCTAACACAGCGAGAGACACTGCTTTGAAGAGCTCACGGACTCAAAAGCGGAGGAGCAAGAGGGAAGCTGAGGCACAGAGCAGGCAGTGACTCAGCGAAGGTTCCAGAGGTGGGAACAGAAGCCAGGTCTCAATGAGTTCCATTGTGGTGCCCTGCCTGCTAGGCCATGTTGCCACCTGTGGATTCTCCCCAGCTGGCAAGTGGCAGACACACCCAGGACACAGGCACCATGCAGTGCTCACCCAGCAACTGGTTAGAGATGCCCACGATGACCACAGCTTGCTCGTGCAAACCTTGGCCCTGCCAAAACTTGCCACCCACTCACACCCCTCCTCTTTCCAGCTCAACCCCCACCCCGGCAGCGGGCCGGCTAACGTGGGGTCCAGCACCCCTGGGGCAATCACAAAAGGCTATTTACATCTGGACAGGGCCCAGGTATCAGAGCCAGTCAGCAGATCCCCAAACCAGTGGAAGAGCAGGGGGTGGGTCCCAGCTCATACAGGCACCAACACCAGCAGGTGGCTTAATTTGCAATAGGCTAGCAAGCCCTAGAGTTCATAGAATCTCAAGAGCTGGAAGGGACCTCAGGAGATCATCTAGTCCAACCCCCTGCTCAAAGCAGGACCAATTCCATTTTTGCCCCATATCCCTAAATGGCCCCCTCAAGCATTGAACTCACAGCCCTCAGTTAAGCAGGCCAATGCTCAAACCACTGAGCTATCCTCCTCCAGGGTGCTGCATCTGCCCTGTCCTTTGCCAATTCTGATCCTTCACAAGTGCTTTCTGCATTTGCCTGGGGCTGGGGTTTGAAGATAAACACACCCTGCCCGCTCCCCCAAGGCCAGGGCCAATCTGTATTGCAGGGATGGGAAGGAAGGGCAGGGAAGCAGAAGCGCTCACTGCACACCCTGTGTTGCAACAGCAGCCAGCACGTCCTGTCAGTTCACCCTTCAACCACGTCAACTGCGAATTGGGCCTATGCCCCCTTCCATGGGGTGCTGTGGGGCCTGGCACAGGGATCCCCTCTAGGACTATCTCAGCTGCCCTCCCACAGATGCCACTAGCCGCATGCTCCAAACTCTAGCCATCTGGCATGGGGGAGACCAACAGCCCTGCCCCACCGCATGAGCAGAGGGGGGACTAGCCAGAAGAACCACGTCACCCCTTCAGAGGGAGCCCACTCGCAGGGCATCGCCAGGTCCTAGGTGCCAGGACGAGCCTGGGCTTGCCGCATTGCCACTCCCTGTCTGGTCTGCCAGCCACTGCGCTCGACTTGAGGAATGGCAGGAAAGTTCCCTGTGCCGCAATGCAATTCCCCTGCACCGCCCACAGCACGAAGTGGGTCTCTTTGGCACCAGAGGAACTGACCAGAATCCATTCCAGCGGGGTACCGTGATCCTGGCCAGGATTTCCCTGTGCCCCAAAGACACATGTTGGCTCAGGAAGAGGGTGGACTCAGGGGATTGATGGATGTGCTAATGGCCAGGAGGTTAAAGAGGGGAAGGACCAGACCTGGATTGATGAGCCCCTGGAAGGATTTTGGTGCAGCCCCTGGGAAGAGAAGAACCAGACCTGGATTCATGAGCCTCTGGAATGGACTCTGGACACAGCTGCCTCAGTAACCCCAAAGAATAAGACTCAGGACACCAGCTTTAGGTTCGAGAAGGAAGGAGACGGTGTCTTACCTTTGAAGGAGAGCTGCACCCTCGGTGTGGCAAAGACATAGTCCTTGGCGTGGGCTGCCCGCCAGCCCACTGTCAGCAGGGTGACCCAGAGGATGACGCCAAGGAGGGGCATGGTGGGGTGTCTAAGTCCAGGCAGTGTCCTTGGGAAGCCTAGCAGGCAGGAGAAAGCAGTGTTACTTGCAGGGCTGAAAATGGAGCAGCCCACCCACTGCAGGGACGTGGTTCTCACCCCATGCCTTCTTCTGTGGGGACCCCTGCCAGGGCTAAGCCCAGCTCACACATACCTCCCAGGCTCCTTCCCACGTAGCCCCCTTGCTTAAGAAGATGGATAATACTTGGGGGGGAGGGGTTGGAGAGGAGCTAGTCTAGGAGTCCATAAACCTCAGGGGTCTGATGGTCGGCACAAGCTCTACTGACTGTTCCTCACACCTTGCGGTGGGCAGATGGGGCCCCAAGTCTTAGGACCACCGCTGAAGTAATTGCCCAGTCCTTGCCCATCTCCCAGGGAGCACTGAGCTGGACTGACCCATTAGATGAAGGAGGTGAATGAGGGGTTAACCTCAGCCCAACTTCCCTTCCCCCGAGCACCAGTGCTGGGGAAAGGGCTCGAAGCTGGGGTGACATCTTTTGGGGAGGTGGGGCAGCGCCCCATGAGAACTTGTGGAAAGGAATGACAGAGCATCCTGTCTGGTCTGCTCATCCCTTGCTATCTGAGGACCCTGGGCAGTTGGCTCCTTTGTATCTTTCCTGTCATTTTGTCAGGGCCCTGCTTATAAAAGGGACCCGACAAACCCAGCTCTGCTCTGACCAGCCTGTACCAACCCCACAAGTTTGCAAACTATTCACCAGCTGGTCACTGAACGTGGGGCTACGGAGGGGTGGGCAAACTTTTTGGCCCAAGGGCCACATTGGGGTTGTGAAACTGTATAGAGGGCAGGGTAGGGAAGACTGTGCCTCCCCAGACAGCCTGGCCCCTGCTCCCTATCCACTCCCTCACATTTCCCAACCCCTGACTGCCCCCTTCAGAACCTCTGACCCATCCATCTCCCTGCTCCTTGTCCCCTGACTGCTCTCACCAGGGACCTCATCCCCAACCGCCCTCCGGGACCCTGCCCCCTATCCAAATTCCCTGCTCTTTGATTGCCCCAACCCCTATTCACACCAATACCCCCTGACAGGACCCCCAGACTCCCATGCTCTATCCAACGGCCCCTGCTCACTGACTGCCCCAACCCATATCCACACCCCCAACTCTAACTGGCTCCCGGGATCCCACCCTCCACCTCCCACTCCACCTCTCCTGACTGCCCCCCCGAACCTCTGCCCCATCCAACCACCCTCTGCTCCCTGTCCCAACTTCCCCCCAGGATCTGCTGCCCCATATCCAACACACACCCCCAAGCTCCCTGCCCCCTTACCATGCCACTCAGAGCAGCAGGAATTCGCAGCCCTGCCAGACCCAGCCACGCTGCTGCAGCACTGCCCAGGAGGAGCAGCAGGCCAGGGCACTGTTGGCACGGCACACTGCAACTGCAGGGGGACAGTGAGGGAGGGACCGGGGGTACCCTCCCCGGCCAGGAACTCAGGGGCTGGGTGGGATGGTCCCATGGGCCAGAAGTGGCCTGTGGTTTGCCCACCTCTGGGCTAAGGGGAGGTGGGCAATAGGGCCGGCCCAAATGCTCACCCCATCACCAGGCACTTTTCAGGAAGGAATCCCCATTCCCCGCAGGACAGCGGCCTCTGCCAAGCCAGCCAGAGCGCAGCACAGCTGTAATTAACCAGCTCACGGTCTGGCCTCATTTGCCAAAGCAAACGGGGCTCGACTGAGGGGCAGTAATCCGAGTGGCTCGTTCAGGACTGAACACCCCCGCCTGGCCCGATCCCATGGCAGTCATGGAGGGACCTGGCTGGCCCACCAGCTGGCAGCTGCTGGCCCGGATCCTGATTGTTCCCTCCCCTTCACGTCCCCCACTGAGCAAAGAACCGCACGAACCAGGGAGTGGAGGGGAAATCTGGACTTCATTATTTACAGAACAAAAAGAGACAAAAGGCACTGGGGGGGGGGGGGCGGGAGGGGGAATGGTCCATGTGTGCCAGGTTGGCTGGGCACCGCAGGGATCCAGCAACACCACGAAGATGAGAGCCAGGGGCCAGGCACAAACCACCAGGCTCACATGGGATGTAGCTCCCAGGGGGCCGTGGAGGGAATTGAAGCTGATCTGTCTTAAAGCAGCAGTGACAGGATTTTAAATCCAGATGGGACCATAGTGATGGGCCAGGGCTCCTCCCCCATTAGCTCTGTGCTGAGCCAGCAATGGGCATTAACCAGACACCCAGTCTGGAGTCCAGGTGAGGGAGACTCCCCCACCCTCCTCAGTCCACTGGCTAATTATCCTGTCAGCAACGCCACTTACTGCTGCTTGGAATCGGGTGAACGTCCCCTGCCAGCGCTGGGTACCTGTGCTCAAGGAGAGCTGCTGGCTACCAGAGATCTCCTCCCCAGCGCAGTGCTCCTAGCCCATGCTCAGTCTTGCCCTTCTAGGTGGACCTGCACCAGACTCCCTACAAATGTGGGGCATACCCCAACCATGGCCTCTGAACATGGCAACCTGCTAGAAAGGAGGCAGCGCAGTCCAGTGAGCAGGGCACAGACTGGACAGTCAGAACTCTAGTCCTGGCTCTGCCATGCACCTGCTGGGCGTGTCATGCTTTGCCTCAGTTTCCCCTTCTGTTGTGTATTTCTCCTCACACCCCCCTCGGGGACCAAGCTGCTATCCCCATTGGCCAGGTGGAGAACTGAGGCACAGAGAGACCATTCATGGTCACACCGGGAGTCATCCACAGTGAAGGGATTTGAACCCAGGTCTCCTAAATCCTATGCTAGTGCCCTACCCACTTCGGCAAGCAGCTGGAAGGAGGTGGGAGGGGCTCTCTAACAGGGTTGCTGCCTCCAGAGCACCCCCTCATGGCGTGTGGGGGTGTTCCTGAAGCATCCCTGCCTCAGTTTCCTCCCAGTCACTCAGGCCTTCAGCTAAGCCCACCTCTTCCAGGGTGTGAGTTCAAAACCAAACACAAAATAAAGAGTCTGGCCAGGCTCTCCTCCATGTCTCCCCTTAGCCCTCCAGCCTTCTTTGGGCTGCCTACTGCTCCTTCTTCAGCTGCGCCCCAGCTTTCCTCCCATTCTCTCCTCTTGGTCTCCATCTCCCCCAGTAGCCAGCCGGACTTCACATCTACTCCAGGTAGCCTGACTGGGTCACACGACCCACTGGCCACATGACCATCTTCATCTCCCCCTCACCCGCAGGGGAGGCTCAGTGGCACAACTGCCCCTTCAAGGACCAGCTGCATCCAATGTCTTGTGGATGGATCCCTGCTGAACGGGGCCAATCGGGGGCAAAGGGTGTGTGTGTGCTTGGCAAGGTGCCCCAGATAAGCAGGGTGGACCTGGTCTTGTTTGGGATAAGCAACGACAAAAAGGAACAGCCCGTGGGCACTGAACGAGTCCAGGGCCAGAAATTTCCTTCATCCCAATCTAAGAGGGAGGCTCTCAAACACACATGAATACAGGTGCTGGGGCTTTATAGGCCCCAAATTCCGGGACATTCGCCGTAAATGCGCAGGAGGCGGCAACACTGCCTGTGTCGGGGATATCTACTTTGCCAAGGGGGAGCGAAAGCGGGTTCCTTTCTCAGTTCTGTGCTCTGCAGACACCACTTTATTCATTCTTCCTGGTGCAGGGACGGATCCAACCATCTCCCTCCCACCACGGATCCCAAGGCCATATGTCGCACCAGGGAAATTGATGGTGGCAAAGGGTGGAGAAATGGGGGGGGGGGGTCTCAAGACACTTGCCCAAGGGCTTTGTCTCCACTGGGGTATTTGTTGGTCAATCAGCCCAGCTGAGCTAGATGGATGAGGCCAGCAAGTGTGCATGGGGGAGGCAGAGTACCACAAATCATCACATGTGCCTGCACGAAACCTTCCTCGGCCAGGGAATCACATGAGCTGGTGTTCATCCCCCCCTGGGCAGCCACGGGTCCCCCCCTCTGCCAGTCCAGAGGCTGGCACAGCTTGCCCAGCGGCCCTGTCCACGTTGCGCTCTGGAGGGCGTCGGTTCAAGCCCCAGGATGTGGCCATTGCACTGTTCATCTGAGGCCCTGACATCTGGGGAAGGTGCTGGGAGTAGCTGGGCAGGGAGATGGCAGATGAACTGGCTGTGAGGGGCAGAATATGCCCTGACACTGCCTGGGGGGCCAGAGGGGACTTCAGTGCTGCCCCCTGTGCCCAAGGAGCAAACTGCAGGGAGCTGACGGGTGGAGACTGAAATGGTGGAAACTAACTTGGGGATTTGATTGGAAAATCCCTCAAATTAGTCAGACGGATGGGTGGAAGGATGTTAGCGGTACAGGCTGAGCCCCTGGGAATACAGAGCTGCTTTCAACTGTGGGCCCCACCATCACAGGAATTGCAGCTTCCCCAGCCACTCCTGTCTTGCTATTGCCTTTGGAGTTTGTAAATAGTTGCCTTATCGCTCTGTTTCCCTGCTCAGGCACACATAGCTCTCTCTGGAGTCTATTGTACTCTCGCTCATTTCCATGTCAGCGTTTCCCGGCTGAGATTCCGCACTTAGCACAATGCCATGTGTTTTGGAGCCGGGACGTCTAAAAACCAAATTACCCTGTGATATAAAAGCTACAGTCGGCTGCAGTTAAATAAACCCCCCTGCCGGCTTTGGGAAATAGTACTGGCAGATCCTGCTATTGCATTTGGATGGAGCTGTGTGCCCGTCAGAGGGGGAGTGAGATGGCAAACAAAGGAAAAGGGGGAAGAGGAGAAAAGGAGAAAGATGAGAAAGGAAGGAAGGGGGGAGGAGGAGGAAAGAAAGAGAGATTGGTAAAAGGAATGAGAAATGAAAACAGGGTCCAAAGCTGGGAGGGAAACAAATGCAAAGAGAGCAGGGGAAATAGACCGAGCTCCAAGTGCATCGTAGCGCTGCGATTCTTCTCTCCAATGTCGCTCACGCTCAGATGTGGAAACTCAACTGCTCTGGACAGATTTGTTTCTCAACAAGAACCAGCTACCCTCCTCTCCTGGCATGGGCAGGCAAGGCCAAACTCCGAGGCTGGGCATTCTAGGTTATTTTTATTTCATTATAAACAGCCCAGCTATTTGCCCCATCCCCAAAATAAACCAAATAAAGATTAGCCAAAATGTTTGGGAGCCGAGGCAATTGGGTGGAAAGGGAAAGATCTCCTCAGCTCTGAGGCTGAAATGCCCATTCAGAGGGGGTGGGAGCGGCTGGCCTGTGCCGTGCCTGGCTCTCAGTGCCTGGCTCTCAGTGTGCGTGTGTCCAAGAAAGGGGCTAGGAGAACAGGAAGTGTTCCGGGAGAAAAGGAAAGCCGCAGGCTCAGGAGCCAAAAAGGACTTCTTAAGAACTCTGTGACTAAGACACGCACACCGTATCAGCAGAATGCCGCAGCCCCTCAGACTGGACAGATAACGTCCCCCTACAGAACTCCTCCACAGCCACATTTAACCCTCCATGGCCTCCTCATGCCCCGTCCTCTCCCAGGATGGGTCTCTCTGAGCGGCTCTGGTCCTTGGGGTGGGGCTATGGGATACTCCTCTCTCTTTTCAGCTGCCTGACCTGGGGTGGAAGGGGGCAGCCTTGGAGTCTGAGAGTGGGTCAGGGCTGGGAGAAGGTTGGGAGAACAGGACATCCTCTTTGTACCCCGTCCCCCCTTGGAGAGCATCACCATTCTAGCCCCATGTGCATGGCGCTTTGACCAGTCAGGTAGAAGAAGGGCTGCCACTGCGTTAGATCATTTCCAAGGGCTGACAGCCTGAGGGCATTTAGGAAACCAGGCCGGGTGGGCATCATAGGTTGAGTGGCTCAACAGGGTCAGCCAGCTGATGTCCCCCAGCATCCTAACAACACAGGCTGGCAGTGGGGGCGGGGGAGGAGGGAGGCTGTATTTCTGAAGAGGAAGCGCCCTGAGCCTGAAAGATGAGGGGAGGGTTGGAGGCTCCCCACTAGCACTCTGATCTGCGCCCCCTCTTCCCCACCCTCTGCCACTCCCCACCACAGCCACACTCCCAGGGAGTCCAAGGCACTCTGTGCCCTGCAGGGCGACATTGGCAGGAGCTGGGGCTGCCACGTGAATCCTGACTATTCCCCCAAGGTGAGATCAGCCTCCCTCTTGGCCTGGTGGGGAGGAGAGACACATGCCCCCAGTGCAGAGGAAGAAGACACAGGGACGAGGGCGACTGGTGTGGAAAACCTGCCAGGATGAGCCAGGGCCCAACAATGAGCAGACCCGGCAGTGAGCCAGGCAGGCGCCCAAGCCCAGACCCCCGGGAACATTCTGCCCATCTCCAGGGCTACCCCTGCCACGTTCCCAAACCAGCCATCCTGGGGCACCCAACACAGTCCAGGGGGCAGCACTGCTTTCTCCCCAATACACCATCCCCTGCCCCGGTGTTCTACCCACCCAGACATGAGCTGTCACTGCAGCCAACCCCTCAGCCCTTCAGCAGGACACAGCCAAGCTGCCCTCCTCCCCACCCCCCACCCCCAAGCTCATTAACAATCTCTCTGCGCTCTGAGTCTGGGCATGCAGGTTCCAGTGGGGTCAGACTGCCAAGGGCCTGGCATATCTGTGCCCCTCCGTGCCCCATTGGCAGGTCCCTCTTCCCTCTCTGGGTCCCTTCTTTCCATCTTTCAGCCCTCTGGCTCTCCCCTCGCTCCACGCCTCCCTCCAGGCAGATCCCCTCTCCCATGGATTCGGGAGCCTCCCTACCCAACATCCATTCTCTACGAGCCCCACGACTCAGGGACAACTGGGCCACAGGCCCTCCAGAGACGGATGAGAAGAGAGGTCCCTGCATGGGAGAAGGTGAAACAGGTTTCGACTGAGGCTGCTGCACAAAGAAAGGAAGGGACAGGAATTGGAGGGTGCTGAAATAAATGCCACAGCTGTTACTAACCCACACAAGAGACGTCCCCCATTCCAGGGCCTGGCTCCAGTGTCCCCACAGCCACCTGATGCTCTGGCCCAAGGGCCCCAGCAACCCACGCCAGCTATTGGCAGGGGCAGGGAAGTCTCTGGCTGCACTGGGGCCTGACAGGGCAAAGGAGAACAAGGGGTTGGGGTTTTTTTGCCCTGTCTAACAAATTGACGCAATTAGCCGGGGCGGCCGCAGCTCCCCAGGCACGGGAATGTCTCCCGCTAATTACACAGCAGTTGTGTTTTCATTGGGGAAATGAAAGCCAAAGGGAAAACAAACAGGCCGCCGTGGGAGGGAGGCTGGCAGCAGAACCTGGAAGAGCTCCTCTCCTCCCCGTCTGACAATGCAGGCTGCAGGGAGATGATAGAGGTGAAGGACGGGCTAACCCTCCCCTACTGCCCCACCAGGGGCAGGGCAGAGAAGGGGACACGCTGCTGCCCCTAGGCCCAGAACTTGGGAGAAGAATTCAACCAAGGGGGAGAGGAAGGGAGCAGGGGAAGGAGAGAAGGGAGAATGGACAACAAATTCAGGGAACTCAAGGGCTGATAAAGCTGAAAGCCCACAAGATCGCTCAGACCCAGGGGTTTTGCCCATCTCCAGGGTCACTCTAGGCCCAAAGCAAAGGTCCTGGAGCAGCTAGGAGCAGAACCTGTCCCCTGGGGCAGTGCCAAGGGGGATGGGCAAAGTGGCCTGGGAAGGGGACAGAGGAACAAACCCCCTAAGGGTGCAAGCTGGGGGGGGGGGGGGTTGGAGGTAGCCCCTTCCTGGCACCAGCAGGAGACTTCGGAAAGGGAGAGGGACTTTCCTGAGCTGCAGGGGCTTCCTAGAGCGCTGCCCCGCCAGGGTGCCGTGGGGAGTCCGGCCAGCCCTGGCACGCCATCCGTTTCCTTTTCCCACGCGGACCTGCTGTCCCACTCGACTCCCTCCCCGGCCGAGGGCAGCTCCCGCTCGCCAGCCGCACAGAGCCGCTGAGCTGCCCCCGGGCGCCGTCGGACACGGCAGGTCTAAGTTGCCCCTGCGGACTTTTTCGGCTTCTGGAGCTTCCCTGAGCCCTGCTAGCCCCTAGGAAGTCAGGGGCCCCTTTCCCCTCCACTGCCCCCGCGGGCGCGGGACGGAACGACCCGACCAGAAGACTTGCGCTGCCCGGGGGAATTCAAACCAGCCCGAAGTTTGCTCGGAGCAGCGATCGCCCGGATCTGCCTTCCCAGCCCCAGTTGGACTGGAGGTCCCTGCCGGGGACCGATCCCCGTCGACCCTCCCACGGGCTTCTCCGGGCCCTCGCCTCGCAACAGGGGAGGATGTTCCGCGGCCACAGACGGCGCGAAAACCTTGGCGGAGTTGGAGGGCGCGCGGGGCAGGGGACCGAGCCCCCGGGACTGGGTTCCCTGTCGGATACGTACCTCTTCGGACGGCCCGACCCCCCCGACGGGGCAGCAAGGACGCGCGGGGCTCCCAGGGGCAGCCCCAGCCCGGAGGGGAGCGGGACTCTAGCGCCAGCCCAAGCGCATCTCAGCAGGGTGCCCGGCGGCACAGTCTCCGTGCGCCCCCCAGGAAACCCCGCTGCGGGGTGCCGGCGATCAAGGGTGAGCCGACTCTGCCCCCAGGGCCATAGGCTCCCCAGGCCGGGCTGCGCTGCCTTCCCCTGGCGGCTCCGTGCGCGGAGCGCTAGCTGCTTGCGAGGCGAGCAGAACTGCGCGCAGCTATGGCAGACTCCGGCCCCGTGCGCTCCCCGGCCCGCCCGGCTCCACAACTCGCACTGAGCCCGCGGCCCCACCGCAGCCCATTGGCTTCTGCTGCCTGCTATTTGCATAGCCCCGCCCGGGGCGGGGGGCTGGATTGATTGGCTTCTCTTCCCCCTCCCCCCCTTCCACCTGTACCGCCCCTCCCCGCTGAAGCTGCTGGTGCCAGAACCTCAGGAGGGCTTGGCAGAGGGAGCATTGCAGAGGAATGCTTGGAAGGGGATTGGTTTGGTCTCCTCCCCACCCCCGGATCAGTTTACATCCCCCCCCCCCCCCCCGCAGCCCTGCTCAGCTCACCTCCAGCTTCACTCCTCCCCCCCGCCCCCGCCCTGCCCGGCTCCCCTGCTTCAGCCTTAGGACCTGGCTTGGCTGGTGCAGACCCCAGAACAGCTCTTTCCAAACCGTACCTTTCCTCACTTCCCACTGATTCTTTGGTGCCTGTTTTCTGGGGGGAGTGCCCAGTGGGTGGGATGTCACCTAGCAAATCTAAATAAATAAAGCTAGTCCTTTGTCTGCCTTAGTTCTGCAGCCTATTGCACTGGAGCCTCCTGGCTCCCTGGGGTGGGTGGGGGAGAGAGAGAGGAGGAAGAGGAGTGTGAGTGACAGACAGAGAGAGAGAGGGAGGGGAGGGAAGGGGAAGGGAGGGAAGGAAGGGGCCTTTGTGATATTGCAGAATCCAGCCAGCCAAATATCCTACAACAAAGAAAAACTCAGGCATAACTGACAGCAGCACCAACCGAGTTCCCATCATTATCTCAGCCCCCAACCTCCCTCCTTCCTTGCATCAGGTCCCCAAGACAAGACGGATTAACCCTTTGGGGGCGGAGGTTGGGAGCCGTCACCCACACCAGACAGAAGGCAGGCTCCCAAGGAGATGCAGGGTAAACCCCAATGCGGGGCTGTGGAAGTTGTTTTGAGTGGCAAGGCTTTAAGGCATTGGTGGACTCGCTGCTGGGGATCTCCAGCAAATTTCCGGGGCCCTGCCCTGTCTCAAAATTCAGCAGGTGGTGCTCTTTCCTCTGAGCAAGCACGACACTGATCCATGTTTCTTGGCAGACTTTGCGCTACGGGAAGCCACGTCGTTCCAATGAGATGTCAAACTATGGCTGCTGATCTCTTCCTCCCCAGAGATGGCTGCATTTCAGTGGAGGGGGGGGGGGGGAAGGGGAGCTGTGATTTGTGTGACCACCAGAGCATCTAAGGATCACTTGGGGCGAAAGGTGTTCTGCAAATGCCCAGGATTGTTCTCTGTACAGGAAGGCTGAGCAACCTGCAGTCAGGGTGAGACACAGGAGATTCCTGTGATTAATGCAGAGAGCTGGGGGGCCTGGGTTGTCACAGCTCGCAGGAGCCACATGGAGCCAGACATGCTGCCTCTTGGAGTTATCTCTTATGATCCCCAAAACCAGGCTCAGGTCTGGGGCTAAGCAAGGATGGTGTGTCTGCTCCCTCCTGGCCTGTGCTTTGGGTGAATCTGTGCTGCAAGCATTTGGCTCATTCTCTGGGGAGCGAGGTACCACTGTTGTGAAGGAGATGTTCAAATCACTTACAAGGGCTGTCCTGCGGGACAGGGCAACCCTGGACCGTCACCGTCATTTCCCCAGGAAAGAACTAAAGCAAACATACAAAAGGGTCACTTCCAAAGCAAATCGATGCATGGCCCAGCGCTCTGTGTGTGTTTGTGTGCCGGACCCACTAGTATTGTTGTTGGCTAGGGGATGTGCAGCTTTAGTGATTCACCCCTAGAGGTCTGTGGTTCAATCCCCCCACGCTAACCAAGCGAAGAGTCCTTCCTTACACCGTTCGAGTGACATAGATAGCTAGAGCTGCTGCCTTTTTGCAAGATGCTTTGGACAAAGGCAAGTCACTGAGCTCTGCACAGGGTAAGAGGGTGGAATTCCCTGGCCTGTGTCATGCAGTAGACCAGACCCATTGTGGCCTTGGGATCAATGAAGCTTATAAAACAAGAAAATGAATAGGTGAGTGACCACACAGTACATACCCTTTCCATCCTCTGCCACACGGCTATGCTGTAGACCAGCTGCACCCCATCCTGAACTCCACCTTCTGGCACACAGCCCTGGGCCTAGCTGTGGTTGGTGTTTCTTGCAGATGTTGGTTGTGGCCACAGACTTGGCAGGCCCTTTATGGGAGTCCAGCTTGGCCCCCACCTGTGACTAGCAGGCTGGCTCCTGGTGAGGCCAGGGAGCAGGTGAGAGCTGGATGATTCCCCAGGTCCTCAGAAGAACCAGCATGAGCTGGAGAGCTGCCTGGATCCTGGGAAAGAACCCAGTTCATGCCTCAGTCTCAGGTGGCCTGCGGACAGGAGAAAAGGATCCAGCTCTTAGCTGGCCCCTGAGGGCCGGCTCTACCATTTTTCCACCCCAAGCAAAAAAAACAACCAAACAAACAAAAAATCCGCTCAGACTGCTGCACCGCCCCAACAATGGATGGAATGCCGCTCCTTACCAAGGGCCGCCCCGGGCACGTGCTTGTTCTGATGGTGCCTGGAGCTGGCCCTGGGCACCTGGCAGGTGGCCTGGGGAGTTGGGAAGTTCAAGGAGTAGAATGTTTACTGCGGGCATCGCTGAGGGGTTAGGGCAAAGGGCTGAGAGAGCAAAGACAAAAGCCTCCATAAACTGTAGCCAGGTGGGGCAGAGGAGCTACTTTATTTTGGCAGTTTGCCTAAGCGTTTGGTTTACAGGAGTCTACAAAATTTTTGAGATGAGGGCCATATTAGATTTTTGAAGGGGCTTTGCGGGCCGCTGCTTTGGCCCCCTCTTTGCTCCTCCGGCCTCTGCTGCGGCCCCCCACTTTGCTCTTCTGGCCACACCATGGGGGCATCCCCCCCCCCCCCGCAGGGGAGCAGCGGTAGCTTCTCCACATCCCTACTCAGCTGGGGGGCCGGACAAATCAATGCTGCGGGCCGGATCCAGCCTCCGGGCAGTAGTTTGGAGACCCCTGGTTTAACCCATTAATTGTGTTGTGTGAGGCAAGGCCCCGACACAGTCTCTGATGTGACATTGACTCTTCCTGAGCTGGCGAGTGAGCCCCCTCGCTTGCTGCTGTAGTGGGAGAGGGCTGAGTAAAGGGGAGGGTGCAGAAGGGTAGTTAAGGAGGCAATGGAAGGCTGGTGTCTCTAGTAGGGCAAAGTTAAGGTTGTGATGAGGGGGCTGCCAGTAGCCGTGGCAATGTGTGTTTGCAAGTGGAGGTGTAGGGGAGGTGTACTGTTAAGTGGGTTCACTTTTCCTTGCCTCGCTTTTGTGGATCTGTGCTGGGCGTGTGTTAATTCTGACTACTTTATAGCAAAGATTGTTCCCTATTCATTCTATGGGCTTTTTCTCAATGTTTTCATGAGGGTGGACTTGTGAGGTTAGACGTGCAGTGGCTGAAAGAGAACGCTTTGTCTGCCAGCAGCCGTGTATGAGTCCTTGTGTATTGGCAACTGCACGTGACCCATGGGATGTTGCCTGACGAAACCTAACTGATAATTGTAGCTCCTCATGGAGAAGATTTTTCTATGTCCTTGGTTTTCTATCAGCCAGGTTTGTGTGCACAGAACATGGACTTCCAGTAAGAACAGGGGTGGGCAAACCTTTTGGCCTGAGGGCCACATCAGGGTTCCAAAATTGTATGAAGGGCCCTCCCCAAACAGCCTGGCCCTGCCCCCTATCTGACCCCCACCCACTTCCCACCCCCTGACTGCCCTCCTCAGAACTCCCAACCCATCCAACCCCTCCCTGCTCCTTGTCCCCTGACCACCCGCTCACCCACCCTAACTGCCCCCCCAGGACCCCACTCCCTACCTGTCCCCCCCTGCTTCCTGTCTTCTGACTGCCCTGACTCCTATCTCCCCCCCCCCCCTTGAGAGACTCCTGGGACTCTCAGGCCCTATACAACCCCCACCGGTTCCCTGTCCCGACTGCCCCCCCCCGAACCTCCACCCCATCCAACCACCCCCTGCTATCTGTCCCTACTGACCACCCTCTGGGACTCCCTGCCCCTTATTGAACCCTCCAGCCCCCTTACCATGCTGCACAGCATGTCTGGCTCCGTGCGGCTCACGGGAGCTGGACATGCTGCTCTGCAGGAGCACAGAGCATGGAGCACCGCCGAAGCCATGGGCAGGAGCTACGGGCCACAGCACTGTCCGTGCGGCACGGCACGCTGAGGCTGCGGGGGAGGGGGTATAGCAGGGGAAGGGTCACAGGGAGCCTCCCCAGCTGGGAGCTCGGGGCCAGGCAGGAGGGGCCCGTGGGCTGGATGTGGCCCGCGGGCTGTAGTTTGCCCACCCCTGAGTTAAAACATGAACAGTGGCTGAAAATGACGCAAGAGCCAACATTTTCTTTTAACAAATTGCTCCATCTTGCATCAGATCTCACTGGGCTCGGCCTCCCTGCTCCGTTTTGTGCAGCCGGATGAAGTTTTAAAAGAGAAATTGGTCAGCAGTAAAAAGTAGGGCTGCCATGGAAACATTTCACTCCAAGCCCAAATTCAAACCCTTCCTATTAAAAATGTATGAAGAAAACCCGAGCAAAAAGGATAGAGTACATTCAAAGGCATGAAAATTAACCCTGCGTGACATTTCCCACCCAGTGGCTGCCTACATATAGAGGGGAAATAGGAATTTGGAGCCCAATCTCAGATGCAGCCCTCCCTGGTGAGTTGCTACCAGGCACCTGCAACATCAAGGTGAGCTGTAGGGCTGGTTAACTACCAGAGTGGTGCTGAAGCTCAGACATGATTAGGCCTGCCCAGGGTTGAAAGACCGTGGGACTCTTCTGAGCTCCAGCTACACAGGGAGCTCTGCCCATGTGGGATGCCCCAATAAAATGCTGTACACAGGATCTATAGATCATGTGGATGTTTAAAATCTGGGCTCAGGGAGGAAAATGGTATCTCCCGAGCACCACCCACATGCAAATGAGACGTCTCTCGGAGGGCGCAGATCTGGGACCTGCCCTCTCCTCTCTGCTGTGAGCCACAGGGCACTGAAATGATCAGCCCTAGTGGTCAGTACTCGCTGACCAGGCAGTTCACACCTCACCAAGCAGCTGTTCCAGGCTCTGCAGACCCTTGCTGCAGCAAGTATGTCAGGGTCTCATTTTTAATGTTTTCTTTGCACCCAGACTTTTTAGTCTACAGGAAAGTTGAGGATCAGGAGAACAAGCCAGTAAGTTCAGATTTCTGTTGGCAAGGGGGGGTAGGTGCATAGTGGCTGTCTCCAAATCCTTGGCTGTGATATGGGCTGGGAGGGAGCTGTATACGTATTGGTAAGTGGGTGTGATTCTAAGGAATGAAATCGCAGCTGGGGTAGCACATCAAGGGTGCTAGGAGATGGTGCTAGTCATGACAATTTAAGCTCACCCAGGCTCATTTCATAATCTGGCTCACCATAGTCACAGCTCCTCTCTTCCCCTGGAGATGGTCTTGCCAGCTGAGGAGCACGCCAGCAGGGGGCAGCTGTGTATGGGGCGCTCCTTATATCCAGAGGATAGGCTCCAGCTGACTGCACTGCTCAGTCTCAAACCCCCCATGAGCAGCGTCTGGGCAATAGGGAGATGGTTTGGCTTCAGTACAACGGGAAGTGAAACAAGAAGGAAGGAAGCTACCGCCTCGTCTCCTGGGAAATGCATTTTTAAACAACGCTGCTCTGATCTGTGGCTCCCAGGGCCGTCAGCTGGAACTGTGGGTGCTCAGCGCACCAGAGATGGCCTCTCTGCACCAAGGGGACTAGCAGAGGTAACAAAGTCCTGTGGCACCTTAAAGACTAACTATAAAGAGATGGCCTCTCTGCACCAAGGGGACTAGCAGAGGTAACAAAGTCCTGTGGCACCTTAAAGACTAACTATAAAGTTTTGAAGCATAAGCTTCCGTGGGCTAATACCCACAGGGGACTAAAGTATTGCAAACAAGCGCCCTATGAAGTTGGTGTTGGTCCTGCTTTAAGCAGGGGGTTGGACTAGATGACCTCCTGAGGTCCCTTCCAACTCTAATATTCTATGATTCTATGATTCTATGAATGGATTGATACCAGCATGGTCCCATGGAACTGCAGGCCACAGCAGAGCTTGTTGTGGGGGGATCTCATCTTCGGGTCCCAGGCCATCAACAGTCACTTAGTTCTTGTGGAAGGGAAATTTAGGCTCATAGGATGAATGGGAAGCAGAGGTGAGTATGTGATGCGGGTCAAAGCACCAAACCACCGCCAAGGCAGGAAAGCCAGAACATAGGTTGCCGGATCTTTGTACAGCACCTGGCACTATTGGGTCCTGGTTCAGGACTGGGGCTCCTAGGTGCAACCGCAGTTGTCCATAGGCAGAGAGAGTAACTGGTCTAGGTCAGTGGAATGAGGAGAGCCCAATGAAAGGGAAGAGTTCAGCAGTTTTGTACTCACCCTGTTATGTGCACGGAGCACACGGCTAGCCATGGAACTTCACAGGATCACTTTATTAGAGTGGGTTGAATTTTTTTCAGTGAAAAAGGGGTCTCTTTTGCCAAAATGAGGAGGTTTTATCGACAACCTCTCCCCCCACACACACCTGGAAAGTCTCTACAAAAGAAAGTGGAAAGACACCACTTTTTTCACTTATTTGGAATTTCCTCCAGCAAATCCTTCCCATTTTCGAGCCAGCTGCACAAGACAGAGTCCTTCATCCTGGAGGATCTCAGACCACTTGACACTCATTCATTCCATCCACCGGCTAAAACATACCCACCTCTGGGGTAGAACATCCCCACCACTCTGCCCCTTGCTGCATCGTTAAATGATGAATAACTTTGAGTTGAAGCTCCAGGAGAAACGTTAGGTTGCAGAAGAATGGATACCTGCATTTGAAACGGAGCAGGACACTGGAGCTAATTATGTTGCCACTGAATATTTTAATCACCCTGAGGGGGGGGCAGACTATTAGGCTTACATTTTGCCTGCAAGATAGCCCGGGCCCGCTTGCAGAGTGCAGAGGGGGTACATCTTCACAGAGAAGTGTGCCACCTACTGAATCACCAAGCTGCTTCTACACCAGCTGGTTTTTCCATAGAGCTGTCCTCTTCAGTCATGGACCAGATTAAATTGAGCTGTACTGAGAGGACAGTCTGGAAAATACCACAACCTTAATGCACAAAATCAGCAATACATCTTCTCCTTTGTTAGTATGTTCACTTCGTCCCAAAAGAAGAGACTGCAGAAATATGTAATAGGGTGAGAGAGACGATCGGTGACATGAAAACATTCTGCAGAAGGAGAGATGAAAGAGGCCAGGCCTAGGAGGAGATATGAGCGAGGAATATGAAATGATCAATGAGCTAAAGAGAGCCAGTCATCTCTCCTGTTTACCTTTCCCCCTCACATCAGGACGTCCCCAGCAGGTGACTTTCCGAAAGAAAAGGAAGAGCTGGAGAGAATACCAATTAGCCCTTGTAGAAATTGTGGCCCATGTTTCATAGGCAGAGCAGCACAGAGGTGAGGATTATAACCAGGGGAGCTGAGCTACGCGTGTCTGCAGTCTGGCTGATTAAACGAAAGAGACGGATTGGAACGTGCATGGCTCGGAGAAGATTATGTGATAACAGTGGTGGAGGGAAATGATATATCTTGCCATCCCTAAAAGGCAGCCTTCACTTGGGTGTTCTGGGTCTTCATATTGAATCCGCTGCTGGTGTGATTCGGGGAGGACTGGTAACTTTTATGTCACCTCTCGGACAGTATTGCCTTAGAATGCTGCCCTGGGGCTGCATGGACCATGGGCACCAACTCCGTGGGTGCTGCAACACCCACCAGGAACAGCTGCTTGGCGGCTTGGGGGCGGATGGGCAGCAGCAAGTGGAGGGTGCAGGCATTGGGGAGGGGGCAGAGTGGGAAGAGTGAGGACAGGGCTTTGGGGGCGGGGCAAAGCGAGGGTGGGGCCTCGGGAGAAGGGGCGGAGTGGGAGATGGGGTGGAGTAGCCCCCCGGGAAAACTAAAAGTCAGCACCTATGCCATGGACATGAACTAGCTGTGTAGCTGTGAGGAGCCGCAGGTCTAGAAGTGTGTTTATGGAGTGTGGGACAGCTGGCGTTGTCACATTGCCACTGGAAGAGCAGGCAGAGCCACCTCCAAGCAGCACTGTGGAGATCAGGCACCACAGGAAGCACTGCCCACACGCACCAGCACCCTCTGATTGGCCAATGCTCACTTTTTAACCCTAGAAGGTGGGCCAGGAAGTTGTCCCAGAGTTTTGTGAATTCCAGGCTCCATCTTGTTTTCTGATCCAACCCAGCTTGGGACCAGGTCTGATTTCCGGTCTCCAACCCTGGCCTGGATCTGACCCTGACTTTTGCCTCTTGATCCCAGCTCCAGCCAACATCACTAGGCCAGACCATCTTTTCCCTGGTCACTTGCAGCTCCTAGGAGCCCCAGTTGCTAAGCAGGACCCCAGGATGCTGGGTGCCTTACAAACACAGGACAAAGGCAGTCCCTGGCCCAGTGAGGTCCAGGGGATGGTAGAGAAGAGGCACTCAGTGGCCGTAGCTCCATTCAGGAGACTGATTATTAAGAACATAGGAATTGCTAGACTGGATCAGACCTGAAATCCATCCCATTCGACATTCTGTCTCTGACCATAGCCAGTGCCAGATGCAAGAAACTCTGCAGGAAGCAGCTATTGAGTAACCTGACCCCTCCTATCCCCCATTAGTCCGAGGTCCTCTTTATATGTGTGGTGCTTACATGGCCCCCAGAACCAGAGCAGCTGAGCACTCTCAGAATCTTTACTGTATTTATCCTCACACCTCCATGAGGTAGGGCAGGGCTATTGTCACAGTTGTATTGATGGGGAAATTGAAGCACAGAGAATGAGTGACTTGCAAGGAAGTCCGTGGCAGGGACTTGAATGCTGGTGTCCTGACTCTCAGACTAGACTGCAATCACTGGGCTGTTCTTCCACAATGACTCATCCTTCCCTCATGGCTCAGCCCTCCTCATTGGCTTAGGCACTGATGCACGGGGCCTCATCTAAAAGTCACATTTTGGTTTGTGTTAAATCCATACAGTTGAAACTCTGGAAGCGTTTGTTTTTCCAGTGTTCCTTGGAGTTCTGCTAAGCTCTAGACTTCAATGACACCTTGTAGCTGGGAGTCCCACAGGTTAACTGGGTTGTATGAAAAAGCCCTTTCCTTTTATCAGTTGAAATTTCATTTTCATGGAGGGTCCCTTTGTTCTTGTGTGAGGAGACAGTATGAAGAGTTGATTCAGACTACCATCACTGGGCTGGGCATTATTCTGTATACCTCTGTCATGTCCCTTCTTACTCATTGCTCCTCAAAGATAATCATTCTCAATCTCTTCAAAGGGAAGTTTTCTCCAGGCCTCTACTTGTTGGCCAATTTGTGTAATTAACCCTCCCCCCACCCTTCCCCAAAAAATCATCTAATCATGAGTGAAAATAAGTTGTATGAAATGCTTCTTGAGATACAAGACTTTATACATAGAGATGTTTCCCTTTTGAACCATAACCCTGAAAACCTTGTCTAAACACCAAACCTTAGAGGAATGTCATCCCTCCCAGAGGAGCCTGGTATCAAAATTCCAAATGTTTTATTCATGTGCTCTCAATTGCATGCTAATGCAGAGGATTCTTATTGGTTTCAGATGGCTGGCTCATTAACTGGAGAGTTCTGAATATTTGCATTTCAGAACGCTGAGTTTGTTGCTCTCTCACTAGCTGTTGCAGCGTTTTTAAAGCCTGCACATAGGAACTGCGGAGTTTGTAAACTGCACAGATCAGACAGCAGTGCTGCAGGACTCTGGCTTGCATGCTATGGTTACGAAGGACTGTCGGAGTTCTGCCAGCCCAGTGTAGCGTACACTTCCGACAGGTGAATAGCTTTGGCTCAAGGAGATTTAGAATCTATGGACAAAAGGACATTTAAAAAAAATGTGGAGGGGAACTTCTGAAAACCCCTTCACTCCAACAAAGCTCTGACTGGCTGAAATAAAACTTGGGAGGCAACAAAGAACTATAAAGTCAATGCGGAGGGGAAGTTAGTATATGTCACACCTTGATTCTGATTTGATCTCAAACTTGGCCAGGCAGGAGCGCTCTAGTCTTGGGGAGCTGACCTTTAGAAGGAGGAAGGGTCTGTACAGATCTTGCCTGAATTTTTCTATTTCAACTCTTTTTAAGTCAACCTGACTTATTGTATGTGGGCTTTAAGATTAAGTGATTCTACTTTGAAGTCCATGATGCCCCCCTGAGTCACTTCTGTCCCACTTCCCTTCAGTGATTTCAGATGATTCTATTATCCCCAATCCCATGCTGCAGCTGTAATGTGATAGGCAAGTGCCACTGTCTAGATGGGGAGACTATAGCACGCTGTGGATAAAGTGACTTGCACAGGGCTAGCCAGAAAATCGGTAGCAGAGCCAAGACTCAAACCCAGATCTCAGGGCTCCCCATCCACTGATTTGTTGAATGGATCTTTACAAATCAATTGATCATGGAAGGCTTAACGGATCACAATTCTTAAAGTGGCTTTGCTCCATAAGCTTTTAAACCATGTTAAGTCGTGAGCCGCCTTAAACCACCTTAAATCCCGAGTGGCTTAAACTCTTGAACTGCAACAGAGCATTAAACTGACTTAAACTTTAAACCACCGTAACTCCCTGCAGCAGCTAAAGAGCTTACATTCCCAGGCTCTAAGACTGCTTTAGTGCGTTAGGGTGGGTTGCAGAATTAATGGCATCCCACTGAATCCCTAACATTGTTTAAACGTTCGGGCTGAGACAAGGCAAATTGCCTGGCAAGTCTTATTAGCCAGATTGCTCTTCAAGCTCCAGCCGCATGGCTAACCTAGGGTTTGGTGGTATCCGACTGGAATGGTTTGTTCCTGAGTGTAGATCGCTATAAATCATCCTCCTATTTAACCTACATTTCCCCTGCTGCATTTTAAACCCATTGTTTCCTGTCCTAATTCACTAATGAGATTAACTGGTCCCAGGCCTCTATATAACACTCCTGAGGTCTCTGATGGAAACTTCTCTTGTCTCCCTCCGCAGATGATTGTTCCACCAGGCCTTATTTTTCCTAGGCCTCACCTATGGTTCCTAAAGCCTGACCCTCAGTGTGGATGTGGATGGGGGATGCCCAAAGTGGTGGTGCTTAGATCACTGGGGATCAGTTTTGGGGTACAGCCAAGCACCATTTGGAGGGGTTGGGGTGTGGGGGGACTGTGCTCCACCTTCTCTGGTACTCTTCAGCTCCAGTGCAACATTGAGCAGCCTCAGGGTAGCTATAATTTGCACCGGGCTCTCTGTGGGACCAAGTGGCCATTGCACTAGCCATGAAGAACTAGAGTACAGCAGTTCTCTCATGGGGCCCTTTTGCTCCTGGCCATAACCTCCTACACTGAGTACTCCAAGGACTGTTGCGCTGGCTCTATGCTACACAGGGACTTCCCTGGCAGGGACCAGCCTGTTGGCAGGCAATCCTAGTGGTTAGAGAAGGAGTTGGTAGCCAGGGTCAGAGCCGGTGTACAGGCTGGATGCCAGAGTGGAGGGTCAGAGCTGGAGTCGGAGCTGGGTTACCTGAAGTGAGGCGAGGTAAGAGCAAGGCTGGGAGCAGCGCTGGAACAAGAAAGAGCAGAAGAAATCACAGCCCTGGGCAAATGGTTTGAGCAGCTGCTGAACTAAAAAAACCAGGCTGCTGACTCTCCCAACCATTCAGGCGGCAAAGCCAATCAGGAAGCCTCCTCCAGGCCAACCGTGCTCCTTTGGTTGCCCCAAGTCTGACTCTGCTGCAGGCCTTGGCTCCTGACCTTCCCCCAGGCCAGCTGTATTCCTCAGGGGCTGACAAAGGGGTGTATAGGCAGAGCTGTCACACAGGGAATGTGTGCTGGTGAGCCAGGCTTGCTATGCCTGTCAAAGGGCCATTGAAGGGGCTGTGCTGTCCAGTGACTCTTGCTAGACGTGCTGGAACCGCTGTCTGAAATGAGGAGCTATTGCTGAGCATAGCTACCCTGCAAACCCCCCTGCAGCAGCCAGGCTCGGGACTGAGTTAGTCTCTAGATTTCAGGGCCCAGGCTCCAGCCCAAGCAGCAACGTCTCCACCACAATTTCTAGCCCTGCAGCCCCAGGCCAAACCAACTGCCCCGGACTCTGACGCTTGGTACCGCGGGGCGGTGTCTGCTGTGTCACCGCGTCCACTGCCACGGCCCGGGAGCTGCTGGGATGGTCTCAGTTCTGCTGGGCGTGTTTTCCATCCCTTCAAGGCCAGGTCCCCAGGGACTAGGTAGCTACCCCACCCCATGACATGAACACACTGATCTACAGCTAATCTCAGAGCCACACCTACTCTCCCGCAGCTGAGAGCCCCAAGCACCCCTCCAGCCTGAATTCTTCCTGTTAGCCACACCTGTCACCTGAGCAGCCCTGCCCTTCCCTTGCCCTGCCATCGCCCCCAAGCAGGGCACTCCTGACAAGCCAGGTGTGGACTGTATCCTGCGTCAGCACTCAGGCCAGCCAGGCTGGAGTCCATTCCCTAGGAGCATGGAAACCCAGTTCAGGCACTTCTCCCAGGGTGGCCCTTGGAGTTTATTCCACAGTAGCCCAGCTCAGACTTTCAACCTGGGCCTGCACCCTGAATCTGCTCCCTGCGGATCCAGGAATTCCCCTGAGCTCTTTCCCCTTGGGCTGGCCCATATGCAATAGATCCCCTCCACTCCCCCTTGCTCCAGCCTTCCATGACCATAGCACCAAAGGCCTCTGCCTAGGCTACCACTGAGAGCTCTGATGCATGCAAGCAATGTGCTCTGCCCCCTGGCAGGAGCCTGCGCCATTCCGTCAGGAAGGTTTTACCTGGGTTGTTGGATCTTCCCCGGGAAGAGTGACCAAACCATTTTGGGGGCTTTCCCCTGAAGGATCTTCCATGCTCCTGCTTGGAAATGCATGAGGGGTGAGGAGGTGTTGGTCCAGGGGATTCAGCACTAGGACAAAATCTGGGGCCATGCTCCCAACCCCGAACGCTTCATTGGCCATTCTTTGTAGCACCCTTTCGGGAACAGGTACGGTGTCCTGGTTCAGGACCTTCCCTCTGGAAGTCGGCAGCTGCATCTATCCGATAGGGAATATCCTAGCCTGGGACTGTATTTAGCAGGAGAAGCAGGACTTCATGAATCTCTTGGTGGGAGCCAGTTGGGATGTCTCTGCCCCAGCCTGCCTCCAGAATGGAACCAGATTGAAGACACCTGATCAATTGCCTGCCACTCCCTATGCAAGGTTAAAGTGAAATCAACCAGCATTTAGCTCCTACCCTCCAGAGCCAAAAATCATTAACCAGCTCCTCTGCCTGGCCTCTTCAAATCTCTCTCTCTCTCTCTCTCTCTCTCTCTCTCTCTCTCTCTCTCTCTCTCTCTCTCTCTCTCTCTCTCTCGTGCAATTCAAAGGGGTTGCACAGAAAATACCTTTGCAGGCTCTGGGCTGCTCCCCCTCCCGGTCTTCCGCTGCGGTATTATTACAGCTGGAGAGGAAGTGACGACCTCTTTGCTGGCTCCTGAGATCTATACATAGTTTTAGAATGCGTCAACTTGCGAAACGTACACGCCGATTGCGAGGATTATTACACATTGGGTTTTGGAAGAACGTGGCTTGAAAGAGACCGGGCTGTTGGAGTGACTCACCATTGCTAATGTTGGATCCAGCCTCAAATTACCACAGTAATTATCTAATCTTATCTATCTATCTATCTATCTATCTATCTATCTATCTATCTATCTATCTAATCTCTTTGGTGCCCAGATGCCACAGTGCCAATCAAGATCAGGGCAGGATCGACGAGAGGCAGTCCCTTCCCCAAAGAGATGAGGGTTTCTGCAGCCAGAGGATGGGAGAAAAGAAGGATCATTCTCCCCCATCATGGGGGGAACTGAGGCACAGGGAGTGGGCCAAGGCCACCCAATCTGTCTGTGGTGGAGCCAGGAATCAAAGTTGGATTTGTTGACTCCTAACCTAGTGCTGTAACCATAAGGCTACGCTTTCTCTTCTAACCCCCTGTACACTCACCTTTCCCTTTCTGCCTTCTTCCTCTCATCCCTAGTGCAGTGGTGGCTGCAGATGGTAGGCTGTTCATGGGATAAGCTATTGAGATTCCTAGATCCCAAGACCAGATGGGACCATCTTGTGGGATCACATGGCATCTCCACTCTGATGACATTCCCATTCTTTGTCCCCACCAGCCCCTTTATGTGTTCTTCCACACCACCCCATGCACTGAGAAGTTGCCCAGTAAACCCCGCAACAGCTGCCTCGTTGTCCTCTTCCTGACCCCCCTGACAATTTGACTCTGCCATACGGGCTGCAAGGACCTCAGGAGTGGTTAGGCAGCTGGTGAGCTGTGGCAGGCCCTCATCACACTGGTTGTAATAGCAGTGTGGGGCACCCTGTCTGTTTGCTTGGCCCCTGGTTGTCTCCTGTCTCATTGGCAGATGTGAGCTCATCGGGGCAGAGCTCTGTGTCCATATAGCACCTAGCACAAGAGGGTCCTGACTAATAATAAGCAAATCCCAGTCAGCTGGCATGATTGCAGAGGCCCTTGGATTTCATAGCTTAGACCAGGCTTAAACCTGCCAGATCGGCTTTAAACTCTGCTGTTCTGTCTTGGGCCTTCTGGGGCTCAAAGATGCTGTGAGCACCTGGGGGAGAGAGTCCTGCAAAGGCAGGTAAGATTCAGAGGGTTAATCTAATGTAATCATTAAGTAGTTCCCTGTTCCGGAGCATTCCTGGAGAACAGCCCCATTAATTGCCAGGTCAGTTGCAGTGCATTGGGGAGGGGAGGCAGCACTAACTCACAAGGCCCCCCTGGTGGAGCAGTGGGCCATTCCCTGCCCCACCTCCTCACAGCCGCTGGCTAGGAGCATGGAGGGCAGAGGCGTGTGTCACCCGATCGTGAACTGGCAGCGGCGGGGGAGGGAAGGCAGAGCCTGGTTCGCCAGGGGGAGATGGCTGCACTGGCCTGCAGAACAGTGTAGCTGGTGCATGCCCTGCCTGCAGAGGGAGCTCTGGGATGGCTCCTCAGGGCTGTGAATTTGTCGCCCAGGCTGGAGCAGTGTGCTGGGTCTCCCCCGTGAGTGAGATCCACTCAGCCAGGAGAGAAAGGGGCGCTGGGGAGCGCCCGCAGCACCCTCTACCCTAGGCCTGCGCTGACCCCGGTGCCAGCGAGCATGACAGCCACAGCCAGGCTGCTCTATGTTATGCCACGGGGTCCCCTAGCTGAAGGAGGGTAGACTCGCCCTGCCCCACCCCTGCCCTGCCAGGTGGGCTGTGCCGAGGGCTGGAAAGTTACCATGGTAGCCAAGGACCAGCAGAGCACAATGTCCATTAGTGCTAGAGGGTTCCTGTCACCACCCTCAGCCAGGCTGGATGGCCCTGCTCCAGCGAAAGGGGAACTGGCGAGTCCTGCAGCCCTGGGCTAGAGGGGGGAAGCACAGGCTAGAAGCCAGGGGCTGAGAGCCAGACACTAGCTGCGACTTGGCCCCACTGTGCCCTGTGGCTGTGAGCAAATCACTCAGGCCAATGTTGTCACGAAGAGCTAGTGTGTGTGGACGACTGGGTTCTGGGGTGCGCAGAGGCCTGGCTTTTGATGGGCCATGGGGGTGCGTTGACTCAGAGAATCAGGCCCAGAGCACTTAGGCCCTTCCCAGGCACATAGCTCAGTCCTGGTGCAGGCTGGCTCTGTTTTCCAGCTGGGGAACAGGGCAATGCAATGACTTGCCCATGATCACAAGGCCAGGGTGGGGTTCAGCGACAGAGCTAGAAATTGAATCTAAGTCTCCTGAGTCCCAGGCCAGTTCCTGACCTCCTCGGTCGTCCGTTCCTCCCCTCCCCAACCCAGCCTGCCTTTGGCCGGGTCAAAGCCCTGTTAGCTGCCATAGTCACTAATGGCCCACCAGGCTGGAGCCAGCGTCTCTGGCTCCAAACCCAGTTCTGGGCTGTTGTGTAGACAGGGCCTGGAGTGGTTGCAGAGGTCACAGCCATGGGGCGACCTGCACATGGTGCCCAGGGGGAGCCTAATGCCATGAGCATATAGCTGGCCCCGCCCCCAGGTGCCAGCAAACCAGGGGGACATTGGCCTGACTTGCTTGTCCCCTGCAAGATCAGCGGTGCTGTAACCCAGGGCTGGCATGCCAGTGTGGGGCTGTGCTCAGGGTTACACTCTCGGCCTGCTCCGGTAGGACTAGAAGTCAGAAAGTCTCCCCCCGCTTCCCCTCCCTGGACACTCCCAGCGCTCAGCCATGCTCCCCTGCCCAGCCAGGAGCACTAGGCACAATCAGAGCAGAGGTGATGGCAAGGTCACTGCACCCTCTCTGGGAATTAGGGACCACTCTGGCAGCACAGGCTGTCAGGGTTAACCCTTATAGAGCCATGGAGCAGCAGCGTGGTTGATCGCATGCAGAGACGGGCTTGGAGGGGTTATTCATGTAGATTTAGTGCTCAGAAAGCAGGCGATGAGACTGGATATATTTCTTGACCCAGTTCTACTGATGCCCTTCACTCCTGACCAACAGCCCCCTTCTATCCCAGCTCTGGGCTACCCCTGCACACAGCTCTGCTGATGCCTTTCACTCCCAACCCGCAGCCCTCCTTCAGGCTTTCCTAGGCAGCACTTACACCCCTCAGCTTCAACAGATCCTTGGATTTGGACCCTGCAGTCCAGAAAGGCCTTGCCTCAAGTGAGCTGTGAGTGCAAATCTCTGGGGTGCAGGGCTCTGCTGGGGTTCCCACTTCCGCTAGCTGCTCTGTGGCCACTGGAACTGAGAGGAGGACTTCATACGCCCCTACATGGAAACACAACTGGACTGGCTGGCTCTGGAGTTCATCTCAGCAAAGCCCTGCACATTTCTGGTCTGATCTCCACCCTGGCAGCCCTCCAGCCCTCCCGCCCTCCCTTTTCCTTTCAAGCACACGCCGGTGGGAAGAGCGATGAGGAATCTGGGAGGTAGGTTGCTGCCCATCCAGCCAGGTGGGTAGCAAGCTGGGGCAGTAGAAATCCAGTCACTGTGCATTACTCCACTGGCTCTCCCCACTGCCCGAGCTCCCGGGGTAGAACATTTCTGGCTCTGGCAGCAACCCCCATAATGCAGTCCCAGCGCTGCTTGGTGCTGCAGAGCCAGCAGGCTGAGAGCAAGCAATGCGGAGACTGAAATTCCCCACCCCCATTCATCCCTGCGGGGGGCTAATGCAGGAGCCTAACTTAATGTGCTATTTTCAATATGCTCCGAGTGTTAATTATCTTGCTGTCGATGCTCATCACAGAAGCCTCCAGCTAATGGGCTTATCCCACTCAGGCCGCATTCCACCCAAGGTGACCTGTGAGGGAAATTTAGAGGCAAGGATCCGGGTATATAAAACCAAAGGCCTGACTACTTTGCTTGGAAAGTAGAGGGAGAAACTGAGGAAATTCAGTCCCCATCTGTGCTGTTGTGCATGGGAGACTCCCTAGAGGAGTGGGGAATTGATCACATGCGCCAAGCCAGTGCAGTTCTCTATCCCCCTCTAGTGGCCAGACCCTGTACAGGGGCTGCTGCCTTCACACTTTATTCTCCTTGTGGTTCCTAGATTCTCTCAGCAGGGGGGGTTCAACGGGGCAGAAGCCTTGGAATCACGTGTGTCCCACTCATGCCCAGCAGGCACTCCAGGGGTGGGTACCCAGCCCCCTCCACCTGCATGTGGCCCCATGGCTTGGGGTGGCAGCAAATGGATCCACCCCTGCCCATGCAGCATGAGGTGCTGACTCAGCATTCAGAAGAGGGCATCCTGTCTGGCTGAGTTCCCGAGGCTCTGCTGGGAACGTGTCAGCCTGACGGCTGGGCCGGAGGCGGCTGCTGCTAGAGCCCCCTCCAAGCAGCAGCATAAGAAGATTTGGGTTCCCCGCTGGTTTGCAGGAATTTTCTTTGGTGTCCTGCTGGGCTGGGAACGTTCCTGCTTTTTATCCCCTGGCCGCCTACTGCTGCCTGAGTGCCCTTTCCCTGTGAGCCTTCGGCTGTGTTTACCCTGTCTAGACAGCGGCTTGTAACTGGGCCTTTATCGGTCTCTGAAAGGTGGGATGCCAGGCCTGAATGCCAGCAGGCTAGAGGGCAGCATTGAGGGCATCGGCAGGGCAGGAGGGAGCCAGGGCTGGGATAGCAGGGGGCTGTGGGCTGGGACTGGCAGCATCAGCAAAGCTGGGGGGGGGGGATAGCAGAGGGCTGCGAGTCAGGACTGCTGTGGGAGGGGACAGCAGGCCATCAGCCAAATTTTGTTCAACCTTCAGAATTAATCTCTGATTATTAACCGAACCCGATCCCTTCCATCCCACCCCACCCCTGACCCCGAAGGTTGTTTAACTGTGCTCTGTCCTCTGCTCCACACAGACACTGCGACAAGGTCACGGCTCGCCTGGCCTTGCCGAGAGCTGGGGAAAGCTTCCCACAGCTGCCGGGGAACAAAACTTTCAAACTGCAAGGGAGATTTGCTGTTCCTGATGGACTCCCTTGTCCCTTCTCCTCTGTCCCCACGTCTTCCCCCCGCCCCCCACCCCGGTCCCCAATTTCCCAGCTTCTTCTTCTTCTTCCTCCTCTGTGACGGTGCTGTTCCTGGTGGGATCCAACTGTGAGTGTCAGATCAGGACAGATTGCTTCCAAAGGGGCAACTACAGCCCAAAGCTGGGGTTTCTTCACACTAAGGTAAACCAAACCAGCTAAACAGAAAAGACTTTGGTTTCGCCCCACTGGCTAACCACAAGTCACACAAGCAATTCCCTTAGACACTCCAGCTTCCCAGTATCACCACCAGCAGCCACCTGTCCTGGGGACCAATGGTTATGAAAACCAATGCCCCAGATAAAGAAAACGGTTCTCCCCAATTCCAAAGAATCAGGCCCCAAACCCAGGTCAATATACAAATCAGATCTTCCCACAAATCACGCTGTTGCCAATCCTTTAGAATCTAAAATCTAAAGGTTTATTATACAAGGAAAAAGGTATAGGTGAGGGTTAGGAATGGTTAAAAGAAATCAGTTACATGCAGTGAGGCAAATCTCTTGGTTCAGGCTTGCAGCAAAGGTAGAATAACTGCAGGTTCAAATCACAGTCTCTGGAAAGCATCCCCTCCAGGGATGGGTCAGCACCTTTGGCCAGAGTTCCCCTGTGTAGCAAAGTTCCATCCAGAGCTGGAAACAAGGCAGGCTGAAGACTGGAGGTAGAAGACAAAATGGAGGAAGTTTCTCCCAGGTTTTATAGACTCTCTCTTCTGGGCGAAGACCCCCCTCCTCCTTCTTATGCAGAGTCCAATTGCAAAATGGAGGTTCATCGCCACATGGTCCAATTATCAGACTCTCCGAGATTCAGTTTCTGACCAGGCAGGTTACATTCTTGGAGAAGTTTGGGTGTGGACAAAGTTCATTGTGTAGTTGATGGTCCTTTAATGGGCCATCAGGCAGCCCAAGCAAAGCTGACGCCCAATATTCTGGAATGTCCCCCCCAGCAGAGCCCATGGTTCGGAAAGACAGACAGTTCAGAGCCAAACTTCAACTACAAAATTGATACACACATATCAATGGCAAATTCATAATCAGCAATCCATAACCTGGTCGTAGACACCCATTATGACCCCCTGTACATAAGATTTGGTGCCACTATAGGACTCTGGTTGCACCAATGATCTATACTATAGGATCCCAAATTATTTCAGTAACATGACACCCTCCTAGCCTCTATTGCATTGGTTCTCAAACTGGGGGTTGCGACCCCTCGAGGGGTCGCAGCCCGCTTATGTGGGGGTCGCAAGCCCCAATCCCCAGGGCCGGCTGCCAGCTCCCGCCCCGATCCCCCTGGCGGGCTGTGGGCTCCAGCTTCAATCCCCAGGATGGAGGGGCTGCAAGCCCCGAGCCCCAACCTGGGGATGCATCAGTGGAGCGGCAAACCCCGACCCCGGGAAGGAGCAGCAAGCCCGGGGCGGCGGGGTGGCTGGGCTGCGATCCCCGATCCCAGGGTGGAGCGGTGCAGCAAGCCCTGATCCTTGGGTGGCAGGGCGGCGGGGCTGCGGGAAGGAGTGGCAAGCCCGGGGCAGAGGGGCAGCTGGGCTGCGAGCCCCGGAGCAGCAGGGCTGTGAGCCCCGACCCCGGGAAGGAGCGGCGAGCCTGGGGTGGAGGGGCAGCAGTGCTGCGAGCCCCGACCCTGGAGCTGTGCGGTGCAGCAAGTCCCAATCCTGGGGTGGTAGGGCGGCAAAGCTGCAAGCCCCGACCCCGAGAAGGAGTGGCGAGCCCAGGGCAGCAAGGCAGCAGTGCTGCGAGCCCTGATCCCGGGGCAGAGCAGTGCAGCGAGCCCTGACCTTGGGGCGGCTGGGCTGAGAGCCTTGGAGCAGCAGGGCTGTGAGCCCCGAGCCCCAACAGATTGGTGGGGATGGCAGGGCGGTGAGCCCTGAATCTGGGGCGGCAGGGCTGTGAACCCTGACCCCGGCGCAGCGGCGGGGCTGTGAGCCCCGACTTGGAGTGCAGGGGCTGCCAATTGTGAGCCCAGACCCAGAGCGGCAGGGCTACAAGCCCCGAGCCCCGACCACGGATGGAGCAGCGAGCCCCGAGCCCTGAGCCGGAGCTGCAGGGTTGCCAGACTGGAGCAGTAGAGCTGCAAGCCCCAAGCCCTAACCCCAGCATGGCGAAGTGGGGCTGCAAGCCACGACCACGGGCAGAGCTGCGGGGCTGTGAGTGGGCAGCCCAACCCCCAAACTCCAGTGCCGGTAGGTGGCTGTGAGTCTGAGTCCCAAGTTGAGTGGAAGCCCTGACCTCAAGCCCTGCGCTGGGCTGAGAGCCCCTGCACCCCCCAACCCTGATCCCTGCACCAGGCTGTGAACCCTGACCCCGGATTGTTTCAGGTCATTAATTACTGTCAAGTATTAAAATAAATATTTACTTAAAAATAACTTTTCTAAAAATGTTTCACTCTTGATTTAAAAGCAGTCAGAAAAGCAGTGACAAAATTCATTTTAAGCAATAGGGTTTAAATCTAGTATTTAATAGTGTTAAATATATATAAAAAATTCTAATGGGGGGTCGCACTCAGAGGCTTAGTGTTCAAAAGGGGTCGCCAATACAAAAAGTTTGAGAACCACTGCTCTATTGGAACCTGTTACAACTCAGGACCTGCCAATGTGTCTGTGCATCTCCCTGGTGTCTGTCTGTCCTCAGCCCTGTGTGGTGATGCAGGATGGGATGCTGGCTCATTTTATGGGGTTAGAGCAAAGACAGGCTCTGGAGGGCAGTGTTCTCTAATGGTCACAGACCTGTCTGTCCCTGCCCCACCAGCCTCTCCTGTCCTCTTCTCCTCCCTCCCCATCCCCACAGCTCTGGCCTGTCCCCTCACCTGCTCCCAGCTCCAGCCAGGCCCTTGCACTGCTCCTCCTGTCCAGTCCCTTCACATCCTCCAACTCTTGCCCATCCTCCCCCAGTCTCTGCTCCTCGGCTGCATCAGTGACACTTGCCCTTTAAGAAGGAGCAGGGTGTGAGGGTGCTGTTCCTGGTGGGATCCAACTGTGAGTGTCAGATCAGGACAGATTGCTTCCAAAGGGGCAACTACAGCCCAAAGCTGGGGTTTTCTCACACTAAGGCAAACCAAACCAGCTAAACAGAAAAGACTTTGGTTTCACCCCACTGGCTAAACACAAGTCACACAAGCAATCCCCTTAAGACACTCCAGATTCCCAGTATCACCACCAGCAGCCACCTGTCCTGGGGACCAATGGTTATGAAAACCAATCCCCCAAATAAAGAAAACGGTTCTCCCCAATTCCAAGGAATCAGGCCCCAGACCCAGGTCAATATACAAATTAGATCTTCCCACAAATCACGCTGTTGCCAATCCTTTAGAATCTAAAATCTAAAGGTTTATTGTATAAGGAAAAAGGTATAGGTGAGGGTTAGGAAAGGTTAAAAGAAATCAATTACATGCAGTAATGGTACACCTCTTGGTTCAGTCTTGCAGCTGTAGAATAACCTGCAGGTTTCAATCAAAGTCTTTGGAAAGCATCCCCTGCAGAGATGGGTCAGTACCTTTTTCCAGAGTTCCCTGAGAAGCAAAGTTCCATCCAAAGCTGGAAACAAGGCAGGCTGAAGGCTGGAGGTAGAAGACAAAATGGGGAATGTTCTTCCAGGCTTTATAGACTTCCTCCTGTGGGTGAAGACCCTCCTCCTCCTTATGCAGAGTCTGGCTGCAAACTGAAGGTTCACAGCCACATGGTCCAATTACCAGACTCTCAATGATTCAGTTTTTGCCCAGGCATGTCCCATCCCTGGGGAGGCTCCTCTTCTCGGGTGTGGACACAATTCATTGTGCAGTTGATGGCCCTTTAATGGGCTCGAGTTAGCACCAGCCTGTCTGAGCTTTCACAGGAGCCAAGCCTAAGTTTGAAGTACAGGCACCTTTTATCCAATATCCATAACTTCAGTTCCAAAATAGATACACACATATGGTCATAGACACCTGTTATGACCCCCTTCACATAATATTTGGTACCCCAATGATCTATATGGTACCAAATTATTCCAGTAACATGACACATGGTCAGGCCCCTCTAACTAATCAGCTGCCTCTTAACTGGGCTCCTGGGCTTGACGGATGAGACACTCAGACACTCGGTGGGGCCAAGCCCAGCCTGGGTTGCAGGAGCTGGGAGCAGAGCTCCAGGAAAACCACAGGGCTGCACTTCTAGGGCTGCCACTTTTAGTAATGCAATGTGGAGCAGCTTCCCCTGGGTCTGGGGGGACCCCATGCGCCCCACGGCAGCAGGCTCCCCACTGTGCCTCTTCCCTGGCACAGGGGGAACAGCTCACTCCAGCATCCCCCAGAATCCCTGCTGGGCCTGTCTAATCCATCAGCCAGATCCCCAGAGCTGAACCACCGCCCCAGCCTGGGGCTGAGCACTCCCTGTCCCCATCCAGATCACAGCCCCAGCCCGGTGCTGAGCACTCCCTGCCCCCATCCAGATCGCAGCCCCAGCCTGGTGCTGAGCGCTCCTTGCTCCCATCCAGATCACAGCCCCAGCCCGGTGCTGAGCACTCCCTGCCCCCATCCAGATCACAGCCCCAGCCTGGTGCTGAGTGTTCCCTGTCCCCATCCAGACCATGGCCCCAGCCATGTGCTGAGCCCCCTCCCCCTGCACTCACCGCTGCTGGCGGGAGCGATCTCAGAAAGCTGTGCAAATGGCTAGTTAGCGTGGGTGCCATCCCCGAGCACTGAGCCTCACTGTGGGGGCCCATGGCCCCCACCTGGGCAGCGTGAGAAGGTGTCTGAAAGTTTTAAAATGGCTCCTTTATGACTAAAAGAAAAGAAGCAGTTGGCCTCAGGCTGGGGAGTATGTTTTTCACAAGAAAACCGTTGGATTTTCACAAGTTTTGAAAATGAAAAACATCCCCATTCCAATAATTGAGTGGGAAATGTCCCCCCCAACTCCTTTAACAACTGTCTGAGGTTAAAAAGGACGCGAGTATTCTGGGGTCGGGCTGACGGACTCGCTTGTGACCCACCAGGGAAGTGTGGCTCTCCCAGCCGGGCTGCCCAGCCAGCAGCAAGGTACCCACATATAACTGTTGGCCGATGGGGTTCGCTGTGTGGGAAACTGAACCCCAGCACGACACCAGCCCCTCCCCACCAGGGAAGGAGGGTGCCAGGCCCCAGATAGAGAGTGGACCCGGGGGATCCAGCAGGCGGGATGTCCCCCCTAGTCCAGCCTGCTTAGGAAACCCTCCGCCTGGTCCCATTGCTGCCTGGTGTCAGGTCCCAGGGCGGCCTTCAGCCTAACATGGCAGTGGCCCTCAGGGCCACATGGACTAGGGGGAGCAGCGAGTGAGGGCAGAGGCCCCCAAGGACCAGCACCCTCCAGGAGTGAGGCCCAGCACTGACTCAGGGAGCCCTGAGGAGAGAAGGCTGGGAACGGAGGGGAAAGGGGACCGTACTGAGGCACAGGCAAGTTGATTTCTAAACCCACCTTCCTTTCCCTGAGCGCCACCAGCCGAGGGCATAGTGCTGTCCCTGCTGTCCCCAGCCTGCCCTTCCCCCACATCTCCTCCTCTCCCATCACCAGGCACTGAGTAGTCTCTGCCCTTTGCCGCTCAGGGGGGCTGAAGAAAGGTCATGGACAAGGGGCCCTGTCTGATCTGCTGGAGTCACCCTCTGGGCAACCATTGTACAGCCAAGTCCCCAGCCTCCTGCGAGTCAGACAGAGCCGGGGAGAGGGGGTCCCCAGCAAAAGGGCACGGGGCAGGTGATGCTGGATACATGGGAGGATCTGGAAATTGGGGACAAAGTTGAGTAGAGATTGGAGGGAAGGTAGGGCATAGGGCGGAGAATAAAGGAGGAGATGGAGGGGCTCAGATTTTGGGGCAGGAGAGACAGTTTAGAGGGGTGACTGGGTAGAGGACAGAGGGTAACAAGTGACTCAGAGAGGGGAAAGAGGGAGAGGCAAGAGGGTGATTTGAGGGCGATGAGGGGAGTTGCAGGGAAAGCCCTTTTCTTCCCAAACCTTGTTCTGATACAGCTGAGTTCTCCAGTCCACTCCTCACTTCCTACTCCAATTCTGAACAGAGCTGGGCAAATATTTCATCCAAAACTGTTGCCGGCAAAGAAACTGCATCATTTGTTGAGCCCAAAGCGTGGTGTGGATTCACCAAGTTGTTTCGGTGGGGAAAATAAACCTATTACAAAATAGGTCCTCCAAAAAACCAGTATTTCAAGTTTTCAGTTTGAACCAACTTGCTGTTTTGAAAATTTTCTGTTTGGTCCTGTAGTTTTATTAAAATGAACCTGAAACCGAAGGCTCCAGCTTGAAACAAACGGTTCAGTTTGGACAAAACGTTCCATCCAAGGCAGTTGTTGACTTTTAATCTGCAGCCTATAGCTTGTAGGTGTTTGCTCAGCAAGGCATAAGGTATATGTTAGCAAGAAGAGGTGTCAGGCAATAGTCAGCCAGGTTGAAGCATAATGCCCAGAAGTCTCAGCAGAAGCAGCTAACCAGGACTAATCCTGGGACATAAGATATCACAAGACAGATGGCTGTAATAACCAAGTACACCTGAGCTACCAATGGGCCAGAATTCTAGTTTGGGATATTCTAGGATATGAACATCAGCAGATGTTCAACTGCAAGCATCCTGTGGTCACTTATTGGCATCCTATATAATAAAAGACTAGAAAAGTGTGTGTGAAGCCATCATGCGCAGTAGAGACGGCCGGACGAAGGGCATGCTGGGAGTTGTAGTTTGGAGGCACACGGTGCAGGGTTTACAGGAGAAAGAAGACTTCGGTTACCTCAGGTTATGGTGGAGGGGGCACGGCACGATAGGAGATATCAGTGGGGTGAGCGGGGAGCACGGCAGGGGGGCAGGGGTTACCAGAGGACGCAGGTTACTAAGGGTTCCCGGAAAGGGCGGGGGCAGTGGGACTGGGGTTGCCGGGAGGGGCGGGCGCAGGAGTTACTGGGGATTACCGGGAGGCGCAGTGGGACAGGGGTTACCAGAGGGCGCAGAGGGACGGGGGTTGCCGGGAGGGACGGGCACAAGAGTTACCGGGGATTACTGGGAGGATGGAGGGGCCGTCGCAGGTTACCGGGAGGGACGGGCGCAGGGGTTACAGAGAAAGTGGTGGGACGGGGGTTACCGGAAGCCATTGTGAGGTGGGGGTTACCGGGAGCGGGCGTTACCAGGGGGGGGGGGCGGGCGCCAGGTTTAGCGGGGGGCGCGGAGGGATGGGAGTTACCGGCACAGGGAGCCGAAGCACTCAGCTCCTCTCCCCCGGAGCGGGAGGCAGTTCGGGCGCCGCCAGTCCCCGAGTGTCCCTCCAGGCCGGGGAGCCACGATCCCCCCCGCCGCGAGGGGCACTGAAGGCCTCGCCCCCCCAGGGGAAGGATCCTGGGGGAGGGTGACAATGGGAGGGCGAGCAGGGAGGGGGGTGCGGGAGAAGGGACTGGATGGGGTGGCCTGGCCCGTGTACACGGGCTTTTACACTAGTATATAATAATGAGCTTGAGGTAAATAATGTATTAACCTATAGGAAGAGAGCGCTCCAAAAGAGTTAGGGCGAGGGAGTTTAGAACAGAGGAAGCATATTCACACCTGCCATGTGTCCCTGTCAGAGAGCTAACCACAGCCACTGGTATCTTCTTGGAATGCCAGAGATCGGCCCACTGGGGGCTCATCATCATCATCATCATCGGGGGCACACCAATCAGTGGGATACAGTTGCTATGGCCGTTCTTCTCCCAGAGGTTTGAGCAGAGATTTCTATTACCAAGTGCGGAGTGGTACAGTCCCAAGCATTGCCAGCCTTCTCCTTCTCTGGAGTGATGACAGGAAACCACGCTACATCATCTCCTCTCTCCAGCCAGGGACCTGAACTTCAGCGAGTCGTAGAAAGTGGCATAGCAGGAAGGCAGGGAAACAGCCGTCAGGAGGAGAGACTAATTGCAAACATCTGGCTCCCTCTTTCTGGAGTTTCCTGTGGTGGGGTGGAGAAGCGCTTTACATCCAGTGGTCGTGGGGTGGGAAAAGGGGAGTGGAGGACTCAGGTAAGCATCTCCCGGCCAATATTTGAATGTTTTGTTTCCACCTTGCCAAAAGGAAAAAGAAAAACACTGGAAGAGAATTTCCCCCCAGGGAAATGGCTTTTTCATTGGTTCTCGTGGGATTTCCGGCTTGTCTTGGCCAATCTGGAAGTAAAGTGACCAAGTGGCCAACAGGGGTGGTGGAGAGTAGAACATCCGTGATAGAGATTCTGAAGAATGTAACTCCATCTGTGATAAATGAAGAGGGGGTGGGGGTAGCTCCCTTTTACCCAGCCAGACAGTTAGCTGTAAATCTCTCTTGGTGTCTGTTCTCTGCTTGCTTTACCTGTAAAGGATTAACAAGACCACAGGTAAAAGAAAAGGAGTGGGCACCTAACCAAAAGAGCCAATGGGAAGGCTAGAACTTTTTAAAATGGAAAAATCCTTCCCTTTTGTCTGTTGTTCTCTGGAGAAAGACAGGGAGCAGCAATGCTATAAGCAGGAATTCTGTGTAAGGCTCAAACCAGGTATGAAAATTCATCTTCCATACCTAGAAGAAATAATTGGATAGGGAATGTTTAATTAGATGCAATTAGGTTTATTTCTTTTTTGGCTAGTGGATCTCCTCTGTGTTAAACCTCACGTGCTTTTGTTTGCTTGTAACTTTTAAGCTGGACTCCAAGAAAGCTATGGTTGGTACTTGATTTTTGGAATTGCTCATTTAAAATCTAGCCTAAGAGGTTTGTGAATGTTGTTCAATTCGCTGGTAGCAACAGCTCTTCCCCAGGGGAGGTGAAAGGTTTGAGGGTACCCCACTGGAAGGAATTCCCAAGTGCTCCTTCCTGTGTTGAAAGGATTTTTTATTTTTATTTTTTTGCATTTAATGGTGGCAGCATTTACCAAGCCAACGTCAGAGAAAAGCTGTAACCTTGGGAGTGTAATACAAGCCTGGAGTGGTCAGTATTAATTTTTAAAATCCTTGCGGGCCTCCACCTTCTGCACTCAAAGTGCTAGAGTGGGGATTCAGTCCTGACACCATCTCTCTCCTGGCTGGCCATGAAGAATGCAACTGATGATGCCTGGGTCAATATTTAGCTCGAGTGGAGACTCATTTGAGCTATTCATGGGCTCTCAGCCCAGCTGCGCTGGGATACAAAAACAAAACAAACAACCCTCTGGATTGTTTTCAGCACTGGAAAACTCTTGAAAAGTCTTATCAGTTTAATATTTAATCCAAGAACAAGTATAAACCAAGTCATTATTTATAGAGAAAGAAAAACACACATGATAGATAGCGAGATAGGGTGAAAAGGGAAAAGAGGGGGCAGTGACCGGTAGTAGCTCAGCACCAGCTCCAAGCACCACATGTCACTGGCATGAGGTCCTTAGGGGGATACTTTTTACTGCCTTGGTTTGTTAACCCATGCCCTGCGAGAGTGCCTGTCCCTTTAAGTTCCAGCCCACTGGTGTCTGGCTGCTTGCAAAGCTGACCGCACCCTCTTGTGCAGATACATCTGGGCTGTTTGACTCCTTTGCTGTGGTGACAAATGCCTTCTTAATAGGGGTTTATTATTGTAGGAAGCGGGAGGCGGCTTCAGCTCACTTTCTAATAGCAGCTGGGCCAAAAAATACAGGGGAAAAACACCATTAATTACAGCTTCCTGGAGCCCAAACAGAGCTGCCCAATGCCAGGGGATCTGGGTCCCAGACGAGCAGCAAAGCAGATGCAGCCCATCACCACCCAACACCCAGTGTTTGTGGCAGCAGGCCCCAATAAGTATCCTCCCCGCTTGTATGTCCTGACCAGGAAGCACTCAGGTAGCATCCTGTTCATGAGTTTCAGGGGCAGGCTAGGGGTTGATATTGTTCCAAGAGTTTCCGGATCCATCCCAGAGGCATGGCCATCCCAGGGTGTCCTTACCTGCCATCCACATGGTCCTGGATGTTTCAGGCATCCTCCCCATCCCCACCCAGCCTGGCCATCACCTAGTGTCACGTTACTGAAATAATTTGGGACCCAATAAATCATTGCTGCAACCAGGGTCCTATAGTGGCACCAAATCTTATGTACAGGGGGTCATAATGGGTGTCTATGACCAGGTTATGGATTGCTAATTGTAAATATGGCATTGGTATGTGTGTATCAATTTGGTAGTTGAAGTTATGAATATTGGCTCTGAACTGTCTGTCTTTCCAAATATTGTGCTGCCAGGGGGACATTCCAGAATACCGGGGGGGGGGGGGGGGGGGGGGGGGTGTCTGCTCTGCTCGGGGCTTGATGGGCCATTAAGAGCAATCAGCGACACAATGGACTCTGGGAGCTTGGAATGCCCCAATCCAGACAAGAAGTCTACAGAGAACCTGCAAGGCAGCCTGTGCATAATGGCTTCTGCCTGCAACTGATGAGTCATGCATGAACATGTGATCTGCCCATGTGACTCCAGGACTCCATGGGGCTGGACTTTTCACAGCAGGAAGAAAGAGGTGTTTGCACCTGGAAAAAAACTATAAATGAAGCTGCTACAGACTCCATTTTCTTCTTTTACCTCCAGTCTTCAGCCTGCCTTGTTTCCAGCTTTGGATGGAACTTTGCTACTCTGGGAACTCTGGACTAAGGTGCTGACCCACCCCTAAATGGGGTGCATCCAAAGACTTTGATTTGAACCTGCAGTTATTCTACCTTTGCTGCAAGCCTGAACTAAGAGATGTGCCATTACTGCATGTAATAGATTTCTTTTAACCATTCTTAACCCTCACCTATACCTTTTTTTCTTGTACAATAAACCTTTAGATTTTAGATTCTAAAGGATTGGCTACAGCGTGATTTGTGGTAAGATCTGATTTGTATATTGACCTGGGTCTGGGGCCTGATTCTTTGGAATTGGGGAGAACCGTTTTCTTTATTTGGGGTATTGGTTTTCATAACCATTGATCCCCAGGACAGGTGGCTGCTGGTGGTGATACTGGAAATCTGGAGTGTCTTAAGGGGATTGCTTGTGTGACTTGTGGTTAGCCAGTGGGGTGAGACCAAAGTCTTTTCTGTTTAGCTGGTTTGGTTTGCCTTAGTGTGAAGAAACACCAGCTTTGGGCTGTAGATGCCCCTTTGGAAGCAATCTGTCCTGATCTGACACTCACAGTTGGATCCCACCAGGAACAGCACCGTCACACCTAGGTTCACCCACACAAGACATAGAGTTTTGCCATCTCCGCCTGGACTGTCCTGAGGGTCTTCTCCTGATGGAGCCCTTCTGGGGTTCTGGGGCTGTTCCAGAGGATGGGGGAGGAGGTGAAGTATGGGGGAAGAAGTGGGATACTTTTCAGCATCTTATAACTCTGGTACCGTATAACTTATAACCAGTACCTCCTAGGCAGGAAGGCCCAGCACAAGGACTGCTTGGGAACAGGGGTGCTGGAACAATTTGCATAGCGGGGGTGCTGAGAGCCATTAAACCACTTCAAGCCAGGCAGCAACCCCAGCACCTTGAGTTCTAGCACCTGTGCTTGGGAAGCAGGAACCCTGGGAGCTGCCAGCTTGAGGAATGAGTTGCGGAGGTACCAGTTCATGTCTGGGAACCCCAGGTTTGATCCCATTGTCCCTGCCAGCTCTCCCTGGCTCTGACTTGCCTCCTCCCTGCTCCAAACTCCCCTCCAGTAGTGCTAGAAACAGAAAGTGGCTTGTTCGGGAGATATACCAACCCCGGGACATCTATCTAAGATGAGATGCTGTCAAGCTCCCCTGATTCTCCAGAAGTTGATTATCTCATGGAAACCTCTGATTTTGCCAAACCCTAAATCTCCCCATATCCCATAAAGGAACCTGTTCCGTCACCTGAAGATGCCACGGCACAGACTGGCCGACAAACGCACTGATGGATGGATGGCTCACGGGCTTGCCAGCTTTTGCTTCCTTGGCCTCTGCTCTGTTTGCCTTGGCAGCTGTGCGCTGTCATCCCGTCAGCCATCTCCTGCGTGAAGAGACGGGAAAGCCACAGGATGTTACTGCGAGTCTAACATTTAAACGACTCCTGTCAGGGGCTGATGGATCTGATGCTGGGCAAAGAGTGAGCACTAGGGAAAGGCCAAGGGAAGAGAGCAAAACCAGATGCCCTAGGAGCAGTTAGGAGAGTTAAATCTGTTGAGCAGGGCCAAGCAACAATCAAGGCAGGATGGGCTCACACCCAGAAAACAGCTGCTGGGGATATTGCCACCAGATAGACAGTTGGCTTGCTTTCCATGGGAGTGAAGCTAATGGGGGAATGGTGTCTGAGGAAAATCTCTGACAGTGTGACCAACAAGGCCATGGGATAGTAACACCCATCCTGTTGCTTTGACAGCTGGCACCAGTGTCCTGTTCTGACACCAGAGACGTCTGAAGGTCCAGAAACTATTTTTGAAAATAAAAAAATATATACATGTGACTGTTCCCTAGCATGTGAGGGGGGACTGGGGCTTGGGTCTGCAGCGAGGGGTGGGGTGTCATGGGGAAGGGGATAAATGGGGATGGGAAGAGGGGCTGGAGAGCACAGTAAGTGGAAGGGGAGGGATTAGGGGGATGAGGGGAGCAGAGGGGAGGGTTGGAGAATCTATGGAATCTATCTATCTATAGCAGAGGAAGTTGGGGGGCCTTGAGATGGGGCTTTCAGCCTGGAATCTCCCCTTCCATGTGTGATCTGAGGGAGCCCCACTGCTCTGCTGGACTCTGAGCCCCTCTCTCAGCCCCTCCATGTGAGCTGGGATCTGGGGTGGAGGGACTGAAAACAATGCAGATTTAAAAATTTGAAATCTAGAAAATGAATAGTTTAGATACATGTTCCCCTGTGTCGGATGAGGAATTGCTCAGTGTGTGTGGGAGGGGCCTAGTTTGGAGGAGGGACGGACTGGGTAGGTCTGGGGCATGGCTGGGAAACCTCAGTGAAGCAGGGGCAGGAGTCCCAGCTGTGGGGGACAGTGGGAATGAGAAGTCCAGCTCAGGGTGCAGTTCAGGCTGTGTAACCTAGGTAGTGCACGGCCCTACAATAGGTGGCTCCCTGTGCCATGTGCATGCCGCTGCACAGGGCAGCAGACAGCGAGGGGCAGCTTCTTACCTGTTACTGGCTTTTGACATAGTGGGGTGGGAAGGGCCGGGGGAGCTGGAAGTGTTGGTGGGGGGCTTACATGTTGTGGGGAATGGCAGCGTGGGGGAGGGGGGAGAAGGAGGGAGACACACCTGTCTTCTCTCGCATATTTAAAGTTACCGTAATCCTAATGTAATAAAACTGCCAAGATTTGGGGATTTAGACCACAGGTGAGATTTTCCTTCGCCAGCTACACATTGCAAACAAGTCACAGCATGAGCATTATGCCTGTCTCACTAGAGCAAACTGTACAAGAGCACTGAGGAATCACATAGCAACCAGGAGGCCTACTGGAAAGACCTCTGGATTGGGACTATTCCTAGCTCTGCCATTGGCCTGCTGGGTGACCTTGTGCAAGTCACTTCATCTCTCTGTGCCTCAGTCTCCCCATCAGCAAAACTGCCTAGAATGGACTAGGGTGCAGAACCTTCTGCTGAGGTTCTGGCAGGTCTTTTCCTCACACCCACTCACTCACGCACATCCCTTCCATGACCCCACAATGTCACAAGACTTTCCATTCACCTTCCTCCTGACACTGGCCTAGATGCCCACAGGCTTCAAAAAAGAGCTAGATAAATTCATGGAGGATAGGTCCATCTATGGCTATTAGCCAGAATGGGCAGGGATGGTGTCCCTCGCCTCTGTTTGCCAGAAGCTGGGCATGGGCGACGGGGAGTGGATCACTTGATGATTACCTGTTTGTTCGTTCCACCTAGGGCACCTGGCATTGGCCACTGTCAGGAGACAGGGTACTGGGCTAGATGGATCTTTGGTCTGACCTAGTATGCTCATTCTTATGTTCTCTGCTATGTGTCCCCATCTGGTGTTTAGAACCTTTGACCCTATTCCTGGCCCTATTTTTTCATTTTGTGTGTCCCATAATTTGTTGCATTCTGTACCCCTCCCCTCAGTTCAAGGGCCGGTCTTTTGTTTTGGGATCCTGGACTAGGGTGTTAGTTAGTCCTCTTCGCTCCTAGTGGAGCATAAGGCGCCAATCATTCTTCTCCATTCGACTTGATCTTGGGCTAACCAGTAGATTTCATCCCAGGTCTTTCCCATATTTTTCATTTCGCCTTTGATAGTTCTTCACCATGTTCCCAGCAGTCTGCCTCTCCTTCTTTTTCCCTGTGGTGTCCATCTAAGAGCAGTGTGAGGATGTCTGGTACTATCCATTCTCAACACGTGCCCCAACCATCTCCATCTTCGTTGTTTTGCCTCATCCACTACGTTGTTAATGCCTGTTAGTTGGCTCACTTCTCTATTGGTGACACGTTGCGGCCAGTGTATGTTAAGAATGCGCCTAAGACACCTTCCTTCAAAACCCCGGCGTCGACTTTCTATCTTCTTGTTGGTCCTCCACGTTTCCGCCGCATAGAGCAATACAGAGCGGACATTCAACCTGTAGATCTTTACTTTAGTTTTAACTTGAAAGATTGATGACTTCCAGATGTTTTGAAGTCTGTTAAAAGCATTTGCTGCAAGACTAATTCGGTGGATATCTCTTTCTCAATGTTATCATCAGCTGATATGTAACTACCAAGATATTTGAAATCATTCACCTCTTCTAATTCCACGTCATGTAGGACTGTCTTCGCCAAGCTTGCTGTTTTTGCTTTCGTTATCTTGCTCCGCCATTGCTTGGTCCCATGCCCAAGATGTGAAAGGAGGAGGCTTTTGCGTCGGGCTAGCAACCCACCATGTAAAAAAACGAACGCTACAGAAACGTCAACCAAATCTTTGGACTAGGGTGACCAGACAGCAAATGTGAAAAATCGGGATGGGGTGGGGGGTAATAGGGGACTATATAAGAAAAAGGCCAAAAATCAGGACTGTCCATATAAAATCGGGACATTTGGTCACCCTATCCTGGACCCATGGCTGTGCAATAGCAACACAGATATGATTTAGACATTTCAGTGTTTGTGCTCCCAATGAAATCATTTTTTAAAAACACATTAGATTTTCGTATGTATTTTTCACCTGTCACTGCAGGGCAGTTAAAGGTGCCTTAAATTGGCATGTTGGAATTGAACATGTTTGGATTTCTTTTAGGGTTAAACTTAACTCTGAATGTTCTGAGTTTATAATATAAATAATAAAGTGAGTCATGCACTTTAATGCAGTTATCCTCACCAGCACCCCTTTTATTGTCCTTTCAGTTTTACATATTGGCAACAGAGGCTAGTCCAAGGCTAGTGCTCTAACCATTGGACTGTCTTTCCTCTCTCTAACATTATGGTCAGAGATAATTACGTCAGCTCTACTTTGTATTTTATCCTAAATTACAAATACAAAATTACTGAGAGCAGCAGCCACAGATTTCCCAGGTGCTGGTCACAGACTGTGGAACAAACTCTACCAGGAACTACAGACCATCCCAAACCTCCCCACTTTCCAGGTGCATGTCTTTGACCTGCTTTCTCTAACATAGACAGTGAGAATGTGTCTATATAGAGATTATTTAAAAAAAACCTCAAAACAAAACACTCCACTGCTCACACTTCTCCTCCTGGGGCATAGATGACTCCTGCCTCCCCATACTGGGGGGCACAATTTAAAGGGGAGGACATCGAATCATAGAATATCAGGGTTGGAGGGGACCTCGAGAGGTCATCTAGTCCGACCCCCTGCTCAAAGCAGGACCAATCCCCAACTAAATCATCCCAGCCAGGGCTTTGTCAAATCCTGACCTTAAAAACCTCTAAGGAAGGTGATTCCACCACCTCCCCAGGTAACCCATTCCAGTGCTTCACCACCTTCCTGGTGAAAAAGTTTTTCCTAATATCCAACCTAAACCTCCCCCTCTGCAACTTGAGACCATTACTCCTTGTTCTGTCATCTAGTACCACTGAGAACAGTCTAGATCCATCCTCTTTGGAACCCACTTTCAGGTAGTTTAAAGCAGCTATCAAATCTCCCCTCATTCTTCTCTTCTGTAGATTAAACAGTCCCAGTTCTCTCAGCCTCTCCTCATAAGTCATGCGCTCCAGGTCCCTAATCATTTTTGTTGCCCTTCTCCGGACTCTTTCCAATTTTTCCACATCTTTCTTGTAGTGTGGGCCCCAAAACTGGACACAGTACTCCAGATGAGGCCACACCAATGTCAAATAGAGGGGAACAATCACGTCCCTTGATCTGCTGGCAATGCCCCTACTTATACAGCCCAAAATGCCATTAGCCTTCTTGGCAACAAGGGCACACTGTTGACTCATATCCAGCTTTCAGGGAGCACAGATCCAGCATACCTATGCTCCCTGAAACACATCCCAGGCAAGGGGCAATGTTGCAATCCATGATGGGCTGCACCAGCTCCTCTGAGGCTCCCCTGCTGGAGGTCTTGCAGTCCTATCACGCCCCATCACACACAGGAAAGGAGCAGGGAAGGTGGCTCCTCCAAGCCTGCCTAGAAATTTGCTGGGAAGCAGCCAATGAGAGTGCAGTGGGCCCAGTTAAAAGGAGCTGCAGGGTCTGAGCTGGGTAATTCCTGGCTGGGGCCAGAAGTTCTAGGATAGAGGCACAATCTAGGCAAGGAGGCTGGGGCAGAGACCCTGATCAAACCGGAAACCCAAGGACTGTAACCCTGAGCTAACAGGAAGATGATGGGACAAAGTGGGAAGCAGCCCAGGGAATGTAGTGGCGGCAGCAGCAGCTAATAAAGAAAGCAGCAGCTGGCTGCTACTTGAAGGTCCCTGGTTTGGGACCTGGAGTTATGGGCTGGCCTGAGTCCCCGTACTGGCAAAATGGCCAAAGCCTGAGAAGGGGACAAGTTTTCCTTTTGGAGCCCGATAAAGGGGCTAGAGTTTAAACAGGCCCTGAGATGGGGCTGAAGGCCCATGAGAGGACCAATCGTTGTTGGACGATGTGGCCCCGGAAGGGGTTCCTTTTTGCATTTAGACTGTGTGTGGCTTAGCCGGAGAGCTGAGCCACTGAAAACCCACCTATGAAGGCAGCAGCGGACAGGGGGTGTCGGGAGCAGAGAGCATGCTGGTTCACACCCAATCGACTGGAGTCGTTCATGAGAGGTGATTGTTCCTGTCACACCAACTCTTGTGATTGCTTTTTTATGGCGAATCTCCCAAAATTAAAAGCTCCAGCTGCTGGAGTCCGGGGGAACAGATTCTTCCTAAAAGTGTGTGGGGTGGGAGACACGAAGCCCTGCCTCTCTGTGGCCCTTGCCCCTCCTCTTCCCCCAGAGGCCTTGCCCCCGACCAAGCCAAAGCTAGGCAGGGGAGTCTGGGCCTCTCCCCTGCCTGGAGTGGTGGGGACCAAGAGCAACCCCTGGCCTGTGTCCCCACCCCCTGCCCAGGGCAGGTGGAAGGTCTGCAGCTCCCTGTGTGGCTCTTACCCTGACCCACCTCTAGCTTCTGTCCTGGCCTGGGGATGGGTCCTTGGGCCAAAGAGGCACAGCTGGGCCTTCGTAAGAGCTGCATGGTCAACTATGGGAAGCTGCCAACCCTCCATCTATCCTGGATGGGGAGTCCTGGGATCAGACATGGGCTGCTCTTGGACCCTTCCCTGGGCAGGTGGAGGGTCTGTGACACTCCACAGCTGTTCAGGCTCTCCGGGTTGCTCTTACCCAGGCCAGGCTTCAGACCAGTTTCCAGGCTGGCTGAAGGGCAGAGCCTCAGGAGGAAGAGGAGGGGCAAGCCCAGGCCTGTGGAGAAAACAGGCCCATCCAGTTTCAAAAGTCCATGAAGTACAGTATTGTGTATACAACCCTGTACAGTATTCGGCCTTTTAGCTAAGATCAACTGTTGTATATATAAATGTATAATGAGTAATGTACAGTACATAATAAAGAGTACATATGCAAAATATAATGTTACAGTATCTTTAATAACATACGAGAGAGAGAGAGAGAGAGAGAAGAATAAAAAATGAAAACAGTACAGTACTGCAAACCTGAACAGTCACCATTCATCCTGGATGTTCTTGCTAGTCTTGTACACACTCCAATGATTAGTCACCCTCTTCCCCTGACAACATTATTGGGGGGGTTGTCAGGGCTTGATGTCTATCCAGGAGACGATGGGCATCGTAGACGAAGTGGTTGGCTCTGGTTCAGCTCGAGAAGTTGATCATGTAGGCTCATCTGCTGCTGTTTATTTTTTCTTGAAAAACAACTTGATTGGCAACTGTCACTGTTGTCTCTTGAGCTCCTCAAACATTTCTTGGTACGGTCTCAAATCATCCGTAATACTACGTGTGATTTTTGAGGCTTCGTTCCGTAGAGGGATCGTATTCAAAAATTAAATCATTCAAGTGTTTCGCTGCTTGGAATGCTTCAGCAAATTTATGAAGATTCCAACTTGCTGGCTCCTCCTGTTCCTTGTCATCATCTTTGTCTTCTGTAGACGATTTTATCGGTTCCTCTAACTCTTCATTGGTCAATGTTTCTCAATGGCCCTCAGTTAATTCCTCAATTTCTTCCTGGAGGATGTTGACGAAGTCATCACCACCCACTTGCCTGGCCATCTGAACAATGTGTTTCACTTCTTTGTCAAGGGTCGGGAACCCATAAAATCATTCACACATTCTTTCCATAGGTTTCGCCAACGTGCATTGACTGTTTCAGGCTTGATTGCATCCATTACCTGTTTAATATAAGTGATGCAATCAGCAATGTTGAAGGACTTCCAACACTCCATCACATTAAGATTGGGATCAGCATCCATAGTACTAAGTATCTGTGAGAACGTAAGCCTGGCTCCTTGGTCGAGAGGTTGGAGAATGGAGGTGGTATTGGAGACGAGAAAGACAACTTCAACGTCATTGTGCACAAACCAGAATGCCTCCGGGTGGCCAGGAGCATTGTCTATGATCAGCAACGCTTTAAAGTCAAGTTCTTTCTCTTCAAGGTACCGCTTGACCTCCAGAATGAAACACTTGTGGAATCAATCCAGAAATAATGCTGCTGTCACCCAAGCTTTTTTATTTGATTGCCAGAATACAGGTAAGAGATTTTTGTTGTTGCTTTTTAGAGCATGGGGATTTGCAGCCCTGTAGAGCAAGCCTGGCTTTATTAAATGCCCAGCCGCATTGGCACAAAGCAAGAGTCACGTGGTCTTTAGCTGCTTTGCAGCCAGGGGCTTGTCTTTCTGATTTCGAAATGTAAGTACAGTTGGGCATTTTTTTCCCAGAAGAGCCCAGTGTCGTCAGCATTAAAAACTTATTCTGGAAGATAGCTCTTTTCTTCTGTGATTGGTTTTTAACTGTTCGGGGTAGGCTTTTGCTGCCTCTTCATTGGCAGATGCAGCTTCACCAGTAGTCTGCACATTTTTGAGGTTGAAGCGGTTCCTAAAACTGTTAAGCCAACCTTGGCTGGCTTTGAATTCCTTCTTATCAGAAGGCTGTCCCTCTTCGGCGGGAGGTTTGAACAGCGCATAGATGCTAAGAGCCTTTTCTCTCAACATGCTGCCATTGATAGGCACACATTTATGGTTCATGTCTTCCAGCCATAAGTTTAATGCCTTTTCAGTCTTCACTAAAGTCTTATCACACACTTGGCTCGTCACTTTAGCAGTTACTGGAGCACTTGAGGCCACGGCTTGATTAATTTCTTTCTCTCAAATCTTGATGGCATGGATGCTAGATTTGTTGCGGTCATATTTATGCTCTATATTGGAGACCGACAGACCGTCTCTCAATCAGTCCAACACACCCAATTTTTCCTCCAGCGTTGGAACAGATCGCTGTTTCTTCAGTTGAGCACCGGATGAAGTAGGTGGCTTGCATTTAGGGGCCATGTTACAGTATACAAAAAATACATACGGTATTTTTAAACACTACTGTATGGTACAAGTACAGTAGAATCATACTTAGCACGGCGAGATGTGCACAGTATGTGAGGCACACGGGAACTGAGTACTGTAGTGGGAACAGCAGATTCGCATCTCCCATCTCACGCTCACTCTGGGTCATACAGTCATTGAGTGGAGTGGCTGGAGGAATTGCCCGCACTATTTAAACTTTGTTTTTTTTGCCGGGCGCGCATAGCTGAATTAGTGCATGTTAAATGTGCATATGATGCGACTCCCCTGTATTTTTAAAACCTCGTGATTGTTAAGCCAGGCTCATGTCTGGGGCCCTGACTCTGATTTCTCAATGAGTGGGGTTGGCAATCCTGGGAGGGCCATGTCTGCATGCCTGTCAAGCTCCATTTATGCTCTCCTTTGATGCCGTAAGGGGTACACAGGTCTTGCATGGTGCTTCTGTCTAGGGCAGATGTCCCCCTCTGTGACTTATGTGCGTGCCCAGCCATGGTGGTTTGCAACACAGCTGAGTTCAGTGCTGTTGAAAGCACAGCCCCATGTGTCACTGTAAACAGGCTTTAATCCAGGGGAAAGCAACCTATGGCATGCATGCATGCTGATTTTCAGTGGCACTCACACTGGCCACCAGTCTGGGGGGCTCTGCATTTCAATTTAATTTCAAATGAAGTTTCATAAACATTTTAAAAACCTTTATTTACTTTATATACAACAATAGTTTAGTTCTATATTATAGACTTATAGAACGAGACCGTCTAAAAACATTAAAATGTATTACTGGCAAGCGAAACCTTAAATTAGAGTGAATAAATGAAGACTCGGCACACCACTTCTGAAAGGTTGCCAACCCCTGCAATCAGTCGCCTCAGACACCAACTCCCTGAACGCTGACTTAACTGAACAGTCACCATTTGGGCTGAATTATACCTCCCTTATTTCGGGTGGGGACCCCTCTGAAGTTCTTGGCAACACTTTGCAAGCGTCAATGTGCGTTAGCATGAGGATTGCATGGTTTCAACCCCCCTGCTGTTTTGTCATATCTTACTGCACAAACCAGCTGATATCCTCTTATCTTTGGCCACCCTTGCTCCTGTGTTCAATCTCTTTCCTGCCCACGTGGTTCCTGTCATGGGCGTGAAAGCTGGTTGAATTGAGCTCTGGAACAATTTTCCCAGGAATGTGCTGGTATCTCCATGACTGGCCATTTTGATGTCAAGACTGGCTGTTTTTCTAAGATCTGTTCTAGATTAACTAAGTATTAATTCAGGGCAGTCCCAGGTGATCCTGGAGATCAGACTGGATGATCCTAGTGGTCATGTCTGGCTGTGGAATCTATGAAAAATAGCAAAGTGTTTTTGCAGAATGTTTATCCTAAAATTATCGGGGTTCTCCCAGTACCCCCTTTATTTCCTCCTTTCTCCCCACAGGGTATAAAAGGCCTTCTGTCCTTATGCTGGGGGAGATGTTGCTGAGAGTTTTCTGCCTAGGAACAGGCTTGGCCAGGTCAGGCTGATCCTGTCAAAAGGAAAGGAGCTGAAAGCAAAATCCTGGGAGGCAGACTGAAGAACTGAGTGAAGGACAGCTTGGGAACCCTATCTGAAGAGAATTGAACCCAGGAGGACAAAGGGAGATGTTCTCCTAGACTCTGCTGTGGGGCTGCTGTGCCAAGAGTTTTCTGTGTTCCTGGAAGGGGGAGGTTTTGGGTCAGAGGGTTAAACTACCCAACCTACAGGGGAAACTGAGGCATTCATAGATTCATAGAATCAAAGAATATCAGGGTTGGAAGGGACCTCAGGAGGTCATATAGTCCAACCCCCTGCTCAGAGCAGGACCAATCCCCAATTAAATCATCCCAGCCAGGGCTTTGTCAAGCCTAACCTTAAAAACCTCTAAGGAAGGAGATTCCACCACCTCCCTAGGTAACCCATTCCAGTGCTTCACCACTCTCCTAGTGAACAAGTTTTTTCTAATATCCTATCTAAACCTTCCCAATTGCTCCTTGTTCTGTCATCTGGTACCACTGAGAACAGTCTAGATCCATCCTCTTTAGAAAGCAGCTATCAAATCCCCCCTCAGTCTTCTCTTCTGTAGACTAAACAATCCCAGTTCACTCTGCCTCTCCTCATAAGTCATGCGCTCCAGGCCCCTAATCATTTTTGTTGCCCTTCCTGAAGACAAGAGGGCAAGTGGCATTGTCACACTACCTTTTTTCCCCCCATTTTGCCACTGAAAATGTGGGAGGGGAAAACTGTAATTTGGGGAGGGGGTGTTAACTTTGTGGGGGGGGGAAACAACTTTTTGGAAAATAAATTTTCCCCTAAAAAGGCTTTTTTTCAGTTTTTCTACAGAGAAATTTGTGTTTGGAAAAATGCTGAGTAGCTCAAATGTACGTCATGGCCACATTTGCTGCCTGCCTGGGGGAGAAAAAAAACCAGCCACTGTTTTAATGAACCAACTGAGCAAAACAAACCCTTGTTGAGCCTGATGATGATGAATCACTGGTCCCAGGAAAGCAAAGCACAGGGCTTGCAATGTCTTATTGCATCTCTCTGAGCGACAAGAGGGTGAGATCGAGCTTGGAGGATTTATATCTGATGAGAGACTTTTCCTGCAACGTGCTGGAATATGAACTCCTTATTCTGTGACTTCCTCAGCCCTAGACACACTGAAGCCAACAGATGGCTAACCCCAGTGATGGACAAGTTAGCAGCAGCATTCTGGTTTGACCAGGAGAAGGACCTGTTGCAGATTAGAGGGTAAATTGGTAACGTGTCCTGTTAATGAGCTCGGTGCCCCTGATTTCCTCTCCCTTCCATTTACCCTGGGACATGGGCTGCTTGAATGTGTTGCTGTGACCTCTTTGAGGGTCAGAGGTTGAATTGTAGGAAAGACTTTCTAACTCTCAGGGCAGTCCAGTTCCAGAAGAAGGGAGGTTGTGGAATCCCCATCAGTGGAGGGCTTTAAAGAGCAGGTTGGACAAACGTCTCTCAGCGCTGATCTAGGTTGACTTGGTCCTACCTCAGCAGAGGGGACTGGATGATGTGACTTTTCAAGGTCCTTCCAGCCCTGCATTGCTAGGATTTGTTGATCAATTGGAAACAGAGCCCGAGTTTCCTCTCAGACTCAGGAACCAAATACAATGGCTGATTTTGGCCAATAGGTTCCTCACAGGCCTTCCGCTCTGACTTCTGCTTGCTCCACTGAGTTCAGCAGCTGGTCCGGTGAGCTCCAGAGTTGCATGGAGCTGCCTGTTCCCTACCCCAACGTTCTCCCATGTGCCCAGACCAGCTTACTCTGACCTTTCATACATGGCACTGCTTGCTCCCTGCATCGGACCCCAAGCATCTTGGCCAGCCCCAGCAGTTGCTACCCTGTGAGCTGCTGTTTTAGGATTTCCCTCCCCACTGTGATTTGTCCCCTGGCTCAGACAGATCTCTAACTTCCCCACAAGTTTGTACAGCAAGTCTGTCAGATCCACCCCCCCAAAGGTCGATCGGGCCGGGTCCTGTAGACATTTCAGAGCAGCCGCTCCTCCCAGGCACTGCCAGACGAACTGGGCTGGTTCTGGCCAGACACTGGGGAGGCAGGGGAGATGGGGGCGGGGGAGGGGTGAAGGGGACCCCCCCAGGGGACAATTCTCTAAAGCAGCTATGGGGTGGGGAGGAGGAGTGATTTGCACAGACCTGGACACTCCTCTCCCACAACTGCCTCCTGAGGCAAGGCCTGATGCCCTGCTTTCTCTCTGCCATGCCAGGCAAGGCAGGGTTGCCATGTCCCCTCCATTCCTGGGCCAGCTCAGCCTCTCTCAGATTTCCTCCACCCCCCCCCCCCCAGGAAGTTCCCCTTCTTTTCACACAATCCTTGTCCTTCCCCCAGTCTCTGCCCCCACTTTGTCCCCAATTTCCAGCTCCTCCCGTGTCCCTAACATCATCCGTCCTGTCCCTGGGGACACCTCCCCCCACTCTGTCTGGCTCATGGGAGCTGTGCAATGGTTCTTCAGAGGGCGGCTCCAGCAGAGGGTTCCATCACCAGGTCAGACAGGGCCCCTTGGCTGTGACCTTTCCCCAGCCTGCATTGGTTAGGGCAGAGGCTGCTCAGTGCCTGGTGATGGGAGCAGAGGAGATGCTGGGGGCAGCAGGGGCAGCACTGCACCCCCGGCCAGCGGCTGCTCAGGGGGAGGAAGGCGGGTTTGGAAATCAACCTGTCTGTGCCCCAGCTTATTCCTCCATTCCCAGCCTTCTCTCCAGTGCTGGGCCTCACCCCTAGAGGTCCTTGGGGATGCTGCTGCCACTGACTGCTGCCCCTAGTTCGTGTGGCCATGGGGGGATCCGCCGCAGTTGGTTGGAAGTTGCCCTGGGACTCGATGCCAGTGATAGGGATAGGAGGAGTGTTCCCTAAGCAGACTGGACCCCGGGGGGGGGGGGGATTTGCTGACAGCTGGATGCCTCATTTCAGTCTCTATCCAGGACCTGGCACCCTCCTTTCCCAGTGCAGAGGGGCCGGTGTCATGCTGGGGTTCAGTTCCCCACACAGCAAACCCCATCAGCCAGTGGTTACCCAAAGCTGCCCATGGCAGTAACTGTATCTACCCCTTCCCCCCTCACTCGCTGCTGACTGAGCAGGCCACAACATTCATAGAATATCAGGGTTGGAAGGGACCTCAGGAGGTCATCTAGTTCAGCCCCCTGCTCAAACCAGGACCAATCCCCAACTAAATCATCCAACAGATTTTTGCCCCATATCCCCAAATGGCCCCCTCAGGGATTGAGCTCACAACCCTGGGTTTAGCAGGCCAATCCTCAAACCACTGAGCTGTCCCTCCCTCCTTAATTTGCTTAATTAAACACAAAAAGAGGTGAAGGGGGAGAGTTGAAAGGGGGGACAGACTTTTTTTCTCTTTTGAAACTTTCCAGTGACTTTTTTTTCTTTTTCATTTTCAAAAATCAGAAAAATGGAACCATTTTTAATGTGCAAAACATGATCAGGTGCCTAAGTCCAATCTATTTTAAAAAATTGCAGTGTAACGAACAGTTTGTAAACTTTGGGACTAAGGACATGTGTGGCTGGGCTAGCCTTAACTTAAACTCGTCTGTGTGTTGTATCCTGCCAGCAGTGGTGATGCGGAGTGTGTGTGGGCGGACATCAGATCTAGGCAATGCTAGAGGAGTAGGGGGAAGAGGTGTTGGGACAGAGATGAGGGCAGGACCTTGGACTGGGAGATGATGGGCAGAAGCCAGGCGTGTGAGGTGGAGGGTAGGTGTGGGCAGCGGAGCTGGGTCTGGAGCTGGGAAGGCAGGTGAGAGGACAGGGACAGGAGCTTGCAGTGGGGGTAGAGGAGCAGCAGAAAGGGGCACAGGGTGGTTGGCTGTTTACAAATACAGCTGGGTGGTGACATTTTTCAGCCAAAACTTTTTTTGGCAAACAATTCAGATTTGGTGACAGCAAAATGCTTCGTGAATTGGGATCAGTGTCACCAAATTGTTCATCTTGTGGGGGTGGGGTGCGTGTGAAGCAACAACAAAAAATGGAAATGTTCTCTTTTTCAGAATTTCTGATTGGAATGACTTTTTGTCTCAGATTTTTCTTTAATTTTATTTAAAAATGCCAAAAAAGCTCAAACTAGAAACAATTTTTTTTCCAGCCTCCTGAAAATCCCTCCAAACATTTTGTTTGGTTTGGTTTTTTTCAGAACTGCCAGTGAACCAGAAAGGCATCATTCTCCTAGCTCTAGTTACAGGCCAGTCCATTGTCTGCTCTCCTAAAGACAATTACAAAAAATTAGCCTCAGGAAATGTCTTTTCTCCAAGCTGACACAATGAGCAATAACATTGCCCTGGAGGAGCCAGGACAGGCCAACACAGGGAATGACTGACAGGAACATTGGGGGTTCCCAATCTTTGACTATCTCCCTCAAAAACAGTTCCTGGTAGGGGGGAGTCTCCACTATGAACATGTGGGTCTGTTCCCCCTTGTCCAACCTGGGGGCAGGATATATGGGGAATCCCTTTCCCCAGAGCCTGCTCTTGGCATCCCTCTTGGAGACCAAGGAGAGGAGCCAGACTGTTCTCATCCTTGTCTTTCCTGTGCCCTGCAGAGGCCTGAACCTGGATTGAGTCCACTGAAGGTGGGCGGGGGTAGGGGTGGGAATGACACCTTTTCAGAGTGTTGGGGTGCAGATCCTGGGGAACCAGGCTGCTGACTCAACACAGATATAACTGGGCTGGTGCCTGGGGACAAAAATGTCCATTTCACTCTGGCTGATACAGGCACTGTCCTGCCTGCCCCTTCCTTGACATTTCTTCTCTAGACCCTGATCTGCAAACTCACGTGTCAGGCTAGCTGACACACCAGTGAGTTCAGCCTATTGGAGTCAGTGGGATGACACACAGGGAGTCCAGTGAGCATATGCATAAGGGCTCATGGGATCAGGGCTCTTGTCCCTACACAAACACTGCCTGTGTGACAGATCAGGCTGCACAAATATAACCACCCCGACCCAAACCCATCTCTTTATAACTGAGGGACACACAGGGGGCGAGTAGGGTAGGGCAAAGATTTTGCTTGATATATGTAGCACCTTTTTCATTACTTCACTATGGACTTCCCAGTTTTTTAATGCCTGGGCTGGTGGTGGTTACACAATGTGATGGTTGTGCTGGAATACAGCTCAGATTACAAGGTCACAGCCTGCAATAAGTCCACATAAATCACATCAGCTGCCTTTGATCACTACTCTGTTCACTCTGTTTTCTAGCAAGTTGGAGAAACTTTATTTTCCCCAATAGAAACTGTGCTGGGTTGGCTCTGCCTCCTGCTCCTCTGTCTCTGCTGCTCAAATTATCATTTCAATTAATTTACCTGCTACTGGAGTGAGGTTTAACTGGGCCGTAACTCGTAGGAACACCATAGCACCACAATGCTGGTGACCCTCATCTTTGGGTAGTGCAGATGAGTTGAGTAGTAGATGGCATCTTGTTTTGTTAGTAACTGTGGTGAAGACTGAAGCACAGATGGCCTGCGGTGTCCTCCTCATGGATCAGTCCTGCTTGTCCAGCAGACCTAGCAGGCTTCCTCCTTCTGACATGCTTAAAAAGTTCATTTTTAATTGGAGCAGCCCATTCCCTATCTTCTCAATGACCTTCCCGACAGGCAGGACTGTGGGGAAGCTAGACAAGATGGTAACAAGAGGCTTTTTTTGGGACATCACTGACCTTCCTCATATCACATCCTGCCTGCTCAGAAGGCATCCATCATTTCTTGGGCATGGAACCAGGGCCTTGCCAAGAGGTCACTAACCCACTGCCCAAGGGGTGGGTTTGAGACCACTACTCACCTACTTGGAGTCGGGCAAGAGAGAACCCCATCCCGCACTGATACAGTCATGCCACTGGGGGGCCAGACCGAAAAGCGGCTCCGTGGGTGGAGGGGACCATCTCAGGCTGCAGATAGTCCACCCTAGCATAGCCGTGCCCAGCCCAAAGCAACTCTTCACCTTTATGACGGAAGACAACAGGAACAGCTTTCTTGGCCTGTATGAGCAGGTGTGACTATGTCCACATGGAGTCCCCAATTAGACTCTCAGCCTCCTGTGATGCTCCTGTGTCCTGCCCAGCTGCTTCACTTCTCCCAAGTCACCAATAACACAGTCTGCAAGGACTAGATGGACCAGTGGGTCTCTTTGGTATCTCGTGCTGCTGGACCGCAGATGACAATACAGCTCCGCCAGATCGTCACAAGAATTAACTATGGTAGGATGCACAGAACCTTCCCCATCTCTGCGGGAGTCACTCTGGGGCCAGACTGTGAAGGGCCATCCAAACATGGCCTCCACCTCTAGCTCTCTGGATGGCTGACTACACAAGATGGAGATCCAGCCATGGCCAAAAGGACTTCCTGACCAAGAGGAAGCCAAGCCACTGCTTCCCTGTATGATGGATTCTTCCCATGTTTACCTGAGACAGGAGAGAAGAAGCTTCAGCCTCCGTAAACTCCTGGGCCCAGGGAGATGGAACTGTCACCTATACAGGGTTTTAGTCTCTCACTGTCATGAGCCTGGCAAAGGGGTGCAGATTCTGTGTCTCTGCATCCAGAGCAGGCTGGGAAGAGGCGGAGCAGCAGGGAGTGCAGATTGGACATGGGAATTCCAGGTATTTTTCAGGTTGCTGAACTAAAAGCAGCCTACCCAACCTTCAGCCTGACACCCAGGGTACAAAGCCTGATGTGAAGGGCCCTCCACCCTGAGAGCATGAGTACATAGAGCTGGGGGTGCGCAGATCTGAGGCTGGGAAGGTACAGCACAGGAGTGGAATGAGCTCCAGAGCAGGAGATAAAACCACACAGCCTCCCAGGTGACTCTCTGTTGACCCTTTAAATGCCTCCTTTGCAAAATTTCCCACCCTAGAGGGGTCAGTCAGAATCTGCTGATAGCAGGACCCTTCATGGGGCGGTTACTGCCCTGTAGTGATTAGCTTTGGAAACAGGTTTTTAATGAATTTTAGGAGCCCTCTCAAACTGCCTGCATCATCAGGACCAGGCTGGTCCTGGAGAACCCACCACCTCTGTTTGTGCCCCCCTATAAGGAGCAATTAGCCTATCCTTGGTGACTCCCATGGGAGAGGAACAGCAGAGAGAGCATAAGTGACCCAATGAGCTCTTAATGACCCAGCCTCTTGCCTCACTCCAGCAGAGAGGATGCTCTGTCATCTTCCCAAAGAGCTATGAGATTTCTGCATGGGGAATGGCGATGTCTCTGCTCTGACAGCTCCAGCAATGAGTGTGTCCCCGAGAGACATGCACAGCTTGCAGGGACAGTGGGTGGGATTGCGGGGAGTGCAAAGCCCCATGGGTGAGAGATCATGGATGGGAACTTGGAATGGGGAGGAACTAAAATACAATGGGACATAGGAATCAGTAGTGCAGAGGTTCTCAGTTGGAAGGGTGCAACTGTCCTGCCCTTCCCATAGTGGATGGGAGGGGAGGGCTAGCTGGATCCAGGGCCGGCGACAGGGGGGTACTACGGGTACAGCTGTACCGGGCCACGGACTTCAAGGGGGCCCTGAAGTCCGGGGCCCGGTATGCAGCTGTACCCCCTGGTCGCCGGGGCTGTGAGCAAGGCGCGGCTCCCAGCAGCCGCTGCAGTGCTCACCAGTCCCCTCCCCCGGCACCCAGCAGCCTCCCCCGCCCCTCTTTGCTTCTCCCAGCCGGCCACACGGCCGCAGCGCATGCGGGGGTTGGGGCCCGCGGGAGGTAGGAGACCGGCGGGGGGGCGGGCACGGGCGGTGGGAGACTGGGGGGGGCCGCGGGCGGCGGGAGACCGGCGGGGGGGGGCACGGGCGGCGGGAGACTGGGGGGGGCGCGGGCGGCGGGAGACCGGCGGGGGGGGGGCACGGGCGCCGGGAGACTGGCAGGGGGGGGCCACGGGCGGCGGGAGACTGGCGGGGGGGGGGAACTCCGTGGGCGGCGGGAGACTGGCGGGGGGGGAACCCCGCGGGCGGCGGGAGATTGGGGGGGGGGGCGGCGGGAGACTGGCGGGGGGGCCCCGTACGATCTGCCGTACGGGGCCCCAAAATTCCTGTCGCCGGCCCTGGCTGGATCCCAGCTAAAAGGGTTGGAGGTAACTAGATCCCACCGGGAGGGTGTGGGGAGCAGGGACTAAGATAGCAGGGGCCTAATGATTGGGCTTGAGGGGCACTGACTGAGCTGTGTGTGAGAGCCAAGGACTGGAACAGTGGGGGCTGTAGGTTTTGGCAGAGGTGCCATGACAGTGAGGGAGCCCAAGTCTGGAGTAAGGGGAGGACTCTGGGTCAGCAGTGAGCTATCCAGCAGAGGGGAGGGAGCCCAGAGGTCTGGAGTCACAGGTGGGCATTGTGGCTAGGCTGGAGGCCTATTGGCCGAGCAGCTCGTGCAGATCTCAGGCCTGGCCTAGCAGAGAAGGCTGCGGGGCAGAACTAAGTGGCCAGATCTGCAGTGCTGGCACCCTCTGTAGTCCTGCATTGAGATGCTGACCACAGCCTCCAAGCTTCTGAGGCCAGCAGGGACCATGGGGACCATCAAGTACAGGGGTGGGCAAACTATGGCCCATGGGCCACATCCAGCCCATAGGACCATTCCACCCGGCCCGAGCTCCCAGCCAGGGAGGCTAGTACCCCTTCCCACCCCTGCTGTGCCCCCTTCCCCCACCACCTCAGATTGCTGCCAGCATTCTGGCCCGCTGCTCCTGGGCAGCGCTGCAGTGGCTGGCTCCCGCGGGGAGTGAGCTCCTGCCGCTCTGAGTGGTGTGGTAAGTGGGCAGGGCAGCAAGCTCCTGCGGAGCAGCATGTCTAGCTCTGGCGGGCCTCGTGTCCTCCAGACACACTACTCTGAGCAGCATGGTAAGGGAACAGGGGGTTGGATAAGGGGCAGGGAGTCAGGGAGGGCGGGGAACAGTCAGGGGACAGGGAGTGGTTGGATGGGATGCAGGTTATGGGAGGTGGGTTTCAGGGGATGGGAGGGTTGGATGGGAGTGCCGGAGGTCTGTCAGGGGACGGGGGTATAGATAGGGGTCAGGACAGTCAGGGGACAAGAAGCAGGGCGGTGTTGGGTAAGGGGTGGGGTTGGAGGCAGTTAGGGGCAGGGGGTCTCTGGAGGGAGCAGTCAGGGGACAAGGAGCAGGGGAACTTAGATAGGAGGTGGAGTCTCAGGGAGGGCAGTCAGGGAGTGGGAAGTGGGAGGGGTTCGGATAGGGGGTGGTGCCAGGCTGTTTGGGGAGGCACAGCCTTCCCTCCCCAGCCCTCCATACAGTTTTGCAACCCCAATGTGGCCTTCAGGCCAAAAAGTTTGCTCACCCCTGATCCAGTCCGTCCTCCTGTGTAATACGGACTGGAGAACTCCCCCGGGTGCCCAGCTGTTTGGTAGGCAGCTGTTCCACTGGCTGAACTAAAGACAGCCTCTGGCTGAGCCAGCCCAAGCAGCACTGTGCGGGCTTGACAGCATCCAGGTGACGCGGAGAGCTCCCCGCGTTGAACACACTGCCACAGCCCCCCTCCTGTCCCATTCACTGCAGTCAGACACCCCGGCAGAGCCATTGGGGCCATTATAGCCAGCATGTCTCGCAGGGGGGTAGAAGATGAAAGGTTTCAGCTGTGTGAAAAGTACACTGATTGCTCGGTACAGTCGGGCCCGTCAGACCCAGGCGTTTACTGGGCGAAGAGATGAAAAACACACAAGGATCTGCAACTGCCCTGCTTCCTCGGGGCGGGGGTGTCTTCCCGCTGTGATCCTCCATTGCTGGTGGGTTTGCCAGGTGCAGCCGGGAATAAGCAGTCCCAAGCGCTGATGGGACAGACTGCAGCTCGCTGTGCTGTGGCAATAGGGAGCAAACCCAGGTCCAAAACCTCCTCTGAGTTCCGACCGTCAGCTCTGACTATGACAGGAAAGGGGCCATGGCTGAGCAGCTCCTTTGCAGAGCTGCCCTTCTAGCGGCATAAGCTGCAGCATTTTATGAGGCATGTGACTGCTCCAGCCTGCCAGGATCACTGCGCTGTCACTAGTGTGGCCCCTCACTGCTCTCCTGAGTAGTTGGTTTTATGGAACAACAGTAAAATCCGCATGTGGCTAATCCCCACACGGGATAAGCGATGTTCCCACAGCCAGTGGGCGCCAGCCGGTCTGTGGTGATGTGACAGCAGAGGCTGGCATGATGTCAGTTACTAACCTGAAGTCCGGAAATGAGCAAAGTGTCCTGGGTGCTCCTGACCTTAAGATGCTGTGCACAGAAGGGGAGACCCTTCATGAGGCCATCACGCCCCCTGGACCCCATGCACCTATGGGCAGATCCACCCCGTCCTAATGCACAAGCCAACATTGCTGCTTTGGGAGAAGCAGACCACTCCCAGAGTAGAGCAGGTACAGGGTACTACCTCTCTGCCCCACCCAGGGTAGCATGGCATCACAGTGCCCCTTGCTCAGGGCAAAGCCCCCCCTGCAACCTTTAACCTGTTAATTCCCTTAGGAGCAAGCAAATATTTAGTCCTTTATAATAAGTTTCCCTACCACTAGTCAGGCTAGAGACATGCAGCTCCTTGGAACAGGTACCTCCCCTAAAGTGTCTCACTGCCTCCTATTCTGTAGTGGTCTGAGTCACAGGGGTATGTCTATGCACCAAAAACACCCCCGGGATGGCAAATTTCAGTCTCTGGGTCAACTGGCTTGCTGGGCTAGGCAGCGTAGCCACTTGGGTTGGACGCCTTGAACCCCTCCCCAGATTTCAGAGTCTGGTCTCCACCCCAAGCATTTGCTTTTAACCCTGCAGCATAAATTGGAGCCAGCCAGACTGGCTTCTGGGAGCTTTTTTTTTTTGTTTGGTTGTGTAGACATACACAGCCCAGCTAAGTAATTGGTCCTCATTGGCACATGGAGTTGGTGGAGCAGGGACCAGTTCTCCTGCATGCCAGGCCAGTACCCAAACCACTGGGCTGCCCCCATGGCTCTTGCTGGGTTTTCTGAATTTGGGGTGAAATGCCCCTTGTGCAGAGACAGCCCGAGGCCCGGGCACTGCTTAGCTAAGTGTGTAAGGGGCACATACAATGCCTAACTCTTGAGCTGGTGAATTTCACTCGTCTTCACCCTTGTCCAGCCTGGCCACTGCCTTTGTCTCCTCTATTGCATTTGTACGCACACCTATCTCAGTCTGTATGGTCTTTGGGGCGCTGACGGCATTTATTTCATGTCAGCGTCCCACCCTGTGACTTTGCAGTGCTTAAATATTAAACAGTAATAAGCCTGCGTTGGCATCTGCAGCAACTCATTAGACTAGTTTGTGTAGCCCACACTAGAAGTCTGTCCTCACTAGTGCCTGCGCCATAGAAGAGTTTAATCAGCCTCTTACAGGCGCTGATCCAGGTACTTTGTCCTTAGCCTGGTCAACAGAGGTTTGTAGATTCTGTGTTCCAGTTCTACTGTCAAGCCAAGGGGGGTGGTTACACAAGCGGCATGTTGTTGTGGGGACTAGTCTTCAGACAGTTTCCAAAGCCCTGTGTGGGCAAATTAATTCCTAGACACCCAGTTGTGTTGTTAAACCCAAATTAAGTCGGGTGCATGGGATTTTCAAGAGCACATGATGAAAATGTTTCCCCTATTAAAACAAACTTCAACCCCACTGCAGTCTCCAAGAACCTGTACACCCACCTCACTGTACATTACTCATCTCTTGCATGTTTCAAGGTTGAGATCCTCTTGTCTGGGCATCCAGCATTTGCATTCAGCAACAGACCAGATCCAGATGTTTGTAGAGGGGGCAGGGGCTTCTTGTGGGATGATGGAGAGTATCAGGCATTGTTTGTGTTAAACTGTGGCTGAGACTGTTACCTTCACAAAGAGATGGGCATGCTGAAGAAACACAGAATAATAATTCCTAGCTCTTTTCAGCAGTAGATCTCAGAGCACTTCACCCAGAAGGCTAGCATCCCCATTTCACTAATGGGGAAACTGAGGCAACAGGATTTGCTCACCGTCAATCAGAAAGCTAGTGGTAGAGCGGGGATTAGAACCCAGGTCTCTCAAGTCACAGGGATGACTCCATCCACAAGGCCACACTAGCTGACTCACAAGTCAAAAGTAAGGGGGATGTTAAATGAGATTTAGGATGGACATTAAACCCTCAAGCTTTGAAGCATAAATCAACCTGTAACGAACGGGGAGCTAGGAAGGAACTTGCCCTGGGGGAGGATATCCCATAAGTGCCTACTGCATGCTGGGCTGGCCTAGGTGGACCCAATGTCCAAAAATAAGGCTTTATTGTGTTTGCACAGAAGCCCCCTCCAGCAGCAACAGTGCTACTTTATTTGCTGTGCAACTCAATTGCTGCATAACCCAAGTGCGGGGTGGGGATGGCGGAGCGGTGTTTCATGGCCAGTCAGCTAGAGAAGGTCAGACAAAGATGAATCTGGTGGTATCTTCTGGGCTTTAACTTTATGACTGTAAGTAGCCCAGATAGGCTATCTCTGGTTACAGGCTGGGATTAAACATGGAACAAAACGTGGGGAGGCGCAGGCCCCTTTGAAGATGAATCCCATGGGAAAATGTTGCTTTGCACTACAGGAAGTGCTAATTGATTTAATGGCTGCAGAGTCAAAGAAAAAGCCATGGAAGCATAAACCTTCACCCTCCTCCTGACTGTGGTGGGGAAAGAAGCCATGAAATCACCTTTGCAGAGGAGGCTGAAAGAGACCAGGTGGGTGTTTGTACAGGAATCTGAAAAATAATGGGAAAGACAATAACATCTGAAGGGCATCAACTCCTCACTTGCGCTCAGCTCCACAGAGAGCAGATCCACATGGAACATCGCTTGAAAGTAAAACCTGTGCCTCTGAAGAGCTGAGTCACTGTAATGGAGGGTTTGTGGGGGCAGTTGATAACCTCAACTGGAAGCAGCAATAACCAGGACTGGCTCTATCTTTTTTGCCGCCCCAAGCAGCTCTGCAGCTCTTCTTTGGCGGAGCCACTGCAGGCGTGCCACCGAAAATGCCTGCGGCAGCTGTGCCAGAGAAGAGCACCACCCTGACTGAGCCCACAATGCCACCCCCTCCTCATAGACTTTAAGGTCAGAAGGGAGCATTATGATCATCTAGTCTGACCTCCTGCACAACGCAGACCACAGAAGTTTACCCACCCATTCCTGCAATAAACCTCTCACCTATATCTGAGCTACTGAAGTCCTCAAATCTTGGTTTAAGGACTTCAAAGTACAGAGAATCCTCCAGCAAGTGACCCATGTCCCCTGCTGCAGAGGAAGGCAAGAAACCTCCAGGGCCTCTGCCAATTTGCCCTGGAGGAAAATTCCTTTCCAACCCCAAATATGGCGATCAGCTGAACCCTGAGCATGTGGGCAAGACAAAATATATGGAGATATGCCTATCTCATAGAACTGGAAGGACCTTGAAAGGTCATTGAGTTCAGTCCTGTACCTACCCTAGCAGGACCAAGTACTGTCCCCTGACAGATTTTTTGCCCCAGAACAATAAATGGCCCCCTCAAGGACTGAGCTCACAACCCTGGGTTTAGCAGGCCAATGCTCAAACCACTAAGCGATCTCTCCCTCCCCTTAAAATTTTTGGGAGGGACCTCAGGAGATTATCTAGTCCAGGGGTCTCAAACATGCAGCCCGGCGGACACATGCAGCCCACAAAGCCCTTCCCTGCAGCCCGCGAAGCTCCCTGCCCCTGCACCACAATTAGCAGTTTCTGGGAGGGAGGGGCCAGAAGCAGAAGCTTCTCTGCTGCCTGCCTGGGCCACTGCCGATCCCCAGCTACCAGGTGCTGCTGCTACCCCTTCAATGAATGAGCTGGGGCGGCGCTTCCCAGGAGCCTGCTGCAGAGGGCTCCTGGGAAGCGCCGTCCCAGCTCATTCACTGAAGCGGTAGCAGCAGCACCTGGAAGCCAGGACTCAGCAGTGACCCAGCCAGGCAGCAGAGAAGCCTCCCCACACCCAGGTGAGTGCTGTTGCCCTGCAAGCAGCCAGGGGTGAGCCCGTTCCACAGCTCTCTAGCTGGCTGCAGCTGCCTGCCATGCCCCACTACCGGCATCTCCTGCAGAGGGTGCCGGGCTCGGGTAAGGGGTGGTGGGGAGGAGAGAAGGAGACGGGGGGCAGGCTGAAAGGAGACGGAGAGAGGAGATGGGGGAACAGGGAGGGGAAGCTTAGGGGTGGGAGGATATTGAAGCTGGAGGTGTGGGGGGCGATTTGGGGAATGGAGCAGGGTTGGGGGGAGATTTGGGGACAGGGCGCTGGTTACAAGGATGAGTGGGGGGACATTTGGAGATGGAGAACAGGGTTATGGCAGGTGAGTGGGGTGAGATTTAGGCATGGGGTACAGGGAGCTGAGTTACAGGGGTGAGTGGGTGGAGACTTGGGGACAGGGAGCAGGGTTATAAGGGTGAGTGGGGGAGATTTGGGAATGGAACACAGGGAGCTGGCTACAAGCATGAGTGGGGGGAGATTTGGGGAACAGGGAGCTGGGTTACAGGGGTAAGTGGGCATGGGGAACAGGGTTATGAGGATCAGTTTGGGAGAGAGACTTTATCAAATTATAATTGATATTAGGCTGAGATGGACTGAAATTTCTGTCAGATTTATCAGCATATTATATTTGAAAAAAGCTTGAATCATCTGAGGCTGGTAATTTCTTGTTAAATTAGATTTGTTTGCTTGTGTTTCCAGCTCTGGACTTCCTATATTGCTCTTGCTTTGTTTGCCAAACAGCTGTTGGCGCTGACTAGCACTTTCCAGGAGGGAGTGGGGAGCTGCGTGCTCAGAGGAGGAGGTGGGGCAGGGGAGGGACCTCATGGAAGGGGTGGAGTGGGGGCGGGACCGGGGGCAGCGAAGGGGGGGCGTGTCAGTGATGCGGCCCTCAGGCCAGTGCACTAGTCGTCATGCGGCCCTCATGGTCATTTGAGTTTGAGACCCCTGCACTAGCTTCATCTGCTTCCCTTGAATGCCCTCTTGGGAACAACCTGCACTTGAAAAAAACAGTTCCCTCTGGATAACCCCCTCCCTCCCTGTGAGGATCAGCAGCAGGGCAGAGCGATCAGTGTGCTGCCTTTTCCTGGCACGTGGCCGGCCTAAGCCAAAGTCGGCAGGCCTCTGTGACATGACTGATCCCCATCTATCTCCTATTGCTGCCATCACTAGTGTACTCCTGCCTCACACGCATCAGTGATTTTCTCCGCACAATGCTCGTTGAGATCAGCCAGCGCTAACCCCATTTAGAAGAGGGGATGAGAGTTTCAGGCTATTATTAATGATGATGATGATGATTTATATTATGATAGTGCCCAAGAGACCCAAGCGTGGCCAAGACCACACTGCGCCAGGTGCTGTACAAACACAGAACCAAGTGATGGCTCCTGCCTCAGAGATCTGCCAAGTGTAGGACAAGAGATCACAGGAAGCAGGGAGCATGATGGGGAATGGTTTCAGCACTCCAGCACCATTGTCAAGGTTGCACAGCAAGTCTGTAACAGAGCTGAACCCACATCCCCTGATTCCCAGGCTTGCTGTGACCACACACCGTCCTTCCCACACACACACACGCGCAGGCTGCAGGAGGAAGGTTTTGGTCACGGGTGTCTACAAGTTCTCGGCCAAACCTCTGTGGTGCTGCATGGCAGGGGCCGTTTACGTCCATTTTGCAGAGGTGAGCACATGTGACATCTTGGAGGAAAAGGAAGTGGAGGAATAAGACAGCTCTGAGTCAGGGAAATGCTTAGAGATTCAAATCCAATGTCATGACCTCTCAGACACAATTATATCATGCAGGAGACTCATACAAACCAGTATGTGCCTGCACCCAGCTGGGGTCTCACAAGAGCACCGGCATTCGCACGTACCAGGAAACCTTCAGCTAGAGCCACCCTCTGGGCTGAGTGTTGGAGCAGAGCTGTACAGTGACAGGACTTATTACTATGTATTACTTGTTTTACCATAGTGCCCTGGTCATGGGCCAGTTCCCGCTGTGCTAGGCGCTATACAGACAGAGTACTAAAGGACAGTTACTGCCCCAAACAGATTAATCACATGGCACCCACTTAACCACACAGCCATCCTCCCACACCCACGTGGTATCAAGCAGAGTGTTTCTGGGGTTGGTCCTGGTACCAGTTTTGTTTAATGTCATTATTAATGATCTGGATGATGGGATAGATTGCACCCTCAGCAAGTTCACAGATGACACTAAGCTGTGGGGAGAGGTAGATACGCTGGAGGGTAGGGATAGGATACAGAGTGACCTAGACAAATTGGAGGATTGGGCCAAATGAAATCTGATGAGGTTCAACAAGCACAAGTGCAGACTTAGGACAAAAGAATCCCATGCACCACTTGGGCCGGGGACTGACTGGCTAAGCATTAGTTCTGCAGAAAAGGACCTGGGGATTACAGTGCAGAGAAGCTGGATATGAGTCAGCAGTGTGCCCTTGTTGCCAAGAAGGCTAAAGGCATATTGGGCTGCATTAGTAGGAGCATTGCCAGCAGATTGAGGGAAGTGATTATTCCCTTCTATTCGGCACTGGTGATGCCACACGTATTGTGTCCAGTTTTGTGCTCCCGACTACAGAAGGGATGTGGACAAATTAGAGAAAGTCCAGCGGAGGGCCACAAAAATGATTAGGGGACTGGGGCACATGACTTACAAGGAGAGGCTGAGGGAACTGGGCTTGTTTAATCTGCAGAAGAGAAGAGTGAGGGGAGTTATCATAGCAGCCTTCAACTACCTGAAGGGGGGTTCCAAAGAGGATGGAGCTCAGCTGTTCTCAGTGTTAGCAGATGACAGAACAAGAAGCAATGGTCTCAAGTTGCAGTGGGAGAGGTCTAGGTTGGATATTCAGAAACACTATTTCACTAGGAGGGTGGTGAAGCACTGGAATGGGTTACCTAGGGAGGTGGTGGAATCTCCACCTTGAGAGATGTTTAAGGCCTGGCTTGACAAAGCCTTGGCGGGGATGATTTAGTGTGGGGATTGGTCCTGCTTTGAACAAGGAGTTGAACTAGATGACCTCCTGAGGTGTCTTCCAAACCTAATCTTCTATGATTCTATGTGCATACACCCTCACACAGTCTGCAGCAGGGAGGGTTAGGAACCTCAGACTGGCTCAGCCCACCCAGCCCATATCATGTCTCTGACAGTGCTGGCAATAGATACTTTAGAGGACAGTGTCAGAACCCCACAGTAGCAAAGGTGGAATAATCTGCCCCCTACATTGTCTGATCAAATTAGCGATTGGTTTAAGACCTAAAGCATTAAGTTTGATATCCCTTCGACAAAACTCATTAGCACTGGCTATTCTAACTCTATCCATTAGAATCATAGAATATTAGGGTTGGAAGGGACCACCGGAGGTCATCTAGTCCATCAAAACACCCAGTCTATCTCCTCTAATCTTGCTACATTCTTAGCCTTCATGCCTTCCTATGGCCATGAGTTCCACAGTCTAATGGGGTATTGTTTGATAAAGTATTTTTGTGCTCAGTATTAAATTTTTCATCATTCCATTTCGGTAACTGTCCCTTTGTTCTTGTAGAGGACAGACATGTGGAAGACAGAAGCTCCAAGCTGCCCATCTTCATGTCACAAGAGCCTGCGAGGTCGCTGCCATGTTTGGAAGAAGTGGACTCTGTGGGTGTTTTGGAGAATGAGAAGGGAATTAGCCAGTTCTTAGCTGTCAGGATTTGAACCCATGTAGGCAAACAGTGATTACACAGTATAGAATAATGGTACTGAAGGGAAAATAGACTGAAAGAGACACGGGAAAAGATAATGAGCTCCAAAGCAGAATGGAAAGGAACAGGTACAATACCCAGGGGGCTCAGAGCTAAAAGCACATGTATTTATAGCTTGAGCTAAAGAGCCAGGCTCTTTAGCTGGGATCTGTAATAGACTCAGGCACAGGGGGCTACGTATAACTCATTCTCACCACTGGCTGCATTTGTTCTGCTGTCTCATCCATGTCCATCTGTGTGTGTAATACAAGGATCGGGCCCTCGAGGGCTGGGTTTCAGGCTGTGTCATCCCCCACTCTATTCTCACGAGAAAGCGGAGACTAGCTTTTGGTGGGAATCCAGTTCCATGTAGCATGAGTCTCCAATTTTCAGAGGTTTTTCCAAAGGCTATAACTTCTAGAATCATGAATCAGAGAGGTAGCTGTGTTAGTCTGGAATAGCATAAGTGATAGAGTCCTGTGGCACCTTAAAGACTAACTAAAGTATTGAAGTGCCAACGAAGTGGGTATTAGCCCACAAAAGCTTATGCTTCAATACTTTAATCTTTAAAGTACCACAGGACTCTTTGTCACTTCTAGAATCATGTTATTGCCAGAAAATTTGGCTTCTATCTTTTTTAAGTAAGTGTCTGGCCCCCAGAAACGGCTGAAGAGAAAAGAACCAAACTGAAGTCTCTGAGAGAGAGCACGAACTGTGCAACTCTTATGTAACAGGTTGCAGCAACTCAGAGAGCAACATGGCTGCTCCCTGCGCTGCAGGTAGAGTTCTTAGCAATTTAAAGGGGCAGCACACAAAACAAAGGCATCACAATTTCTCAACTGGAGCCCTGTGTTCCTTTCACAACTGGAGCCCTGTGTTCCCTGCCCGGGATGCTGGGCGGAGCGTGGGGAGCTGTGGGCCCCCGCATTCCCTGCCCAAGGGCCAGCCAAGCCTAGGGAGCCATGGGGCCCGCACCTAGCTGAGCACGGTAAGCAGGAACGGGGGGGGCAGCTTAGGTGGTGGGGTCCCGTGGGTGGTGGTTAGGGTGGGGGAGGTGTCGGGGGCACAGTCAGGGAACAAAGAGCAGGTGGGTTTAGATAGGGGATGGGGTCCCTGGGGTGGTGGTTAGAGTTGGGGGTCTCTGGAGGGGGCAATCAGGGGACAAGGAAGGGGGGGATGGGTCAGGAGTTCTGAGAGGGGCAGTCAGGTGGCGGGAAGTAGGTGGGGTCAGATAGGGGGTGGGGCCAGGCTGTTTGGGGAGGTACAACCTTTCCTACCCAGCCCTCCGCACAATTTCGAGCCCCAATGTAGCCCTCGGGCCAAAATGTTTGCCCACCCCTGAATTAAAGGGTCTTAGCAATTCAGTTCACATTATAGTCGCTCATGCTTTGAAGTCTAACCATGGGTTGCATCCTCCAAATGGGGTTGAACCACCAGCAGATGGGGTTGCGGTGATCCCCCATGTATGGAGGACACCATTTTGCTCCATCATGACCTTGCATATTTGGTGCATGCAAGGTCTCGATGCATGGAGGATGCCATTTTGACTTTGCACGCACCGTAGATATGAGGTGGTGTTGTGCTGAGGAGGCCATTTTGCTCTACAAAATGGCATGGTCCATGCTGTCTGGGGTCCTGAGAGGAACTAATTAATTAAAATAGGGTCATTTTGGCAAAAAGTTCGGGGCCTCCTGCTCTAGAGTTCTCTGGTTCGATCCCTTCTATGTGGTCACCACATATGCACCATTCTAAGTCTACTTTTAGGCTTTCCATCTTTGACAGCCTCTCTATAAATTTCCCCAGGCCTCCACAGTCACATCTTTGTCAGAAAAGCTCACTGTCTCCACCTTTCTCTTTTATTTCTGCCAAAGTTTCCTAACGGTGAGATCTATTTGTTTGGAGAAGCAAAGGGAAGAAAAAGAAGCTGTTCACACTGAGATGGAAAAAAGCACTGGAGACGATCTTGTAGGGAACATTCCTGCGCTGGCGGAGGTAGGAAATGAACTAACTGCCCTAATATTATATACTGAATAAAGTACATTTAAAGTACAAAATAAAGTACAGTTAAGGTCCTAAAGTCAAGCACTCAAATATTAGGAAATGCCAGAATTAAGACTGTCCATGCAACCTTAATTGAACCTTCTTGTGCATGTGCATTATGATTTGGCTTGGCAGAATTCGGTTTTATTACTGTATAATTCTGGCTGATAATATCAGTGTTTATTTTTAAGCATTTCTTTACATTTTTTTTTATCAATGTACATTTTCACAGTTATGCAAAATTACTGGGAAAAGGGGGATTCAACATCACATATCAAAATATCCAAGGTAGATATCCGTAAATCAAACTAATCGTTTCTCAAACTGCATTTTACTTATTTTGATTATTAACTGTTTGTCAGTTTGTGCATGTATGATGAGATCAACATTTACCCATAACAAATCCTTCCAAGCAGATTTATGATACAATCTTTAATTACCCACTCGTATACCTTTTTTCCCATAGGATCCCTGCTATTAGTATTTTGCTAACACTTAAGGACTTCAAACCACGATCTGGGACCCACCATACAAACACATACCCAGAAAAAGGTCCTTGCGCCAATTTAATGCCTTTTCTATTTTTGAGTTCCAAAGGCTTCCACAGCGGTCTCACCTGGATGAAAATGAGAGCCAGGCTCTGCTAACTAGAATGCTTTCGTGTCGAACGAGTCCCACTCTGTGTCCTTTTCTAATTTGGCTGCTGTTAAGGCCTTTCTGAGAGGAGATGGTGGGAGCTGGTTGTAATTTCAGAGGTGTGTTGTTGTGGTGAATAGCGGGGGGAAGGTGTATTTCTCAGGACCCTCACTGCAGTTCTGCTTTTCCAGCATCCAGCTCTGGTTTCTGGACTGTGATCGCACAATTGTCGACTTGGAATTAGGTTTGCTTTTTAAGGGATAAAAATATTTTTTCCCCTAGCTAAACTGACTGACTGAGAGAATCTGTGTGTTCCATCAAGCTGGAAACTAATCTAAACTGAATAGTATGGAGTGGGGAGAAAACTCCCCCCCCCCGCTCCCCCCATCCCACCTGAAATTTGGATTTGTATCTCCGAGTGCCTCTGGCCCTCCGCTTCCTGGACACACGCACAAAGACACGCTGTACGGTAATGAAAGATAACGGCCTTGTGCATTGCCATGGTAACCATGCAGTAGTAGTGATAATGAAAACCAGATCTGGGATTATGGGCCTCTACTTCTGCTCTCTCTCTCCGTCCCGTCAGAGGCAACTTGACAGACTGGCTGGAGTTCTCTCCCCTGCCAATACACACACAAGGAGTAGCAACGAATCCAAATCCTGGCAGGTCTGAAGTTAATGACCTGGCGAGGTTATAATCGGTTTACAAACCTTACAAACACCTGTCCGGGATGGTCTAGGTAGTACTCAGTGTTGCCGTGAGTGCAGGGGACTGAACTAGATGGCCTCTTGAGGTCCCTTCCAGGAATACGATTCTATGATTCACCTGACCTGGCCCTGGCCCCTGGTGCAGACTTACCACTGGTGCATCTCAATGGACATAGGCTGAGCCAGGCCTGAAAACCTGCCAACTGTTCCTTATTGTGTCATTTAAAGACACGTAGAGGGAGGGATCCCAAAGATCAGACGCTTATGTAGAGCCCTCACACATGCATCCTGTTCAGCCCTGCACCGATGGAAATCTTCAGAGCCTCATAAACACTCCTCTGAAATGCCTTTCCATTCAAATCAGCGGCTCACCATGCGAAAGACACACCCTCCACAGGAAGCCCAGCTCAGATACAATAGCTGGTTTCCAAGATCTGCTTTTACACATCTGAGTTGGTGTGAGGAGCTCAAGTGGTTTTATGGTACCTGATATCACACACAATGCCCATGAGACTGTGCCAGGATTTTAACTTTGGGAGCCTGCTGGTCGTGCCTGCTTTGCTCTAGCCTGCCTGAGGCTGACAATAAGGCCATCTGAAGGAAGAAAGAGTCCGGCCAGCCCCTTGGTGCTACTTTGTTGACCTTAGATGGAGCCATGGAAAGACATCTACAACAATGATTAAGAAGAATGGCTCAGACATAGATCATCACTGGTGGTTCTGAGGGCTGTGATTACAGACAACTGGCCAACTTCCTAGAACGTAAGAAAGGCCATACTGGGTCAGTCCAAAGGTCCATCTAGCCCAGTATCCTTTCTTTCGACAATGGCCAATGCAAGGTGCTTCAGAGGGCAGTTATGGAGTGATCCATTGTCATCCAGTCCTAGGTTCTGGCTGTCAGAGTCAAGGGACACCCAGACCAGGCAGGGATGCAACCCCATATCTTGGCTAGTGGCTATTGATGGAACTGTCCACCAGGAACGTATCTAATTCTTTTCTGAACCCCATTATAGTTCTGGTCTTCACAATATCCCCGGCAATGAGTTCTACGGGTTGAATGCATTGTGTGAAGAAGTCCTTCCTTTTGTTTGTTTTAAACTTGCTCCCTATTAATTTTATTGGGTGACCCCTGGTTCGTGTGCTTTATGTGAAGGGGTAAATAATAATTCCTTGTTCACTTTCTCCACAACATTCATAATCTTATAGACCTCTATCAGATCCCTCCTTAATCATCTCTTTTCTAAGATCAACAGTCCCAGTCTTTTTAATCTCTCCTCATATGGAAGCTCTCCCATACCCCTAATCATTTTTGTTGCCCTTCTCTAATTCTAATATATCTTTTTTTGAGATGGGGAAACCACAACTGCACTCATTATTCAAATTGTGGGTATACCATGGATTTATATAGTGGCATTATGATATTTACTGTCTTATTATCTATCCCTTTCCTAATGATTCCCAACCTTCTGGTGAGCTTTTTTGACTGCTGCTGCATAATGAGCAGATGTTTTCAGAGAACTGTGCAGGATGACTCCAAGATCTCGTTCTTGAGTGGGAACAGCTAATTTAGACCCCATCATTTTGTGTTTGTAGTTGAGATTATGTTTTCCAATGTGCTTTACTTTTAAACAATGAAATTCAAATTCATTTGTGTAAAGGGGCTCATCCCTCTCCAGGGTGGTGGGGCAGGTCTGAAGTGGTGGGGCAGGTCCCCCTCTCCATGGGGCAGGGGAATAATGAGTCTGTGGCTGAGGCGCTCTGACAGGGCTGAGAAACAGTACCTTAACAGGCCTAGGCCCTGGGTCAGAGCGGGACAAAACACAGTCAGGGGCTCAGGCCCTCAGGCAGGGATGGTGTCCGCAGAGGGCTCCAGCACCATGGGTTCATTGGCATAGCTAGCAAGGGGCAGGTTCGGCGGCTCCTCCAGGTAACTAGCAAGAGGTAAGCTCGGCATCTCTTCGGGGTAGCTGGTGCGGGGTAGCTGGCACTGGGTAGGCTCGGCAACTCCTCTGGGTAATGAGCGTGGGGTAGGCCCAGCCAGTCCTGGGGTTTACCATGGGCCGCTGGGGCTTCCCAATCAAGAGCTAGGTCAGAAGCATCTGGCCTCCCTGGCGGCTGCTTCCCAAGTGAGCTCTGAGGTTTGGCTTTTATAATTCCTGTCCTGCGCTGTGACAGGCAGGTGCAGGACCCACTAGCTCCACCCACTTTGGTGTCTGGGGAGGCTTGTCCGTCTCCAGGGCGGTGGGGCACCACACCGCCTCATTACAATCTGCCATTTTGTTGTCCTGTCACCCAGTTTTGTGAGATCTTTTTGAAACTCTTTGCAGTCAGCATTGGACTTAACTATCTTGAGTAATTCAGTGTCATCTGCAAACTTTGCCACCTCGTTGTTTACCCCCTTTTCCAGATCATTGATGAATCTGTTGAAGGGATCACGGCCCAGGGATCCCTGGAGGGTCCTGCTATTTACCACTTTCCATTGTGAAAACTGGTGGGTTAAGTGACTCTAAAGTAAATTCCATCCCTCTGAGTGTATAAACTGCATAGACCTGGAGTGCCAGGGTGCGATCCTCAGCCCATATAAATCAGCACAGCTCCCTCCACTTCCAGACAGCATCTGAGGAGCTGGTTCCCTCATTCCTGGAACTAGTGTGTAAGTGTGATAGCCACCAGCTTGGCTGACACACCTGGGCTTGAACCAGGGGCCTCCAGAGCCAGAAACCACAAACTGGTGCAGCTGTGGCCTGATTCTGTGTCACACTGTTTCCTACACTTGATGGATTACTGAGAGTGGGACAATGTTGGCCTTAACCCACCTTTGCTCTATATACCTTCTGAGCCTGTCCTGCCCGCCTCTGGAAGGGCATGGCTACACTTGCAGACGTAGATCATTTTGGGTTAAACCAGCCTTCAGAGAGCACAGTAGGGAAAGCGCCACAGTCTGTCCACACTGACAGCTGCAAGCGCACTGGCGTGGCCACATTTGCGGCACTTGAAGCATCATTGGGAGCGGTGCATTATGGGCAGCGCTCCCACAGAGCGCCTCTTCCCATTCTGGTGCTGTGGCTTCTGGGAAGGAAGCGTAGGGTGCAGGGCATTCTGCACCCTATCCCAACGCCCTGTGATGCATCGCTTTGCATCCCAGCAATCCTTGTGTTTCCAGCCATATTTGGCACCATCTTTCAACAGTTTCTGTGTGGTTTAGTTTCTCTGTCTTCCCTTTTGGTCCGTGGGAATGGAGCCCAAACTGCTGAGGAACATGCTGACGAGTCTCGCCAGCATGTCATGTTTGGCAGTCGAACTACTCCTTAAGATCCAAGCTGACACTGAGAAGGACTCCGATGATGAAATTGAGTCATGCAAAGCATATGACACGAGATGACTTGTGGAATTCATGGACGTGCTCAGCATTGTGGAACGCCACTTTTGGGCTCGGGAAACAAGCACTGAGTGGTGGGATCACATCGTCATGCAAGTCTGGAGTGATGAGCAGTGGCTGCAGAACTTTTAGATGAGTAAAGCCACTTTCATGGGACTGTGTGAGGAGTTCACTCCTACCCTGCTGTGCAAGGACACGAGATTGAGAGCTGCCCTGAGGGTGGAGAAGCAGGTGGCTATTGCAGTCTGGAAGCTAACCAGTTTGGAGTCGGAAACTCGATGGTTGGAATTGTGTTGATGTAAGTTTGCCAGCGCCATTAATTGCATCCTGCTCAGAAGAACCGTGACTCTGGGTAACGTGCATGACATTGTGGCTAGCTTTGCACAGATGGGTTTCTCTAATTGTGGAGGGGCAATAGATGGGATGCATATTCCTATTCTGGCACCAGACCATCTAGCCTCCAAGTATGTTAAGGGGTATTTCTCTATGGTTCTCCAGGTGCTTGTGGATCACTGAGGGCATTTCATTGACATTAATGCAGGCTGGCCCGGAAGGGTGCATGACGCACACATCTTCCGGAACACTGGCCTGTTTAAGAAACTGCAAGCAGGGACTTTTTCCCCAGACCACAGGATCACCGTAGAAGTCGAAATGCCCATTGTGATCCTTGGAGACCCCACGTACCCTTTAATGCCGTGGCTCATGAAACCCTACACAGGGAGTCTGGACAACAGCATGGAACGGTTCAACTACAGGCTGAGCTGCTGCTGAATGACTGTGGAGTGTGCTTTTGCCTGTTTGAAGGATCGCGGGCACTCTCTTTACGGGAAGCTGGACTTGGCCAAAGACAGCATCCCCGCGGTTATATCCGTGTGCTGTACCCTCCATAATATTTGTGAAGGGAAGGGTGAAAGTTTCACTCAGACATGGGCCTTGGAGATTCAGCACGTGGATGCTGAATTTGCATAGCCAGAGAGCAGGGCTATTAGATTAGGGATGCCTTGAGGGAGCAATTTGAGCCTGAAAGCCCAGCAGTAATGTTTGGCACAGTAGTGAAGTGCAGTGGTTGTGTTTGCAGTGCTTGTTGCTTTCCTAGGCAAAGGTATCTTTTGCTTTATGCACTAATAAATGGATTTTTTTACTTTGAAAACATAATTTATTGAAAAAAAATATATCAAAGAAACATAGAAATACAAAAAGGGCAAGGGGGTGGGGTAGGGAATGGTTCACTCACAGACTTGTCTATGTCCTGCTACCATACTCTGGAATCCTGTCTGGAGTGCTGTGCACTGAGCACTGCACTTCAGGATGGCTGTAAAGCATGTTGAGGGGGGTTGAGTGCAGTGGATAAGGGTCATAGTTTTCATGGGTGTTGGTGCTACAGGTGTTGGAGGCAGCTGGAGGCAATAAGAACCCACATTTTGGGGAAAGTGGGTTGGAGGAGACATGGGGGCACCAGGGAAAAAGTTTGGGACAAGGGCTGCAGGGTGAGTGCAGTAGTGCTTCACCTACATGGTAATGAGTGCCATTATGCTGATCAGCCATTCTGTGCTTTGCTGCCAGAGCACCGCATTTTGCTGCCAGCGATCCTCAGTCTTCTGGTGGATCCTCCTTTCACTCTCCCTCCACTCCTGTGCCTTTCAATTCTCGGTCACAGACTACTGCACCACTTCCTACAGCATGTCTTCTTTGCTTTTACGCGGCCTCTTCCTGAGTCTTCACAGTCTCTCGGCCAGTGATAGACTGACAGCTGAGATCTCAAGGTTGCATCTGTAAAGGCAAAATGCAACACTTAACAGAGGCAGCATTGTATGCACCAGACAGAGCACGGATTCCACCGCACTTAAGGAGGGCAAGCACAGTCCACACAACACCATAACTTACCTGTCCCAAAGTGACAGCACATACTATTTCTGGGGCTCCTGTGTGTTGAGTAAGCACAGGGTCAAGGGGGACTGATTGTTTCATGGCTGCATTGTCCTCTGGGTTTCTGTGCCTTGGGGAGAGCAGACAGCTGCAGGGGCACCTACACTAAACACTGTCCCAGCATTTTCCACAGGAGTTCATCCTGGAAGAGATCTCACTGCTGAGGGTGACCGGGGAAGCAAGGGAGGGTCTTCTACTACAATGCGGCTTCCACCCTGGCCCATATACAGTTTGCCTGTGTGCAGCAATGGTCCCCCTGCCCCTCACAGGAGAGTGTCGTGGACATGTTAGCCTGATTGGGACAAGGACCATGGTGGCTCTCCCAATAAACCTTTGCAGGTGCATTGCCTGCATTCTGGATGAGACTTTTGAAGAGATCACCGAGGCCAGTTACAGCGATGTGACAGAGCACATCAATGTCCTATTCTGCATCTAGGCATGCACGCAGCCCAAACCCTCCTTGCCCCAAGAGCCCACACCTAAAAACTTCCTTCCTCCCCTGTCAGGGTTCGCGCCCCCAGGCGGGGCTGTGAGGCCTAGCGGCCGGAGTCCCTGACGAGTCCCCTTGGCTGGGGGAGTGTGGCCCAATGGCCAGAGTCAATATCAGCCCCCTCGGCTGGGGCAGTGTGGCCCAATGGCCAGAGTCAATATCAGCCCCCTCGGCTGGGGCAGTGTGGCCCAATGGCCAGAGTCAATATCAGCCCCCTCGGCTGGGGCAGTGTGGCCCAATGGCCAGAGTCAATATCAGCCCCCTCGGCTGGGGCAGTGTGGCCCAATGGCCAGAGTCAATATCAGCCCCCTCGGCTGGGGCAGTGTGGCCCAATGGCCAGAGTCAATATCAGCCCCCTCGGCTGGGGCAGTGTGGCCCAATGGCCAGAGTCAATATCAGCCCCCTCGGCTGGGGCAGTGTGGCCCAATGGCCAGAGTCAATATCAGCCCCCTCGGCTGGGGCAGTGTGGCCCAATGGCCAGAGTCAGTATCAGCCCCCTCGGCTGGGGCGGTGTGGCCCAATGGCCAGAGTCAGTATCAGCCCCCTCGGCTGGGGCGGTGTGGCCCAATGGCCAGAGTCAGTATCAGCCCCCTCGGCTGGGGCGGTGTGGCCCAATGGCCAGAGTCAGTATCAGCCCCCTCGGCTGGGGCGGTGTGGCCCAATGGCCAGAGTCAGTATCAGCCCCCTCGGCTGGGGCGGTGTGGCCCAATGGCCAGAGTCAGTATCAGCCCCCTCGGCTGGGGGCAGTGTGGCCCAATGGCCAGAGTCAATACCAGCCCCCTCGGCTGGGGGCAGTGTGGCCCAATGGCCAGAGTCAATACCAGCCCCCTCGGCTGGGGGCAGTGTGGCCCAATGGCCAGAGTCAATACCAGCCCCCTCGGCTGGGGGCAGTGTGGCCCAATGGCCAGAGTCAATATCAATCCCCCTTCCCTGGGGCAGTGTGGCCTAGCGGCCAGTGTCTATATCAATCCCCCTTCCCTGGGGTAGTGTGGCCTAGCGGCCAGTGTCTATATCAATCCCCCTTCCCTGGGGTAGTGTGGCCTAGCGGCCAGTGTCTATATCAATCCCCCTTCCCTGGGGTAGTGTGGCCTAGCGGCCCTGCGCCTGACCCCCACTCAGCGGGGAGATCCAACCGCAACACGCTGAGTGTCCTCGGGTGGGCAATACCACTCCCTCACTATCCTGGGGTCAGTTCCTACCTGATCCAGCGACGGGGTCCCCTGGCTGGTTGCTGATCCCCCGTATAGGGCTGGGTCCGTCGCCCCCTCAGTCAGGTAGTGGTCTATGGCACCTGGCTGGCTGTGGTCAGCTTCAGGCTCGAAGGCAGGGTCCGGCCACGGCTCCGATTCCGGCTCCTGGTGTGGCTGCGGCTGGTCCTCCGTGGGAGCTCTCCCGGCACGTCCTCCCCCTCCGGCAGTCCGCCCCGACTGAGCTGTGCTCCCTTCCTTTATACTGCCTGAGCACTTGGAGCATGCCCAGTGCAGCGGGGGCGGGACTTCCGCTGCCAGAACTTCCGGCCAGGAGCAGCCCTGGCCCGTGCGGGGCCGGTCCGCCCCGTCACACCCCCCCCCCCCCTTAGGACAGGCCCCGTGGGCTGGTCCACCTCGTCAGCCTCCGCCCCTCCTTGTCTGGAGAAGAAATCTGCGTTAGCGTGGGCCTTACCCGGGCAGTGGTAGACGCAGAAGTCGTAGGGCTGGAGTGAGAGGTACCAGCGCATAATTCGGGGATTCGTGTCCTTCATGCTATCTAGCCACCGAAGGGGGGCGTGGTCCGTGACCAACTTGAAGGGGTTCCCCAGCAAATAGTACCGTAGGGCGTCAATAGCCCATTTCACTGCCGGGGCTTCTTTCTCCACGGTGGCATAGTGTCGCTCTCGGGGGAACAACTTACGGCTCAGATACAGCACCGGATGTTCCTCTCCTTCATGTTCCTGGGAGAGCACGGCCCCCACGCCTCCCTCTGAGGCATCTGTGTGTAATATGAACTCCTTCGTGATGTCGGGGTGTCGTAGGACTGGTTCCCGTGCGAGACGTTCTTTCAGTGTCTTAAAGGCCTCTTCGCACTGGGCCGACCACCGTACCTTCTGTGGCTGGGAGTTCCTTGTCAGGTCTGAAAGGGGTGCAGCGATGGAGGCGAAGTCGGGCACGAACCGTCTGTAATAGCCCGCTAGGCCCAGGAACTGGCGGACCTGTTTCTTCGTTCTTGGGGTGGCCGTGTCTCTAAGGGCCTGGACCTTATCAACGAGGGGACTCAATTTCCCCCCGCCTACCACATACCCCAGGTACCTCACCTCTTCCTGTCCCAGGTGGCATTTTGCCGGGTTGGCCGTCAGGCTGGCCGCCCGGAGGGCCTTCAGCACTTCCCTCAGGTGTCGTAGGTGGTCCTCCCAGTTGCTGCTATAGATAACGATGTCATCTATATAGGCTGCGGCGTATTGGTCGTGTGGCAGCAAGACCTGGTTCATTAGCCGTTGGAAGGTAGCGGCCGCGCCGTGTAGCCCAAACGGCATGGTTATGAATTGGAAGAGGCCGAACGGCGTCGAGAAAGCAGTTTTCTCCCTGGAGTTTGGCGTCAACGGGATCTGCCAGTACCCTTTGGTAAGGTCCAGCGTTGATAGATATCTCGCTCCCCCCAGTCGTTCTAAGAGCTCGTCTATTCGGGGCACAGGGTAGGCATCGAATCGTGAGATGGCGTTGACCTTCCGGAAGTCAATGCAAAATCGGGAGGTCCCGTCCAGCTTAGGAACCAAGACGATTGGGCTACGCCATTCACTCTTCGATTCCTCGACTACCCCCATCTCCAACATAGTATCGAGCTCTCGCTTCACGGCCTCCCACATCTTTCGGGGCAGTGGCCTGTGGGGATTCCTCACCTTCTGGCCCGGGGTGGTTGCTATATGATGGCTTGTCTGGTTGGTACGCCCAGGCCGGGCGGACAAAACGTCCGGAAAGTCCTGGACAAGCCTTTGTATTTGCGTCTGCTGTGCCGGGGTGAGACCCGCGCCCAGCGTCACCGGTTTTGGGTCCGGGGGCCCCCCGGCTAGGGGCCCCAATTCAGGTTCCGGAGGGGACGGGCTGATGAGCATTGCCTCCCGGGATTTCCACGCTTTCAGGAGGTTCACGTGGTATACTCGGGTCTCCTTTCGCCGCCCTGGTAATCGGACCTCGTAGTCCACCTGGCCCACTCGTCGGGTGATCTCGAAAGGCCCCTGCCACTTGGCCAAGAGCTTCGATTCAGTGGACGGCAGTAGGAGTAACACCCGATCTCCGGGTTTGAAGCTCCGTATCTTAGCCCCTCTGTTGTAAATCCGCTCTTGCGTTTTCTGGGCCTGTTCCAGGTTCTCCCTGGCGAAGTCGCTCAGTGCGCGAAGTCGCTCCTGTAGCCTTAGGATGTACTGTGTGGTCCCCAGGACTCTCGTCTCCTGGGCCTCCCACTCCTCCTTAAGGAGGTCTAGGATCCCCCACGGCTGTCTTCCATATAGAAGTTCAAACGGTGAGTAGCCGGTCGAGGCCTGTGGTACCTCCCTTACAGCAAACAGGAGGGCCGGTAGCAAGGTATCCCACTGCGAGGGGTCTTCCTCCACGAACTTCCGCAACATGGACTTCAGCGTTCCATTAAAACGTTCCACTAGTCCATCCGTTTGTGGGTGGTACACGGATGTGCGGAGTGTCCGGATGTTTAGGAGACGGCATAATTCTGCAATCAGCTTAGAGGAAACATTTGTGCCCTGGTCTGTTAGTATCTCCGAGGGAATCCCTACCCTCGCGAAGACCTTAACCAGTTCGGCTGCAATTGCGGGTGCTGTGGCTGATCGCAGGGGGACGGCCTCGGGATACCGGGTAGCGTAGTCTACGATCACCAGGATGAAGCGGTTTCCCGTCTTACTCCTCTCCAGAGGGCCCACCAGGTCCATTCCGATCCGTTCAAAGGGTACCCCTACTACTGGCATGGGTACCAGTGGGGCCCTCTTCACCCCCTTCGGCCCGGCCCGCTGGCATTCAGGGCAGGATGCACAATAGTCCCGGACCTCCTGGTGGATGCCTGGCCAGAAGAAGCGGCGGGCCACCCTCTGGAGGGTCTTCTCACGTCCGAGGTGTCCCGCCCAGGGGTTAGCGTGGGCCAGCCGCAGGAGGCTTGAGCGTAACCTCCGAGGTACCAACAGCTGCCGGATCGGGTCGGGGTTTGGTGGGTCCTGCACCACGCGATACAAGCGGTCCTGCCAAATCTCGAACCTGGGCCCCTGGGGAAGTGCTGGGTCGGGGTCTGCGCCTGGCTTGGGGGTGGTCGCCTGCTCCCAAGCCCTGCTCAGGGTTGAATCTTCCCTCTGCTCCAAGAGGAAATCCCCGTCACGCTCCAGTTCCTCTCTGGTTCCTTCCACGGTGGGTTGGTCGGCTGTCGGGGGTCCGGGAGGTACCCCATCGGTTGAGGTCCCCTCCCCTGGGTCGGGTTCAGGTGGCCGCCCGAGCAACCCCCTCCGCGGGGGTCTCGTCCCAGCTGGGCATGGGGCCAGTGCGGGGTACCCCTGGAGGATTTTGCCAAAGTCCGGCCAATCTCGCCCTAACACCACCGGGTACGCCAGTCTCGGGATCACGCCCACCCGGAGTCCCATCCTCCGGGGGCCCACCTCCACCTTCACCCATGTCGTGGGGTACGGCCGGATGTCCCCGTGCACGCACTGCAGGTGCATCGGCGGGCCTGCGGGTCTAAGGCCGGGGATCAGCCCCTCCCGTACGAGGGTCTGACTGCACCCTGAATCCACCAGGGCCTGCATGATGAGCCCCTGGATCCGCACAAAGATCACTAACTTCCCTGCCGCGGGGCCCCGAGCCCTTCGGCCCGCAACGCAAACTTGCGCATAGCTGCAGTCCATAAAGGGGCACTCTTGCCGGAAGTGTCCTTCTTGTCCACACTCCCAGCAGCGCTCTCGAATCTCCCCGGCCCTTGGCCTCTCCTGTCGCGGGCTTCCTCCCTCTCGCGGGTATGGTTCCCCCCGGCCCGGGGTCCGGCTGTTCCGGGGATGATGTTCCAGGGTAGGCGGGCATGGGGTCGGGAGCCGGACGAGGGGCGGCGGAGCTCGGGTCCCCCTTCCTTGGGGTCGACTTTTGTCGGGCCCGGTCCTCCTGGGATGGTTCCCGTCCCCCTTGGGCGGTGCCTCGCTTCCCTCGGCGGCCATGTAGTCCTCCATCAAGCCCACGGCGTCCGACAGCGTCGTAGGTCGGTGCCGGCGTACCCAGGCTCTCCCCCCCGCTGGGAGGATGAGTGTGAACTGTTCCAAGGCCACTTTCTCTGCTACCTGAGGCCCTGTCAGTCCGTCGGGATTCAGCCACCGCCAGCAGAGATCTCGCACCCGCTGGGCCACCGCCCGTGGACGGGCCCCCGCCGGATATGGTTCCTGGCGGAGGCGTTGGCAGTAGGTTTCAGGGTTGATGCCAGTGTGGTCCAAAATAGCCGCCTTCACCTTTAGGTATTCAAGGGCCTCCTGGGGTTCAAGGCTGCGATAGGCGGCCTGTGCCTGCCCCGTCAGATACGGGGCTAGCAGGGTGGCCCAATGTTCTTGGGGCCACCGGGCCGCCGTCGCCACCCGCTCGAAGGTGACCAGGAATGCCTCTGGGTCATCGTCGGGGCCCATCTTGGTGAGACGCACCGGCAGCTCGCCAGCCGTCCATCCGCGTCCTGCTGCTGCGGGTATGGGACCAGCGGCACCGGCGGGGCGTATCAGGGTGGCCACCTGCTGCACCAGGTGCTCTTGCTGCGCGTGTTGCTGGGCTGCTAAGTCCCGTAAGAGTTGCTGCTGCTGCTCCTGTTGTTGGGCCATCAACCGCTGCTGCTGGGTGGCCATCTGCTGCATCAGCTGAGTCTGCTGCTGCTGCTGCTGGGCCGCCTGTTCTTGCTGCCTCTCCACCATCCATTTTAACAGTTTCTCGGGATCCATCGTGCTCGGCGATGGAGTTCCCGTCCCTCGCTGGTCTGTAACTGGGCCTCTCGGCAGGCCCGCTCAATGGGGTATCGTTAGCTCACTGGGCTTCGATCGGGCCTCTCAGCAGGCCCGGATCGCTGCCCGCATTCTCCACCACGTGTCAGGGTTCGCGCCCCCAGGCGGGGCTGTGAGGCCTAGCGGCCGGAGTCCCTGACGAGTCCCCTCGGCTGGGGGAGTGTGGCCCAATGGCCAGAGTCAATATCAGCCCCCTCGGCTGGGGGAGTGTGGCCCAATGGCCAGAGTCAATATCAGCCCCCTCGGCTGGGGCGGTGTGGCCCAATGGCCAGAGTCAGTATCAGCCCCCTCGGCTGGGGCGGTGTGGCCCAATGGCCAGAGTCAGTATCAGCCCCCTCGGCTGGGGCGGTGTGGCCCAATGGCCAGAGTCAGTATCAGCCCCCTCGGCTGGGGCGGTGTGGCCCAATGGCCAGAGTCAATACCAGCCCCCTCGGCTGGGGGCGGTGTGGCCCAATGGCCAGAGTCAATATCAATCCCCCTTCCCTGGGGCAGTGTGGCCTAGCGGCCAGTGTCTATATCAATCCCCCTTCCCTGGGGTAGTGTGGCCTAGCGGCCAGTGTCTATATCAATCCCCCTTCCCTGGGGTAGTGTGGCCTAGCGGCCAGTGTCTATATCAATCCCCCTTCCCTGGGGTAGTGTGGCCTAGCGGCCCTGCGCCTGACCCCCACTCAGCGGGGAGATCCAACCGCAACACGCTGAGTGTCCTCGGGTGGGCAATACCACTCCCTCACTATCCTGGGGTCAGTTCCTACCTGATCCAGCGACGGGGTCCCCTGGCTGGTTGCTGATCCCCCGTATAGGGCTGGGTCCATCGCCCCCTCAGTCAGGTAGTGGTCTATGGCACCTGGCTGGCTGTGGTCAGCTTCAGGCTCGAAGGCAGGGTCCGGCCACGGCTCCGATTCCGGCTCCTGGTGTGGCTGCGGCTGGTCCTCCGTGGGAGCTCTCCCGGCACGTCCTCCCCCTCCGGCAGTCCGCCCCGACTGAGCTGTGCTCCCTTCCTTTATACTGCCTGAGCACTTGGAGCATGCCCAGTGCAGCGGGGGCGGGACTTCCGCTGCCAGAACTTCCGGCCAGGAGCAGCCCTGGCCCGTGCGGGGCCGGTCCGCCCCGTCACATCCCCCCAAAAGCCACTTACCGAGAACCACCTCTGGTGTTTGTCCTTCCCCAAGCACTGGACACCGCAACTGGCTGTCTTCCTCCTGATTTGAGAAGAGCTCCTGGCTGCATGCCTGGACTCCTGGAGGGTCTCCCCCCACCTCAGCACCCTCACTCCCACTTTACTCCTCCAACTTCTCCTCCTCCTCCCTTGCTGTGCTGGGCTTCGAAGTATCCATGGTGGTCGTTGGAATGGAGGTGCGGTCGCCCCCAAGTATTGTGTCCAGCTCTTTGTAGAACTTGCAGGTTGCAAGGGTAGCACTAGAGCAGCCATTTGCCTCACGGGCTTTGTAGTAGGCATTCCACAGCTCCTTTACTTTAACCTTACACCACACTGCTTCCCAGTCAGAGTCCCTTTCCATCATGACCCTTGATATCTGCCCGTAGGTATCAATTCCTATGGCTGGAGCACAGCTGGGACTGGACAGCTTCCTCTCCGCAAAGAGCTGATGAGGTCCAGCACCTCGCCGTTGCTCCATACTGGGGATCGCCTGCTGCGTGGAGGCATGGTCACCTGGAAAGATGTCTTGAGAAAACACTCCACGCCTGGCTGAGCAAACAGGAAGGGGATGTTCAAAATTCCCAGGGAATTTAAAGTGCGGGTCTGACGGTTGGTCACCTGAGGGCAGGGCAGTAGAGTTCAAAGTGATGACCAGAGTGGCTAGAAGAACAGGAAGTGTGGAACACTTCTGGAGGCCTGTAGCAGGGCAGCGACTCACCCCTGCGACACCTCCTGCTGGTTCGTCCGGGAATTAGCTCTCCAGCTTCTGAAGCACCCTCTGCAGACAGATGTCCTGCTTGCTGCTGTGACCCAGAGTCCCTCCCTGGACCCCGGTGCCCTCTTACCAAGGGTGCTGCAGCCCTGCAGTACCCCCTCAGGTCCTAGGGTCTCCTGTCCTTGGGGAACCCCCCCCCCCACCTTGCCTCAGTCTAGGCAACTGCCAGTCACCTTGCCCCCATTCACTGAGGCAGACTGCAGTACAATTGCCACTCATCACAGGCAAGGGGGGTTGGCCTGGTGCTTCTACCTCTAGAGCCATGGGCTGCCCCCCTGCAACCCTAGTACCCCTTGTTGGTCCTTCCCCTAGGCCCTGCAGCCTGGGGGTTTCTAGGCTGGAGCTTCCCCAGCTCCTCCTGCCTTGCCCCAGCCCTGCACCAATCTAGGTACCTTGCTCAAGCTCCCAGCAGCCAGGCCTGTCTTCCTCTGCAGTTAGAGGAAACTCTTCTGTTCATCAAACTCTGGGCCCTTATATCAGGGCCAGCTGGGCCTTAATTGAACCAGCCACAGCTGTGGCTGCTTTGCCCAATTAGCCTGGAAGCTGCTTGCTCCCAGCCACAACCATTTCCTGAGCTGTTTTAAGCCTTTTTTCCTGGAGTGGGGCAGCCACCCCACTACAAGGCCAATCAGAGTGCATTAGGTGTTGGGGTGCTCCAGTGGGAGTGCAACAAACTATATTCCTCTCACGGAGGTGGAGTACCAGGACTGCTCCAGGTAGTGAGGTACAGCGCTCTGGGTGGCTTTATTGCGCTATACCTCGCAAGTGTAGCCAAGGCCTAAATTACAGCAGCCACTGAGCTGCTCAAATTTATGTTGGGGCTGCTCATAACACCCAAGGGACTGTGGGATGCGGAGACTAGCCAGAGCACACTGCGTATTGGCCATGTACCTATCTCTCAGGTGATAGATTTCTTGCTTTTCAGTTCCCCTTGTGTGTCACTAGAGCAACCTTAGGAGAACGGAGATTGTCCCTGTTCACTCCTTTATACTTAGATTTCTTTAGCCCCATTTCCTGAGGCGCAAGGGAGTTGAAGTGAGTTTATGGGAGGCTAATTTACATCACATCACTCCTGAATTTGGCCCTGTGAGTCGAAGGGTGTCTAACTGAGTCTCAGTCAAAGTAACTTGTGCACGGAGGCTCAAAGGAACTGCTTGTGATGCCAAGGCTCTCAGGCAAAGGGTTTCCTGTTTGCAAACCTGACAAATTCACTGCACCAAACACGTATCTTGCAGGATATTTATCCATCAAGTGTAACATGTAAGGTATTGTCAAGGCTGATTCTCCACTCTGGAACTTTGAGTGCAGAAGGTGGGAGCCCACAAGAATTTAAAATATTGGCCATTTCAGTCTAGTATTAAATTCCCAAGGTTCTTTCTGACCATGGGTGGTCAGATGCTGCCACCACCCAAATGTAAAAAATAAAATAAACCCTTTGAACCCAGGAAGGTGCACTTGGGAATTCCTTCCAGTGGGTTACCCTCAAGCCTTTTCACACACACTCCCCTGGGGAAGACCTGAGAAAGAAAACAAAGGAAATCTGCTATTGCCTCCAACTAATTAAACAACCTGTGCACAAACCTTTTAGGACACAAAAATCCAATCCTGTTTTTTAAAAAAAGGTAAATTTTATTTAAAAAACAAAAAGAAAATACATCTGGAACTTAGAATATTGTTAGATTTAAAACTGAGCAAATATAATAATTAAGCATCAAGAATGTATTTTTTTTTTTGAGGTCCAGCTTAAAGGTTACAAGCAAACCAAAAGCACCTGGGGTTAGCACTGAGGAGTCCACCAGCCATAAAAAAAAAAAAAAAAAAAAAAAAAAAAAAAAAAAAAGAGATAAACCTAGATCACGTCTTCCTAAACATTCCCTGATCTACTTACATATCTGGGATAAGTAGTTTTGAGGTATGAATTGATTATTTTTCATATCTGGTTTAAAGCTTTTTACATCACTGCTGTCCTGTGTCTCCTCTCTCTGGAGAGCAAACAGACAGGCAAAGGGAAAGTTTTTTCCCCCCCAATTTTAAAAAGTTTAGCCTTCCCATTGCCTCTTTTGGTCAGGTGTCCACTCCCTTTTCCTTTACGTCACCGGTACAGGGTTAAACAGGTCGAAAACAGCCACCAAGAGGGACTTAATAGGTAACTGGCTGGCTGGGTGTCCATAATGATAAAAGGAACGCACTTCGTTTATCACAGTTTGTAGTTTGTTGGGATACTTACATCTCACAATGATTATGAGTTGGTAATATTTAAGGAATAATAATATATTTATATTGAAAACATTCTGTGTAACTTGGAGGAAAAATTAGTCACCAAGGATAATGTCTCAGTGACAGTCTGTTCAGGCAAGAAGGAGTTGTCACTCCACCCTGTTTAGCCACTGATGCAATGCCAGGTTCAGTTGTTTAACCTTGCTCAGTCCCAAGGCTTTCAGTGGAAAACCATCAGAAACAACTGCAAACAATCAAAACCAATGTAGGTAAGAAAATGGAACATTACAAGAGACAAAGACTTGCTTATAAAGACAAAAGCCTTTTTCTGTAGAAGAGGCAGGACAGGTTCTCTGAATCCTTTCACAGAGGAGACATCTTAAGCAGTGAGGAGTTCCCATGAAAAATTGGATCCGGATTCCTGTGACGCCATCCAGCTATTTCTGCAGTAGATGGGGGAGGGGGAGAACACCTACTGTAAGAGCTAGGAAAGGTAACTATTTGTAAGTGCAGCCCAAGTTTCACGTATTGTGATTTTGCTTTGTGTGGTAACTGTTTGTTTCTGCCACTCTCTCTTGTTTCCAGTTGACTCAGTTCTTTGTTAAATAAACCTACTTTTGTTTGATTATATGTGCTCACAAGCGTGGAATGATGTTACAGGCATGGCAGTGTAAGGAGCCTGCTGGACGGGTGTTCTGAACCAGAGCAATAAAAGGAGAGGCCGAGGCAATCTAGAGGCCAGATTATGTTTTATCTCAATCAGATGGAGTAAAGGAGAAATCAATTAATGGGGGGGGGGGGGGAAATAATCACAAGTAAAGCAGAGGTAGTTTTAGCAGGAACTACTACTGAGGCTTACACCGTAAACTATTATTGTTATCTCTTGTATATTAACTACTATTATCTTAATTAAAAACTCACTTTATAGGTAACATTTTACATGTTGGAAAGAAGAGAATTTGGAGTTAGAAATGTAATGCAGTAGAACATGAAACCCACCCTTATTTTCCCTTTCCAGTTTCTCAGCCAGAAACCCAGAATGTGGAGAACAAGTTCTTAGGATATTATCTCTTGGGCAGGGCTCTTGTGCAATCTTTGGGCTGGTCTTCACGAGCGCTGCTGGAGATCGATCTTCTGGCGATTGATTTACTATGTCTTGCTAAGACGCGATAAATCGATCGCCCGGAGCTCCCCCGTCGACTGCGGAACTCCAGCTCGCCAGGAGGCGTATCTGCCGTCGATCCCCCACCCCCACCCCAGTGAGGACAAGCCCTTTGTTTACTCTTTTGAGTTCAACTTAAATAAAGACAATATTAGAGCTGTCAATCACAGTTAACTCATGCGATTAACAAAAAAAATCATGAACAAACAATAGACTGCCAATTGAAATTAAATATTTTGGACGTTTTTCTACATTTTCATATATATTGGAGTCTGTTGTAACTGAAATCAAGGTCTGTTATTTTTATTACAAATATTTGCACTAAAATGATAAAGAAATTTTTCAATTCACCTCATTCAAGTACTGTAGTGCAATCTCTGTCGTGAGTGCAGCTTACAATTGTAGAATTTTTTTGTTACATCACTGCACTCAACAAACAAAACACTGTAAAACTTCAGTGCCTACAAGTCCACTCAGTCCTACTTCTTGTTCAGCCAATAGCTAAGACAAACAAGTTTGTTTACATTTACAAAAGATAATGCTGCCCTCTTATTTACAATGTCACCAGAAAGTGAGACCAGGCATTTCCATGGCACTTTTGTAGCTGGCATTGCAAGGTATTTACGTGTCAGATATGCTAAACATTTGTATGCCCCTTCATGCTTCAGCCAGAGGCATGCTTCCATGCTGATGATGTTCATTTAAAAAAGTGTGTTAATTAAATTTGTGACTGAACTCCTTGGGGGGAGAATTGCATGTTTCCTGTTTTATCCACATTCTGCCATATATTTCATGTTATAGCAGTCTCGGATGATGCCCCAGAACACTTTCACTGCAGATTTCACAAAACGCAAAGACGGTACCAATTGAGATAGCTAAAGATAGCTACAGCACTCAACCCAAGGTTTAAGAATCTGAAGTACCTTCAAAAATCTGAGAGGGACAAGGTGCGGAGAATGCTTTCAGAAGTCTTAAGAGCAACATTCCAATGCATAAAATACAGATCCCAAACCACCAAAAAAGAAAATCAGTCTTCTGCTGGTGGCATCTGACTCAGATAATTAAAATGAATATGCATTAGTCCGCTCTGCTTTGGATTGTTATCAAGCAGAACCCATCAGCATGGACATATGTCTCCTGGAATGGTGATTGAAACACTAAAGATTCATATGTTCCTTTATGTATCTGGCATGTAAATATCTTGCAACACCAGCTACAACAGTGCCAGACAAACACCTGTTCTCACTTTCAGGTGGCATTGTAAATAAGAAGAGGGCAGCATTGTCTCCTTAAAATATAAACAAACCTGTTTGTCTAAGTGACTGGTTGAACAAGAAGTAGCACTGAGTGGACCAGCAGGCTCTACAATTGTACATAGTTTTTTTTTACATAATTCTACATTTGTAAGTTCAATTTTCATGATAAGGAGATTGCAGTACAGTACTTGTATTAGGAGAATTGAAAAATACTATTTATTTTGATCTTTTTACAGTGCAAATGCTTGTAATAAAAAAAAATATATAAAGTGAGCACGGGTTTCAGTCCCTGATAGTAGTCATGACTGGAGTATTGGTATTGAAGGGTATATGCGGTTTAGGAAAGACGGAAATAAAGGCAAAGATAGTGAGGTAGCATTGTATATCAATGAAGAGGTAGACTGTAAAAAATAAGAAGTAAAAAAGTAAAAAAGTAAAAAGTAAAAAGAAGTAAAAAGAAGTAAAAGTAAAAAAAAAGTAAAAAAAAAATAAGAAGTAAAAAATAAGAAGTGATTAAATGGATTAGACAGTCTGTCTGAGCAAAAATCACACTGGAAAAGAAAGCTACTAGAGCCTCCCCTGGGATAGTGCTTGGGGTGTGCTATAGGCCACTGGGATTTGATTTGGATATGGATAGAGACCTCTGTAATGTTTTTAATTAAGTAAATACTAATGGGAATTGTGTGATCATTGGAGACTAACTTCCCAGATACAGACAGGAGAACAAGTGCTAGTAATAATAATAGGGCTCAGATTTTCCTGGATGCGATAGCTGATTGATTCCTTCACCAAATAGTTGCTGAACCAACAAGAGGGGATGCCATTTTAGATTTGGTTTTGGTGAGCAGTGGGGACCTCATAGAAGAAATGGTTGTAGGGGACAAACTTGGTTTGAGCAATCATGAGCTAAATCAGTTCAAACTAAGTGGAAGGATAAACAAAAATAGATCTGACTAGGGTTTTTGATTTCAAAAGGACTAATTTAAAAAAAACAATTAAGGAAATTAGTTAGGGAAGTGGATTGGACTGAAGAACTTGTGGATCTAAAGGTGGAGAAGGCCTGGAATTACTTCAAGTCAAAGCTCCAGAAACTTTCAAAAGCCTGCATCCCAAGAAAGGGGAAAAAATTCACACTCAAGAGTTGTAGACTAAGCATCTCAAAGCGGTGATTAAGAAAAAGCAGAAAGCCTACAAGGAGTGGAAGATGGGAGGGATCCGCAAGGAAAAGCTACTTTATTGAGGTCAGAACATGTGGGGATAAAGTAAGAAAGGTCAAAAGCCATGTAGAGTTGGACCTTGCAAAAGTGAATTAAAACCAATAGTAAAAGGTTCTATGCTGCAAGACAAGCCGAAGAAAAAACAACAGAACACCACTGGCCATCACCTACAGTCCTCAGTTAAAACCTCTCCAATGCATCATCAGTGATCTACAACCCATCCTGGACAATAATGCCTCACTTTCACAGGCCTTGGGAGGCAGGCCAGTCCTGCCCACAGACAACCCGCCAACCTTAAGCAGATTCTCACCAGCAACAGCACACCACGCCATAAGAACTCCAACTCAGGAACCAATCCATTCAACAAACCTTGATGCCAACTCTGCCCACATATCTACACCAGCAACATCCTCACAGGACCTAACCAGATCAGCCACACCATCACTGGTTCATTCACCCTCAAATCTACCAATGTAATATATGCCATTATATGCCATCAATGTCCCTCTGCTATGTACGTCGGCCAAACTGGACAGTCCCTACGAAAAAGGATAAATGGACACAAATCAGATATCAAGAATGGCAATATACTAAAACCTGTAGGAGAACACTTCAACCTGCCTGGACACACAATTAAAGATTTAAAAGTCACCATATTGCAGCAAAAAAATTTCAAGACCAGTGTGGCGGGGTGACCACCTGCCCCCTACCAGAAGGGGCTTGGGAAAGCCCCAAAAGGGGTTTAAAATAGCCCAAGGAGGGGGTTAAGGCTGGGAGCCAGCAGGCCTTTCAGGCCTGATTGGGCATTAGGCCCAGCTGGGCGGCCACGCCCCAAACTCAGGCCAGAGTATAAAGGCTGGGAGACAGGGGCCTGAGGAGGACAGTCTCCTCTGCATTCAGAGGGAGACAGGCCTGACTGCAGGAGCTGAAGCCAGGTACCTGGATTAGGGCAGAGCTGGGGCAGGGCAGAAGGAGCTGGGCAGGCACTAGCCAAGAGCCCCAGGCCTCCGGGCCTGACACAAGGCCCGACCCAGGAGTACCAGAGTTGCAGGGGGCAGCCCAGGGCTGGAGATAGCAACAGCAGGCCAACCCTCCTCGCCTGTGATGAGAAGCCGTGATACTGCAGTCCGCCCCAGTGAGCAGGGGCAAGTGGTGACTGACAGTGGCACACTCTGAGGTGAGGTGAGAATAGGGGGTAGAGGGTTCCCCCGGGGAGGGGAGATCCTCACACCAAAGGGGGTACTGCAGGGTGCAGCACCCACAGTTGGAGGGCACCGGGGGCCGGGAGGGACACGGGGCCATCAAAGGAGCGGGGCATCAACCTGCGGAGGGCGCTCTGGATGCTGAAGGAGCTGATTCCCCAGACGACCAGCGGGAGGTACCGCAGGGGTGAGGGTGGACCCCGTTACACTGGTGGAGAATGCAGGCAGCGACGGTCCACCCCTGATACAAGGGGCAGCACAAAGGACTGTGGGACTATTGCCTGGCGACTGGAAGGTGGAGATAGAATGAGAGACTATTATTGGAGGGCCTGTGTGGCCCGGCTCGCTGCGCAGCAAGCAGGACTGTTGCAGCTGCTGCAGGGGGGAGGCCAGTGCCTAGGCCCAAAGACTGTTTCGCCTGTGGGCGACCTGGACACATCAAGAGGGAGTGCCCCTACCGGGCTGGAGCAGGGAGGCTCCAGCAGGGCCAAGGCGGGACTGTGAGAGCACCCCCCTGTGAAGTTAACAGGGGGGCTCCGGATTTGTTGGGGCTGTGGGAAACCGGGGCACATGAGGAGGGAGTGCCCTCAGGGGACCCACAGGGCCCAGGCTAGCCCTGAGGTAAGGGCTAAGCTGGAGGACAAGGGGAAGGCCATGGCCAAGGGAAGGCACAGAAGGTGCTTCCTCTGCCATAATGAGGGCCATCTGAAAAGGCACTACCCTCTGAGGGACAGGGGGAGTGCCCAGGGAACCCATGAGGGAGCCACGAGGGCAACTGTGGGAACCCAAATGAAGGGGGTAACCCACAAGGGAGCCAGCAGGGCAACCGTGGGGACCCAAACTCTAGAGGCAGGGAGCCAGCTGCTCCGCGCACTGGAGAGCGTGCGCCGGGAGAGGGACTCCCTACGGGCCCAGCTAAGGGGAGATAGGATCCCCCCCCCCGGTAGTATCTTAAGGGGGGGGATGTGTGGCGGGGTGACCACCCGCCCCCTACCAGAAGGGGCTTGGGAAAGCCCCAAAAGGGGTTTAAAATAGCCCAAGGAGGGGGTTAAGGCTGGGAGCCAGCAGGCCTTTCAGGCCTGATTGGGCATTAGGCCCAGCTGGGCGGCCACGCCCCAAACTCAGGCCAGAGTATAAAGGCTGGGAGGCAGGGGCCTGAGGAGGACAGTCTCCTCTGCATTCAGAGGGAGACAGGCCTGACTGCAGGAGCTGAAGCCAGGTACCTGGGTTAGGGCAGAGCTGGGGCAGGGCAGAAGGAGCTGGGCAGGCTCTAGCCAAGAGCCCCAGGCCTCCGGGCCTGACACAAGGCCCGACCCAGGAGTACCAGGGTTGCTGGGGGCAGCCCAGGGCTGGAGATAGCGACAGCAGGCCATCCCTCCTCACCTGGGATGAGAAGCCATGATACTGCAGTCCACCCCAGAAAGTGGGGGCAAGTGGTGACTGACAGTGGCACACTCTGAGGTGAGAATAGGGGGTAGAGGGTTCCCCCGGGGAGGGGAGATCCTCACACCAAAGGGGGTACTGCAGGGGTGCAGCACCCACAGTTGGAGGGCACCGGGGGCCAGGAGGGACACGGGGCCATCAAAGGAGCGGGGCATCAACCTGCGGAGGGCGCTCTGGATGCTGAAGGAGCTGATTCCCCAGACGACCAGCAGGAGGCGCTGCAGGGGTGAGTGGTGACCCCGTTACAACCAGACTGTAAAGAGAAACTGCAGAGCTGCAATTCATTTGCAAATTTGACACAATCAATCTGGGATTAAACAAAGATTTTGAATGGCTTGCTAATTACAAAAACAGCTTCTCCTCTCTCAGAGTTCACACCTCCAATTCAGCTGCAAGAGGAATACCTCACCCTCCCTGATTTGAGATAACAAACTGGTTCAGCCTGATTGGACTAACCTTGTTATCTCCTACCTGGTTCTTGCCTACTTATCTACACCTGCCCATGGACACTTCCACTGCTTCCATCCGACAAAGTGGGTATTAGCCCACAAAAGCTAATGCTTCAATACTTTAGTCAGTCTTTAAGGTGCCACAGGACTCTGTTACATAAAGAAGAAGAAAACAAAGAAAGAAGTGGGACCACTAAACACTTAGGATGGAGTGGAGGTTAAGGATAATCTAGGCATGGCCCAATATCTAAACAAATATTTTACCTCAGTCTTTGAGGCTAATGTGGAGCTTAGAGATAATGGTAAGATGACAAATGGGAATTAGGATATGGAGGTAGATATTCCCGCATGCAAGGTAGAAGCCAAACTCAAGCAGCTTGATGGGACTAAATCGGGGGGCCCAGATAATCATCATCCAAGAATATTAAAGGAACTGGCACATGAAATTGAAAGCCCATTAGCAAGAATTTTTAATGAATCTCTAAACTCAGGGGTTGTGCTGCATGACTGGAGAATTGCTAATATTTTCCCTTTCTTAAAAATAGGAACTAAAAATACCTGAGTAACTACAGGCCTTTTAATTTGACATCTGTAGTATGCAAGGTCTTGGAAAAAAATTTGGAGGAAGTAGTTAAGGACATTGAGGTCAATGGTAATTGGGACAAAATACAACATGGTTTTACAAAAGGTAAATCATGCCAAACCAACATGATCTCCTTCTTTGAGAAGGTAACAGATTTTTTAGACAAAGGAAACACAGTGGATCTAATTTACCTCGATTTCAGTAAGGCATTTGATATGATTCCATATGGGGAATTAGTTAAATTGGAAAAGATGGGGCTAAATATGGAAATTAAAAGTTGGATAAGGAACTGGATAAAGGGAGACTACAACAGGTCTGTAGCAGGGCACGACTCACCCTACAGCGCCTCCCGCTGGTCCAACCAGGGAATTAGCTCTTTCCAGCATCCGGAGCACCCTTTGCAGGCTGATGTCCCACTTCCCACAGGCCCCATGTCCCTCCCAAACCCCGGTAACCTCTTACCTAGGGTGCTGAACCCCAGCAGTACACCCCACAGTCTCAGGGTCTCCCCTTCCTGGGGAACCCCCACCCCCTATCCCCACCTTGCCTCAGTCTAGGCAACTGCCAGTCACCATTTGCCCCCGTTCTCTGGGACAGACTGCAGTATCATTGCCATTCATCATTGGCAAAGGGGGGGGGGGGGGTTGGTCAGCTGCTCTGCCTCTGTAGCCCTGGGCTGCGCCCTGCAACCCCAGTATCCTTTGTTGGGCCTTCTCCTAGGCCCTGCAGCCTGGGAGTTTCCAGGCCAGAGCTTCCCCAGCTCCTCTTGCCTAGCCCCAGCCCTGCACCACTTTAGGTACCTACTCAAACTCCCAGCAGCCAGGCCTGTCTGTCTCCTCAGCTAGAGAAGGAGACACTCTCTCAGGCTTCCCCAGCCTTTATATAGCCAGCTGGGTCTGTTTGGGGAGTGGCCCCCAGCTGAGCCTGCCTCCCAATCAGCCCAGCTTTTCCCTTGTGGGCCTGGGAGCTGCCTGCCCCCAGCCACAGCACTTCCCAGGGCTATTTTATCCCACTGTGTGCAGGAATGGGGCAGCCACCCACTACAAGGTCATACTGCAAGGTGAATTGTCAGACTGGAGGGAGGTTATTAGTGGAGTTCCTCAGGGATCGATTTTGGGATCAGTCTTATTTAATCTTTTTATTAATGACCTTGTATCATAAGTATGGAGGGTGCCTTGCCTGGGTTGGGCTATGTTATCTAATACAGTGTGCCTTGCCTGGGTGGGGGCTATGTTGTCTGAGACAGGTGACATGGGAGTTTCCCTGCCATGAGGGAGGGAGGAGCCTCAAGCCCAGGAAGAAGGGAGGAGCAAAACAGTCAGTTCCATCTTGGCTGGTCTCCAGGGAGGAGGCAAAAGCCAGGGAGTTCCATCTTGGCTGGTCTCCAGGGAGGAGGCAGGAACCAGGGTCAACTAGCATCTCCGGCTATAGAGATGGCTCAGCTTTTCCTTTTTTATACTTCTACTTAGCTAATGTAAGTGATTTGATTCTTCTATTAAGCTGTGCCTTTTGGGGTGTTCTTTCCTTTTCAGAAGAAAGTGGGAAACCCCAAATGTAAAGTGTCTGTATCTCTGCTTTAACCTTTTTCTTTATTAAATCTTGTTAGTTATAAAACCGTCTGGTTTATTTTCCTTAAGGTTTTTCTCTCTTCACAGGGAAGAGAGGAGGTAGGGGGAAGTGCATAGCCCCCCAGGTATCTGACTTGGCTTCCATGGAGGAAGACAGAGTCAGGGTTAAGGGAAGTCTGCCTTCAGCCGGGGAGGGTGAAGGGCAGCAGTTTCCAAGTGTCTAGCTCTCAGGTACAGAGAGACAGAGGGTGAAGGAAAGCAGCCTTCAGGTATCTGACTTTGAAACCCAGGGAGGGGGACAAAGTTGGGGTGGGGAAGATCGGGGGCCCCTCCAAGGTTTTGGAAGTATACTCGATTGGTGGCAGCGATTGGTAACCCCAAAAACCCCAACTGGCAAAGTGGGGTGGGGGGGGTGGGGGAAAGGACTTGTTGGTCTCGCATAGAAGAGGCCCAGCCTTTGTACTCAGGAGCATAAAGGCTGTGGAGGTAACCCCTCTTACACCTTGGCACAAAAAGTGGGAGTGTGCTAATAAAGTTTGCAGATGACACAAAACCAGGAGGTATTGCCAATACAGAGAAGGACCGGGATATCATACAGGAAGATCTGGATGACTTTGTAAACTGGAGTAATAGTAATAGGATGAAATTTAATAGTGAAAAGTGTACGGTCAGGCAATTAGGGATTAATAAAAATAATTTAGTTGGAAATAACAGAGGAGGAGAAGGACCTCACAGTATTGGTTAATCACAGGATGACTATGAGCTGTCAATGTGATATGGCCATGAAAAAAACAGTCTTGGGATGTGTCAGGTGAGGTATTTCCAGTAGAGATCAGGAGGTGTTAGTACCATTATACAAGGCACTGGTGAGACCTCATCTGGAATACTGTGTGCAGTTCTGGTCTCCCATGTTTAAGAAGGATGAATTTAAACTGGAACAAGTACAGAGAAGGATTACTAGGATGATCCAAGGTATGGAAAACCTGTGTTATGAAAGGAGACTCAAAGAGCTTGGCTTGTTTAGCCTAACCAAAAGAAGGTTGAGGGGAGATATGATTTCTCTCTCTCTAAATATATCAGAGGGGTAAATACTAGGGAGGAGAATTATTTAAGCTCAGTACCAATGTGGACACAAGAACAAATGGATATAAACTGTCCATCAGGAAGTTTAGACTTGAAATTCGACAAAGGTTTCTAACTATTAGAGGAATGAAGTTCTGGAACAGCTTTCCAAGGGGAGCAATGGGGGCAAAAGACATATCTGGCTTCAAGATTAAGTTTGATAAGTTTATGGAGGAGATGGTGTGATGGGACAGACTAATTTTGACAATTAATTGATCTTTGACTATTAGTAGTAAATATGCCCAGTGGCCTGTGATGGGATGTTAGATGAGGTGGGATCTGAGTTACTACAGAGAATTTTTTCCTGGGTATATGGCTGGTGAGTCTTGCCCCATGCTCAGGGTTTAGCTGATCACCATATTTGATGTCAAAAAGGACTTTTCCTCTAGGGCAGAGTGGCAGAGGTCCGGGGGGTAGAGAGGGGTTTTCGCCTTCTTCTGCAGCGTGGGGCATTGGTCACTTGCTGAAGGATTCTCTGCAACTTGAAGTCTTTAAACCATGATTTGAGAACTTCAATATCTCAGACATAGGTTAGGGGTTTATTACAGGAGTGGGTGGGTGAGAGTCTGTGGCCTGCAGGAGGTCAGACTAGATGATCATAATGGTCCCTTCTCACCTTAAAGTCTACGACTCTGTGACTGGAGAGCAAGAGGAAGGGAAGAGGCTCCCACTGCAAATGATGGCAAGATTCAGTATTCTCACCTTGCGAAGTCTCTATTGATTTCCCATCTCAGTCTCAGATGGGGCTGATGGAAAAGTGCCAGGATGGTTGGATCAGCTTAGGTGAGCAGGCAATGTCCCAACAAAGGCGGTGGGATCCGATGTCTCCAGGATAGCTTGAGGATCACCCACTGGTGTCTTCAATTCTGTCTTCAGCATTTGGAGCAATGGATATTTCAGACTGAAATTAGGACCATTTCCTGCGATGGAGAACTACAGCGGGAGCTGCTGATGGCCAGCTAAAAAGTTTGGCCTTTACACTGAGTCACCTAATCTAGCTAACTCTGCTTGGTGCAAGGGGCCCAGTGAACCAGCTAATGGGCTTGAGCTCAGGTAGTTGAGGGCTGTGATGTGATGCTGTAAGTTGTGGGTCCAACCCTGTTCATGAGTTAAGGGGTGTGTTACTTCAGGAAAATGTGAGAAGAGGTTCCCGGAATGTGGTTATCCTTTAGTGATGGGCCAAAGGCTGATTGTTTTGAACTTAAGAAGGTTACTTCTCACCCCTCACAATGTTTGGTTGCTTATCTGAACTTTTTAGGACTGTATGTTCCTCATTTACACAATTTGGCATTAAGAAATTACCTGAATGTGTTGCTGACTCCTGCAATTTTGTTGAGAATCCCATACTATGCTTGGTGTTATTAAAACCTCAACTTACTCATAGACTTTTAAGGTCAGAAGGGACCATTATAATCATCTAGTCTGACCTCCTGTACAATGCAGGCTAAAACCTCATCCATACATTTCTGTCCCAGATCCCTAAATGGCCCCCTCAAGGACTGAATTCCCAATGCTGGGCTTAGTAGGCTAATGCTCAAACCACTAAGCTAGCCAACCCTGCTCTAGGCCAATGTGATTAGATGAGAATCTGAGCTTTCATTTTTCTTTTTAAATATGCTTCTAGCCTTCATGGTTACAGAGGAAAATATGAAACATTATAATGATGACTAACAATTATATAACGAGGATGAAGCTGATCCCATAATTTTCTGGGGCTTAACTCATGATTTTTGAATGCTTGGCATTGGCAATACTATGTCAGCCTTATACAGAAGAGGGGAAAAGGAAACTATACGTTAATTCTCATCCACCTCTGATAAGCCAGTGTCCTGTTTATAGCCCCATGTGGTCAGATTCATTTTCCCTCTCCACATTTTCCAGTGTCTGTCTGCTTTTTTGTCACCAATCACCTCCCCCATGAAACCAAAAACTCTCCAGACAGAACCTCCAGCTCAACACACACTCCCATGTGATGCTGTGGCAAGGAGGGCTGCTGGGAATCTTGGATGTATAAACAGGGAAGTAGTAAGTGGCCATAGGGAGGTGATTTAACCCCTATATACGGCAGTGATGAAACACACACAGGATACTGTGTTTGGCTCTGGTGCTCACATTTTGAAAAGGAAATTGAAAAATGAGACAGGGGACAGAAAAAAGCCACAAAATTCAGAGGCACCATTTCCCTAAGTTGCTGGGGGGTGGGGAAGACCTTGACCCCTGCTCCACCCCAGACCTTGCCCCCCTTCCACCCCTTCCCCCAACTCGCCCCGCTCTTCTTCTTCCTGCCCCTGCCTCACTCTGCCCCTGCCTTGCCCTATTCCACCCCCTCACCTGAGCGCACCCTGCCCTCGTTCCTTCCCCTCCCCCGCAGTGCCTCCTGCATGCCTCTAAATAGCTGATCGCAGTGGGTGGGCAGTGCTGGGAGGGAGGAAGAGGAGATGAACTGGGGGCTGATAATGGGTGCTGAGCACCCACTATTTTTTTCCCATGTGTGCTCCAGCCCCAGAGCACCCATGGAGTCAGCACTTATGACAAAATGATTTGAGGTTGGAGAAAATATATCACAATGAGAGACTGACAGAGCTCAATCTGTTTAGCTTGACAAAAAGAAGATTGAGAGGTGACTTGATTACAGCATTCAACCACCTTCATGGGGAGAAACTACTGAGTGCTGAAGGGCTCTGTGATCTACCAGAGAAAGGCAGAACAAGAACCAATGGCTGGAAGCTGAAGCCCAACAAATTCAAATGAAAATTTGGCACACATTTTTAATGTGAAGGTGATTAACCACTGGAACAAATTACCAAGGGTATTGGTGGATTCTCCATCGCTTGGTGTCTTCAGATCTGGAAGAGATTCTTTAGTCAAACACAAAGCTCAATACAGGAGTAGATGGGTGAAATGTAATGGCCTGTGATATACAGAACATCTCTCTAAATGATCTCAGGGCCCCATGAAACCAAATAGTCATAGCTGCAAACATTGGCTAAATGCTTATTTTGAAATCAAGCAAAGGCTCTTCTGGGACAATGTGACCTTCTGCTAAGTAGCCAGGGTGGAGGAAGAGTGGGATTGCTCTTTTGGAGAGCTTGCTTTCAGTTAAATGACACCATAGATCATTAGAAGCACAAGGTAAGTGAGGTAATATATTCCATTGGACCAGTTTCTGTTGGGGAAAGAGATGAGTTTTTGCACTCTCCAGACCTGAAGAAGAGCTCTGTGCAGCTCAAAAGTGTGTATCTCCCCCCAACAGAAGTTGGTCCAATACAAGATATAACCTCCCCCACCTTGCCTCTCATCATAGATCAATATCCTCAGTGTCCGCTGCCATGTCCTTGTCAGTGTTGCAGTAGATGCAGCAGTAAATAGGGTACAGTGCTGGCTCTGAAGGGCTGTAGTTGGAGAAAGAGATAGTCCAAGGAAAGCCCATCAATGCTTCCACTTTATGGAATTGCCTCTAGGCCTCCAGATCTGGGACATTTCTGTCCCTAAAGTAAAGGTCTAAATGAGTAGCCCCTATATATTCTTTGTTTCCCCCCACCCCTCCACAGATATGTAGATATATTTTGTCAGTGAACAAAGGGCAAAACAGGGTTTCAATTAGATCTGGTCAGAACATTTTTGACTACGTGAAATTTTTACGAAGCAAAAATATTTCACAGAGATGTAGCAATTTTAACTAATTTTTGCTCTGGAAGTATGGTGCGCATCATGTGCTATAGCCTGGTGAGTAGGGCATTGGGAAGGGAGGTAGGAGAGCCAGGTTCAAGTCCTGACTCTCCCTGATTCAGGATTATCTAGAATGGAAAACTGTTCTGGATTTGGCAGGACCTGCTTGCTCTTACCTCTGTTCAAGTCCACAAATGGCTCATAGACCTTGTTGCTGGTAAACCACTCAGTGCAGTTTATTTATGGGGTTAGTTCCCACCACCCATATACTCCATATAGCCTCACACCAACAGTCTAGGGAGCCTGAGGCGAGCAGAGAGCAAGAGATTGCTCTTATCTGCCTCCTCCTTTCTTCCTGTGTTTTTTGTATCATCTGCCTACTGGCCTAATTAACCTCTTAGTTCTCCTCAGCCCATGAATTAGGCACAGCTCTTCTTAATGAGGTCTGCTCTGGAGTAATTAATTAGAGTTGCAGTGACCAGAGTGATGACTCAGTCACGGTTGCCCAATAACTCTACAGGTATAACTGCATTTCCCACTATCTCCATTGCATCTCTAAGACCTGCTTAATCTGTGCCAGGATCCCCTTTAGTTGTTTCTCAGCCCCCCCCCCTTAGATGGGAGCAGCAGCTCTGTGGTCCAGCTTAGGAAAGTACAGTTGCCTTCAGCAAAAAAGGTTTCCACATGTAGCGGCTCCATTGTCCCTTGTCTTGTTCACTACTTTAGTCTCTTCACTCCCCCTTGTGTCAGGGGTGACCGTTATCTCTAGTCTCTCATGGTCCCCTTGTGTCAAGGGCGACTGAATGCCCGTGTTCTCCAACAATTGTCACTGGGTATCTTAATCACCACTTGGCAGTGCCTCCTAGTGTTTGTTCTGAGGATTAGCTCAATCAGGCCAACACCCCTTCCAACAGTTGCACTTTGTCTTTCTCTCTCTAAGTGGCCCCTCTCTTGCTCCAGCTCCCTGTCCATGACTTGGTCCTCTGACCAGGTCACTAAGTGGTTTCCTCTTCTGGGGTATCAAAATCTGTCCATACCAATGGTCTCAGGAGTCTTCTCATGCACTTTCCTGGTGGTCCCACTTCTCCAGGGGACAGAAGGGAATCCAGGCATGCCCAGTACTCCAGTTCCAGTTCAAGGACCCTATACCTAGAAACTGGTGCTTTCCCTCAGACCCTGTTTCTCTTTTCCTACAGCTTCTGGCTCCCCATCGCTGGTGTACCAACTCAAATTCCCTTCTCCCAGGGAGTAACTGCAAACTACTGAACTCCATCATGTCAAAAACACATCTCTGCTCCCAGGGAGTAAGTGCAGATTTCTTCCCAGTAGCCCCTTTCTGTTGCCAGCTTCCTGGCTTTATCCTAGCCTGCTGGTTCCTTCTCAGCTGGGGCGCCATCACCATTCAGGGGATTACTTAAGACGCCTTATTCCCCTCAGTGGGCCTATCGGGTTAATTGGCTCTGCCTCCACCTAATTAACCCCTTCCAGGCTGATAAGGGGTGACCACCCCAACACATGGACTTGAATCTGTATCCTGTGCCACACCTACCCATGTACCTTTTCCAAACTGGTCTGGTTTTGATCTGAAAATGGACATTTTGACCTAAAAAATGTTCAGGTTTTGGTTTTGTTACAGTGTGAAACACAATCACATTTCTAAAGCTCAAAAGATGCCATTGCTTTGGCCGTCGCAAAATACCCCTGTATTATAGACCCATAGGCTACTCTGCAAAACATATCTCATGGCAGCGAATCTCAGAGTCCAGGTCAACTGATTTGGGCTTGTGGGACATGTGCTATGGGACTAAAAATGGCAGTGTAGACATTCCCACTCAGACTGGAGCTTGGGATCTGAGACCCTTGCTCCTCACTGAGTTTGGAAAGCCTGAATGAGAATGTTTAAATGGTTATTTTTAGCCATGTAGAGTGGGCCCAAGCTCTGAGACTCACTGCCGTGGGTTTTTTTTTTCTTTTTCTTTCCAGTGTAGAGTACCACAGAGTCCTTAGATTCTAAGCACCAGGAGGCGCCATTACAATGACCTAGTCTGACCTCCTACATAGCAGAGGCCATAGACTTCACTCACTGACTCCTGCACCTAGACCAACAACTTGCAGTGGAGCTACAGCATCTCTTTTAGAAAGACATTCAGTCTCAATGCAATGACTCCCACGTGCAGAGAAACCAGTACAGCTCTTGGTAGCATGTTTCAATGCTTCATTGCCCTCAGTGTTAAATATATGCATCTTATTTCCAGTTTGAGCCTGTCTAGCCTCAATTTCCAGTCACTGGATCTCATTATGCCTATATCAGCTCGATTAAAGAGGCCTCTCCTATCAGCCATTTACTCCCTGTGTTGGTAATTATTGAGCCTGATAGAGTCACTTTTTAACTATCTTTTTGATAAGCTAATTAGATGGACCTCATTTAACCTCCCATATTTTCTATTTAATTCTATTCTCTCCAGGTTGTTTCACCTCATGTGTCACTGCAGTTATCTGAGCACCTTCCAACATGGCATTAACCAGCGTCCATTCCCACAGCAGGAAGAATTCTATATGGTTTATATATCCTGAAGTGCAATAATCATATGTTCGTAAGTAATGCATTATCACAGTCACATCTAGTCACACCAGCATATCAAGACATCCCTGTTCTGGCCCACATGGGACAACCTAGGTTCTCTGTAGGCTAATGTGTCTCCAACTGTAATGCTGGTGGCTTTCTTTATAGCACTCAATTACCATCGCAGGATCTCCTGTTCCTCATAAGTGATGAACATCAGCTCATGGAACAAACCTTTGAAGGATGCTCAGAATCCAGCAGTTCATTTGTAGTAGATGAAAGGGATATGACACCTTAATCTGCTCTCATTTTTCACTGGTGTAAATCAGGAGTAGCTCCACTGAAGTAACTAGAGTTACACTGGAATAAAAACTATGTGATTGAGAGGGAGATCATCTCTCTGGAGTTGTAGCTCCTGGACTTTAAGGTCAGGCGTAGATATAGTCTTCTTCTAATGCTTCTACAATGTTGTCCTATTCATCCTTGGTCACTGAGACTGTAATGGGATGTATTCCCCTCATGATCCACCAAGAGCATGCACTCTGGCTCCTCAGTCATCACCTCTCTTGATGGCTGAGGAGCCAGACCCACGTCTCTCACCCTCTTGACCGGAGTTTTTCTGGGCTGCACAATTCCCTGTCTACAGCAATCCAGACCATTGTCTGCACTTTGATTTCTCTTGGAAGGCTGTGAACAGCTGTAATTGCCAGTGGTTACAAGTTACCACACAGCTCTTTGCAAGCAAGCACATTTGTTCTTAAGGTGAAAGCATTGCAGAGAAAACATATTTAAAACAATAAAGAACCTATATGCATGTCATAAAGCTTACTAGAGGTCATCCCAACCACAATCTTGGACTCTGGTAGGCGTCACTCCTTCAAAACCCACAGCTGGGTTTTCCCCACAATTACAAGTTCACAGTCTCAGATTCAGAACCAGAACAACCAACTGGGCAGTTCACTGGTGTCTTTATACAGCTTTGGCCTTTTATCTCCAGTCTCTGAGAACTGATAATCAACACACAAAGACTCTCTCCTCAGGGCAGAGCTTCAAAAGGCAGGGTTTTTTTCAAAAATCAGAGGTGAAGAATTTCCATTCACTTCACCTTAGGTATTTCCCAGGAAATCCACTTCACACATATTGTATCAAAAGTCCATTCTTCTTGGGTGTATTGTTCAATAGATCCTTTTGATTATCCAGGGACATCCCATCTGTTCCCTAGAGAGGCAATATACAATCCTCCCACAATAATGCACAAACTTGGCATTTAATACAATGGACCCCAAAAATACTTAAAATTAATTCAATCAGGTTTTTTAAGTATTAAAGAGTTATGAGGGGAAATACCCCATTCCGGGAACAATAGCTGTTTGACAGTCAAGGCAGGGACGGGGGAAGGGAACTGGTATCAGGTTTGGAAAGGCTCCACTGCAGAGTCCCAACAGTAGGGTGGATTTTATCACCACTCAGCCGTGAGGGTAGAACTGGCTTTTTGCCATTCCAGCCCACTTCTTTCTCATGGGGCCAGGCTGGGAGCTGTAGTCCCCCGGCCCGAGCAGACAAGTCTGTAGTTCAGTGTTCTGGCAAGGCCTGCTGGGACATAAAGCAGGGTTTTGTGACATTCCCCTCTGGTGGTCTCTGGACTGGTGCTGTGCTAGGTCACTCCAATCCTTGTCTCTGGGAGCCAGCCTTACCCTGCTCTGCTGTTGGAACCCCCACTCCTGTGCTGTTCACGCACAGCCTCTGGCATGTAAACTGCTCCTTGGATTGTGCAATCAAATGACACTAGCCAATATCTCCGGTCCCAGACACAACCCGAGGAACCTCTGTCTTGCAGTGTCCAGTTATGCCCACTAGACGCTTCAAGCTTATATGAGTATGTCAATTTAACAAAGAAATTGATATCTACCAGGCTCGTTATCTCAAGGGGAGTCTCTGACATGCTTCAAACCAAACACACTGTTTCAGGTAGAATAAACAAACAGATTTATTAACTATAAAGATAGATTTTAAGTGATTATAAGTCAAAGCATAATAAGTCAAATGAAATAAAAGCATAACTCATTCTAAGCTTCTTAACACTTTCAGTGCCCTTACAAACTTTGATGCTTCTCATCACAGGCTGGCTGGTTGCTCTTCAGTCAGGCTCTCCCCTTTGATCTGTGCTTCAGTCAGTTGGTGTAGTGTCTGTAGATGTAGGTGGAAGAGAGGGAAAGAACATGGCAAACATCTTTCCCTTTTATCATGTTCTTTCTTCCCTCTTGGCTTTGCCCCTGCCCCCTCAGAGTCAGGTGAGAATTACCTCATCACAGTTCCAAACTGACCAAAGGAAAAGGAGTGACTCATTCAAGACTCCAACTGATCCTTTTGTTGCTGCCTAGGCCTGTATATTTTGTTCCTGTGAGGCTGGGCTGGGTTTGTCTCATGCCTGCCCTGATGAGATGTGAACTGCCTCTCTACTCTTGGAGAGTTTTTGCCTCGACTTATTTTAAGCCATGAGGATACGTTTTCAGGCTCATAACTATATACATGAAATTCTAACATTATTATAACATTACTGTAACAAAAATACTCAGTGCACCAGGAGCCTTCTGAAGACACCCGACATGACAAACTTTGCATTGGATGCCACACAATCATTTTATAAGGATGAACATAGGGGTGCTGGGTGTTCTCCCAAAAGCATAAAGCATCACAGGTATATAGAGAGATTCCTTCCCAGAGAACAAGGAGTGACCTGGAGTGGTTTATCCAAGAGATTACGTGCAGGGAAGCCATTTTGGTTTTCTCTGTATTTTATTCCTTATGCACCTGTTTTTATTTTGGAAAGAGACCCTTGAGGCAGGCTCCAAGGAGGAGGGGCTGAACTGGTTTCAAGACTGACTGGGGAACAAGACCCCCAGCAGGCGCACATGGTGGCTCTTTCATTTGTGAGGCTTGCCGCACAGCTGCGCTACCTGTCTGTAGCTGGGGTGATGCAAACAGCCCCTCTACTATGTTGTTGTGAATTCAGGGGTCCGGCCCAGCCCTTTGACCCTGGGTGCTGATATGATGCTGTTATTGTAGGGAGCAGTGCTTCCCCCATGGCAATGGGAAAATTCCAGGATCCATGCTCTTCCCCCTGTGACTCAAGGTGTGATGCGGTCCCCTGAGTGAGGGGCTCTTGGATTTGTTAGCGAACACTCATGAACCAACTGTGAGCTGCTCAGTGGCCCCAGGAATTAATCAGGCACTTGGCTGCATGTCAGAATGTCTCAGACGTGGAAACAGGTCATTAATAAGCTGTGTCTGCTACATAGAAAGCTGCAAGGCACAAGCGGGCCAGCAAGGATGAAGGGGCGGGTGTGTGGCATTTGGAGATGAATTGTGGCACTCCTGGCATGACAGTGAGGTTTGATTCACTTCCAGGGGGACTGGGATCAGAGCCCTGGCTCTCTGAGACCGGAGGAGCCAGGGGGTGGGGCAAAGGAACCTGAGGAAATGACCTTGATCTCCCCCAAATCACTGCAGAGTTTAAACTCCCTGGACTCGATTCTGATCTGTGAAATCCATGACTTCAGTGAGTTACTCCTGATTTACACTGGGCCAAGTGAGATCTGAATCAGACCCTCCCTCTCCATCCTTCTCCCCCATTCCCCGACTCTCCTCTGCACCCCCTCCTAATGCGCAAGTTCCCTCCAGCTCTGTCTCAACTTTCCTTGCTTAACCTACAAAAATCTGCCTAAATTACACTCCCGCTCCCAACGGAGGTGGGTCGCCGTGGCAACCACGGCCAGCGCCAGTGGTAACGAGAGGAGACAGCTCCCGGCAAAAGACAGGTGTCACCGAATTCACATCCATTTGTGTAATTTTAGGCCGTCTGCCTCAGGTAATCCTAAACCAGGTCACAGTGTGGGTGGGTCAGAGGCAGGGGGGAGGCAGGGAGAGGGGACGGCAAGGAGCCAGATCAAGCGATGTGTTCTTGTAGGCTGTGTCCGTCTCTGTGTCCCAAGGGCAACTTTCTTGCTGTACAGGGATCCAGGAAAATGAGAGGCAGAGAGAGAAAGTGTACAGGAGATGGGACGAAATCCCGTCCTCAGGCCTTTCCAGCCAAGGCTATATTTCATCCCAAGCTTGCTGGTTTTCACTGTGTGTTTTCAGGGGGGTGGCTAAAGGATATCCTTCCCAGAGCGGCTCATTAAACAGGTTAAATATGATGATATGATTTACTTTTTTCTCCTTCTTCTTCTAAGCAGAGTTTCCTGCCGGGGCTCCCGTGGGCCTGCTGGAATCACTCCATACCTGAGCTGTGTTATTGCAGAGTCTTGGAGCTGTTCATTCATCACTCCCATCTCTGCTCAGTTCATCCCTTACCAGGCTGGCGGGAGGAAGAGAAACTGCGTCTCAGTATCTTGAAGTGACACCTGCATGGGCTGCAGGGACTCCGCGCCGTTAACTGTGACAGAGCCGGCTTATCTCCCCTTGCCGGTTGTTTGCCATAGCAGGTTGGGCTTTTACAGTCCTCTAGAAGGCTTTTGCTAGGAGTCACTTTTTGGAGGGGAGGGATTGCTCAGTGGTTTGAGCATTGGCCTGCTAAACCCACAGTTAAGTTCAATCCCTCAGGGGGCCATTTGGGGATCTGGGGCAAAAAATCTGTCAGGGGACAGTACTTGATCCTGCTAGTGAAGGCAGGGGACTGGGCTCAATGACCTTTCAAGGTCCTTCCAGCTCTATGAGATAGGTATATCTCCATATATTATTATATATAGTACCTGCTTCCACACCTTTGCCACCCAGACTTGCTGGCAAGGCAGACCACCAGCAGATGCTTCATGCCCTGCTGTAACCTTTGGCTACTGCCCACCAAAGGGCAATGGACCAAGAGCTCTAGAAGATGGAGAGTCCCAGCACAGCTGACTCCTACCCCATCAATCTGTGTTTGGAGACGTGTCAGGGATTGGAGTGGGAGAGGATGTGGCCATCACATAGCCAGATTGGGTAATTCGGAGCAGTTTGTAGGTTACTCTAAAGCGTTCCCTAGAGCTGGTCACAGGATCATACAGCTCCTTGGTGTGCCCCTATGCTGTGACCGGAGGATAATGGGCAGAGCAGAGAATCTAGCTCAAAATGTCCCAGTCTAACTCACACCAGTGACTTTGATGGGTGCATTAGGAAATCAATGCATAGTCAAGTTGCCTGATTTCTCCAGCCTTTTTCAAAACAGATCCTTGGGATATTGTTATTTAACACCTCCCTGGCAATCTTCCCAATCGGAGTTTCAGCACCTCCGCTTCCCCCGTACCAGGCACTAGCAGGAAAACAAATGTCAGTCCGGACCTGTATGTCCCATAGAATGACCTTCCCCAGAGGCCCTGAGCTCCATGGGATGGAATTCCAGCTCACAATTCTGAGGACCAGCTTCTCATTCCAGCTCTGCTTCTCCTCTTGACTACCCCTGGACAGCACCACAGACTGCCAGGGCCAGAACTGCCAGTGGAGCAAGGCTGGAGCTGTGCGCTGAGGAGGGAGAGGGTCAGACCCCACATTATCCTGGTGTCTGCTTGAGGAAATTTTGCCCAGAGGGTTTAGCGTGAAGACTCTGAGTGGCATTTCTGCCATTTATGTCCAGAGACAGAATTTATGTCAGGGTGTATCAGTACTGGAGATGAGCTTGTCCTTCGGCAATCCCTTCCCACCACCACCCTGCACATTTCCTTGCATCTCACCCTCTAAACACTACTCCCCCTCCCTTTGCCCTTCACAAAAATTCTTAACAGCTTTCTTCTGAACTTCAAAGCCCAGCGCAGGGTGCCTAACCTGCAGCTTTTGTTCTCTGAATTGCTTCCAGGGCAGAGATAATGCTTTGAAACCCCTTCAACCCCCCCTCTTCTGCTGGGGAATTTCCATTTCCAAAACACACCAAAAGAAGGATTTTCACTTTGTTTCTCTCTTCCCAGCACCCTTTGTCAGCTAAAACTTTCTAATCAGCTGGGAAGGGGGTAGGGGGAGCTGAGGGACAAGCTGCTGCGCTGAAGGTTAATATAGGTCCAAAGTGAGACACAGGTGACCTGCAGGTGTAAGCAGGGGATGGTTCTGCTATTGTGGGGAACTTTCCTGGCTTATACACTACGCCGGTGAAATGGGCTAGTGAAAGGATATAATAAGTCTTTGCTCCCTCTTCCTTCACCCAAAGGCCTGCCTGACATCAAGGGCTCCCTTTCCACTCTCCTGTGTGGCAGAGTTCTCATAACCCAAACAAGACTGGGCCCAGGATTCCTGGGGGGGCTCAACACCCAACCTTGTTGTGGTCACTTATGGCAGGGGCTAGGGTGTCCCCACTCTACAGTGCTCTCTCTGATCCACTGATCATTACATACGTAGGAGCCGATTCTGTGGGTGCTCCGGGGCTAGAGCACCCAGGAGGGGAAATTAGTGGGTGCTGCACCCGCCGACAGCCAAGCTCTCCTCACTCCCCACCCCATCTCACTTCCTCCCACCCTGGAGCGCGCCATGTCCCCACTCCTCCACCTACCTCCCACCGCTTCCCAGCTCTTTGGCGGTGCTTAGGACTTTCCAGGAAGGAGGGGGAGGAGCGGGGACACACCATGCTCAGGGGAGGAGGCAGGGCAGGGTGGGGACTTTGGGGTAGGGGTGGAATTGGGGCAGGATGGGGACTTTTGGGTAGGGGTTGAATGGGGGGCAGTGCTGGGACGGGGCCACGGGTGGGGGTGGCGTCGAGCACCCACCAGGAACCATGGACGTCGGCACCTATGATTACATACAATTAAACGCAAATACAGTCTATTAAACAGCAATAAGGAAAAAAAGGGAAAGGTTAAAGAAAAACCCATCACCCCGCTCTGTGGCACGGGGACATCACAGCCAGCAGTCTCTGGAAGGTAAGGGAAGTTCAGTCTGTTCCTCACAAGTCCCAGGTCTCCTTCTCAGGCCCTGGCTGTGCTGCAGGAATGCTGTGGGTCGGACACTTGCTCTGGCGGTGGCCAAACGCTCTCAGGTTCTATGTGGCAGCATCCTTTTCTCAGCGTCACCCTCGCCCCGTCGGGTTGCAATCTGGCCTGCAAGGCATCTTGGCTGGGGGCGTCTCCCTGTGCTGGGCCCGCTGCCCAGGATCCCCCTCGCTCTCTCCAGCTGCTCACTGCACCCAGCTACTGACTGCTTCAGCCCCAGTTCCAGCTCCACTCTGCCTCAGCACTGCTGCTGCTCTGCCTCCAGCTCCCTGGGCTGCTTCTCTAGTCACTGGTCACAGGTAAACACACAGGCTGACCCATCCCAGCACATCCCTCAGGGCATGTCTGAAGGCATTGTATGGGGATGATAGCAGGGCATGGGCAGCCGAGCACGGCATGCAACGGAGATATACCATCAGTCAGTTAAATTCACATCTGTAGTTCTCCCAGTCCCAGGCTGATTATAGCATCCTGAGGCCACACACAGGGAGATTTTGGCAGGAAAATGAGCAGAGATAGAAAGAGACAAATGTCCATGGGCCAGATCTTCCCCTGGTGTCAGCACAGATGAACTGGAGTCAATGAGCTGGCTGCCCAGCGGGTGTAAATCAGTGTTGCTCCATTGGAGTCAATGGCCCTTTTGGGACTGTGACCTGATGTGCTGGAACTACCTCTGAGCCCATTTTCTTTGAAAGCTTGGGACTCCAGAACCCTGTCTCGTTGTGCCAGACATGCTATCCTGCTGCAACACAGACCCAGGGTCTGGTCCACACCCCTAAAGCTGCAGACTTAACTGAAAACAGCTCAGCAAGTACTCCTGTCTCCAGCACCCAGACACCCAGATCCCAATAGGATCCAATCCACAAATAAATCCATTTTACTCTGTATAAAACTTATACAGGGTAAATGCATACATTGTCCACTCTCTATAACACTGATAGAGAGATATGCACAGCTGTTGGCTCACACATGTATTAATCACTTACTCTGGGTTAATTAATAAACAAAAGTGATTTTATTAAGTATAAAAGGTAGGATGTAAGTGGTTACAGGTAATAACAGGCAGAACAAAGTAAGTTACCAAGCAAAAGAAAACAAAATATGCAAGTCTAAGACTAATATATTAAGTAACTGAATACAGGTAAATCTCACCCTCAGAGATGTTCCAATAGGCTTCTTTCACAGACTAGACTCTTTCCTAGTCTGGGCCCAATCCTTTCCCCTGCTACAGTTCTTGTTAGCTCCAGCTCAGGTGATACCTAGGGTATTTCTCATGACTGGCAACCCCCTTTGTTCTGTTCCATCCCCTTTTATAGCTTTGGCCTAAGGCAGGAATCTTTTGTTTCTCTGGGTTCCCACCCCACCTTCTAAATGGAAAAGCACCAGGTTTAAAATAGATTCCAGTATCATGAGACCCCTAGTCTCCATTCTTCCAGGACTGGTACCCCGGAAGGTTTGCAAGTAAACAGACCCATTTACAGGTGATTGATTCTGAAGCACCCTTAATGGCTGCCACTTAACATGTTTACATCCATAATACAAGTTTATATCTTGGCCTTTTAACTCCAGACAGAAATAATACATGCAAACAAATGGATGAGCATACACAGTAGATCATAAGTTTTGTAATGATACCTTACAAAAGACCTTTTGCATAAAGCATATTCCAGTTACATTATATTCCCATCATTAGAATATTTCCATAAACATCTGGAGTTCAACATCATAGGCTGGCTCCCTGCAGCTGTAAATCAGATCGGCTCCTCTGGAAGAGGTTAAAGGTCTCCTTGAAACCCATTCCAGCTGCTGGAGGAGGGGAGAAAAGGGCTAGACATCAAGTCAGTGTTCCCAGCTCTCATGATTTTATCCTGAGTCTGGTGATATTTGGTATTTTTCTTAAAGCTCTAGCTCCTGGAGTCAGGGGACTGTGGGGGAATCTCAGCTTGTACTGGGGGGTAGAGGAGAGGAGGAGGTAAGTTTCTATCCCCTGTGGTTGCTGAGAAAGGCCTGAAGACAGGGCAATGAAGAAGGACACTACATGGTTTAGTTTTACACTGCATGGTTTTAAAGCCAATCTTATGATTTCTGCATTGGCAAGGCTGCATTTCCTAGAGACAGGGTCCGGAACCAAGGAGCTAGAGACGGCACTTCACAGCACTTGACAGGCTAGATTGTCCCCACCCTGTGTGCCCCATGGAGTACTGTTAGGTTAAATTAGCTTGTCCTGCTTACCTATTCCACACCCGGATCATGCGGAGTCGGACTATTGCTCAAAACTGTCAGAGACCAAGAAACACACAGACAACATACAGCTTTTTGATCAAGAAGGGCGCGCACCTTCCTCTGGCTCATAGCTTCAGAAGAGTGTGGTGGTTTATTAGCTTGACACAGCAGTATTTATATCCTACAAAGATAATAACAAGTTTTGCATTTCAACATAGGGGACCATACTCTGCATGGCCAGGGGCCTCCTGCTTGAACCGGTTTGGTGGTTCCTGAAGCAAGTTTAACTGCCGATAAGACAATCTTTCCAAAGATTGTCTTGTGCAAAGTCAGGCAGAGTTTACGGGAAGAGGGGTTTTCTTGACCAACAGTTAACCCCTTCCTTAATATCTGATAAGCAGCAAATGCAAGAATCTCTTTTGATAAGGGCATAAGAGATACAGAGAGAGAGGTTTGTCTTTTGTTGTTCTAACAGTACCAATGTCAGCCCCTGAGCCTAAGGAGCACCCAATCACTGCACACCCATGCACTAAACACCCAAAGGGGCAGGGCCATGTCCCTTCTCCCTACCCATTGACCTGTGGTGCTGGCCAGGTGCAGTGGGGGAGCAGGCTCCAGGATCCAGATTGATGGAGCTTCTCCTGCATACTGCAGAACCCCAGGTAGGAATATGGGTCCCTGCTGGTGCTCTGTCTCCAGCGCGAGGCCCCAAAGAATCAATGGAGGGAGACTGGCATCACAGGTGGCATGGAGAATCCAGAACAAAAGGCAATGACCCGATCCAAGGTTTAAGGACAAAGATTAATTCCTTATCCCCCTGCAGCCATTTGAAACCTCACCCCCTCACCCCTTCTGATCTGGGAGCCTTTGACACCCACAGCCATTAATACCTGCACAGGGGGCTGGGCTGCAGACTTGCTGCAGGTGGGCAAGCCAAATATTTACCCTTCCAGCAAAAATAGCAGGGCAGCCCAGGTTTGATGAGTAGAATTGACTAGAGCCGTGGGTGGCTCAGGAGAGGAAATGTGAAGAACTAATAGCCAAAGGTATCCAGACAATTATTAAGCAATCCCAGTGGGTCTACAAGCTTGCCTGAGCATAAGGAAGCAGGCAGAGGGGCCTAGGAGATAGCAGAGGAAACCACTGATTTATTTACATCAGTTTCCCCCACAGAAGCTTCTGGCAAAATACCTAGCCTGGGGCCACGCACGTTGTCAGAAAGCTAAAGTCACCAACCGGTGCAGTTTGAGAAATTAAATTGCCATGAATCACCTGCAGCGGACAGTGTTCACCTGAGAGTTGGGGAAGGCACTTGAGGATGAGGCGGCTGTGCTGCTAATACAAACATGCGATATATCATGCGAGGCAGATGCTGCTCTAGGGAGCTGGAGCAATGCCAGCACACCCCATTAAAAAACTGCTACAGGTAATCCTAAGAATTAGAGATCAGAGAGATGGGGTTATTCAATATTCATTGATATTCTTAATCACCACAGTACTAGGATCAAGAGTATTTGATGACAGGCATGCAGGAGGGCAGAGTATTTGTGGAACAGATAGTGATCACTGGGGGGGATGAGTGCAGGGCATAATGCACATACAGCGATGTGGTCTTTGCCCTAGAAAATGGACAGTCTAAAGGAGCAACAGTTCAGGAGAAGGAGGGTGTGGGGTTTGTTTATGAGTGGGATCACTGGGAGCATGCACATGATAATGACCACAGTATCTTTCAAATACAACAGCTCAGTCCCTAGCCCCAGCTGAGATCAGAGTTCCATTGTGTCAGGTGCTGCACAACAGATAGGAGACAGTTCTTTTCCTGAGGCATTTGCAATTGAAGTAGACAAGACAGAGCCAAGGGCTCCTCAGTAAAGGAGCTGCTCTAGCTTGACCACAAGATATTGGCTGGGGGAAGGAACTGGGGGGTGAAATCTTCTGGCCTAGGCCATGCAGGAGGTTAGACAAAGCAAGCTGAATGATCCCTCCTGGCCCTAAACCTGTGAATCGGTGTTAGCCCCACTATGGAGATGGGGCACAGCGACCATATGTGGCTCATTCCAGGAATCCATGCCACAGCAGGGGGTTGGCCCCAGGAGATCACTAGCCCATCTTTCCTCTTGAGAGGCTGCGGGATGAGCCCAGAGAGTGTTGAAGGCAGAAGGGCCGGTGTGGTAGAAGGCACATAAGGGAGAGCAGAAGGAAGAGTCTTGTTCTGACAGCAGGGAGCAGGGGGGTCACAGAGGCTTTCTAGGTGAGTCTCAGGAGCTTGTGGATGTGATGAGACAAAGCAGCACTGGAGTGATTCAGGTGATGTCCTCAGATAGGTCAGCTGTGGGAACTGAACCTGGGACTTCTGTGTGGATTGCCACAGACTCACAGGGGTGAAAAATTGCAGGCCTGTTATTTACCAGGCTGCACGTGGCAATAGACTATATGGTAAGGGATGCAAGGAGAGTATGGGTCACGACGTGAACTGCAGACGCACACACACACAACTAAAATTAATCAATTTAAAGTTTTATTCGGGATAATCACAAGGGGTAAGGGAGCAGCTTTTTATTAGCTAATAGACTTAATGAAACTTAAAACACACAATGACTAAAATATCTACTAACAATATTTATAAACAAAGATGCAGCATTTAGTAATAACTGATACTTACAAATACAAACCAACTCATAACAACCAGCAAACATGGAGGCTCTGTTTGAAAACACGTGAGCAGAGAGAGAGACTTTGAGGTGATCAGGCTCGGTTACAGGGTACACAGGATTCAGTTTTCTTTCTCCTCTCCCTGTCTGCACATGGCAGACAGGTCCATAAGTACCAACTATGACATCACAGAAGTGCCATAGGGAATGGGGCCCAAAACTTGTTTATGTTCGTTTCTGATTGGCACAAGCAATGTTTACACCAAGTAGGGGAGCGGCTTCACCCCCAAAAGGTGAGGAAATGTATTGTTTTAGAATGTGTGCAAAACTGAATGACAAAAGAAGAGGCCAGGGCAATACCAGTATGGGCAAGTGTTACGGGATGCAGACAGGAACTCATCTGAACACTCTGGAGTGAAAATCCCAAGTCTTTCTGGCTCAAGTTACAGGACCAGATCTGGAGTCCTAAAGGGATTTAGGCACCTAATGAAGCAGAAAGCTGCCTAGTGGGATTTTCAAAAGTGCCTAGGTCCCAAAGGTATTTAGGTGCCGATTGTCCATGGTCAGGCTAAGGGACAAGCCAGCCCACCTCTCCTATGGTGACTCAGGACTCGCCAACCCAGCAGAAAGGAGTGATCATTAACAATGCAGTGAGGAGCAGAGAGCCAGTGGCTGGACAGATTTAGACTTGTCCAGGGCTCTCCCTAGAGGCTGCTAAGGAAACCTGGTGGCCATGAGGAAAGAAATCGGAGCCTACCACAGATTATAAACCGGTGAGGAGGCAGGAAGCAAACAGTAGGAATAAATTTCCAGTGTGCAAAAAGGTGCCCTGGGGCTCAGAACTAGGTCTGCTGTTGTTCAGCAGTGCTAGGGATGACCTAGGAGGAGGCTTGGGGGGACAAGGGAAGTGGCAATGTTTACTGATTACATTCAGTTATTTCAGTGTCTCAGGCCAGGGCCTCCTGGGTAGTGTAACTCAGGCAAGAGAAATCCTGCACTGGAAGCAACTAACCAGAGAGTGCCCGGGAGTGTAAATTAAATCTCCCCCCTCCACTCCTCCCCCCCCCCCATTAGTTTAACTCTCCTGTCTCCTCAGCATGTGGATTTTACCAGCTCAGGCCACCTTAGGTGCTGGCAAGCTGGGGTAGCTGGTCTAAGGCCAGCACTGGAGGGGCCTACAATATTCAAGCTCCCCTACAAGCCACTGGGCTGGGTGTGGGAATCCCTGGGTGAGTTTCTCTGGCCTGTGCTGTGCAGGAAGTCAAATGGAGTGGTCAGAATGGGCCCCTCTGGCTCTGAAATCAAGGCAGAAGGGAGTTTAAATGAGTAGGTGGGGCCCACTGCACACACCTGGGGGTTGGGATCAGCCCCTACCTGACCATGAAGGCTAACTCCACTTATTTCAATATCAATTGACACTAGCTCCTCCTACTCAGGACTGGCGCCAGCTTTTTTGCGGCCCTAGGTGGTGGGAAAAAAAAGCCGCAGAGAATCTGCCACCAAAATGTCACTGACGGCAGCAGGAGCAGTCGCCGCCGAATTGAAGCCACCGGAGGAAGCAGCGTCGCCTAGGTCACCTAGGTCTAGGGTGACCAGACAACAAATGTGAAACATCGGGACAGGAGATGGGGGGTAATAGGAGCCCATATAAGAAAAACACCCAGAAATCGGGACTGTCCCTATAAAATCGGGACATCTGGTCACCCTACCTAGGTCGCCTAATGGCTAGCACCGGCCCTGCTCCCACTCCACTCTGAATTTGGCCCCACATGGCTGGCTGGCATAGACTTTAACTAAAGACACTTGCCCCATTTGTTTCCCTGTTTCCCGCACTGAATACCAGGGATCAGCGAGTTCCCCGAGGCCTGGCGTCCCACTTCCCCATGGACAGGCTTTCCCCAGCTTGCAGACACATGCATCTGAGCCTCAGCAAGTGATTTATTGCAGAAGGATAATGAGATGCTCTGCTGAGAGGACACAGGGCGAAGGGATATGGCAACTGGGAGCTGCGCTGACACAAGGAACATACCATTATGTCCCTCGTGGGGGGGGGGGGGGAAGAACGCGAGGGATGGGAAGAGCCAGGGAGATCATGTGACGTCCCCAGTCAACGGGAACTCTTTGGACTTTCCCTCCTTTCCTTGGGAGCTGGCAATAAAGTAAACCCCTTACAATGGGAGCAGTTACTCCCACAAGTAGTGCTCTCGTGGGGCTGCTGAGGTGAGGGAGTGCTCACACTGTGAGTAAGGGCCTCACATCCTGAGGCTTATAAAACATCCTAGGTGCCTTCATACTCACTTAGATACTGGTCTATGGAGTCCCTGACAAGGTTGATACAGCACTGTAGATATTGGTTATGGATGGCTAGACAGAGATGGTGCTGTCATAATGTGGATGGATAGATACTGCTCTGTAGAGATGGGTTTCATCCATAGCGATGCAGAGGGGGTTTGGCAGACGGGTCTGCTCCATGGAGATGCAGGGGAGAGCTGGGGATGGGGTAGCTCTGGTTGGGCTGGTATGGCGGGATATGGGGGCAAGGGATATGTCCTTGCATAGCTGGGGTAAGCTCAGCCTCCCTTGTCTTGGGTCACTTCTAATCAGGGCCGGTGACAGAAATTTTGGGGCCCCGTACTCTGATCGTTGGTGCCCCCCCTCCCCCAGCCAGTCTCCCGCTGCCCGCGCCCTGCCCTGCCCGGGCCGGGCCGGGCCTACATGGGTTGCCCGCTGGGTCCTGCTGCTCCGGACGTGACTCGCTGGGAGGGGAAGATGGAGTGACACGCCCCCCAGCCCCTAGGGAGACACTCTGGAAACATGGAGGCCTGGAGCCCCTCAAACTACACAGAAAGTTGGAGCCCCCGCTCCGGGACTCGACCAAAGTTGACTTGCTCCGTGGCGCGGGTCGGGGTAGGGAAGGAGCCGCTGGAAGTTTTGGGCTCCCCGCTGGGCTGGCCGCCGTAAGGGGGAGTAGGGAGGGGTGCCCCGGCTTGAAAGGCAAAGCCGCCGGCTACCAGACATACCTGGGGTGGGGGCGCGACTGGGTCCGGCACGGAGCTGCCCATCCACGCGTCTCTCCGGCTCCCGCAGCGAGCCCCGTGGCCTGGTTCGGCTCGGCGCGGGGGAAGATGCGCAGGGAGAGGTGGGCGGGGTTAGGGATGCAGAGGCGCCCTCATCATTGGATTTCCCCGGCCCCTCGGCCGCCAAGTCCCCGCTCCGGCTGGGCTGCGCGCACCTCCACTGCGGACACAGCGCCCCCCCTCCCCCGGGCCGGGCGCCCTGGGACACCAAGGGCGAGCTCCGCAGTGGCGAGGCGAGATGGGACTCCTGTTAACCCTGCCCCATGGAGCCCCCGTCACCCCATGTGGGGGTGCAGGGACATGGGGGAAGTCCAGGGAATCCACACACACACACATCTCCCCCACTGCCCAGCACCCCCTTGTGCCACAGCACAAGGGCCATGCCTGCCACAGAAACACCCTGGGGCCCTGCCCCTTTTGCTCCAGGCACACCAGATGTGGGCAGGGATGCTCAGCCTGGCAGCGGGATCCAAGTGCAGTGGGACTCAGTGTGGGGGGATCCAGATGGGGGTAAGGGGGTTCTTTGTGAGGCAGGGGCAATGGGAATCTGCAGGGGGGGGACCAAGTGAAAGTGGTAGGAGGTCGGGAGAGGGGTTGGGTGCAGGGGAGGTGAGGTTCATTTGGGTGGGGTCCAGGTGGTTGAGGCTCATTTGGGAGAGTGTCTGGGGGGGGGGGGGGGCTCATCAGGGTGGTACAGATGTAGGGGAGGTGGGGCTCGTCAGGGAGAGGATATGATGGACCTCCTTAAGAGGGGAGCCCCAGGTGCTGCCAAGGGGATCCACATGCTGGGCCCCCGTAGGGTGACCAGACAGCACGTGTGAAAAAGCAGGACTGGGGGTGGGAGGTAATAGGAGCCTGTATAAGAAAAAGACCCCAAAATCAGGACTGTCCCTATAAAATCAGGACATCTGGTCACCCTAGGCCCCCGCTTCCCTCATCCCCTTCTCTTCGCAATCCCATGCCCTTTCCCCAGGGCTCCATCTCTTCCCCATCCCACCCCTTCCTTCCCCACTGCCTCTTTCCCCCTGCCCTGAGCACACAGGAGGGAGCTCAACCAGCACTAGGACCCAGAAGCTGGTGTCCAGCTGCAGATTCCAGGGAGCTGAGCCACACTTTCTGTTTTCTGCCGGGCAGTGCAACTCAGCAATCACAGAAATGGTGGGGGCAGAGGGGGCTCCTGCCCACTTGGCTCCCCTTCTGACCACGCTGACCTGCACCCCCCGCAGCACCGCGTGACCAGAACACCTTTCCCCCGGGGCTGGCTCACAGCTTCTGACCTGCACATTCCTCTCTCCCCCCCTCCTAATCTCCCCCGCCCTGCTCAGCCCCGCCCTCGAGCGGCTCACCCTTCCCCCCGCAGAAGAGAAGAGTGAGGGGGATTTGAAGCTGCTTTCAACTACCTGAAGGGGTGTTCTTAAGGGGATGGAGTGTGGCTGTTCTCAGTGGTAGCAGATGACAGAACAAGGAATAATGGTCTCAAGTTGCAGTTGGGAAGGTTTAGGTTGAATATTAAGGAAAAAGTTTTCACTAGGAGGGTGGTGAAGCACTGGAATGGGTTACCTAGGGAGGTGGTGGAATCTCCTTCCTTAGAGGTTTTTAAGGTCAGGCTGGGGTGATTTAATTGAAGATTGGTCCTGCTTTGAGCTGGGGGTTGGACTAGATGACCTCCTGAGGTCCCTTCCAACCCTGATGTTCTATGATTCTATGACACTGCAGTCTCTGAGCTATTCAGATCATCAGAGTGACCCCGAGGTATGTGTGCACATTATCCCCAGCCAGCCACTTCCTTCTCTGGAGCCAAAAGCATTGAGTCATCAAAGAGGTGGCTATAGAGTAATTTTATAGAAAGGGAAACTGAGGCATGGGGTGAAGTGACTGACCCACTCTCAGGAGGCAGTCAGAGCCAGGAACATAATTCAATCCTTACTACCTGCAATCCTCCACATGCACTTTAGCCATCAGGCCTTCAGCTTTCCCCTGCAGTGTCGCGAGACTGCTCTAGAGCTCTTATTGATGGGCTTTGCCAAGGTCAAGGGTTCAAGACTCAGTGGGCCTAAATCAACTATAACCTTCCAAGTGACAGCTTTACAGGACAACTCCTTTCACTGAGCTAATCCTGGGGCAGCTAGCAGAGGAATTCCCACCCGCTGCCAAGATCCAGCTTCTGTCAGGAGTTGGGTGCATATATGCCAGCTGTTTATGGTTACGGGGCTGAAAAAGCTCCAGGGCTGGTGGAATGTGGAAGGTCCCTTTAATAGGCTGGCGTTGTCTTTGGCCACACTGTGCTCCAGGCAAGTGTTCCCAGCTCAGGCCATGTGACAAATCGCCCCCGGGCTGCACCCGACAGCTACAACTGCTGTCCAAATCCCCTGTGCACCAAGGGCCCAAGCACTGCTCCTGTATGGCTACAGCAGAGCTCCTTCAGATGGCAATAGCAGGTCTGTTCTCATTTCTCCGAGCAATGGGGCATGCTCACTTGGATACCCAAAGTTGGTGAAGTCATACTGTGGGTGGGCGTTACTTCTGCTATGCAGCTGTTCACATGCGGACCAGGAGTTGATCCTTCCTGCTCCTGAAGGACCACACTCCTGAACTGGGCCCACTGAAGTCCTGATACTGTGGCTAGCTGGTGGGCATTTCAGCCCCTGGTAAAATTTAAAGCAACCTCAGGGCTGCTCTGAGTTGTGCCTGGTCCCGAGAGTCAGTGCCCCATCTCTGTATCCACTCTACTAGCTTCTGTCTCTGTTGAAGGTGCTGGGTAGTGCCGTTAACTCTTTTGTGGCCTTGGTGGCCACAGTCGCACCAGTCCCCCTGAGAGCCTTGTGTCCCATGGGAGGCCTCACACTGGGTTCATGTGTATGCTGCGGTTACACACTGCGTGGAGGCTGGATGGACAAAGAGCAATCAGGGCTGCAGCTAGCACTGCCATCAGCTGTCTGTCCCCATCACGATCGGCCATGCCAGCTCCACTGGGGTAAGAGCCACCCATTCCATCTGCCAATCACCGAGTGACCTGTTATGAATGGGGTGACAGGATCCCCTGCTGCTGGCATTGGCTTGGGTTTATGCTGCCCACCGCCAGCCAGTGGCCACCTGACCCAGCTTAAAGGACAGAGCAGGTGGGGTTCGATGGCTTGAGCAGAGGCATCTCCTTTCATCCCCATCCAGCCTGCGTCTCACTTTCATGTCACTCGGGACCAGCTGCAATGCTTGAAAGATCTAGGAGTGTTTGAAGTGAGGGACTTGGCTGCCTTCCCCACCTCCCAGTTTCATTTCAGTTATGTCAGAAAGACACTAAAACATGGAAAATCCCTAAGCAGGTCCATCCCGCTGCGTGTGAATGGCATTAAGCCTCTTTGGGCCAGATCCCAGGCTGGGAATTGGGTGGCACTTTAGAGAGGTCTCCTGGTTGGATTTAGTGGGGCCAGACCCACTGGTATTTTGGTGTTTCCAGTCCTAGCCCAAACCGGGAATTGTAGATACAATGTAAGCATAGGTTTGGATGTGTCTGCAGGGTGTAGCTATGAGTGAGTGCGATGTGCACATCAGTGTTTGCATGCAGATGTCAGTCTGGGAAGATGCTGCTACTTTCCCAAATTCTGGATGCAATCTAGCTCCGCCCCAAACCCAAAACGACATGAGCTCCACCCACTCGTGCAGCAAAATGAGATTTCAAAATGAGATGCCAGTCCCAGCAAATTGTGCAGCCCTTCACAATACACTCACCTCTCTCCTTTCTGACATGCTTTGATCAGCAGGGACATAGTTACCAGTGTTCACTGGAATCACCATTGTTAGGTTTCAGTGTCAACAACCCATTGGACTGAAGGGGGATATCTCACAATTCTCTGAGCTATTATTTCAGGCCCTTGGCAGACTCAGACAGATGTCGCCATGTCAGTTACATTCAGGTCACATTTTGGTGCTTTCCTTTGCAGCCATAACAGCGAGGAAAAAATACATTTTGTTTTCAATGCAGGTTTAGGTTATGTGGCATAAAATGGAAGCTAGTAGGAGATAATGCCAGCTTGCCATAATGCCATAAAATGATCTAGTGTGTGTGTGAGAGAGAGAAAGAGAAATAGGGAAAGGAAATGTGTGTGTATATACACTATAGCGAAAAAATACAAGAGACTAATTAAGACAAGCAAAACTGTCATCAAAGCAAGTTACAAAAGCCGCCAGTTCTGTTTAGAACGGCTTGTTCCATCTGTTTGTATCAACGATTGATGCTAATTCTCCATTAGAGGAGCTGGGGCAGTTTGAATCAATTCAGGGCAAAGCAATTGACAACATTTCCTCTGAGAAATCATCTTAACAAGCCTGCGCACCACACAGGGCGCCCTTGGACATGCATTGTGCTCCGTGCTCATTAACCGACACAGCTGGGACCAGGAATCACCCCAGCTCCCCGCTGCCTGCTCAGAAGAATAAATCTCTGTCCCATGCAGTCCTCGGCCCCCATGGTGGAACATGGCCGAGAGAGGGGAGAGACATTGGCGTTGACTGCACAACCTCCTGCACTTGGAATGCTGCCGGAGCCTTGCTTTGAGAACTGGCCATGTTGGACAACAGCTCCCGTGGGGAAGCTTTACTTTTCCTGTCCCTAATGAAATGGTAACAGCGCCTGCTGCACCTGATCTCGTCCGCAAGCTCCCAAGAAGCAATGCATGTTGCTGGGGTGCTGCAGAGATGGGCATCCGCATGCGGCAAAACAAATGCTGGGACTGAAAACCTGTTTGGTTTGGAATAAGATGCAACAAGATCCCACCCACCTTCTGCTTTGCTTGATCTCTCTCCTTGTTTGGAACTGATCTGGGCTCTCAGCACACCCTGGCAACCTCTGAGGGACACCTACTGCACGGGGGGGCGGGGGTTCAATGAACCGCCTTCTACACAGCCACCAACTCAGAGTATCCTGGAGCAGGTAGATTTGAGGACAGCACTCTGAGAACTGGGACCCAACATGCCCCTGCCCTGAGGAGGACCCAACATGCCCCTGCCAAGGCAGACACAGGGAGGAGGAGGAGATGCCTGTCACGTTACAGGAATTATTTGGGATCATATAGATCATTGGAGCAACCAGAGTCCTATAGTGGCACCGAATCTTATGTACAGGGGGTCATAATGGGTATCTGTGACCAGGTTATGGATTGCTAATTGTAAATATGGCATTGGTATGTGTGTATCAATTTGGCAGTTGAAGTTATGAATATTGGCTCTGGACTGTCTGTCTTTCCAAATATTGTGCTCTGCTGGGGAAGAAGATTCCTGGATACTGGGCGTCAGCTTGGCTTGGGCTGCCTGATGGCCCATTAAGGGACTATCAGCAACACAATGGACTCTGGGAGCTTGGAATGCCCCAATCCAGACAAGAAGTCTACAGAGAACCTGCAAGGCAGCCTGTGCATAATGGCTTCTGCCTGCAAATGATGAGTCATGCATGAACATGTGATCTGCCCATGTGACTCCAGGACTCCATGGGGCTGGACTTTTCACAGCAGGAAGAAAGAGATGTTTGCACCTGGAAAAAAACACTATAAATGAAGCTGCTACAGACTCCATTTTCATCTTTACCTTCAGCATGCAGCCTGTCTTGCTTCCAGCTCTGAATGGACTTTGCTACACAGGTGAACTCTGAACTAAGGTGCTGACCCACCCCGAAATGGGGTGCATTCTAAGACTTTGATTTGAACCTGCAGTTTATTCTACCTTTGCTGCAAGCCTAAACCAAGAGATGTGCCATTACTGCATGTAATTGATTTCTTTTAACCATTCTTAACCCTCACCTATACCTTTTTCCTTGTATAATAAACCTTTAGATTTTAGATTCTAAAGGATTGGCAACGGCGTGATTTGTGGTAAGATCTGATTGGTATATTGACCTGGGTCTGGGGCCCGATTCTTTGGAATTGGGGAGAACTGTTTTCTTTATTTGGGGTACTGGTTTTCGTAACCATTGGTCCCCAGGACAGGTGGCTGCTGGTGGTGATACTGGGAAGCTGGAGTGTCTAAGGGGATTGCTTGTGTGACTTGTGGTTAGCCAGTGGGGCGAAACCAGTCTTTTCTGTTTGGCTGGTTTGGTTTGCTTTAGTGTGAAGAAACCCCAGCTTTGGGCTGTAGTTGCCCCTGTGGAAGCAATCTGTCCTGATCTGACACTCACAGTTGGATCCCACCAGGAACAGCACTGTCACAGTGGCGTAGTCATGCTAGGATCCACAGAACCAGGTCAATTAAGCTTTGGGTCAGAACCCCACGCTGTCCAAATTTGAGTTTTGGGTGTAGAGAGTTTGGTTGGTTAAAGAGCAGTGGCAATGAGTAATCAGAAAACGAAGGCAATGAAACTGCAAGCCCTAAAAGACAGCCTGCAGCGTGAGTTTGAACAGGAACTAGCAGAGCTGAGGTTGTGGGAAGAGCAACAAAATGCTGAATTACAAAGAGAAGCTGCTGAGAGACAGGAGAAACTTCGAAAGATGGAACAAGAAACTGCCAGACTTCAGCTCCAAGTCAAAAAAGCAAAGGAAGAAAACCAGAAATTGTATCCTCTTGAAAGTCCAGTTTATAATGATGTTGATATGTTGTATAATTCTGAGCGGTTGTCTGGGTGTAACCAAATGTACCCCAACAATGCCACCTTTCATGTGAATGCTGTATCTGTAAGTTCAGTAAAGGGTGGTAATGAAAAATTCATGGACCGTGTAAAAGTCAATGGGATAAGCTGCTTGGGGCAAATCATGGCTTCTCACATCACTCTTGTGAAAGCAGATCTGGTAAAAGAGGAAGATTACTTACCAACTCAAAGTGTGAATATTGTAATCCTTTGTGAGTTTACTGTAAGTGTGCCTTTGGCCAAAATCTACCTGGAATGGAATGGGGCTAAGCATGAAGTTATAGTTGGTGTAAGGAAGTTATTGCCTAAGGATCTTTTAATTGGGGAAAATGTTAGGGCTTTGTTCAGTACAAGTAGCCTGTCACAGGAAAGGAACGATCTGAAACCTGTGTCTATTATGAGCAATGATTTGTCTGGGGAGGGTTTCTCCAAGTGTTTGCCTGTGCAAGAAAGCAGTTTGCCTGTGGATGAAGTTTCTAAATGTCTGTCTAATGTCTCAGAAGTGAGTCTGGAATTAGGTACAGTGCAGGAAGAACTTATGGGTCAGGAAAGGGTTTCTCTGGAACAGGTTGCAGTGAATAGTCAGGTTAAAGCCCTAACTGAGGAAGGAAAGGGTGAAATAGTTTTGGCTAATACAGCTTGTAAAAAGGAACCTGAAAAGGGCAACAGTGTATCTGCTGGAAGTGGCAATGTGCCTGGTGAGGAAGGTTTAAATAAGACTAGGCAGCAGTTTGGGAAGGCAAGGATAGTGGAAGAGAAGTGTCCCTATGCCTTACCTGTGTCCTGTGTGGAGAAGTGTGACAGTGAAGGGAGTGTGCCTGTGTCTGTCAGGGGTATTAACTTGCCTGTGGAGGAAGCTACCTCAGTCTCCAAGCAGTTGTCTGTGTGCTGGGACAAGGGAAGTGAGATCCCAAGCTGTGGGTCTAGTGAAGGAGAGTGTGTCTCTAACTCTTCTTTGTCTGTAAAACAGACAGAAAATGCCTGTCAGCCTGGAATGGTTGAGAGTGGGGCATTTGTTTCAGAGTTGGTTTTGGATTCAGCTAAAGCTCAGAAAGGAAATGGTCCTGAGTCTGTGTCTGCTGGGAAGGAAGGCTCTGTAACTAGGGGTAATCTGGTTAATGTCTTAGCAAGAGCCCATAGACCAAACGATTCGGGTGCTTATACTTTGCCTGTTGCTAGTGTGTGGCTGGAAAAGGGTGTAGCAACTCTGTCTAATCAGAGTAATGTCCTAGCCAGGGCACAAGGAGAGCAGAAAGGTGATTTGGGTGTGTTACCTACCACCAGCTTGACAACAGGGAGCAAGGAGGAAATAATTCTTAAGTTAGTATCTGGCGAAGGGAAGGAGAATGACTCTAACCTCTTGTTCAGTGAGTCTGTGAGTTTGCCTAAAAGGGGATTTTGTAGAAATCCACCTGAGGCAATCATGAGTGTAAGTAAAGCCCAGAAAGAGTCTGTTGCTCAGAAAGGCGTTCCTTGGGAACAAGCCCTAGGTGAAGGGGGTAAGGACAAAATTTCTGTGAGTGGTGAATTGTTGTCTAAAGAAGTTCCTAAGGGAAAAAGGTGTAGAAAGTATAGCTTGGAGAAGGAATTGGGACAGCCCTATAACCAAGTGGCTGTGTTGAACCAGCTTGTTGGGGATGGAAGGTTGTTCAAAGGAAAAAGTCTCCATGCTGATTCTGCAGGTGAACAGTTTGGGTCTCAGGCTCAGAAAGATAACTGGGTAAAGGTATCACCAAATCAGCCAGGAAAGTCTTTTAAGCAAAAGAGATCAAAATTTAACCCTTCAGGGCAAGGAGGGAAAAGAGAATTTAACTTTGCAAAGGAAAACCACAAAGTGACCCTAGGCCAAAATTCTAATGGTATTGACCCAAAGGCATGGATTAACAAACCTAATTGTAAATGGACACTTGCAATGAAATTATTGTTGTTGCTAATGGCAATTTGTGTAACTACTGTGTTGTTACCTGAAACTGTAAAATTGTACAATGGGCCTAGTCTTGTGAAAAATCCTTTGGACATGTCAAGAGAAATACAGGGAAACACACTTTATGTAAAGAGGCCTTGTTCTACTGATGTGTCACAGTTAAGGCCTGCGAACAGTGGTGAGACTTTCCAAAGGGAAAAAGACATTCCACATCAAATGTGCAGTGTAAGAAGGGAAACTGAGGCACGGTACCCTATTGTTTCCATGGCTAAATGCCAAGATTGCTGTGCTATGGACAACATTGATATCTATATTAATTTGATGGTACTTGGATTCCAAACATTTGCCAGAGCTTGTATGTACAGAGTAGCTGTTTTCTTTAGCGCTTGGCAAGATCACATAACACAAACCCACGGATGGGGGAGCTTTTGGGATGCAGTCAGGGCTGTTTTCTCATCCCTTCCTGCATCAATTTTGCGTTGGGGGTGTCACGTTACAGGAATTATTTGGGATCATATAGATCATTGGAGCAACCAGAGTCCTATAGTGGCACCGAATCTTATGTACAGGGGGTCATAATGGGTGTCTGTGACCAGGTTATGGATTGCTAATTGTAAATATGGCATTGGTATGTGTGTATCAATTTGGCAGTTGAAGTTATGAATATTGGCTCTGGACTGTCTGTCTTTCCAAATATTGTGCTCTGCTGGGGAAGACGATTCCTGGATACTGGGCGTCAGCTTGGCTTGGGCTGCCTGCTGGGCTTGGGCTACAGACTATATTTTCGTCTTTACCTTCAGCATGCAGCCTGTCTTGCTTCCAGCTCTGAATGGACTTTGCTACACAGGTGAACTCTGAACTAAGGTGCTGACCCACCCCGAAATGGGGTGCATTCTAAGACTTTGATTTGAACCTGCAGTTTATTCTACTTTTGCTGCAAGCCTAAACCAAGAGATGTACCATTACTGCATGTAATTGATTTCTTTTAACCATTCTTAACCCTCACCTATACCTTTTTCCTTGTATAATAAACCTTTAGATTTTAGATTCTAAAGGATTGGCAACGGCGTGATTTGTGGTAAGATCTGATTGGTATATTGACCTGGGTCTGGGGCCTGATTCTTTGGAATTGGGGAGAACCGTTTTCTTTATTTGGGGTACTGGTTTTCGTAACCATTGGTCCCCAGGACAGGTGGCTGCTGGTGGTGATACTGGGAAGCTGGAGTGTCTAAGGGGATTGCTTGTGTGACTTGTGGTTAGCCAGTGGGGCAAAACCAAAGTCTTTTCTGTTTGGCTGGTTTGGTTTGCTTTAGTGTGAAGAAACCCCAGCTTTGGGCTGTAGTTGCCCCTGTGGAAGCAATCTGTCCTGATCTGACACTCACAGTTGGATCCCACCAGGAACAGCACCGTCACAATGCCCCCACAGGCAGAACGACCTAAAAGGCAGAGGACCTAGTGGGGGAGTGTAAGCTGGGTGTTGGGACCAAAGAGGCCTGTTTAGAATAGAAGAGGGAGTTGACACAGTCAAGAGTTGGGTGAAATGGGGACCAGATGGTTACAGTTTTCAGTGACTTAGTGTAATTACAATCCAGTTTCTTCAATGAAAATTGGTGCCCCAGATTTCAATTCACTGGACAGGCAGTTTGATGACTGTTTTTCTGTCGTTAAGCTCACTGGGGACAAAAACTGATGCCGACTCCACATTTCTTAAAAGCCCAATTTTTTTGATTAATTTGAACTCAAACTAATGAAAAGATTCACTGGCAAATACTCAGAAAATTCACCCTGTGCCCAACAAGCAAGTGTGGTAAGTGTATGGGCGGGGGGGAGAGAGGGGGGAGCTGTGCCATGTTCTGCACAGCAAAGAGCTGAAATCCCTGCTTGATGTGCACAGTTCCGCTCACCCTTCATTGCAAACCCACAAGCAGCGGCTCTGTAATGGGGTCCTCCCAGGATCCAGAATCCAGGGGGAAGGATGCTGGTTGGCTGGAGCACACAGGAGGTTCGGGCTGCAGCTGTGACTCCAACGTGTATCACACAAGAAAAGATCTCACAGGCGCTCCAGCTGGGCCTGCAGACGTGGGGGCAGACAGGTGGAGAAGCCACTTTGAAGAATCAAAGAAATGCAGGACTGGAAGGTACCTCAGTAAGTATCTAATCCAGTCCACTGCACTGATGCAGGCCCAAGAATTATCTAGCCCGACCCTGACAGGTGATTGTCTAAACCTGTTCTTAGAACCCTCCAGTGATGGAGATACCACAGCCCTGGGGTCATGTATCCCAGTGTGACCTTTGCTCATTGAACATGCGTGATGGTTTGGTGGAGACGTGGAGATGCACCCAGCCCACGGCCTAGACGCATCCAGCTGGTTTGACTCATCCTGTCTTTGTGTCTGACTCCCTGTATCCTTGCCAGTCCAGCTACCTAAGCATCTTGTCTCTTCTTCTCTGGGATGCTGAGATATGAGGATACGCTGGTGACGCGGACGCACCGGGTGTTGTTCAGTTCACTGGGGTTTCCCTGTTTCCTGCTTCCTCTGCAAGTCTGGCTCCGGGCACTACCGCCACCGTGCAGGGGGATGCAGCATGGATGCTGCCCTCTTGGAGGTCTCAGCACCAGCCTGAGAGCTGGGCACCAATAGGGAACTGCTATCACATGCCTCCCACCACCACTAGAGCAGGGGCCAGCTTGCGACCTGAGCAACTTCCAGGTGCCACCATCACCGACTATCTCATGGCCACGGAGCAAGCCATCACCCTTCCAGCCTGAGAGTGCCCATGAGGGCTCCAACTGTCCTTGGATGTCACACAGCTCTGGACCAAGGCAGCCTTGCAGGGCTGACAAGAAAACAGTTGGAAACATAAACCTGGGGCCCAGTGTCTGTGGAAGGAGCACCTGTGCAAGCCCAGGTTGGGTAGTGAGGGTCATTTCCAGGGGGCTGAAGAACAAAAGCCCCTTCAGAATAGATTGTAAAAGCAAATAATGTGTCCTTGTTCTCCAGGCGGTTGAGAGCTCGGCCCTGGAGCTGGCCGGGTTGGAGTCCAGCTCTGAGGGGTTTTGTTTATTCAGATGTGACTGCCCGTTTCTTGCAACATGAGCTGGACCTAAAAGAATGAAACTAGAGGGGGGCTTTGGCCCAGCACGGGGGGACCCTGAGGGAAGCAGCAAGCGCATCCGCCAGTATAGCCAGCACCTGCCAGCCACTGCCTGACAAATGGCACTCACCTGTTCAGCCATAGCTTGTGTGTAGTACTGCCCCCTGCTGGGTGTGATGGCACAGCCCTTTGTGTGTGTGTGTGAGTGAGTGTATGTGTATAGCATTCCCCCTGCTGGGTGTGATGATACAGCCCTGTGTGTGTGTGTTTGTGTATGTAGCGCTGCCCCCTGCTTGGTGTGATGGTACAGCCCAGTGTGTGTGTGTAGTGCTTCCCCCTGCCGTGTGTGATGGCACAGCCATGTGTGTATGTGTCTGTGAAATGGGGCTAGACCAGAGGTTTTAAACACACAGCCCATGGGGTTATTTCCTGTGCTTCGCCAACCTCCCCCAGAGTTATTTCCTGCAGCCCGCCAAGCTCCCCTCTCCCACCCTCCCTTCCCCCAGAACACTGCATCCCCACTCCTCTGCTTACCTCCAGGCACTTCCTGCAGCTAAACAGTTTAGTGCTTTCCAGGAAGGAGGAGGTGGAGAAGAGGTGGGTCAGGGGTGGGGATTTGGAGAAGGGGTTGGAAGAGGTGGGGAAAGGGCAGGGCCTCATGGAAGGGGTGTAGTTGGGGGCAGGGCCAGAGGCAGGTGGGGAGGTGTCAGTGATGTGGCCCTCAGGCCAATGTAGTAGTCCTCATGTGGCCCTGGTGATTCGAGTTTGAGATCCCTGGGCTAGATTCAGGTCAGGATGAACACAACCTCTGCTAGTATCATGCAGGGACCTGCAGGGGCGCTCCCCCCCCTCCCCCGCCACACCTTCATTCTGCCTAGGGGCCTGTAGCTGGCTAGTGCAGCCCACAAGTAGCTGGTTCTGGCTAGGGAGAGGGCACTGCCAGGGCAGCCGGGGAGGTGCTGATTCTGGGTACCTCAGGACAGCCTTTGCTGGTGGGGTTCGTATCAATGTGAGCAATGTGTCAGCTCTTATTCCAATGAGGTAATTTACACAGCGAGTGCAACATGTAGGACAAGAAGGGGCAGAGTGGAGTAACTTTCACCCTCTGGGATTCTGTGAGGACCAACTCCAGCCACAAGTAGAGCAACACTTTTTGGAGCCCCCTGGAGCTATGCCTGCTTATACCATGGTAGGATTTGGACCCCAAAGTTGTGGGGATGGTGCTGATGTGAGTCTAGGTGGGGCACTTTATCTTACTCCCCCTGGCTAATAAAAATACTTAGCTCTTATCTCACGCTTCCCTTCTGAAGCTCTCAAAGAACATCACAGATGGGGAAACTGAGGCACGGGAAGGTGACTTGGCCAAGGTCAGTGGCACAGTCAGGACAATAATCCAGACCTTGCATGCCAGACCAGTGCCCAGTCAGTAGCCACACTGTCAGCCCTCCACCCACCAATCCTTGGGCATGTCAGTTACACTTGCTTTGCATGCCTGCCAAACGTTAAGACATGATGTTGCCACTTGCGCCTCGTTTCTGACCAGCTCATGTCACTACTGAATTTGGCCCCGGGCTGGGATGACACTCATCCATTGAGCCTGATTCTGCTTGGTGCAAATCTGGAGCAGCTCTGCTGATATCAATGGGCTTCCACCAGCGTCAAAAAGCCGAATCCAGCCCATTTTAGATGGGCTGCGTTTGGCTGGGGGACTCAGAGGAGGGGCATGTGGGTGAGTGGCTGCCGCACAGTAGGTGCCTGGCAGCGGATTTGTGTGTGTACACAACAGGCCGAGTGGCTGTCCAACAGTGTGCATTGATTCCTCCCGTTCTCAGCCGAGTTTTACATGGGGGATCTCCGCTGATTTCAGAGGCGTTTACTATTGCTTTATACCAGGGCCAAGCAGAGCAGACACAGCCTCTCTGGGTGGGACGGTTGCTTCTCCTTTGCTAGTAAATAAAGAGGAGTGAGACTGCTGGCTTCACACAGGAATTGTGTGGGAGTTCCAGCATTACTGAGATTCAAACAAGGGCCCCGGGGTGGCTTTGTCCTCGCAGCTCCAATATCCAAGCAAAGACACAGCCCCGGATCTGTGAAAGCCACCCACTGGCTGCCTCAGCTCAGTGACTGCCTGATCCAGGAAGGGAAAATAACGGCAGGAGCAGGTGGATGAGGCAGTCTCCTCTGAAGAGTGAGAAAGCAAACAGGCAGAACAATAGGATCAAGCCTGGTTAATCCACCCACTATAGCAACAGGGTGATTTCCAAGCCTGGCCTCCTGCTGCTAAAGGGCAGGGCCCTGCATGCAAGAGAGTTGACAGATTGCAGAGCAAACTGAGGCCCATCCAGTCACAGAACTAGGTGGTACATTTAACAAGAAGGCAGAATGTTAAAAGCCACTTGTAGAGTGTGGAGGTACAACGTAATTTTCAGTGTACCATGCCAGTGTACGCAGGCCCTCTGTTGTTACAGCTGCCACATTATGCCTCCTTGTGGAGGCAGTGTGCTAGTGAGAATCACACACGCTGTGCTCTCTCTTTGAGACTTCATTTATGGTCTTTCTTGTTTTGTTGTTTTCTCTTCATCTACAGTAAGAAGATGGTCAAAAAGAAGATTGAGAGGTTATCTATTGTGGCAAAGCTTTGGCCTTCTCCCTGTGGGTACTGCACTTCCAGGTGGTTTGTGCTAGCCTCAGAGGCTCACTGTGATTAGTTAGGGGAGGTAGAAAAAGGGGGAGCCCGGGCCCACCCTCTGCTCCCCAGCCCAGGGACCGTAATAGTATCAGCTAAGATGGCTGACCTTTTAGGCACCAAACACATTACAATTCCCTGGGCTACTTCCTCACAACAATCCCCCGCTTCTTCCAACTTCTCTTCACCCTTACCTCAGGGCCTCCTTCCAAACTCCCTCCACTCCAATGCCTCCAAACTGCTCTCTGCTCCAACGCCTCCAAACTCCTGACACCCACACCCACCTGACTAAATGGGAGGGTTTTTAAGTGGTTTCAGCCAGCCCCTGATTGGCTTCAGGTGTCCCAATCAGGCTAGCTGTTTCTGCTGCTTTCTAGAACCTTCTTAATTGGCCCCAGGTGTCTTGATTGGCCTGGAGTAGCCTTTGTTTGGCTATCCAGGGAAAGAGACACCTGCACATCCTGAGGCACGCTCGTGCTTCACACGTTCCATCTCCTCACCCTCGCATCCCACCCCGATACCAAGTGGCGGGACTATCTACCACCGAACGAGGGTGAGTGGCCCCGGTGGGCCACCTTCCGTTCCACACTAATTCCAAGGCCCGCCGGGGATATTAGTTGGCGGCTCCTTTATGGAGCCGAGAGCACGGGCGTGTACTTGGCGCGGTTCCTTCCCGTGCCCGACACCTGCCCCTTCCATGGCACAAAGGAGGACCTGGCGCACGCCCACCTTGAGTGCGCCAGGCCACAGCCCCTATTCCGGCTCCTCCAGGACCTCCTATTGAGGTTCTGGCTGCACTTCTCCCTACACCTTTTTATTTTGGACACCCCATCCATGGCCCCACAAAGTTGCGAGACCTCCTCGTCAACCTCCTCCTGGCGCTTGCCAAAGCCACCATCTATAACACCAGGAGGAGGATGCTAGACGGGGGGGTCCGGTGCGACTGTGGGGTCTCCTTCAGGTCATCCGGTCACTCGTTCAGTCACGCATCCGGGCAGAGTTCCACTGGGCAGCGTCCACAGCCTCCCTCTGCGTTTTCATGGAGCAGTGGGCGCTGAGCGGGGTTCTCTGCTCGGTGTCCCCATCCTGTACCCTCGTTTTGAACCTGTAACCCTCACGCACTCCCCTGTCCTTTTTTCATTAGTTGTCCCCCGTAATCAATTGGCCCCGGGTCTAGTGTCCCTCCCACCAGGCTGGGGGAGGGATTTCAGCAACAGGTGGGCTTAGGCCCACCCACCTCCTGGGAAACCAAAAGGTGCACATCCTGAGGCTGCACATTCTGCGGGTCTCTCTGTCTGCAGGAGGGAGCTTAACTCAGTGTTCCTGGAGGGAAGCAGGGCTGGGGCAAGGCAGGAGTTGCTGAGGAAGCTCCTGCCTGGAAACCCCCAGCCGACAGGGCCTAGGGGAAGGCTCACAAAGGGGTTCTAGGGGTACAAGAGCTGCTGTTGCCACCATCACTCCCTGGAGCCCCTTCCTTCCCCCTCTACCTGGCCCCACCACTGCTGCCAGGACTCTCTCACCCCCACACATCCACTCACCCCCACACACCCCACCATTTCCCTCCTGCTATCACCATCTGGAGCTCCCTAGGACTGCCTTGCCTGTTACCAGTCAGGTTGAGCTCCCCCGCCCTACCTCACCAAAAAGGACTGTTGCTGAGCAGGGGGGAGGCCTACTGCCCCCCCCCCTGCCTCTGGGGCGGGAGAGGCCCAGAGACTACTGCCACCATAACTACCATCACCACCACCACTGCCACCGGGCCGCTCAACAGACCTGCTGCTCACCGCCACCCCGAAGCCGCCACCACCACTGCTACCGTCGAGGAGATGAGAGAGGAAGCCGTCCATCGAAAGACTCTGTGGAGGGGGGCTTGGTAATTGAACTGAGTACCTGTTATCTGTGCTCTTGGGCTGGTGGGATTGCTGTCGCCAGGGGGAGCACGGGGGAAAGGCATGGAGCCCTCCCCCTTGTCCATCTGCTCCCCGGACCACCACCCCCACCGCTGCCCCCTCCACCAACACCTGGACCTGGACCTTACCCCTCGACAAGGGTGTCGGCTTCTCCCCATTTGAACACCTGGGACTGAGCAGCAAGGACTGTGTTGTACAGGCGCCTGTGGGCGCACGCACCCCACCCTGGACTTTCCCCAATCCCCCCCGGCTCTGTTTGGCTGGTGGGGGTCCCCCCCTACCCTCCCCCCGACCATTTTTCAAACCCTTTTTACTTTGGTTGCTCCCTTCCACTAGTTTGCCCCGCCCACCCCTTAGTTTTTCCCCGAAAGATTTCTTTTGGTCAGCCCTTCCTCCCCTAGCCCTTCAGGTTTCATTCCCCGCCCCAAACTTTGAGTTTCAGTTTCCCGCCCCGCCCTTGGGTCTCCATTTTGAGTTTTTTTTGCCCAGGCCCTTTACTCCCCAGTCCCCCCTGTTCCCCCCCCCCATCTCCATCCCCTCTGTCACGTGTGCCCATAGTTCCCCCTTAAGGTGCCTGTGCGCCCCCTCTCCCATCGGTCACCCCTTCCACTCACTATCACCCCCCACCCCATGATCCTATAGACCCCCTCCTCCCAGTGCAGCCGGAGGAGCCAGAATTCTTGCCCTATCCCCAGTGCCCACCCTTGACTCCTGCTGGCACCCTCCTCCCCTGCTTCCAGCCTGGCGGGGAGGAGCGGTTGCCCCCCCTTCCCCTTCCCGTGTCTTGGGGTGCCCTCTTCTCCCGCTCACAGCCCGGCGGGGAGGAGTGGTTAGCCCCATCCCCTTGCCTGTCCAGCCCCCCTCATTGGACCCTCCTCTCCTGCTCGCAGCCTGTGACGGTGCTCTTCCTGGTGGGGTCCAACTGTGAGTGTCAGATCAGAACAGATTGCTTCCAAAGGGGCATCTACAGCCCAAAGCTGGGGGTTTTCCACACTAAGGCAAACCAAACCAGCCAAACAGAAAAGACTTTGGTTTCGCCCCACTGGCTAACCACAAGTCACACAAGCAATCCCCTTAGACACTCCAGCTTCCCAGTATCACCACCAGCAGCCCCCTGTCCTGGGGATCAATGGTTATGAAAACCAATCCCCCAAATAAAGAAAACGGTTCTCCCCAATTCCAAAGAATCAGGCCCCAGACCCAGGTCAATATATAAACGAGATCTTCCCACAAATCGCGCTGTTGCCAAACCTTTAGAATCTAAAATCTAAAGGTTTATTATACAAGGAAAAAGGTATAGGTGAGGGTTAAGAAAGGTTAAAAGAAATCAATTACATGCAGTAATGGCAAATCTCTTGGTTCAGGCTTGCAGCAAAGGTAGAATAACTGCAGGTTTAAATCAAAGACTTTAGAAAGCATCCCATTTAGGGATGGGTCAGCACCTTAGTTCAGAGATCACCTGTGTAGCAAAGTCCATTCAGAGCTGGAAGCAAGACAGGCTGAAGGTAGAAGATGAAGGTGGGGGGGGGGGAGGGCTGTAGCAGCTTCATTTATAGTTTTTTTCCAGGTGCAAACATCTCTTTCTTCCTGCTGTGAAAAGTCCAGCCCCATGGAGTCCTGGAGTCACATGGGCAGCTCACCCGACCATGCATGACTCATTATTTGCAGGCAGAAGCCATTATGCACAGGCTGCCTTGCAGATTCTCTGTAGACTTCTTGTCTGGATTGGGGCATTCCACGCTACCAGAGTCCATTGTGTCGCTGATTGCTCTTACTGGCCCATCAAGCCCTGAGCAGAGCTGACGCCCAGTATTCTGGAATGTCCCCCTGGCAGCACAATATTTGGAAAGACAAACAGTCCAGAGCCAATATTCATAACTTCAACTACCAAACTGATACACACATACCAATGCCATATTCATAATCAGCAATCCATAACCTGGTTGTAGACACCCATTATGACCCCCTGTACATAAGATTCGGTGCCATTATAGGACTCTGGTTGCTCCAATGATCTATATCAGTGGTCCCCAACCCCCGGTCCGCAGACGGGTACCGGTCCGTGGAGCATTTGGTACCGGGCCGTGGCTGCGTTCCCCTCCAGGCCGCCTTCCCTTCCGCATCCGGCGGCTTCCCACTGCGCATCGGCCGCCTTCCCTTCCGGTCCATCATCAGTTCCGCATCTTGCGGCTTTCCCGCCGTTTCCGGCGGCTTTTCGGCGGACATACAAGAGCCCGCCGCGCCAAAATAAAAAAATTTAAGGTGAGCTACCGAATTCTGCGGGTTTTAGGCGGACATACAACAGTCTGCCGCACAGAGTGAAAAATTAAAATCACCCCCCGGGCCGCAAGCATTGACTCGCCCGCGTTGACCGGTCCGCGGCGAACAAAAGGTTGGGGTCCACTGATCTATATGATCCCAAATAATTCCTGTAACGTGACACAGCCCGGCGGAGAGGAGTGGTTAGCCCTTTCCCTCACCTAACCCCTCCGCCAGACCCTCCTTAGCGGGGAGGAGTGGTTACCCCCTATCTGTACCCCCATAGGGCCTCCTCCTACCCCCTTACCATCATGGAGGAGACCCCTGCCCCTATTCCTGCCCCTGCCCCTTCTCAAGTCCCCATTGACCCAGCCCCGTCCCTCCCTTTGCCATTGCCCCTGCCCACTCCTGCGGCCGCCCTCTCGACCGGCCCCTGCCGCTGCCGTGGCCGCCCCTTCCACCAGCAGGAAGGGCCAGGGGAAAAAGAAGTGAAAGGGCCCCGCCTGGAAAACTACACCTCCCGCGGGCGGGGCCGCCCCTCCAGTCATGGCTTCGACATCTGCCGCGGCCCCTCCTTCCCCAGCCATCCCCTCCACCAGCTCTGCGGACCCTCTGGCCTGCAGGGCGTACGCCCAGGTGGCCGCCACCCCGCCGCCCGCCCCGACCGCCGCCTCCACTGCCATCTCTGGGGGACGGGGCCCCTTCCACTCGCTCACCAGGAGGCACGGTATCCGGTGCCACCTGGTGCCAGCCTTGCCCAATGGCGAAACCTATGCGCGAGCGCTGGCGCGGGTGGTGGGGCCCAGGAACATCGTGGCGGCCTCCAAGATGTACGGGAAGATGGTCTTCTTCCTGGCATCGGAGGCCGCCTCCCAAGAGGCGGTGGAGAAGGGCATGTCGGTGTGGGGCATGTTCGTCCCCTCAGAACCCTTGGAGGACCTGGGTGTACGGGTGGTTCTCACCTCCGTACCGTCCTGCCTCCCTAATGCTGCCCTGCTACCCGCCCTCTCCACCCTGGGGAAGCTCATTTCAGTTATCACCCCTCTCTCTTTGGGCTACAAGGACCCCATCCTACGCCATATTCTATCCTTCCACCGGCAGGTGCAGATTCAAGTACCGCCGACGGCGGCGCATAGTGGAATGCCCCTGGAGGGTTCCTTTCTAGTGCCCTACCAGGGGGCTTATCACTGGGTCCACTATTCTACAGGGGAGGCCCAGTGTCACGTTACTGAAATAATTTGGGACCCTATAAATCATTGTTGCAACCAGGGTCCTATAGTGGCACCAAATCTTATGTACAGGGGGTCATAATGGGTGCCTACAACCAGGTTATGAATGGCTGATTATGAATATGCCAGTGACATGTGTGTATCAATTTTGTAGTTAGAGCTATAATATTGGCTCTGGATTGTCTGTCTTTCCAAATATTGTGCTCTGCTGGGGGAGAAGATTCCTGAATACTGGGCATCAGCTTGGCTTGGGCTGCCTGATGGCCCATTAAGGGACTATCAGCAACACAATGGACTCTGGGAGCTTGGAATGCTCCAATCCAGACAAAAAGTCTACAAGAGAAAGCCTGTACATAATGGCTGCTGCCTGCAAATAATGAGTCATGCATGGTCATGTCATCTGCCCATGTGGCTCCAGAACTCCATGGGGCTGGACTTTTCACAGCAGGAAGAGAAAAAACTATAAAGGAAGCTGCTACAGCCCCCCATCTTAGTCTTCTACCTTCAGCCTGCAGCCTGTCTTGCTTCCAGCTCTGAATGGACTTTGCTACACAGGTGAACTCTGAACTAAGGTGCTGACCCATCCCTAAATGGGATGCTTTCTAAAGTCTTTGATTTAAACCTGCAGTTATTCTATGTTTGCTGCAAGCCTGAACCAAGAGATTTGCCATTACTGCATGTAATTGATTTCTTTTAACCATTCCTAACCCTCACCTATACCTTTTTCCTTTTATAATAAACCTCTAGATTTTAGATTCTAAAGGATTGGCAACAGCGTGATTTGTGGGACGATCTAATTTATATATTGACCTGGGTCTGGGGCCTGATTCTTTGGAATTGGGGAGAACCGTTTTCTTTATTTGGGGGATTGGTTTTCATAACCATTGATCCCCAGGACAGGGGGCTGCTGGTGGTGATAGTGGGAACCTGGAGTGTCTAAGGAAATTGCTTGTGTGACTTGTGGTTAGCCAGTGAGGCAAAACCAAAGTCTTTTCTGTTTGGCTGGTTTGGTTTACCTTAGTGTGGAAAAACCCCAGCTTTGGGCTGTAGTTGCCCCTTTGGAAGCAATCTGTCCTGATCTGACACTCACAGTTGGAGCCCACCAGGGACAGCACCATCACACCCGGTGCTTCCAAAGCCGGGCGACGGGGCACGTCCGGAGGGACTGCCCCCTGGCCCGGACCGAACGGGAGCCCGGGAGCCCCGAAACCCAAGAGGGCGCCAGCCCTGTCAACGCCGGCAGCCCTGGTAACCCGGTCGCCACTGCCACTACTACTCCCTCTACAGGGGAGGGGGTGACGGGGTCTTTGGGAGCCGAGAGGGAAGGCCCGCCCCAGGGGGAGGTTTCCCCTTCCCCCGCTGTCCCGTCCCAAAACCCAGACCCTTCACTCCCTGGCCCTGCTCCAGCAGACTGGCCCTCCACCTCCTCCTCCACCTTAGAGGGCTGGGTGCTCGTCCGGGGGAAACGCGCCGTCCGCAGAACGCGGACTCGCTCCCCTCCCTCTGATAAGGAGGGAGCTGTAGCCCCCCAAAAGCTGCAGCGGGGGGCTAGCCCCCCACCAACATCTGCCGCAACCCCGGACGAAGCCCAGCTGGCAGAGCCAGCTGCTATGGCCACAGCAGCGGCCGGAGACGAACCCGTCCCCCCCCGATCACCCTCCCTGCGAGGGGGCTGCTGCGGGAGCTCCTTCAGCCCCTGCACCATGGCCCCCCCCCACCCCTGCCACCGTTGACACAGGGGCGCTTGCCGCCCCGGTGTCCGGCGGAGAGGTTGCTGAGGCCTTAGAGCCCGCCCTCCCCCGCATCTATCATGAGATTGAGGCCCTGGGTCTGACCCCATTCACCCAGGGGGAGGACGAGCCCTTGCCAGCGGGCCTCGATCTGGGCGGTGCTTTGCTCCCGCCGCCCCCTCCTTCTCCCTGCCCTTCTACCCCGGAGGAAGCCCCCGCTCTGGTCCTCGGGGCGCCCCTGACCCTTCCAACCTGCCCGGCTGCTAACAATGACATGGCAGAGGCCGCCGAGCCCCTCGGGGTGACGGCCAATGCCGAGCAGCCGGGCCCCAGGTCAGTGGGTGCCGAAGGGACCGTGCGGTCGGCCGCCCCTTCAGAGGGGGGCCTAGTTGAAGTCACCATCGCGCCCGATGCCGTGGCTGCGGGTGACACACTTGTCGAGTCGCCTGCGCCCAGCATTGAGGAAGGCCCCCCTCCTGTTTCCAGTCCCCAGACACCACCCGTACGTCGAGAGGAGGCGCACCCCAGCAGCTTGGCTGCCGGGGACCCTGTTATCACTCCTGCCCCTACAACCTCCCTTGTCCCAGACCCAAAATTGACCCCTGTCCCTACCCCAGCCCCTCATCCCGAACCAGCCCCATCCACTGACCCCGATCCCAGTCCCCTCCCTATCCCTTCGTCCGATCCAGTCCCAGCCCCCATTCATGCCCCGATCCTTCCTCCTGCCTCAATCACAGATCCAGTCCCCACTCCTGTTCCAGCCCCAAGATTGGTCCCTACTCCTGCCCTGTCCCCTGCCCTTGCCCCTTCCGCTCCCATCGTTACTGCCACCCCTGAGGTCGTCCCACCATCGAGCCATCCAGACGACTCTCAGGGGGTGGTTCTTGAATCTCCAACCCCCATGGTTTTAGGGTCTGCATTACCTCCTCCGCCTCCCCTTTCCACACCGGGAATGGAGACGGGTCGCCCGGCGTGATTGCGCCGGGGTTCCCAGCCTCACCCACTCGTCTCTGTGGGCCACGAAGTCCCTTCGAGTGCCCCACCAGAGGGCGGCAGCCGTTTGGATGCCACACTCCCTCAGCGCTGAGGGATGAACTGCGCCACTTCCTGCGAGACACTCGTGGCTCCAGGGAGAAGGTGCAGCTCGCCCTCCATCGCTGGGGGGATTTCCACCTTCTCCTTCGGGCCGTGAAGGCCCTTTTGGGGGAGGGGATAGGGGCCGGAAGGCAGAACATATTGCCCTACCTGCGGGCCCGAACCTTCCGCAACTCCATGCTCGCCTTCGGGGTCGAGCACGGGTTGTTGCAGGGCCTGCCGGGGGCCGTCCACCCTTCTGCCCGTGAGGATTCACCCCAGCCTTCGCAATGAACTATACCATCTTCGCCACCTTAAACACCCGAGGCTGTAGGGTGGGTCTCCGCAGGAGCCAGGTGCTCTCCTTCCTTTGGGAGGGGGGGTACTCTGTGATCTTCCTGCAGGAGACCCACACGGCTCCAGCCGTCAAGGCTAGCTGGCGGCTGGAGTGGGGGGATAGGGTGTATTTTAGCCACCTCAGCGCCTGTTCAGCTGGGGTGGCTACTCTGTTCTCCACCGGGCTATGGCCTGAGGTGCTGGGGGTCACCGAGGTCGTACCGGGCCGCCTGCTGCACGTCCGGGCCTGCGTGGAGGGCGTCGTTCTCTATCTAGTTAATGTGTACGCCCTGAACGCGCGCCCGGACCAGGTGTGCTTTTTTCGGCAGGCGGCGGCCTTCCTCGGCACCTTGGATCCTCACGAATGCCTGGTCTTGGGCGGGGACTTTAACACCAGCCTCGAGGACCAGGACCGTTCGGGGGTTGAGACATCCCAGATGGCCGCGGGCGTCCTCAGGGAGATCGTAGATCAGCACTCCCAGGTGGACGTCTGGCGTGCCCACCACCCGGACGACCACGTCACCTTCACTTATGTCCGGGTGGAGGAAGGGCAGTCCATTTACTCCCAGATAGACCGCCTCTATTTTTCTCGAATCTATCTGGCGGAAACCCGCGCCTCCAGCGTCCGGCCGGCCCCGTTCTCGGATCACCATCTGGTGACCATGACGGCCTCTCTGAGTTTGGACGGAGGTTGACGGGGTTGGTGCTTTTGGACGGAGGTTGACGGGGTTGGTGCTTCAGGAGCCGGAGCTGCGGCTGGTCTTGTCGGCGTATGCCGACGAAGTACTCATCGTGGTACAGGACCCGGGCGACCTGGTGCGGGCAGAGGCCTGCCAAGCCGTGTACTCAGTGGCCTCCTCCGCCCGGGTCAACTGGGTCAAGAGCTCTGGCCTGGTGGTCGAGGACGGGTGGCAGGTCAGCTCCCTCCCATCCGCGCTTCAAGCTATTCGGTGGAGGGCGGGTCCGCTGCTCTATCTTGGCGTTTATCTCTCCGCCACGCACCCCTCTCTGCCGGAAAACTGGCAGGATTTGGAAGGCAGGGTGGGTGAGCAGGTGCGGAGATGGACGGGACTGCTCCGGTGTCTCTCCCTACGTGGGAAGGCGCTGGTTTTGAATCAGCTGGTCCTGTCCATGCTCTGGCACCGGCTCAATACCCTGAGCCCGGCCCCGAGGATCCTGGCCAGACTCCAGAGGCTTGCCCTGGAGTTCTTCTGGCCGGGACTGCACTGGGTCTCTGCAGGGGTTCAGAGTCTTCCCCTGGAGGAAGGAGGACAGGGCCTGGTCTGCTTGCGCAGCCAGGTCCATATCTTCCGCCTCCAGGCCCTGCAGAGACTCCTTTATGCTGTTGGTAGTCCGGCATGGAGCATGTTGGCGCACGCCTTCCTCCGCCGCCTCCGGGGGCTTCGCTATGACTGGCAGCTCTTTTTTCTCCACTGGAGGGGTCTTCCGCGAGACCTCTCGGAGCTGCCGGCCTTCTACCAGGACCTCCTCCAGATCTGGAAGCTCTTCGGGGTAACCAGGTCCTTTTGTGGCCACCGAAGGAGAGGATCTCCTCGCGGAGCCCCTGCTACACAATTCCAGTCTTTGTGTGCAGGTGGCAGAGTCTCCCTCAGTGTGCCGGAGGTTGGTCCTGGGAGAAATCACTAAAGTCGGAGACCTCCTGGACTACGACAGAGGGGACTGGGCGGACCCCCCGTGCGCTCGCTCGGCGCATGGGGCTCTCCACCCTTGTGACCCCCCTGCGCGTACTCCAGGAGGTGAGGACCGCTCTGTCTCCCGTCTCTCTCGGTTTCCTGCAGCGGGCCCTGCGAGAGGGTTCTCCCCGCCCGCCCCTCACCCCGGGCCCTCCGGAACTGGTAATTGGGCCCCGGCTTCGTGAGCCCTCCCGGCCTCCCCACTCCCACACCCCGAGCCGGCTGCACACCTTGCAGCCGGTCCTATTTCAAATCGCGCCGAGGGAACAGCTGTACACGCTCGTGCTTCACACGTTGCATCTCCTCACCCTCGCGTCCCGCCCCGATACTAAGTGGCAGGACTACCTACCACCGAATGAGGGTGAGCGGCCCCGGTGGGCCACCTTCTATTCCACACTAATTCCACGGCCCGCTGGGGATATTAGTTGGCGGCTCCTTCATGGAGCCATAAGCACGGGCATGTACTTGGCGTGGTTCCTCCCCATGCCTGACACCTGTCCCTTCTGCGGCATGAGGGAGGACCTGGGACACGCCTACCTCGAGTGCGCCAGGCAGCAGCCCCTATTCCGGCTCCTCCAGAACCTCCTATTGAGGTTCTGGCTGCACTTTTCCCCACACCTTTTTCTTTTTGGACACCCCATCCATGGCCCCACAAAGTCGCGAGACCTCCTCGGCAACCTCCTCCTGGTGCTTGCCAGAGTCACCGTCTATAATACCAGGAGGAGGATGCTAGACGAGGGGGTACGGTGCGACTCTGGGGCCTACTTCAGGTCACTCATCCAGTCACGCATCCGGGCGGAGTTCCACTGGGCAGCGTCCACTGGCTCCCTCAACAGCTTCACGGAGAAGTGGGCACTGTGCGGGGTTCTCTGCTCGGTGTCCCCATCCTGTACCCTCATTTTGAACCTGTAACCCTCACGCACTCCCTTGTCCTTTTTTTCATTAGTTGTCCCCCGTAATTAATTGGCCCCAGGTCTAGTGTCCCTCCCGCCAGGCAGGCGGAGGGACTTTAGTAACGGGCGGACTTAGGCCCGACCACCTCCTGGGTATCCAAAAGGTGCACATCCTGAGACTGATATACCTGCCTTCCAGCACTCTCCTATAGCCTTCTGGTCTGACTCCGTCACACACTATATATAAAAGTCAAATGGTGTATGTGTGCATGTATGTATGTTCCCTTACTCCTTCCACACCGTTTGAGCTAGAGACTTAATCAGGGTAAGAATCGAAAATGTTTCAAATCTCACCTCTGACGCCCCCTAGGGGTGAAATTCTTTAAAGCCCATTAACAGCAGCTGGGCAGCTGCTGTTCTCTGTGTCATAGTTATGATGTAATAATACCCCCCTCCAACAGACCCCACACTCGCTCAGCTCTCTCCCCCCTCCCCCCTACAACGCCCCCCCCACTCGCTCAGCTCTCTCCCTCCTTCCCCCTCCAAGGGTCCCCCACTCACTCAGCTCTCTCCCACCTCCCCCCTCCAATGGACCCGAGCAACGCCGGGTATTTTTGCTAGTAGAGTATAAATCTCTTTGGTGGGAGAAAATAGTAGGTACTAAAGGATCTGGCAGAGAAAGTCAGAACAAAAACTAACAACTGGAAGATGAAGTCAGACAAATTTAAATTGGAAATCAGGCACCAGTTTCCAGCAGAGCAATTAACCTGCTGGAACAAACTACCATGGCAAGTGATGGATTTTCCAGCTCTTGGTGGCTTCAAATCAGGAGTGGATGCCGTTCTGGAAGATGCCGTAGTCAAACACAGTGTATCTGGCTCAATGCAGGGATAACTGGCTGAAATGTGTTGGCCTGTGAGACACAGGAGGTCAGAGTAGATGATCTAGGAATTGAGGAACAAACATCTCTTCGTCTGCAAGAAGATGGCTGCTTCTTGAGTGCGGAGAAACAGATTGCTCAGTCCCAGTTAGCTGGGCCAGAGGGAGGGTGCATGTGGGGAGAGGGTCCAAGGGAACACTCCCACTAGCTTTGCACCGGGGTCCCACCCCCTTGCCAATTTCAGTGGTGTTACTGACAGCAGGGCGAGGCCGTCACAGAGGAAGAGTCAATTCACAGAGGAAATAGCTGATGCTCTGAGCCAGCTAGTGCAAAGCAACATATGGGGCATCCCCAAGCTCAGGCTTTGGACTCCTGGCAAGAGCTCTGAATCACAAGGGCATTCTGGGTCCTGGCCATGCCAATGAGCCTGTAGAATCAATGCTCTGTCTACTCCCACTGAGCCCAGGGAGAAACCAACCTGGAAGCCCACATTCTCCAGCCTGTAAGGCTGCCTCTGGAAGGCCACCTCCTGGAAGATTTTCATCTCAGATGGAGACAAGAAGGAGCAGAACTCTTGCCTGAGAAGTAGGGTTGCTACCTCTCCAATGGCAGCTAACCAGACCCCTAGGGTCTTGCCCCCTGCTCTGCCTCTTCCCCCAGGCCCTGCCCCTTCTCCACCACTTCCTCCAGGCTCCACCCCGACTCTGCCTTTTCCCCCAAGGGTCCAACCCTTCATTGCCTCTTCCCCCAGGCCACACCCCTGCTCTGCCTCTTTCCCCCAAGGTGCCGCCCTTGCTCTGACTTTTCCCTCAAATCAGAGAATCGTAGAATAATAGAATATCAGGTTTGGAAGGGACCTCTGGAGGTCATCTAGTCCAACCCCCTGCTCAAAGCAGGGCCAATCCCCAACTAAATCATCCCAGCCAGGGCTTTGTCAAGCCTGACCTTAAAAACCTCTAAGGAAGGAGATTCCACCACCTCCCTAGGTAACCCATTCCAGTGCATCACCACCCTCCTAGTGAAAACGTTTTTCCTAATATCCAACCCACTAGACCCACTACTATCCTAGACCCACTGCAATTTGAGACCATTGCTCCTTGTTCTGTCATCTGGTCCCATTGAGAACACTCTAGATCAGTGGTCGCCAACCTTTCGGACCTCACGGACCACTAAAGTCACAATTTTGAATCCCGCGGACCACTAACATGATTTTTTAAAAAAAGGTACAAAGACCGGTGGTCCGCGGACATATATCTTCCCTCCCCCCCCCCCCGCCCGCCAGCCCATTTACCCGCTTCCCTGCGCCGCAAATTGCAGCAGCCGGCGAGCGGCCACGTCCAGCAGCGCTCGCCCGGCCCGAGTGTGGCTGCCCGCTGCTCCCGTGTGCCCAGCCCCAGCTCGAGTGGGGAGGCACCACAGCCCCCCGGCGTGGCGCGGCGCGAGCCGGCGGTTGCTGGCCGCCGGGGACTGGGCCGGACAGGCGCCTGGCCCGAGTGCGGCTTCCCGCCCAGCCCCGGCTTGAGTGGGGAAGCACCGCAGCCGTGCGGCGCGGCAGGAGCGAGCCAGCTGTTGCTGGCCACCGGGGACTGGGCGGGACAGGCGCCCGGCCCGAGTGCGGCTTCCCGCCCAGCCCCGGCTTGAGTGGGGAGGCACCGCAGCCACGCGGCGCGGCAGGAGCGAGCCGGCGGTTGCTGGCCACCGGGGACTGGGCGGGACAGGCGCCCGGCCCGAGTGCGGCTTCCCGCCCAGCCCCAGCTTGAGTGGGGAGGCACCGCAGCCGCGCGGCGCGGCAGGAGCGAGCTGGCGGTTGCTGGCCGCCGGGGACTGGGCGGGACAGGCGCCCGGCCCGAGTGCGGCTGCCCGCCCAGCCCCGGCTTGAGTGGGGAGGCACCGCAGCCACGCGGCGTGGCAGGAGCGAGCCGGCGGTTGCTGGCTGCCGGGGATGGGGCGGGACAGGCGCCCACAGCCTCTTGCCTGCCCGGCGCGGCAGCCGTGAGGGAGCCCAGCGCCGCGGACCACCAAAATTTTCTCGCAGACCATCAGTGGTCCGCAGACCACCGGTTGGCGACCGCTGCTCTAGATCCATCCTCTTTGGAACCCCCTTTCAGATAGTTGAAAGCAGCTATCAAATCCCCCCTCAGTCTTCTCTTCTGTAGACTAAACAATCCCAGTTCCCTCAGCCTCTCCTCATAAGTCATGTGCTCCAGCCTCCTAATAATTTTTGTTGTCCTCCTCTGGACTCTTTCTAATTTTTCCACATCTTTCTTGTAGTGTGGGCCCCAAAACTGGACACAGTACTCCAGATGAGGCCTCACCAATGTCAAATAGAGGGGAACAATCACATCCCTCAATCTGCTGGCAATGCCCCTACTTATACAGCCCCAAATGCCATTAACCTTCTTGGCAACAAAGGCAAACTGTTGACTCATGTCGAGCTTCTCGTCCACTGTAACCCCTAGTTCCTTTTCGGCAGAACTGCTGCCTAGCCATTTGGTCCCTAGTCTGTAGCAGTGCATGGGATTCTTCCGTCCTAAATGCAGGACTCTGCACTTGTCCTTGTTGAACAGCATCAAATTTCTTTTGGTCCATTCCTCTAATTTGTCTAGGTCCCTCTGTATCCTATCCCTACCCTACAGCATATCTACCACTCCTCCCAGTTTAGTATCATCTGCAAACTTGCTGAGGGTGCAGCCCACACCATCCTCCAGATCATTGATAAAGATATTGAATAAAACCTGCCCCAGGAGGCTGCCAACTAGACATGGAGCCATTGATCACTACCCGTTGAGCCCGATGATCCAGCCAACTTTCTATCCACCTTATGGTCCATTCATCCAGCACTTACTTCTTTAACTTGCTGGCAAGAATACTGAGGGAGACCATATCAAAAGCTTTGCTAAAGTCAAGTAGTAACACATCCACTGCTTTCCCCTCATCCAGAGAGCCAGTTATTTCATCATAGAAGGCAATCAGGTTGGTCAGGCCCTTGGTGAATCCATACTGACTGTTCCTGATCACTTTCCTCTCCTCTAAGTGCTTCAGAATTGATTCCTTGAGGATCTGCTCCATGATTTTTCCAGGGACTGAGGTGAGGCTGACTGGCCTGTGGTTCCACAGATCTTCCTCCTTTTCTTTTTTAAAGATGGGCACTACATTAGCCTTTTTCCAGTCCTCTGGGACCTTTCCCAAACGCCATGAGTTTTCAAAGATAATGGCCAATGACTCTGCAATCACCTCCGCCAACTCCTTTAGCACCCTTGGATGCAGCACATCCGGCCCCATGGACTTGTGCTTGTCCAGCTTTTCTAAATAGTCCTGAACCACTTCTTTCTCCACAGAGGGCTGGTCACCTCCCTATGCTGTGCTGCCCAATGCAGGAGTCTGGGACCTGACCTTGTTCGTGAAGATAGAGGCAAAAAAAGCATTGAGTACATTTGCTTTTTCCACATCCTCTGTCACTAGGTTGCCTCCCTTATTCAGTAAGGAGCCCCACACTTTCCTTGACTTTCTTCTTGTTGGTAACATACCAGAAGAAACCCTTCTTGTTAACATCCCTTGCTAGCTGCAAACTCCAAGTGTGATTTGGCCTTCCCGATTTCACTCCTGCATGCCTGAGCAATATTTTTATATTCCTCCCTGGTCATTTGTCCAATCTTCCACTTGTGGGCTTCTTTTTTGCATTTAAGATCAGCAAAGATGTCACTGTTAAGCCAAGCTGGTCGCTTACCATATTTACTATTCTTTCTATACATCAGGATGGTTTGTTCCTGCAATCTAAACAAGGATTCTTTAAAATACAGCCAGCTCTCCTGGACTCCTTTCCCCTTCATGTTATTCCAAAGCCCTGCCCCTTCTCTGCCTCTTCGCCCAGGCCCAGTACCTTTTTCACGTCTTTCTCCCAAAGCCTCGCTCCTGCTCTGCTTCTCCACCCCAGATTTTAAAAAAAAAGAACCTCAGGGCTTGTCTAATGGCATCAGGACACACAGCCAAAACCCAGACTGTCCGGGTAAAAACCAGATGGGTGGCAACCTTACCGAGAAGCTTCCACTGGGAGATTTCTGCCTCCCACATTCTCCCTGTAATTTCCCCTCAAGAAGATCTTCTTCACTTCCTGTCCCAAACTGTTCCGCAGCTTTGGAGTGCTAAACAGCTGCTGTTTTTCAGCATCTCCACAGGGCGCAATCCCTGCTTATACGTACTTGGCATCCACCGCCCTTCGAGGCAAAAGGCTCAATAGTGAGAGATTATTATTATCCAATAGTTTTGTTATTATTATAAGGGCACCTTGGGTTCAGGGAGGGCTGTGGTGATCCAGATTTAGCATTTAAGCTTCCCTCAAGTCCCATTTGGCAGGTTGAGCTGCTATTAATCCCCTAAAAGGCTCTCCATTCAGTTTGCTTGACTCAACGTTCCCTGGGCCTGATTATTCTGGTAATCTACAAGTGCTTGTCTGGGAGCAGATTGCCCCGGAAGAGGGGGAACGTCTGGTGAGAACTGGAGGTAAGTTTCCATTAGCACAGAAAAGAAAGCAGCTCTCTAGCACCTCTCCCCCAGCAGCACTCTCCAGCCTCTATTTCAGCTGGGACCTAGGAGGACAGACCATCGGGAACTTTTTGACAAAACCAAAACTTTTCATGGGAACAGATCTGTTTTGATTCAACCTTTGTATGGACAAGTTTCTCAGGTCCTGGATGGAACTTCTGGTCAAAAGCAGCAATAAACCACTCTGCCCTAAAATATCCCAATAGCTAGTGCACTCATGTGGGAGCGGATAATCTCAGTTCAGTTCCTCTGCTCCCTGATTCAGAGTAGGAACTTGAACCTCGGTCTTCCACATCCCAGCTGAGCGCCCTAACCAGTGCAGTGGCACGTTCTATCTTGTCCTGAAAAATTTCTAAGGGTCCCAGTGTCATCTGAGGGGGAATGAGAAAATTTTCCAAGTCTCAACAAGTTTTGCAGGATGGGAAAATCATTTTCCACCCAGCTCTACCTAAAAGGATCAACTCATGCACAGTGGTCAGTCTAACGGAGTTGTATTGTTCATTCGTTGTGCCTCTATTAGAGTGCAAGGAGATATGAACTTAGGTTTAACTGCCCCCGTCTCCTGCAGATTGAGAAGCAGGCACCACCTGGGCTTGGGAGAAGCCAGTTTCCATGTGTGCTCAGTGCTGTCCAACAAGTGTGCTTCATTAGTGGTGCAAAGGGATGGCTCCCAAAAGAAGAAAAGAAGCCAGTCACTCCATGCTGCTCTAGAGTCACAGGTGACTTCTGCTGGTTTAAAAAAACATGTTGGGAGACCCTTATCTTGACATTACAAAGGGCTGTGCTATCAGAGGAGCTGAGAATGGCTCTACATTTTATTGGATACATGTCGGTGAGTTGTCTGATTCGTGTATGTGGAATCAGAATTTGCAATCCTGTGCAATAATTATAATGTATTATCTGTGTTACCATAGAGCCTACGAGCAATGGTGGACCAGGGCCCCTTTGATCTCTAGGAATATATTTCACACTTTTCTAACTTTGCCATTAGGAAGCTTCATTCTAGGAAACAGATCATTTCTTAAACAGAGGTTGTAGCTGGCTGCACATAACAAAATTTGCCATTTGGGGATTTTGTGCCAGGAACACTAAGAATGAAGCTCATCCAATCAGGGAACAGAAATAACACCATGTGACCTCAGAGTCCAAATAAAACAGTTTGACTTTTGAATACTTGCAGAGAACTGCCTGTGAAAAAGCTACATTAAGGGCTGGTCTTCACTACCCACCGGATCAGCGGGTAGCGATCGATCTTTTGGTGATCGATTTCTCGCGTCTTGTGAAGACATGATAAATCAATTGCCTGCGTCGCCTCCGTTGACTCCAGAACCCCAGCTTGCCGGGAGGCGCAAGCTGGAGTCGATGGGGGAGCATGCCGACGACTGCCGCTGCTGTGAGGACGGCAGGTAAGTTGGCTGCAGATACGCAAACTTCAGTTACGTGATTCACGTAGCTGAAGTTGCGTATCTGCCATCAATCCCCCCGGTAGTGAAGACCAGCCTATAGTCACAATTCAGTCACCAGCACTGTGTGGAAGATAAAATTGTAGGAGGAGAAAATTGAAGGCTGAAAGAGGCGGAGGTCATCCGATCTGCTGTTCTCTATGGATTATTCCCCTGAACCTGGATCAGAAGAATCTGCTCTGGGAGTTCCCTGAGCCAGGGCCTCATTGAACATGAGACTGGCCTGTGTCTACAGCTCTGAGTGTGGGGGTCACGCCCAGCTTGGCAAGCCCAAGGGGCAGACGGCTACACAAAGCTGAGCCCTGCCTTGCCCAGCCCAGCCACCCCTAACAGCCCCCACTGGTTTCCATGCCCCACTGAAGGTAACCAGCGGGGTCCTGGCTGGCCAAGCAAGACAGGGTGGCTGACTGCCAGGTCCACTCCTCTTCATTGGGAATGCAGTTCCCCCTCACCAGCACTGCTGCCTTCTCCCCACCCACCAGTGTCCCTCCTTAGCAGGCAGCTGGAAAGGGGAGAGTCCCTGACCACCAGCACTGCTGCTGCTACCACTGGGGCATCTCTCCTGGCAGAGCAGGGGGACAGGCACCTGCAGCCTACTGCTCGTGTTCCTTGGGCATCCCCCTACCCCAGGAGAAGCGACCACCATCCCGCTCCCCCCAGGAGCAGACAATATTGCATGTGGGGGCTGCCATCCAAATGACCCCAACTGGACTGGCAAGCAGGGGCTCCCCTGCACAGAGGTCCGCCCATCTCAAGTGGGGAGAGCTGAGGCCCCATAACCCCCTCCCTCCCTCCCATGCAACATGCCTCTCTCAGATCCAGGTGGGGAAGCAAGGTGAGATTTTAGCCACACCCATCCACAGGGAGCAGTGGCCCCGCCCCTTATGTCAGCTGCAGGGGTGACCCCTCTCCTGCGACACCCACTCCAAAGGGTGAGGCACAGTGCAGCCTGGGGCCCTGTGCTTAGTACAGCTGCGCTCCTGCAGCCGGCTCACCTGGGATATAGCTTCCAGACACAAGCACCCATGATCCAAGAGGAGGTGAAGACCCAGGCCCATGGTAACATGACAAGGGCTGGTAAAAGAGCTTCTCCTTAGCATCCCGGATGGTCCTGGCTCCAGGAAAGCAGCTGGAACACAGAGCGTAGCTGGTTAAAAAATGAGACACAAAATACCAAATTTTTGCTGTAGTGATAACCAGGCGTGTACAAAGGGGCTGGGGCACAGGGTGTGGCAGGGGGCTCAGGACAGGGAGTTGGGGTGCAGGAGGGGCACAGGATGAGGTAGGGGGCTGGGGTGCAGAAGGGGTGTGGGGTGTGGCAGGGGGCTCAGGGCAGGGGGCTGGGTGCAGCAGGGGGCAGGAGGGATTTCGGTGTGCAGGCTCCGGCCCAGCGTCCCTTACCTGAAGCGGCTCTGGGCTGGCAATGGAGCCAGGGCAGGCTCCCCATTGCACTGCACTCTGAGAAGCAGCCGGCCCAGGGGGAGTGGGAGCAGAGGGTTCCACACGCCTGTGGTTCCCTCCCCTGAAGCTCCTATAGGCTGTGGCTCCCCATTCCCGGCCAATGGGAATTTCAGGGGAGGTATCCACAGACAAGAACAGCATGTGGAGCTCTCTGCTCCCCCTCCCCCAGAGGCTGCAGAGACGTGCTGCCAGCCACTTCCCAGAGCTTGTTTGCTGCAGTTTCCCCACCCCTGCATTAGGGTGTTCCTGGGCACACCCAGCACACCCTGTACACACATCTATGGTTCAACACCAATATGTCCCCCCTCCCCACTGTTTCTCACCCTTGCTACAGCATAATCATGTGGGTTACCCATGTCCCCTGTGTGCTGTCAGCCCCCTGCTGAGGCATGATGGGAGAGTTGCTCACATTCTCCCAGAATGCACCAAGACAGACACAATCTGGGTGCATGGCCAGCATAACCACGCAACAGCAGCTGACACATGATTGTGTTGTGAAGAGAGCCGCTCTGTAGACACAACTCAGCTGTGTTTGTTGTAGCCAGCTCAGATGAATATGTTTACAAACCATGGTAGCATTTGTAGTGCAGACTGGGCCTAAATCAATGAGCTCCAGAGAAAAGCCCAACATCTGTTGTGGTTGAGAAAAGTCTTTATTCTAAGGATATTAAAGGACTTAAACACATTAGTAACCTTGAATGACAGCTTCATATTGAAAGTGGGCCCGATTCATCCCTAGTGTAACTGCAATGCCTTCAGTGACGTAGCTGCAAGCTGCTTTTGGCCCATTAAGCTGAAACGTCAAGGCGTGGTGGAAATAACCAGGACCACATCTTTAAAAGTGGTCTAAAATTGGGATTAATTACCCTCCATTTGGCTCTCAAGGAGATCCGTGGATGAGAAGGGTTTTTTTCTCACAGCCCAGAGATCTTTGAAGAGATAATAGGAGTTCTTTACTGCTAGAAAATAAAAACCTCATGTTTATAGCCAAATGAAAAGTTTTTTCCTCAATGAATGATTTTATTGGACTTTTATGGGGAAACCTGAAACGAATGCACTTTAAATCATTTGCATTAAGTGAATGAGAATCATATTGTTATAATTATTTTAAAAGAGATGAATCAACAGTGTATTAAATAATTTATTGCGGTTTCTTTTTTTAAAAAACTGGAATTGAGAAAAAAACCTGCAGTTTTTTTGGGGAAAGCTCTACAAGTTGGCCCATTTTTCCTGCAGTTTTCCACTGGGTATGGAGTCTAGAAGGCAGTCTTATGACTAAGACATGGGTCTACAACACAAGAGCTGTGAGTTCTATTTCCAGTCCTGTAAAGTGACTTTGACCAAATCACCTAGTCTGTCCATGGTTTGGTTCCCCATCTATAAACTAGGGATGTATTTCATAATGCCACATCTGCGCAGCTATGTGGTGTTTGTTTGATTGGTCAGCTTAGTCATGTGGAGTTGTTTCTGCTTCCTGGCTGGATAATGAAAACTTTTATAAAAGAATGACAAATAACGAATAATCTTTTCCTCATTCACATATTAATGGCCTTTTCCTAATTCACATATTAATGGCCTTTTCCTAAATGTTATCAGAGTGTTGCCAATTCCTGCAATTTTATAGGGCATCTCATGATAGTTGCTGCTTTTCATAAAGCACCAGCTTAAGATAAAAGAATCATGGTACATTACAAAAGCTGGCAACTCAGTATTACATCAGCAAAACTCAAAGGAGTTACCCTGGCTTCCCACCATGGCCCCTGAATCAGGACTGGTTGGAAATAATCTATTAAACCTTTTTTTTTGGGGGGGGGGGGGGAGGATTGTGTTTTTTCGTTTTTTTAAAATAAACAAAAGTTTCCATCAAAAGTTTCTGCTTTTCTCCAAATGTTTTGATTTTTCATTTGAAAAGCCTGAAAACTGGGGGCAAGGGGGTTGGCTGAAATGTACTGTGTTCTGCAGTTCGGGGGCTACAAACTTTCATGGTGGGGCAGTTTTCAGCCAAACTTTTTCAGATTCTGGCTTTTCAACTTTTTGCCGAAAAGTCAACATTTTCTGCAGAAAATGTCAATGAAAAATATTGTCATTTTCATTGTGATCGTGATCGGAGATCCCTTGCCATTTCCCTCTTAGCTCTTCTGAAGGATTTTCCTACTGTCAGTCACTGTTGCAATGTATAGGCCCTCCACCAGTATATCCCCTGGTAGAGGCCAGAGAGTACTGCTGATTGTTGCATCATGGAAACATTGACGAGCTCCCAGCTTTCAACACAAAGAAATTGGCAAGGAGAAGAATGTGTCAGATGAGAAAATCAGAACTGAAGAGCCTGTTACCAGCCCCCTGCCTGCCAAACTATGGAGAGTTTTTCATGCTCTGCTCCTTCGGCCCATAAAGCAAAAAAACTTGTGGCTGCTCCCAAGCTGCTCTTCTCCCAGCCCCCCAGAGGCAAATGGCTGGGCCCGAGCTAGTTAGCACGGAGGAGGTAGCACTGAATTGCTTTATGGATGCTATCACATGTCAAGCCCAAGCCATGTGAGTGACAGGGAGGCAGCAGAGGCCCCAGGAACGATCCTGTTCAAAAGCTGCAGTGTGGCTCCGACGGGACGTAATTAAAAATGATTGAGCCCCCTCCCCCATCCAGCTCCATGTGATGTCACATAAATTCTTCTCTAACAAGTCCCAGGTTGCCCCTGCCGGTGCTGTGCAGTTCACAGGGCTTTGGGGAGGAATTAAAGACACATTTGGGCTCAGGTTTAGACAATGGCAATAATGTCTCTGCACAGCACTCAGAGGTCAAGGCCAGTGGGTACTTTTTTATTTAAGCTTCTTATTACCAGAGGAAAATGCTGGCTCGAGTTAATCTCCCTGGGCCTCCCCTGTCCACAACTGCTTTTCAAGAACGAGTGTGTCCTCTTGGCACCCGGTCACGCAGTGTCACCTCCGAGATCAAATGCAGTGAAGACCGGAGAAGCTAGATCCAACATCCAAAATGGAGAATGTCATTGCTGGAGGCACCACGGGTGCATAAATGCCACAGCGGGCCAGTTCTCCCCCCGGAGTAGGCGCATCATTTGATAGTGTGATTGATCCCTTGCAGTCTGGACCCAGGGGCCAGAAGATACAGATCAGTCCCTGTAACTGAGTAGACTCTCCTCCATGGCACCTCCCCCTGGCTCCTCTGGGAATTAGCTCCTGTCAGGTCCAACGCCCCCTACTGTCGTCTCTTTGCATGCCCTCTGCAACTCGGGGTGCTCTCTCTTCCTGCTCTGGTCCTCCAGCCACCTCACGGCGTGTTTTCCTCCTTCCGGGGAATCAAAGTCCCAAAGGACAAACCATCTTAGGTACTGCCCTCCCTATGCCACATCCCCGGTGGCTGGTAGGGGAACCTGGGCCAGCTCTCTACTCCAGGTTCCAGCTCAAGGACCCTCTGATCAATGGCCAATATCTGCACTGTCCTACCTTGCTACCCAGAGCCTGTTCCTCCTATGCCTCTCTCTGGCTTCTGCTCCCCCATTCTTCAGGATAAAGCCTTCCTAGGGGCCTGGATCCCTAGGGTTTCTGCTCTCCCCCAGGTTTCCTCCTTCCCTCTCTAATGCCCAAAGAGAGTCTGCAGGGTTCCTCATTGCAGCCCCTGTCTGCTGCCAGCTTCCTGGCTTTATACCAGCCCTGTCTGGTCCTTCCCAGCCAGGCTCCATCAATAGTTGGATTCCAAATTCCCCTCAGCTGTAGCCTATTCACTAATTGCCCCTTGTCAGCCTCATTGATCCTTTACAAACTAGTGTGGGTTGAACACCACCTCTCAGTCCCTTCCCAGCACTCCTGGGTCACCCCTAAGGAGTTCAGAGTGAGAGTCCCTCCCAGCAGCCCCAGTGAGTTACATGGTCGTGTCCCTTGCCACAGCCACCTGAATTCTGAGGGAAAGCCCCCTCCAACAGTCCATCTGCAACCTACGACCCCGCCTCCTAACCAGGTCACCTGAGCCTTTGAGATTCCAGATGGGTGGGGCAGGGCAGAAGGCAAGAGATGCTCAGGCTGCTTTAACCAAGGATCCATGAGGATGGGTGACTGAGGGGAGTGACAGGGACATATGCCCTTGCAGGGACTCGGGTATCTCCTAGAAGAGAGATTGGGATTTGGCCATTGCTGTCTTGGGATACACACTCAGAGGGGCATGGAATATGGGATTGTTTGATACTGTGCTTCTGACAACCCACAATACACAGCAGAGACACTGCCGGCTAATGCTGGGAGAGGTTGGGAACCATAGACTAGAAGTGGCAGCATGGGTTGTTAACATTAACGGTGTGGGGAGCAGCAATGGTGCACTGGACATAGGCAGTATGGTGGGGCTCAGACCTGGCAGTGGATGGATGGACGGATGGATGATCAGTAAGGCACAGGGAGACATGCAGCCAGCTTGTGGGACCTTGGCTGGTGTGGTGGAACCAGCAGTGCCTGTTACCTGCGAAGGAGGGATGGGCAGAATGGAGGGAGCTAGTGCAGGGTAGGGTGAGCTGAGCCCCACAGGGATTTGGGGACACAGCAGGTGGTTTGGACAATCAACGTGACTTAGCAGTGGCTCTACCTCTGGTTATGTGCCATTTGTGAGCACACCACCACTGGGTGTCATGATACGACTGGGTGCATTTCCAATGACACAAGGCCAATGTAATCATTCACAAATGGCCCTATGCTGAGAACTGTTCACCCACCAATCTGCCAAATGCTTATGATGGCTGCCCCTTGTATCCTGTGGGACTGCTCCGAGGTGACTGCACCCCTAACTGTATCCCATGGGGGCTGCTGCTGGGGTTTAGGACGCTGAGAGGCTACTGCTCCCTGCGTTCCTGCTCATCCCCCCACAGCCAAGACCCCACAAGGGCCACTATGTCCCCCTGTATCCTGGGGGACCGAGCTTCTCCTCTACCTCCGTGCCACACAGCGCAGGGCTGCAGGGCCAGCCCAGGCACTCCCATGGCTGAGAGCAGCAATCAGCTGTCCCTCCAGAAGTACATGAGAGCTTTTTGTGTAGGAAGGCCCTTCAGGAAGCAGGGAAGGTGCAGGCAGAGAGATAAATGTCAGCAGGGGATGGCTGGAAAGGATGGTGCTCAACAGCCAGAGGGGTGGCTGTACAGCAGAATTCCAGGTGGAGTGACAGCCCAGTGGCACTGCTGGCCCAGCTTACTGAACAGAGACAGAAGGATGGACACATCTTTTGGGTGCTACTGGTATGCCCATGACCTAGCACCCAGGCCTGCAGAGCTGCCAGGCAGCCAGCATTGCCAGGTGGCCAACTAGTGTTGCCAACTTTCTACTTGCACAGAACTGAACACCCTTGCTCTGCCCTTCCTCTAATTCTAGAAATTCTAGAAAAATGTCCAGCTGGGTTGCGGGCTCTGAGGTGGGACTAAGGGGTTCAGAGGGCGGGAGGGTGATCAGGGCTTGGGCTGGGGCAGGGAGGGAGTCAGGGGTGCAGGCTCCAGGTGGCACTTACCTCAAGCAGCTCCTGGAAGCAGCGGCATATCCCCCCTCTGGCTTGTAGGTGGGGGCACGGCCAAGCGGCTCTGAGTTCTGTCCCATCTGCAGTCAATGGGAGCTGTGGGGGAAGCGCTTGGGACAGGGGCAGCATGCGGAGATATGCACAGCCCTGCCAGCCCAGCTGTGTGGTGGCACCAACTGGACCGTTAACGGCCTAGTCAGTGGTGCTGACTGGAGCTGCCAGGATCCATTTTCGACCAGGTCTTCCAGTTGAAAAACAGACACCTGGTCACCCTACTGCCATCCAGCAGCAGCCAGAGCCACCATGTGCACCACCTTCCATGACCCACTGTGGACACAGACCTTGGGAAGTTCCAGCTCAAGGGTTTGATGGACAGCAGCCCCATGGCTCCTGATTGGCTCCCTGCCCTACATAAATCCAATGGGCATTCCAGGAATGTGCAGACAACAATGGGGGTATCCTGTAGCTGCCATGACCCATCCTCTCTTGCATGCCTGGTTTGACCTGGGCTTCACTTCCTGACTTGGGCTCTCACCCTAGGTATTGACCCTGGCCTGGACTTGGCTACGAACTCCTCTGCTACTCCCAGCCTCATCCTTGCCCCACTCTGACCCTTGGCCATGAGTGTCCGTGTTGGGATCCTGCCAGCCCCTGCCAGAGGTGCCTGGCCAACCTCCCAGAGTCCAATGCAGAGGGCAGAGAACCTCAGACCCACAGCCAGCGTTGGTACCCACATCACAGGCTCCTGTGCATGCTGGGCCCCTGATTACTGGCCTGCCCCACAGTGTATAGCTAGTGCAGTTGGGACTATACAGCCAGACCTCAGCTGTGCTAATTAGCATTGACACCAGTGGAGCTTCACCAATTGACACCAGCTGAGGATCTGGTCCCTGGTGTCCCCAGCCTGTTTAGGTTACACCCTGCTTGGGTACAGCAGTGAACTTTGTCATACTGGTGACCGTACTGTTAGATGCAAGTGCTGTGCCTACAAGCATCCTCCATGCCCTCCTGCCCCTTCTGCCACGAAAATGGTGCTTGGGGATCAGTGTGTTAGCTCTGAGATGTGGCTCCCTCCCCACAAAGATCTCCTTGCCCCCACACCTACCCAAGTGCTCACCCGGGCTATAAAAGGTGGGTACCGCTCCCCTCATGTCTAGAAGTATCTCATGCCTTCCCTTGTGCCTTCTCCCAGCTAACAGACTTTGGGTCGGATCCCTGGCTGGTGTAAATCAGTGGAGCTCCTCTGAAGTTAATGGAGTTGCACCAACCTACACCAGCTGAGGATCCGGCCCACGATTTGTCGTCTATGAGCACAGAGCGCACCATAAGTATTTCCAAACAGCTTGGGCAGAATCCCCAAGTTTAGTTAGACTTATGTCCCTAAGGGGAGGGCAGGGCCTGCTGGGGCTCCTGGAGCTAAGGTTGGGACCATCTCCTTCCCATGAAGCAGAGGCAAGGACGGCCCGTGCTTCACACAACAGAGCCTCATGGAAGGGAGTTTGCAATCTTCAGGGCCTCCGCTGGGGGAAGGCTGGGGGATTCCTCCCCCACTGGAACTTGGTGTCTTCCAGGGGGAAGAGATCCTTGCTCTTAGATCAGATGTCAGGATATTTGCTGCACACAGCTTTCCCTATCTAATGTCTACACACAGCACCTCCACACCCAAACACAGCCTCTTTCCTTCACCTTTCTCTCCAAACATCCCTGCTTACCCAAGAGATACATTTAGTTCACTGTGCTCACCCCCACACCTAGGGCCCCTTTAAGTGAAACTCACATGCAGCCCCTCTCATCTGAATTCTCGGTTGGCCTCTCAGTGACCCAGTTAGGATCTGGAAACTAACCCACTAAAGCAGTCGGGCATGACCTCTCCACGATGGCAGTGCTGGCTCGTTAGCGCAGAATCTGGGGGGCTGGCAACCTGTGGCCATCACTCTGAACTTTGTGTGGCAATTAGCTGCCATTTCTGGTTCACCTCCTCAGTATTCGGCGTCACGTGTGTGCACTCAATTAAAGATCTCAGGCCAAAGGGCCGTGGCAGGCTGGTCATTATGCTGCGGGGGCAGAGGGAGTGGGAGCTAGTTTCATGGGAAAGTTTAATGGAGTGGAATCTACGTTCCCAGCTTTTAGGGATTTCCTGCCCCCAGAAATGCTGCTCTGTTCAATTGCTTCCAAATTATTACGCAAAGAACCAGATGAAACCTCTTCAGATCTGGAGTGACCATCATGGCTCCCCCACACATTAACAGACAGATAATAGATCCCAACCCCCAATCCCCCTTCACTCCTGCCCCCATCATCCCACTCACTCCTCTCCCAGAGCGGAGGACAGGGACCCTGGTCCCATGCAGCACAGCACTCACAGTATGCTAACCATATCCCTAGCCCAGTCATAGATGTACCCTGCAATGGCCAGAGGGAATGTGGGCTAGTGGCTGGCATGAGAATTCAGATACCACAGTTCTATATCCTGGCTCTGATTTGCAATGTGTCTTTGGGCAAGATACTTAACTGCCTCTGTGCCTCAGTTTTCCCCTTTGCCCTGGAAATAATATCACTCACTTACCTTGCATAAGCAGGGGTGAGATTCAATTCACTATTGTTTGTGATGTGTTGTGGGAAAGGAGGTACAGAGGTGAACCTTGAAGGGGACATGAAAACCTAACCTCTATCTCTACTTCTCACCATCATTATCAGTGGATACTCAATCCACTTGTGCTGTCTGGTACCCCTTAAGACAAAGGCCCAAAGACTTTATGACTGTGAAGACTTGTCCTTCTGTATTCTCACACACTCCTTTGGGGAATAGGATCCATAAAAGCGAGACACCAAGACCCATTCACTTTGGCCCATTTCTGGTGAACGCCCAGGTTTAGCACCTCTTCATTCTTCTGCCATCCCACCTCATGCTCTTAGACCTCATAAATCCTGAGTTTCAGGAAAACCTGCCAGCCTATGTGTGTTGAATTACAGCCTCCAGAGTTGCTGGCTACAGTCCTGCATCCTAGTCTTGCCTTGTCAGATGTGACCAGGGGCCCTCGATCTTATCCTTAACCAGAGGTGAAAGTAAACCAAACTGGTCTGGTCTGGTGCACAGGTAAGAAAACCAGTGTACAGCCTACCATATCAGCAGTGTTGCTGATGCGGGGGGCGGGGGAGGGGGGTAGGGGGAAGGGGCAGCTCTCCGGGGTTCTCCGGGGTTCTCCAGGCAGCTCTTCGGATGTTGCTTCAAAAGTTGCCATTGATGAGTTGATGCAGAGAAAAATACACAGATGCTTTGAATTACATTAAAAAATTCAGCAGCTTCACTAGAAGCTGATGCTGAATCACTGACCACCAAGATCAATGAATGAGAACTGCATGGAACAAAAAAAGGTTAAGGGTTTATCTCTCAGATCTTTGTTTACACTCCTCTGTTCTTTCCTCTCACGTTGGCACCATTATCGTAGGCCTGACCTCTCATGCCAGCTATCACAATTTCTTCATCTTCCAGCTTTTGAAGAAGCGCATTTATCATACCAGCTCCTGTAGTATCATCAGTGTCAACAAATTCTAGAAAAATCTCTCTGACGGTCGCCATTGCAGGGACATTTTCACTAGCTTCTGTTGTTGTTACACACCATTAAAGTCATTTGTTCCATGTGGCTGATGTCAGGTCTGCAGTCCAGAATAACAGAGTAATATCTTGCTGATTTCAGATCTGCCACAATCTTCTGTTTGACTTTTGTTGCCAGTAACTGTATGATCTCATTTTGAATTGTTTTTCTTAGGTAGTGGTGTGTGTACATTTCTTGGGTGGTGACTCTTCTTAGATGCTCCTGGAGTACAGCATCAAACTCAGCCATCAGCTCCACAATTTTAAGGAAGTTTCCATTGTTTGGCACACACAGCAGATCTGAAGCTCCACGCAGTGCTAGATTTTGGGTAGCAAGCATTCTCCCAATGGCAATGAGCCTTTTCAGAACATTTTGCCAGTAAAGAGACTCTGATGCAATCTTCTCTTGATGCTGATTATCTATGGTGTCCTTTAACCTTAGTCTCATCCCAAGCTCTTTCCACCTATGGTGATTTGCTACATTCTCATGTGTTAGGACCGGAAGACATTGTGACGGGCAACCACTAGAAGGCGCAGTTACGCTTCTGAGTCAACTCCAGGAGAGTGCATAATGGTGGTAGTAATCTGAGAATGACCTTGCTGCTATCTGTGTGTTTGGGAACGGAACCGTTCCCAGCTGTGTGAGTGTTTACCCCGTCTGTGTGAGAACGAATGCGTGGGAAACTAAATGGGGAAACTGAGGCAGGACAGCGTGTAACCAATCAGCTTGTTGCTTGCAAATGAGACATGAGTATGTATGAGATGCAAATGTGTGAGTGTACTTAAACCCACACCTGTATTTTGCTGTGGGCTCTTCCAACCTAGCAATGGCCCTGAAGTGCTAGGTACCCCTTTCTGCGGTCGCACTGATCAGAATCGGGCCCCTCAGCGCCTATTCGATAGACCGGGCCTTCCAATAAACTCATCTACTTTCTACAACCACGTGTGTGTGCCTTGTCTCGCAAAATCCAAAGTACCTCACAACATTTTGGCGTCACAAACAGGATTTTGCTGGGACAATGCCTCTGTGGTCGAAGGCTGGGGTAGCAGGGCGGCAATCGCTGGCCCTGCAGCGCGTGCCTGGATGGCCCTCTGCGGAGCGATGGGGGTCAGTGGCATGCATGGTGGCCTGTTGGGCGGCCCCTGCGGAGTGGCCTGAGTTTCAGGCGGCCGCTGGGGTTATCCCGGAGCAGCCTGTAGCGGGGCTGCGTCGATTACACGTGAGCCGGTGGTCTGGGACGGAGCGACACGCTATGGGTAAGTTAGCGTGGCTATTTCTTACTGCGGGACCAGGACAGAGAGCTTCTGAGAGTGCAGAAGCTCTTAGAGGATAAGAGACAGGAATGTATGGCGCAGGCCGAGGCGTGGGCGGTAGCACAGGAGGTAGTTACCTCGCAGGCAGAGAGGGCACAGGCTCTCGCTGGCTGCTGTGAGGTACTGGTAGCACGGATTGCCAACAGGTGCTGGGTGCGGCGGGGGCAGCCGCCCGTGACGGTCGCCCAGGTGTGGGCAATCACCACAGCCCCTTCATGGGATCCTGCGGTTTGGGATGGTAACATCGAGAGCCCCTCCTCCGACTCGGAGTATGAGGAGTCTGTCCCCTGTCCCCTGCAGGTGCATCCAGTGCGAGAGATGTGGAACGAGGAGGGGCACCTGTGAGAGATTGTGCGTACCTACAAGACGAATGAGTTGCAGGAGATTGTAAAGACCTTTCGCCAGGAGGCGGGGGAGAGGCTGTTGGCCTGGCTGGTCCGTGTGTGGGACAATGCTGGTAACATGGTCCTTCTCCTCCGGACGGAGTTTCAGCAACTCGGAGTCCTCTCCCAGGATGCGCAGGTGCGCTCGCAGTTGGCGAACCCCCCCCCCAGCCCAGGGATGGGCAAGGGAACGAGTTGGAGTCACCGTCCCTCTACCGGTGGTTGGCAGGGGCCGTGGATGCGGCCTACCCCTCTACGGGGGAACTGGAGGCCCAGCCACAGCCTTGGAAGGCGGTTGCCGAGGGGGTTGGGATCCTGCGGCAGCTGGGGATGGCATGGGCGATTGCCTGCGGCGGTACAGAGGGGCCAGATGACATGCCAGTGCAGAAATCGATTAAGGCCACCTTTCTGCGTTTGGCCCCTGATAAGTTGAAGCCCTCACTACTTGCGGTGGTGATGGCAGTGGACGGACATGTTGGCAAGGCGCGGGCCGTGCGTGCGGACAAAGGAGGGCAAGGGGCCGCGGAAGGGAACGAGAAGGGGCAGCTCCGAGTGGGCTGTAAGACGCTGTGGCGGGACCTCCTGCAGGCAGGCACGCCTCGGGCAGAGATTGTCGGGCTGCCCATCTCAGAGTTGTAACAGCGGTGGCTGCAGCTCCCCCCCGCGAAACGTCACAGTGGGGGGGGGGGCGAAGAGGGGAGCGAAGGGAGGAACAGCAGCCGGTGCGTCTGGCAGAGCCTAGTGCCCCAGTGGACTGGGATCTGCCGCAGCCCCTGTGACGGGGAGTCGGGTCCCCCGTCCGGTGCGCGGCCGTGCACCCAGACAGGGAGGCGGGGGACCGGCGCCCCTTTGTCCCGCTTACGATCCATTGGCCCCGTGGAGGAACCCAACACGTCCTAGCTCTGCTAGACACGGGAGCTGAAGTCACCATCCTCCACTCCATGCAGACTATGGGGCGGGCCACAGTGGTGCGTGGCCTGGGGGGCTCGGAGACCCAGGCCTTCGTTGTGACTGTGACTCTCACCCTGGGGAAAGCGCCACCCTTTTCTGCAACTGTGTTGGTAGCACCTATCGGTGAATACATTGTGGGGATTGATATCCTGCGGGGGCGACAGGTGGAGACGCAGTATGGACTTTTTGCTTTTGGCCAACCGCACTACATCAAGGTCCACCAGGTGCACAGTGTGGCGGTGTCCGGGCCGCTCCCCCTGCTGTGTGGGTTCCCACACTCGGAGCCCTTCCGCCTACCACTCCCCTGCAGGGTTGTGAACAAAAAGCAATACCGTTTGCCGGGAGGGGAGGAAGAAATAACACAGACTGTACAGGCTCTCTTGCAGGCTCAGGTCATTCGACCGGCGCTGAGCCCCTACAACAGCCCCATCTGGCCTGTACGGAAACCGGACGGCTCATGGCGGATGACCGTGGACTACCGGGAGCTGAACAAGGTAACACCGCCCCTGTCGGCTACAGTCCCAGATATGGTCACCCTCATTGAACAGATTGCCTCCGCGGCCCTCCCCTGGCATGCAGTCATTGACCTTGCTAATGCCTTTTTCTCAATTGCCATCACGACTGAGAGTCAGGACCAGTTTGCCTTCACCTGGCAGACGCGCCAGTACACATTCTGCATCTTGCCCCAGGGGTGGAAGCACTCGCCCACCATCTGTCACCGGCTGGTGCAAGCAGACCTTGCTGGTGTGGTCCTACCGACAGGCATGTGTCTGTACCATTACATTGATGATGTCATGCTCTCAGGCCCCTCACAAGAGGAGGTCACTGAAGCACTGCACCGAGTCACAGAAGGACTCGAGGTGCTCATCAAGATCAAACGGGACAAGTCGTGTATGATCCTCGTAGCCCCGGCCTGGCCCAGGCAGTGCTGGTACGCATCCCTTCTCCAGCTGTCCAAGGCCCTGCCCATCAGCCTCCCACTGTAGCCATACCTGATCTCTCAGGATCACGGTCGCCTACTCCACCCGGACCTGCAGTCCCTGCATCTCACAGCATGGTTCCTGCATGGCTAAGGGGCCCAGAGCTCTTGTGTTCTGCCGCGGTGCAAGGTGTTCTTCTGGGGAGCAGAAAACCATCCACCAGAAGTACCTATACCGCAAAGTGGACCCGCTTCTCTGCTTGGTGTATGCAGTGCAACACCATCCCCAGGGAAGCTTCCATCCCAGTCATACTGGACTACCTGCTAGACCTTAAACAGCAAGGTCTTTCTACCTCCACTATTAGGGTCCACCTAGCGGCCATCTCGGCGTTTCACCCAGGCTCGGCAGACCACTCGGTCTTCTCAGACCCTACGGTCTATAGATTCCTCAAAGGGCTGGACAGACTTTACCCACAGGTTAAGCATCCCGTCCCGCCCTGGGACCTGAACCTTGTGCTTTCCCGCCTCACCATGCCCCCCTTTGAGCCCCTCGCCATGTGCTCCTTGCTGTACCTCTCTTGGAAAGTAGCCTTCCTCGTAGCAATCACCTCGGCACGCAGAGTGTCTGAGATCAGGGCGCTAACCTCAGAACCACCGTATACGGTTTTTCATAAGGACAAGGTGCAGCTGCACCCCCATCCATCCTTCCTTCCCAAGGTGGTGTCTCCCTTCCACGTTAACCAGGACATATTCCTGCCGGTCTTCTACCCGAAGCCCCACACCTCTGGAAGGGAGCAACAATTGCACACGCTCGACGTTCGAAGAGCTCTTGCATTTTATTTAGACCGCACAAAACCGTTTAGGAAAACAACACAGCTCTTTGTTGCGGTGGCGGATAGGATGAAAGGCCAACCAGTCTCCGCCCAAAGACTCTCCTCCTGGATAACCTCGTGCATTCGCACCTGCTACGAACTGGCGGGCAGGCCCTCCATCCAGATAATAGCACACTCCACGAGAGCGCAGGCGTCTTCTGCGGCCTTCCGGGAGAAAGTTCCGATCATGGACATCTGCAGGGCGGCCACCTGGTCCTCCGTCGACACCTTCGCCGCCCACTACACCATAGTCCAGCAGACCAGGGACGATGCGGCGTTTGGTTCAGCAGTCCTACGCTCAGCAATGGGTCAATCCGACCCCGCCTCCTAGGTATTGCTTGTAGTCACCTAACTGGAATGCATATGAGCAATCACTCGAAGAAGAAAACGAGGTTACTTACTTGTAACTGTTGTTCTTCGAGATGTGTTGCTCATATCCATTCCAAACCCACCCTCCTTTCCCACTGTCAGATTAGCCGGCAAGAAGGAACTGAGGGGGGGGGGGGGGGGCTGGGTCCCAGGGGTATTTATGCGGCACCATAATGGCGCCACTCCAGGGGGCTCCCTGGTCGACCCAGCCTCTTGCTAGGGGGAAAATCTTCCGACAATTGTTCCCGCGGCGCGTGCACACCTAACTGGAATGGATATGAGCAACACATCTCGAAGAACAACAGTTACAAGTTTTTCCTGACAGAAGGGGCTGCTTGAGCTGTGATGGAGATTTACATTTGGACGATGGCAGCTCTTAAAGGGACAGTGCTCCTTTTCCCGCCAGGGAAAATGCATGTCAATAGGTCAATCTGTCACTTTGGCTCTTTAATTTGGGGATCAGCAGCCATGAAGGGTGCAGAAAGGGGCCAGATTTTTTGCTCAGCTGGTCAAAACTCCTCGGGAGTAGCAGGAATGACCTGTGTTTTGAAGACAGATGGATGCTGCAGTAGCAGTAGCTCCACAGAGTAAGTTACTCTGAATAATCCACACACCCTATTCTGAAAGTCACCATGCTCAGGGAAGGCACTCCGCTCTGCAAGGCGCAATAACCTCTCATAGAACAGCCTCCCAGCCCAGGACCACTTCATTAGCCACAGCCAGCTGGTGTTTTATCCTGGATGGCATCTGGTGGACCAAATCTCACCAACCAGACTCATAAACACCAGAGTCCATTCCAGGTGGGCTCCAAAAGCCCATTCAGGGTCCACCTCTCTCTGTGCAATCAGGATTCCATCTCCTTCTTTCTCTGGCTCACCAGGTCCATGTCTCTGCCTCATGCTATAGAGCTGGGGATGGCTCTAGCTCCGTGCCATTGACCAAGCTGCTCCAGGAGGAAGGGTCTCTGGGGAGGACTTAGGGCACATGGCAGCATAAGAAAGCCAGAACTGGAGATACCCTTGCAGTCCCTATGCAGGGGAGCACACTGTCCTTCTCCAGGACAATAGGAATAGACACTGCTGACAAAATGGACCCCAGGGTAAAAAGGCCAAGAGCAGAGTGTGGATCTCACCTGCTTCTGGCAGATTGCTGAGGGACCAGCATCTCTCTCACATTGTTGTGTCCAGTGTAATTACTCTGCCTCTCTCACTGGGAGACAGGAGAATGGCCATGATCTTCTCTTAATTTGCTGGCTAACGTGGCGCTTATAAACATGAGCCCTTTGTGCAAGATTCACCCTCACAGCTCCAACAACACACCTCCTCCCTGACCCACAGCACCCCAGCTGTTCCTGTGCTACCCCCATCCCACCCACCGCCATCTCTGACTCCTGACCATTGCTGGTCTCCAGCCACATAGCTCTGCCAAAGCAGCTTTGCCCTGACTCTTGGCACCTCTGCCATCCCAGCTCCTGGCCTCTCAGTCAGAACGATGATCAACATTTTTTTGTTTCATTTTTTCCTCTTAAACAAAAATTGTTTTCATTTAAAATTTTCAATTTTTCCCAACAACACCCCCCCCCCAGGAATTCCCCTCCCTCCCACCCCGAAATCTCAAAAATGACATAAATTTTCTGTTCCTTTTCAGATTTTCCACAAAAAATGCTCACCCTTTTCCAGCTGGCTCTGATGATCCGTCATGCTGAACTGAGTGGCTGTTTAGTATAGATATATACATAAGAAATAACCTGTGGAACTCGTTGCCAGGGGATGGTGTGAAGACCAAAAGTATAACTGGGATCAAAAAAAGAACTAGTTAAGTTCCTGGAGGATAGGTCCAACAATGGCTGTTAGCCAAGACGGTGAGGGGTGCAACCCCATGCTCCAGTTGTCCCTAAATCTCTGACTGCTAGAAAATGGAGCTGGATGCTAGAAGATGGATCACTTGTTCATTCTCTCTGAAGCATCTGATGCTGGCCACTGTCATAGGCAGGATAATGGGCTAGATTGGCCATTCATCTGACTCAGTATGGCCGTTCTTATGTTCTTTAAAGGATTCTAGTGAAGTCATTTCTTGGATGCCCCAGGGCAGTATTTGAACCCAGGCCCCATGACATAAAAGGCTGGTTTAGTATCCCCCTAGATTACACACTGCCTTAGGAGTGGGATTCTTATATTCATAGAATCATAAAATCATAGAATATCAGGGTTGGAAGGGACCTCAGGAGGTCATCTAGTCCAACCCCCTGCTCAAAGCAGGACCAATCCTCAACTAAATCATCCCAGCCAGGGCTTTGTCAAGACTGACCTTAAAAACCTCTAAGGAAGGTGATTCTACCACCTCCCTCGGTAACACATTCCAGTGCTTCACCACCCTTCTAGTGAAAAAGTTTTTTTCTAATACCCAATCTAAACCTTCCCAACTGCAACTTGAGACCTTTACTCCTTGTTCTGTCATCTGGTACCACTAAGAACAGTCTAGATCCATCCTCTTTGGAACTCGCTTTCAGGTAGTTGAAAGCAGCTATCAAATCTCCCCTCAGTCTTCTCTTCTGTAGACTAAACAATCCCAGTTCTCTCAGCCTCTCCTCATAAGTCATGTGCTGCAGGCCCTAATCATTTTTGTTGCCCTTCTCTGGACTCTTTCCAATTTTTCCACATCCTTCTTGTAGTGTGGGCCCCAAAACTGGACACAGTACTCCAGATGAGGCCTCACTAATGTCAAACAGAGGGGAACAATCATGTCCCTCAATCTGCTGGCAATGCCCTTACTTATACAGCCCAAAATTCCATTAACCTTCTTGGCAACAAGGGCACACTGTTGACTCATATCCAGCTTCCCATCCACTGTAACCCCCTAGGTCCTTTTCTGCAGAACTGCTGCCTAGCCGTTCGGTCCCTAGTCTGTAGCAGTGCATGGGATTCTTCCGTCCTAAATGCACGACTCTGCACTTCTCCTTGTTGAACCTCATCAAATTTCTTTTGGCCCAGTCCTCTAATTTGTCTAGGTCCCTCTGTATCCTATCCCTACCCTCCAGTGTATCTACCACTCCTCCCAGTTTAGTGTCATCTGCAAACTTGCTGAGGGTGCAGTCCACACCATCCTCCAGATCATTGATAAAGATATTGAATAAAACCAGCCCCAGGACCGACCCTTGGGACACTCCGCTTGATACCGGCAGCCAACTAGACATGGAGCCATTGATCACTACCCGTTAAGCCCAATGATCCAGCCATATGGACATTGCTGTGCTGATGAGTCACTCATCTTATAGCAGAGAGCTTTATAATTAAGCTCATTAGTGCCCTACAATAAACAACATATGTCCCGGGAACAGGCTGCACTCCCAGGACATCTGTTGTGCGTCCCGCAGCTCCCGTGACAGTCATGCACCCCTCTGAGGACAGGCAGGACTCTAGGCTGCGGAATGTGCATGGTAACACCACCACTACTTTGTGACAGCTGAGGTTGAAGCATCTATTAATCTCAGATGCTGGAGAGGAATCTGGTCTTTGTGCCATGAGCGTAGAGGCAAATGGCAGATTCTGGTGTGTGTACACACACACACACCCCAGTTTGGGACAGTGTCACGTTTCTGGAATAATTTGGTACCATATAGATCATTGGGGTACCAAATATTATGTGAAGGGGGTCATAACAGGTGTCTATGACCAGGTTATGGAGGGCGGATTATGAGTATGCCAATGATATGTGTGTATCTTTTTGGAACTGAAGTTATGAATATTGGATTGGGGTGCCTTTACTTCAAGCTTATGCTTGGTTTCTGGGTGGAATCTCAGGCAAGCTGTTGTTGACTTGAATGGCCTGCCTGATGGCCCATTAACGGGCCATCAACTGCACAATGAACTTTGTCCACACCCGAGGAGAGGAGCTTCACCAGGAATGGGACATGCCTGGGCAAAAACTGAATCCTGAAGAGTCTGGTGATTGGACCATGTGGCTGTGGACCTCCAGTTTGCAACTGGACTCTGCATAAGGAGGAGGAGGGGCTTCGCCCACAGAGGAGAGTCTATAAAAGCTGGAAGAAGCGTCCTCCATTTTGTCTTCTACCTCCAGCCTTCAGTCTGCCTTGTTTCCAGCTTTGGATGGCACTTTGCTACACAGGTGAACTCTGGACAAAGGTGCTGACCCATCTCTGCAGGGGATGCTTTCCAAAGACTTTGATTGAAACCTGCAGTTTATTCTACCTTTGCTGCAAGCCTGAACCAAGAGATGTGCCATTAGTGCATGTAATTGATTTCTTTTAGCCATTCTTAACCCTCACCTATACCTTTTTCCTTGTACAATAAACCTTTAGATTTTAGATTCTAAAGGATTGGCAATAGCATGATTTGTGGGAAGATCCGATTTGTATATTGACCTGGGTCTGGGGCCTGATTCCTTGGAGAACCGTTTTCTTTATTTGAGGCATTGGTTTTCATAACCATTGGTCCCCAGGACAGGTGGCTGCTGGTGGTGATACTGGGAATCTGGAGTGTCTTAAGGGGATTGCTTGTGTGACTTGTGTTTAGCCAGTGGGGTGAAACCAAAGTCTTTTCTTCTTGGCTGGTTTGGTTTGCCTTAGTGTGGAAGAACCCCAGCTTTGGGCTGTAGTTGCCCCTTTGGAAGCAATCTGTCCTGATCTGACACTCACAGTTGAATCCCACCAGGAACTGCACCGTCACAGACAGGAAGTGAAGTAAAATCCTGAATCTGCTGGAGGAAGGAAAAGAAGAAGAGCAGGAATTCAGCCAGGGCACCAGGACTGAGCCCCCTGCACTATAGAGTAGGATCTGGGGTTACAGCTCATTGAAAATTGACCATTCCAGCAACAGCCCTGCATCCCCTCAGCTGTATGTGCTGATGCCCCTGGCTCTGCTAAACTGTATGAATTTCTGTTGGAACAGATCTACTGGTGTGTCGTCGTCCCAAACCCCACCCAGCATGCCTGTCCACACATCTGTATTGTTTCGTCCCCCTGCCCCCCGCTCCCCATGATACCTCTCCATATATCTTCCCTGCTCCCTGCTTCCCTGCACCACCCATCCACACTGCTATCTGCCAGCCATAAGATCTGGCCTCTAGCCCTGCAGAAACAGAATTATTGTAGTCTCAGTTAATGATGCGTGGGCCCAGTGCAACAGGGGCTGCTCCAGAGAGCAGAGCGGGTAGCTGTCAGAACAAAAAGCTTTGTGTTCTCAACACAGGTCGTTCTTCCTCCCCACTTAAAGTGTGTCCTCAATGTCTAACCCTGCAGCTTGGGCTGTTTTCCTGACCCCAGCGGGAGCGCTACTCTCTAAACCCTAACATTAGTCTTGCGGTTTCTCCTCTGACCTGAGCTGGGCTCCTGGACTCTGTAACTCTGTCATCAACAGCAAACACAATGGCCCCCTCCCTGCATATCCTTCCTTGGATCATTCAATATCACAGCACATGGGGCTGGAGGGGTCTTCCCCCTCTCAGTCACACACAGACAGCCCCTGGTGCTTCTCTGAACACAGGCCACTTGGCTTGCCCTCATTCTGGGCCAATGTGCTTCAGGTGTCTTGTGTCAACAGGTGGCCTAGCTATCAGTCAGGGTAGGCAGTGGCCAGTCAGTGTTGGGTGACTTATAGCACTCTCGATATATGCATTTCTGTGCCCACAACCTGTCATTGCTCCAGGACCATGTCATTAAGCCTACAGACCTACTGAGTTATTCTCCTACCTCCCCATCTAGCTACAATCTGCTGATACCCCCCTCCACCATCCCCAGATACTCCCTGGTGTTTTCAGTGAACTATTGTAGCTGACCTGCATTTGGAATGGCCCCAAGGGCTGTGCTAGTGTTAGGTAAAAATAGCTGGTCCTACTCACCTTTCCACACCCGAGTAGTGCGGAGTTGGATTAGGGCTCAAAACTGTCAGAGACCAAGTAATAAACACTCCAACACTCAATTCTTTGATCAAAGGGCATGCACCCTCCTCTGGCTGAATAGCTTTGGAGGCATACGGCAGTTTTATTTGAGAAACACAGTAGTATTTATAGAGAGGAGTAAACAAGTGTACATGTGACCCCTGCCATGCACTTAACTGTCCATGATATGCGCGCGTGATCAACCAAGTCATCCCTGGTTGTATCTAGTTAAAACCAGTGTTACAACTGCTCGAGGAATGCTGATAAGGAAGACAATAGACATATGGCTGCCGGGGTTGCAAAAAGGTCAGACTGTTGTTCAGGTCAGAGCCAGGGATGAAAGTTTAAACTCAACACTAGCGACACCAGCTCTATCGAAGGCGGGGGCAGGAAGAGATCAGTCCTGGAGTCCCAACATCTCTGTGCGTTACCAGCCCCCACTGCACTGCAGCCTCAGTTCCCCTGGCAGCACCGCCTCTGGGCACAGGGGGTCTGAGGCAGCAGGGCCCCAGCGAGTCTTTCTCACACTGATGCCAAAGCTTTAAGGAGAGGTGAGCCAAGCCCAGTGAAAACTCTTGACCCGTATCCAGTCTACTTCATAACATTGAGCCAAGTATCAGAGGGGTAGCCATGTTAGTCTGTATCCACCAAAACAACGAGGAATCCGGTGGCACCTTAAAGATTAACAGATTTATTTGGGTATAAGATGTGACATTATTGACATAAACTGTGACTGGAGATCATTGTTGCAACCACTGTTATCTATTTGCAGCAAATATTGTACAAAGGTTGTCCTGTGAGGTGTCTGACAAGGTTACGATTTGCTGGTTATGATTACACTATCTGTGTGCATATATCATTTTTTATTTAAAGTTATAAGTATTGGCTCTATCCTGTATGTATTTCAAGCTTGTGCTATGCTTCTGGGTGAAACCTCAGATAATTTGGTATTAGCACTGGCTAGCCTGCTTGATGGCCCATTAAGGGCTATCAGCCAAACAATTGATCCATTGAGAGAAGGCAGATACACCTTGTGACTCAGCAAGGCATGCAGGGATATGCCTATGGACAGAACTCTGAGGCCAGGTCTACACTGGGGGTGGGGGTGACCTAAGATACGCAACTTCAGTTATGCAAATATCATGGCTGAAGTCGACATATCTTACGTCGACTTACCTGAGTGTTCTCATGGCGGCGGGTCAACTCCACTTCCGCCTCCTCCTCCAACGGTGGAGTTCTGGAATCAATGGGGAGAATGCTCTAGATGAAACGCAATAAGTCGATCTCCGATAGATCAATCACTACCCACCGGTAGTGATATTAAGGTTTTTCCTTCCCTGTGCTGGGTGGTTTGTGGTTGGAACAAAGAAAGCACAAAGCACATGGCAAAAGGACTTATAAAAGGCAGCTTCATCATCTCCATTTGGTCGTCAGTCCTGCTTCTTACTTCTGAAGGAAACTTGCTACAAACTGAAGCTCCGAACAAATGACTGAATGACCCATCCCAGCTGTGGATGATGTCCTCTAGAGACTTGATTTGTGCCTGAAGTTTATTCCATCACTGCTACAAGCCTGAACCAAGAACTTTGCCATTACTGTATGTAATTGATTCCACTTAACCAGTTTTAGCTCTCATCTATATTTCTTTCCTTTTATGAATAAACCTTTAGATTTAAGATGCTAAAGGATTGGCAACAGTGTAATTTTGGGGTAAGATCTGACTTGTATATTGATCTGGGTCTGGGGCTTGGTCCTTTGGGATAGAGATAATATTTTTCTTTTATTGGGGTATTGGTTTTCATAACTATTCGTCCCCATAATGCGTGGCATTGGTGGTGATACTGGGAAACTGGAATGTCTAAGGGAATTGCTTATATGACGTATGGTTAACCAGTGGGGTGAGACCGAAGTCCTTTCTGTTTGGCTGGTTTGGTGTGCCTTAATGGTAAAGGAAATCCAGCCTTGGGCTGTAACTGCCCTGCTCGAACCAATTTGTCCTGAATTGATATTCTCAGTTGTTTCCCACCAGAGGCAGCATTGTTATATAAGCTTTCATAGGTATGCCCAAATAAATCCATTAGTTTTTAAGGTGCTACCAGACTCCACATTGTTTTCATAGATTGAGTTGCTACAACCAATAAAATTGTTGCATACAAATTAGATACACAGGAAGAATGGTGAATGGTTGAACTATCTCTGAATTCACAATGGCCTCAATCATTAATAACATACTTTAATTACAACTTAATTTCTTCCGATGTAGCCTATACACAAGGTTTCAATTAACCTTATCCAGGTGTCAAGTTTGAAGAGTCCATGTTAGTCTAGCATTAAGATAATTCAGGACAAAGAGAAGCCTGAAATAGGTGTTGTGACGGAGTAGGAATACTGTATCTGTGCCTCAGTTTCCCCTATGCATTTCTTAAGTGTCTATGTGAAGGAATAGGGGCTGATAGTGTAAGCAAACAGGCAATGCCCTCTCCCCTCTCTGCAGGTATGCATACCTGAAGCTGTAATCTGACTCTAAGTGGGGGAGGGAGGTCACCTGACCTGGCTGAGCCAGTGGGGAGGAGGGGCTGGAGAGAGTGAGTTTCAGTTTCGAGGAAGCTAGCTGGAGTCAGGCAGGGAAGGCAGGGGAGCTATCTGGCTCTCTGGCCCCCAAAATGGATCCAGCTGAGGGCTCACGCTCACTGTATGGTCTGTGTTAGACCAGGTACAGGTCATCGAATAAACCTCTGTTTTACTGGCTGGCTGAGAGTCACGTCTGATTGTGGATTTGGGGTGGAGAATCCATGGCCTCCCCTAGGACTCCGCCCGGGCGGGCTCGCTGGGGAAACCGCACGGAGGGGCAGAATGTGCTGAATGCTCCGAGGTCAGACCCAGGAAGGTTGAAGTGGGTACCCGTGAAGCTCCTAGCCTTGGAAACAGGCTGTGTATGGAGAGGGAACACTTCCCCCGGAATCCTATCTGGCTTCATAGGGAGCAAGCTCCAGACCATCGCGCAGGCACTCCGTGACAGATGTGGCATTTCTTTAAAATTTTAGTTCATTTTAAGTGCAAAAGTATTGAACAGATTTACTGGCAAATTCTCAGAAAATTCACTCTTTGTCCGAAGCATAAGTGCTGTACGGCTGGGGCGGATACATGGCATTCTTCATTCCAAATGAAAAGAATGAATCCCTGATTTAAGTGCAAAAATTACAGGTCTTTAGACTCCTAACAGCTAATTGATTCTAGCCTTTGTGGCTCTAGGTCACAAAGCCTTGCTTTTTAAGGTCTTCTCTCCCACCTCAAACGTTGCTTCTCTGTGCTGATAGGTTAAATTCACCTCACTGGGATGGGAGCTGGTGATCCCAGGCAGTCCCTAAGTGCTCACACCCAATGCCTAGTGCATGAAACCATTCTCTCTGTTGTGGTGCTTCCTGGAGGACCCTGAGGCTAGAATGGATTGTGGCTCTCAGGAGAAAGGATGAAAGGAAGGCAGGTCTCAGAACCCCATCCCGGCTGGCCTAATTTGGACCAGATATCAGCACCCAGAAAAATCTGAGCTGTTTATGGGGATTAAGTCCATTTCCACTCACTCTGGGCCAGAGCTTCAGTGTCACTACTGGATCCACACCTCACCAATGTCTGAGGTTGTGGCTAGACCCATCTGTGCCAAGCACTGACTTAACTACAGACACCTGTAGCTAAATGATTTGCCTGAACCTCGAGCACGATTCGTTCCCTAAAATATCAGGCTGCCCTCACGTCTGTCTCTGATCTGTCTACCCATCATCCATCTCACTCAGTGACATCAGTCATGCCAGAGAATGTTCATCTACCAATCCACCCCCCATCCACCCTGTCAGCATAATTCACATCTATGAATCAACACACCATAATCCTTAGCTATCTACTCAGGCCCCTGACCCCTGGCACCATAACTCATATCTAGCTAGCTAAGGTGCTGAGTACCCAGAATTCCCATTGAAGTAAACTAGATTTTACCAGGGAGATTCTCTAATTTGACTATGCCCATCACCCTGGTATCTGAGCACCTACCCAAGACAAGAGCTCTGAACACACAAGGCCACACCAGGCTGCTGAGTTAGGAAATTCCTTTCCTTATGGAGAACTAGCTCTGTTTTCATGGCACAGATCTGTTGCTTTCACAGGGCTGTTCCCTGTTGTGCTGGATAGTTGGTGGCTGGGGATGGAGTGTGTTTGGGAGGATGGGGAATAATTCTGCATCATAGGTGTTTCTCCTCTATTGCCTGTTCAACATGGCACTATTGTGTGTCCCTCTTTGGTTAGCTTCACTGGCAGGGTGTCCTTTGAACGGTCTCTCTCTATCCCCCTCCATGTGCTCCTATCAGCCACAGCCATGCTGAGCTATTCCCGTCTCTCCACTGCTGCCTCCCCATCCAGTGCTGCAGAGCCTCGTTATCTCTGAGATCCCACCTTGCCAAAGGCAGAGTCAGAGAGGGTGCAGTGTCCCTTGAGAGCGGCAAGCCAAGCGATAGCAAAATCAGAGTGAAGAGAGGAAAAATTACCTTTCCTGAATTTCAAAAAGGACCACCAGTCACCAGGGTAACAGAAAGATGCATCATGTTGCTATGGGAACTAGGCAACATCCAGGTTTGCCTTGTGAGCTACAGACATCAGAACTGGGATAGTGGGGAGGAGAAGCTGTGATCCATGGGTCATCAACTGGGGTAAGGGGAAGCCATCTGAGGGGACAGCAACCACCTCGCAGCTGGTTTGGCCAGTCCTCCAGCCTCTTGGGTCTGAGGCTGTTCTCAGTGTGAACTCAAGCAGGTCTCTCACCCCGACCTTGTCTCATCCTCACTCTCTCCCTCCGTCTATTATCCCATCTACAATATCTACCCATTGAATTATCCTCTTTTGCGCTCTCCCTCAATTGTTCTATCTTTCTATCTACTGTATCAATCCAGTCTGGCTTCCTTTATTGCTTTCCATTCCTCTATCTAGTCTCCTTCCCTCTAACTTTCTGCCTGCCTGCCTACTGTACCTCCCCATCCAGTATTGCTGCCTCCCCTGTGTCTTCCAGCACTTATAAAGTGCCAGTCACTGTAGCACATGGGTTCTAAGGCACTGAACCACGCCTCCCTTGCTCCGCCAGATGCTAGAGCTATAGCAAGGGAAGCATTTGTCCTCAGCGGCCTCAGTCTCCTTGCCCTAAGGCAGCGCTGTCACTCGCCTGTTCCTTGCAGCTTCTGGGACATACTGACAAACAATCAGAGACTTATCCCTAGCTCCCAAAAGTGTCCTTGCTTTGAGACATGATTCCCCTGGCAGGGTTCTGAATGGGGCTGGTTCCAGCCATATTAATCATGCCAGTGCTGGAGCAATCCTGGGCCCCGCAACTATTCTCCTCTGATGGACCAGCCCGGATTGCACTCTCCCCTTTGAAGCCCCCCATCTCCCTCAGCTCCATGATGCCCATGATCTCTATGCATCTACCATCAGTCCCCAGATTCATTCCACTCCTTCTCCAGGGGGAGCAGCTAAAAAATGCTGGAGTTGGTGACATTATTTCAGTGCTGTAAAAAGCACTGATTAAAACAGCTACTGAGGTTTGTAAACTAAAGCTAAAAAAACATGGTCCCATTTGCTAGCCCTGAGGTTCAGAGGTCAGGTTGCGTCCAGGTAAATAACCAGTGGCTTTGCTGGAGCTATTCCCAACACTATGGACCAGCTCGGTCAACTAAGTTGATTCCAGATGGTCAAGAAAGACCATGAGAACAGGGCAGTGGTTGGTTGGGTATTTTGCAATGAGAAAGTATAGGTGACTGGCAAGGTGGGAATGGTGGTAGGCCCCCTAGTGGACTCTACATGTGACCTCAAGCATGTCCCCCTCCATGTGCCTCAGTATCCTTGTCTGTGAAGTGAGGATAACAATACTGCACATACCTGCATCAAAGGGACATGTATAACTGCCAGCTGAGGGTCACTATAGAAGATGAAGATGTGAACTATGGATGTATTGTTAGTGCTATGAGTTCCCCAATCCTGGCTGATGAAAGTGGGGGCAAAAGTTAGCTACGCTTCTTCTACCCTCAAAATATTCCAGGAACTGGCTCCCAAATCCTTAGCGTCACCTCCATTAACAGAGACTTAGTCATGTGAGACACAGGACACCACTGGGAACATCTCTTCTCATGGCCTCAGTCTCTTGTAACTGCCTCTCTCAGCTTCCCATTGCTGAATGAGATGCCCTGGGATTCCCTCTGTCACACTGCACAAAGAGCCTGGGGCGAAATCCCAAGTCATTTTCATGTGCCATTGGTAGGTCCTGAAATTCAATTCTCAGTCCAGCTAGCAAATGCTCCAGATCTCATTGCATCACACAGAGATATGTCGCCTGCTGTGCCAGGGACACCATTCGGCTAAGAATAAACCTCCCAAATCTTTTTCCAAGGAATCCAGACCCCTAAAGGTGGGTCAGTCATTCCATCATGGTGACCGGCCTTGCCCAGGCCCCTGGCCCACCACAGTGGAGTCACTTTACACAACAAGCAATCTCTTCCTTTTGAAATCTAAGCAAAGATGGTCATGGAGGAAGAGCTTGGCATGCAATGGCCTAAACACAGTCACCATGAATCTCAAGCGCTGGAGCAGCATTCAGCTAGGCTAGAAGAACCCTGGGGAATGGAATTGGTACTTGGGGAAGAGGAAATCCCTGGTTACTGCAGCTTGTTCTTCACCTTGTGCATTGCACAATTTTATGTTCTGATTTAAAGTGAAAGGGCTCAGACTCACTGGCCTCGACAAGGTCTAGCAGGGACCTTGGGGGGTTTCACTTTCCTCTGCAGCATGACTCACCTGCTGGGATCATCCAGGAATGTCTCACATAATCTCGCCTTTTCAGGGACGCAGGAGCACCTTGGTCTCTCCTGCTCTTGGCCGGTCGCACACAGCAGTTCAGTGTCCCTCAGACTGAAAGGATATGGTCTAACAAAGCTCTTTTGGCTCAGTACAGGGCTATCTGGGGGTGATTTGATGGGCTGTGCTATACAGGAGGTCAGACTAGATAATCACCATAGTCCCACCTGGCCTTGGAGTCCACAAATTATAACAACAGGCAATCTGAGTCAGGGCCGGCTCCAGGCACCAGCCCACCACTAAGGGGTGGCAAATATTGGGGCAGCAGGGTCGTGCTTCGGTTTTTTGGGGTTTTTTATTGGGGTGGTGTAGCGAGGCGGTGTGGTGCCCCACCGCCCCACTAGGGGACGAGCCTCCCCAGTTACCACAGTGGGCAGAGCTAGAGAGGCTGGGCCCCGCCCCCCAGAGGTTACCACGGCAACCCGGAAGTATAAAAGCCCAGAGCCAGCACTCACTCGGGAGGCAGACACCGGAGGAGCCAGATGCTCCTGGTGGAGCTCCTGACCGGGGAGCCACTGCAACCCAGCCTGAGCCTGCGGTCTGGCCGAGTCTACCCTGCAGCCGCTACCCAGAGGAGGATTGGCTGAGCCTGCCAAGCGGCTGCTACCCTGAGGGGCCACCCAGCCTGCCCCAAGCCGGCTGCCCCGAGGAGGCCTGGCCGAGCCTGCCCCAAGCCGTCTACCCCGAGGAGCCGCTCAGCCTACCCCAAGCCACCTACCCAGAGGCCGAGCCAGACTTACCGTCGGCCAGGTACCCCGAGGAATTCCCGGACCTGCCCCCAGACAGCGACTCCGAGGAGCCCATGGAGACGGGGCTAAACCAGGTACCACTTGAGGGGGAGTCTGGAAGCAGCCCGGGGGAGGATTCAGAACCCATGTCAGTGTGTTGTGGTCAGGATCCCCACTGACTGCAGCGGGTCTGTTTCCACTGCTATGGCCCCGGGCTGGGGTGCAGTGGAGTGGGTGGGCCTGCATCCCCCCTGCCACCCTTACATGTGGGTGGCAGTCTCCCCCTCTACCAGACACCTGGGCATATTGAACTATTGTTGCTCAGCCCCTGCCTAAGGGTCTGAGTCCTGACTTTTGTGCTTGTTTGTTGCCTCGCCCTGCCTCAGAGGCAGGGCTCATGAACTATTGTTGCTCAGCCTAAGGGTCTGAGTCCTGACTCTGCGTGTGTTTGCTGCCTGCCCTGCTGCCACAGGGCCCGGGCCTCCTGAACTACGTGCCGGGTATTCCCCAACCCGGCAGGAGATAGGAGCGAGGCGGTGTGGTGCCCCACCGCCCCGCTAGGGGACGAGCCCGAGTGACGTCCTCTTACAGGCGGTAAACAAGTTAGAGCCGGCCCTGATCTGAGTGTCGGGGCTTAGACATCAACCACTAGGAGCTGGGATGACTCCACCAGTTTTGATATCAGTGTCATGCAGCAGGAACTTTCACTCAGTGCTGAAGTGAGCATTGGGCACTTCCAGGGCTGTGAGCTTTGCGCTCCTCTGGAGATCATGCCCCCAATTCATGCCCATTTCATGGCCTAAGTGAAACGACCTCTGTTAGTCTTAGTCATATTCTGCCACCACTTCAACCCTCCTTCCTTTGGATCCCTGGAATGAATGGACCACAGAGCCCAAACCCCCTCTGGGCCCTACGGGTGTTACGTGTGGGTCACGGTTGAAGCCTGGGGATGGAGCTTGGTGAGGGAAGCTGTTTATGCTGCATTCACTCAGTGGGTAAGACATAGAGGGCAGCCATCTCTAGGGCTGTCAGTCCAGGAAGAGCTGAGCTACATGAAACCCATTAATTTAAAGACAAAACCCCCTCCCTTGCAGCCTTCTCAGGCCCTGCAATTAATCTCACTCAGCATCCCTGATTGACTCCTCCTGCTCCTAGGTAAATTATTCAGGCACATCTACACCTGTCCAAATAAACCTCCTTCAAAGGCTGTGCTGAGTGCGCTTCCGCAGCTCCGTGCTGACAAGAGCCGCTTAGCTGCATCTGTATCACACAGCGATCAGCAGAGTGGGGAGAGGTTGATGGGGAGAAAGGCGCTTTTTTTTTTTTTTTTTTTTTTTTTTTTACCCTTCCAAGCTGCAGTCAGATCAGGTGTTTTCCAGAGATACCAATTCCCTGTGGATGCAGACTCCCTGATAACAACTCGCTACAAAGCCTTCCCATTTTATCCCCAATCAGCGGTAGGTCAGTGTTCAATAAATATCATGTGGCTTCCATCAGTCTCTGGCAGGAGTTGGTTGGGATTGAAATATCTTGCATTCTTTAGTCGGCTTTCTCGAAAAGTGGGGGTTGCGCTTGGCAAAGTCAAGATTTCCAAAGCCTCCTGAGCTGGGGCACCAGAGAGCACAGTACTTTGGGTAGCTCGATTCTCCCAGGATGTTTTACCAATACCCAGTTAATTAGGGAAGGTAATGAATAATTCTTTTTCATAATGCAGTCTCCTGCAGCAGATTCTGTCTGGCTCTTCTGAGTGAGAAGCACAATGGAGCTGCTGCTATTAGGTTCGCAGCAGAGTTATTTATACATCGGGACATTTTTAAAAGCGCTGCTTTGATGTTCTTCCACCGGCTCGGAACAAAAAGTAGTCCATCCCAAAATAAACTAAAGTAAAAGTAGCAGCACTTCATTATCAGCATTATTCAACCGGGGGATTTGGAGGCAAGGAAGAGAACAAAAGTCTTCACATTCAGCCCATCAAATCCTCTTCTTTTAAGTGTATTTCAAGACAAATCAAAATGAGGATCCTGGGTAGAGAAATGATAAAAATGCATCACGCTTTAAATCCATCACTCTCACAGGGGGACGAGCATCATTATCCTTGGTTTAGAGCGGGAAACTGAGGCACAAAGAGGCCACACATCCCCCATTGTCAGTCATGGCCACTGATTTGGGATGCCTCAGATTTTAAGGAGGCACACAGAACCAGCAGCCAGTTTTGGGGCAGAGCTGGGATCAGAATTTGGGCCAGCCTTTCCAGCTTCGGATCCTGACCTCTCCCCTGCAACGGTGCTGGACTGCCCTTCCTCCTGTGTCTCAGTAAGTCAGGGGCCTCATGTTCTTTTTGAGATATAAGGAGACTATACAGCTGGTCAAGGATGGGGGGAGGGAACAAAAACAAAAAACACCAACTGTCTTTCTAGGGACTATTTATTTTTTTAAAAAATCTTCTTTTGGGGCTTTCTTGAAGTTTCCTATTTTGTTATAAAAACTTACACTCCCCCCTCACCCCTGCAAAAAAAAAATGTTTGGGTTTTGAAAACTGTTTTGTTTAAAAAAAAAATCTTGTTGGAAAACCAAACATTTTGAGGCAAAATTGAAAACATTTAAACTAAAAAAAAGTTTTTTTTGTTAAAAAAAAACAAAAAACCAACCTCCAAAATGTGTCACAGACTATGGCGGGGTGGGAGGGATAGCTCAGTGGTTTGTGCATTGGCCTCCTAAACCCAGCGTTATGAGTTCAGTTCTTGAGGGGGACATTTAGGTATATGGGGCAAAAATGGGATTGGCCCTGCTTTGAGCAGGGGGTTGGACTAGAATCAGCTGAGGTCTCTTCTGGCTCTGAGATGCTATGAAATGCTCATTTTGGAGGAGAAGCCATTGTTCATCAAAATGTCCTTTGACACACAGTTTTGAGATACCATGTGACTGTCTGGCTACAGTCATTCACCTGAGCAACACATTAACCGTCTGTAAAGGCCAGCCATCTATTGGGCTGAACAGCACTAGTGGCCTTGGTGTCTGGTGTCTCTGTTAGGTTGTATCTGGGAGGGGACAGGCTGCTATGGGGTGTCTGGCCATGGGGCCATGACACTGGAAGTTCCTGTTCGTCCCTCAATATCATCCCCCTTGGATTCAGGGACCAGCTTGCTTTATGCTGTTCTGCCCATTGATGTTCATGTTCAGCACAGGAGAAAACTTTCCAATGTGCCGGGGAGCGCTCGACCCCAGGCTGTGTCCCAGGCCTCGTCCCCACTCCACACCTTCCCCAAAGTCCCCACCCTCACCCCGCCTCTTCCTGCTGCTGCCCTGCCTCTTCCCACCCCATTCTGCCCACTCCCCCAAGCGTTCCGCATCCTCTCACATCCCCCCTTTCCTTCAGAGCCTCCTGCATGCCATGAAAAAGCTTATCAGGGCAGGGGAGAGGCATGGGGAGGGAGGAAGAGGTGCTGATCGGCAGGGCCCCGCCAGAGGACAGGAGGTGTTTGGGGAAGGAGAAGTGGTTAAGATGGGGCTGCCAGTGGATGCTCAGCACACACCATTTTTTCCCTGTGGGTGATCCAGCCCCGGAGCACCCACGGAGTCACTGTCTATGATGTTCAGCCTCCAGCTGAGCGACAGCCTAGACTTTGCCCAAACAGAACTTGTGAAGGCCCAGAGTATAACTGGGTTAAAAAAGGAACTAAGTTCCTGGAAGCTAGGTCCATCAATGGCAAAGGGGGTCAGGGATCGCCCCATGCTCTGGATATCCCTAAACCTCTGACTGACAGCAGCCAGGAGGGGAAAACAGGGGTGGATCTCTCTATTTTGCCCTCTTCTGTTCTGCCCCCTGAAGCTCTGATACTGGTCGCTGTGGAGACAGGACACTGGGCCAAATGGACCACGGTCTGATCCACTATGGCTGCTCTTATGCTCTTAATAACGTGGTGTGGCCAGCAGACATGACAGCTCCCACAATGCAATGCTGCAGCCCAGTGGCGTGTTGCAAGAGTGAGTGGTGCCCGCTGGCAGAGGCATGTGACATCTGCGGGCCCAGTTGCCCAGCACCCTGGAAGGCAGGGTCAGGGGTCATGGCTATGCAGGAGAGCCCTGGTCTGATGCCTCTCACTCCCTCAGCTTGCTGATTCCTGGAGACCCCTGTGTGTGCTGGCCGCCAAGCCATCTGACCACCTGTCACCAGGCAGCACCGGTAGCCAGGTCCCCTCTCCCCAGGTGGTGTCACATCCAGAGAACTGGCAACTCCTGCTCTGGGCCCCATATTGGGCCTACCTATTCTGCTGCCAGTCATCTTGTCCAGAGCAGCAGCCACAAACATAGCAACTGAGAAGGAAATTCCAAGAGTCAGTCAGGGGACAGGGAGCAGGAAGATTGGATGGGGTGGAGGGTGGTCTCTGGAAGGGGTGGCCAGGAGACAAGGAGCAGGGGGTCTTAGATAGGGGTGTGGTCCCAGGGGAGGTGGTTAGGGTGGGGAGGGGAGGTGGTTAGGGTGGGGGGGGGGAGGTCTCAGGATAGGGCAGTCAGGGGACAAAGAGGGGTGGGGGTTGGATGGGTTGGAGGTTCTGAGGGGGGAAGTCAGGGGGCGGGAAGTGGGTGCTGGTTGGAGAGAAGTGGGTGTGGGTTGGATAGGGGATGAGGCCAGGCTCTTGGGGAGGCACAGCTTTCCCTACCCAGCCCTCCACACAATTTTGAACCCCAATGTGGCCCTCGGGCCAAAAAGTTTGCCTGCCCTTGTTATAGCAGATGCTTTATCATGCATGGGGTCCCTGAGCTTCCCTAGGGCAGTGGCTAAGTGACCCCGCTCTGTTCAGAGTCAAAGGGGGGAGATGTGACGAAGTGGGGAGTTCTCTTGGTTTTTTCAATGGTTTCCATGCTGACCACGTGGAATGCAGTTTGTCTGGGTGTTACTGGTTTAACGAGGGGATGGGAGAGGGAGTTTGTTGTTACAGAGGACTGGTGACAAAACATGGGACTCTAGTCAAAGGCCGGGAGAATGGATACCCCAGCAACTGGTTACCTGGTGACCAGGAGGCCCAGCTCGAGCATCACAGTTGGTTCTGGCCAGTGGGTGGACAAAGGGCTGCGAAGACAAGACCCCAGTGACCTGATCAGCTGGTTCCAGCCAGAGGGGTAAAAAGGACGGCTCAGAGGAAAGAAGGCCCAGTCCATAGGCACCGACTCCCCCCCACCCCACCCTCCTCCCCCCTTGAGCACGCTGCATCCCCATTCCTCCACCTACCTCCCAGCACTTCCCACCCAGCAGCCACCAAACAGCAGTTTGGCAGCTTTAGCATGGTCCGGGAGCGAGGGGAGGAGCAGGGACATGTCTTGCTCACGGGAGAAATCATAGAATATCAGGGTTGGAAGGGACCTCAGGAGGTCATCTAGTCCAGACCCCTGCTCAAAGGAGGAGGCGGGGAAGAAGCAGGGCCAGGTGCGGGGATTTGGGAAAGACTTAGATGTACTGTGCTGAGGGAGGCCAGGCCTGAGTATGCTGTGTTCAGACACTCAATAAACCCTCCTGTTTTATGCTGGCTGAGAGTCAGTCTGGTCTAGAGAACAGGGTTCCATTATTCCCTCTGGAAGTGGAGGCCCTGGGGGTCCAGAGTGAGTGGACTCCCTGAGGGGAATGAACAGTGAGAGACAGGTGTGTTAAGGCTCAGAGAGGTGTGGTTCCAGGAGGTGGAGTGGCTAAACCCCAGCGAGATAGTGGATCCTGAGAAGGGCTATCACACTGAAGGGGGTTTCCCCCAGGGACCATATGGGGTCAAGAGTGGGCATGACCTGCCTTCCTCTGCAGCGTGGGGCATGGGTCACTTGCTGGAAGATTCTCGGCACCTTGAAGTCTTTAAGTCATGATTGCTGGACTTCAATAGCTCTGACATAGGCGAGAGATTTCTTGCAGGAGTGGGTGGGTGAGATTCTGTGACCTGCTTTGTGCAGATGGTCAGACTATATCAGGGATCAGCAACCTTTCAGAAGTGGTGTGCCGAGTCTTCATTTATTCACTCTAATTTAAGGTTTCGTGTGCCAGTAATACATCTTAACATTTTTAGAAGATCTCTTTCTATAAGTCTTTAATACAGAACTAAACTACTGTTGTATGTAAAGTAAATAAGATTTTTAAAATGTTTAAGAAGCTTCATTTGAAATTAAATTAAAATGCAGAGTCCCCTGGACCAGTGGCCAGGACCCAGGTTGTGTGAGTGCCACTGAAAATCAGCTCACGTGCCAACTTTGGCACCCGTGCCATAGGTTGCCTACCCCTGGACTAGATTATCATAATGGTCCCTTCTGACCTTAAAGTCTAAGTCTACGAGACAGCCCATTGGATTAAGCCATCCGTCACTGAGCCTGGTTAGGGTTCCTGTCACCCCCAGCCTGACCAGCCAACAAGGGCGTCATCCCAAACCAACAGGCACAGAACGACTCAGAGCCTCACCCTAGGGCATGGAGCTCTGCGTATCCTAGCACTGTGTTCATCTGCACCAGTGGACCAGGTCACTTGACCTTTCTGTCCAGCACCCTCTGGGGAAGCCCAGAGCTTTCCCATGACCCCCATCCCTGATCCTGGGATGCTCAGGTCTTTGCTGGAGCCTTTGCTGGTGGGACAGGTATTGGCAAGTTTGGAGAGAGGACGGCGGCAGGAAAGGCAATTGCTTTTTTTGCTGGAGCCTGTCCACACAGCCTGTGACAAATGCCATGCTTTCCTCCCAGCAGGTGCCCCTGCCTTCTCCAGCCACACCTACTGTAAGAGGCACACACTGGCCACCAGCCGTTCCAATGGGAAATCCATGCAGCTCAATGCCCTGAAGGGCGCTCAGGTCAGGGCAGATCACCCCCATTTCCCACAGCGGAAGATATACGGGCTCTCCTCTGCCTAAAGTGGGCCACACACCACTGCACCAAGTCAAGTGTCGAGCAACTATTCTCCCAGCTTCCGGCTTCCTTCTCAACCTTAGCGTTGGCATTATTGCTGTTTGTCTTCCGGGGCCCACCTTTGGTTCCAGCTGTCATGATAGTGTCTTAAAGCCCCAGCTCCTGGGGTCATGTTATTATGGGAGAATCTCACCTTGCATTTAAAGGGGGGAGGGGAGTTTCTAGCTCTTCTGGCTGGGGGACTAGTGGAGACATACCCATGCTAAGCGACAGGCTCAAGGGCTGAATCAACTCAGGGAAAGAGCAAACAGATGCAAATGGGGCAGTGGCTGGCCAAGGGCAGAGTTTGGTCAAGAGCCCGGGTCTCCTGACTCACACCAGTGCCCTACTCATTGGCCTGCACTGCCCCTTCAGCCTGGTTCTCCGCACAGAGTGCCAGAATTGGTCCCCTTTTGTCTCCAAAAGTCCCTTCCCTTCCAACTTTTCTCCAGTTCATCCCCCTCCCCTGCCTTTGCTTCCTGGCATTTATTTCTTCCTCCAGCTAATTTTCCCTTTGGCATTTTTCTCTCTCCACCATTATCCTTCACCTTCTCTCCCAGCTCCAGCTTGAGTCGGGCCGGACAGCCTGGCATCTGGTTCCTGCTCCCAGTGCAGGAAAGGGGGCAGCTTTGTGTAGGGCAGGACAGCCACTACAGATGGGACTGAGCTCCATTTGTGGGGCTTCCAGTCCAGTCCCTGGCCCCACACCTTTCAGGGCAGCACTGGATTGCTCTCGACAGCCCTATTTCAGCTTGGAAATGGAGTAGCTGGGAGCTCCCTCCCCTAACCCCCGCCCCCCCCCAGGGCCAGTGCTCCTGCCCCCTCCCACAGCGCCCTCTGCTGGGAGAGGCTGGGGCTGGAGTAGCTGCCCCATTCCCTGCCCAGCTATCCTAGTGTATAATGGATCCCTTGCATCCAAAAGATTTTCCTGGTTTCCATTTCCCCCTTTCTCTTGCTCACATGTCTCTCTCTGGGACAGGCCTGCAGGACCCCACTGCCTCGCTGGGAATCACCCCTTCAGCCCTGGCAGGCTGGTGTTGGGGTTGGCACCTCCCTCGCTTTCTATGGCTCCCCACGAATCAGACCCTCCAGCCCATTTGCTCCTCTCCAGCCTCCCTTTGCTGTCTGCCAGTGCAAAAGGCACCATTAAGGCCAAGCTAGTGGGATGGTGTCAGACTGGGGGGTCCCAGAGCACGAGCAAAAGAGGGGACTGGAGGCTGCTGGTCCTGCCGGTGCTCAGGGTGTCCCAAGGTGCTGGGAGACAGGAGGAAATCGTGAGACTGGCTTAAAAATCATGAGATTTTGTTACAAACTAAGAACGGGATTTGCCTTCTCTGCCCCGAGGAAGGGACAGTGATGGAGGCAGCTTCTCCTGGGTGACAGCACAGTGGGAATTTAGCATGAAAGCCTTGGGCTGCCTGCATAGGAACTATAAAGTTTTGAAGCATAAGCTTTCGTGGGCTAATACCCACTGCTTGCATCCGACGAAGTGGGTATTAGCCCATGAAAGCTTATGCTTCAAAACTTTATAGTTAGTCTTTAAGGTGCCACAGGACTTTGTTACCTCTGCTATTCCAGACTAACATGGCTACCTCTCAGATTCTTGCATAGGAACTGCGACCCCTGTAAGACCAGCAGGACACCTGTGGCTAGTGTGAATAAATAAATGCCTCTGTACCCACCTCAGGGGCACAGCTCTATCTGAGTGCCCTGCTGAAAGGCCCTCGACAACTCCAGTGACACCCTGTCTGCTCTCAGAGCCAAGAATCCTGGTCTCCCTTAGCCCCAAGCCCATTCTTCCCTCTGCCTGGGGCTCCAAGAACCAAAGCCCCCAGCTACATCATCTCCCAATCTCCCTCGCAATCCCCACATCATAGAATATCAGGGTTGGAAAGAACCTCTGGAGGTCATCTAGTCCAACCCCCTGCTCAAAGCAGGGCCAATCCTCAACTAAATCATCCCAGCCAGGGCTTTGTCAAGCCTGACCTTAAAAACCTCTAAGGAAGGTGATTCTACCACCTCCCTAGGTAACCCATTCCAGTGCTTCATCACCTCCTAGTGAAAAAGTTTTTCCTAATATCCAACCTAAACCTTCCCAACTGCAACTTGAGACCATTACTCCTGACCCACTTCCAGCTGCTGAGCTGCCCCACCCTCACCCCATGTATTCCCCCTGCTCCAGGAGGAAGCTACGGTCCATGGCTTTGAGCTCACTCCTGCCGGCGCTGCTGATGTCACTCGTGGTGACCAGGACAGGGAGCAGGGTCCAGTGCTGGGGGGAGCAGAAGGAAGCGAGGCTGATCTGTGGGGCAGGAGGCAGCAGCCCAGATCATGCCCAGGAGCTGCCAGCTCAACGGCTGTGGCTGAATCCCACCTCGGACACACGGCAACTGCCATAGCCTAAACCAGAGCTGCACCTGGCTTCTAGAGCTCTCAGGGGACTGCGTTTTGCACAGATACTGCCTGGTGCGTTTAGAGCTGCAGATCTGGGGAGGTGGGAGCCAGGGGCCTGGCGAGATGGCCTAGGCTTGGAATCTGTTCCCCCAGCCACCTAGACACAGTCCAGCATTCTGCTGCAGGCACTCGAGGTGTGAGTTACCAGCCCCCACTCCAGGACCAATGAACAGGAGGGTCCCCCTACCAGCTGGCATGGGGGCAACACCACTTGGGGCTCTCCAAATTCAGGGCAGCTTGTTGCTGCTGGAGAAAGCCCAAATTGTGCTGGGTCCCCAGCGCCTCTGTTCCCCCTACTCCACAGGGGCATGTCCTTTAACAACTCCCTGCAATGGGACTGCAAGAGTGGAGGAGGGGATTTGCAATGGAAATTTTCTGAAGGGCACTGGGGGCCACACTGACGGTGAAGGGAGAGCGCTCCCTACTGAACCCCAACCCCACTTCCCAGGACAACCTGGGCTTTCCTGAGCAGTGTCACCTCCCAGGACTGCACAGTCCTAGCCCTGTTCAGCTGGGATCACAGCAGGATGGGAGGTTGAACAGTTCTAGAATGTAAGGACCCCCCTAAATCAAGCTGCACAAGGAGACTAGTGAATCAGTAACAACGCCTAGCACATGGTGCGTTTACTCTCTTCTAAGAGCCAGGCTCAGGCACAGCTGGGGTGGGTAAAGCAGCCGTGTGGTCTGGTGCCAGCCCCCCACTGCCCGCCAGCATGGATCCATAGATCATCTGCTGCCTGCCGCCCCTCCAGACATGTTGTGAATATCTGACACCAGCCGACAGCCCTTTCGTTTGGGGCTTTGATTGATTGTCCCAGACTGCAGATTCCTCTTCCTTTGTCCTGGCCTTCCTTCCCACCCACAGCACCTGGTGGCTGAGAGATCATTTCCATGGGAGGAAAAGAGCTGGCTTTGCAGAAGATGATCCCTCCCAGCTGATCCAGGGCGGGGGCCCTTTGTGATGGCGAGGGGCCTGTTGGCCCACACTCTGGATAGAAAACTGGCTGCCCAGGGATCAGGGCAGCAGAGCAATGGAGTGGGGGTGGGATAGAACTGGGGCCATGCTGTTGACCCCCATGGCAAGGTGGCGTCTCTGAGTACTGTACTGAGCACATGGGCCCTACTGGAGGCAGCGCCAGGACAGGCATAGTCACGGGAAGCAGGCACCTTGATGGAGCGTGACGAAAGGAGACTGTTATGTGTGTGCTGCTGCTAGTGTTCCCACGATTCCCCCTCCCCACAGTTCAGCTCACATTCCCTCCATCTCTGCCCACTCAGCACTCCCCCGCCATGCCCTTATGTCACGGCCTGCTCAGTCGAAACGTCCCAGCCCTCTCTGGCTGACCCAGAGCCTGGCAGCTGACAAGGAAGATTTGCCCCCTCCCAGCCCCCACAGCTTGGAAGATGCCCCCAGATGTCCCGCCCACTGGCTGAGCTCCATGCACAGTGCTAGATGAGTGGAACTAGAGCCCAATCAGAGTGGAGTTAAGCTGTTGTAGAAAAATAGATCTATACTTTGGTCTGTAAATTATGTCAGTTTATGCAACAAGTATATTTTTAAGCACTCCTGCATGGTGATGCTGCAGCTCCTTCTGCATTTGTGGTTTTAACAACACTGCCTGGGGCTTTTCTCCCTTTTCATTAATTGGTTAAAGCCAGGGGTGAAACTCCAGATGCTTGATGGGGGAGGGAGGGGCCTCAATCAGAAGAGGTGGGGCCTCTACTGAAAGAGGGGTCTTTAAATCCCTAGGCCCTTTAAATCAGCTGCAGAGGCAGCTGGGAGCCCTGAGGTTTGGGGGTGATTTAAAGGGGGCAATTTAAAGGGCCCAGGGCTCTAGCTGCCACTACTGCAGTGGAGCCCCTGGTCCTTTAAATTGCCGACAGAGCTCTGGGCTCCAACAGCAGGGCTTGGGCAGTGATTTAAAGGGCCCGGGGCCACCACTACTGCCCCAGCCCATTAACTTGCCACTGGAGACCTGCCACTGCTATCCCAGGGCTCTAGCAACAGGGCTCCAGGGATAATTTAAAGGGCCTGGGGGCAGATTCACTTTTTGTGGGCCCGCTGCCAAACATATTTGTGAGCTCCCCTTGGGAATGAAGAGGCCAGGGGCAAGAACATAGCGGGGCATGGTGGGGTGGGAGGATTGGTCCCCAGCTAGAGCAAGCAGGGGCCAAGGGTAAAAGGAGCACAGTAGGACATGGAGGGAGGATTAGTCCCTGCTAACTGGAGCAAGGCAGGGACTGGCGGCAAAAAGCACAGTGGGGTGGAAGCTAGAGTTGGTCCTTGGAGCAAGGGAGGGGCTAGGGGTAAACTGCAAGCACAGCAGGGCTGGGGAGAGGGTAAACAGGATCTCCCCACACCCCTGTCCACATAGAGTGGGTACCTACCTTCTCCCTGGTTCTAGCCCATTCTCTTGGTCTCTGCACCAAGCTCAGGGTGGGGGTGCAGAGCACAGGGCTAGGGGTGCAGGGTCTGGGAGTGTATTAGGGTACAGAAGCAGGCTGGGGGTTGGGGTGCAGAGTCTGACCAGGAGCTAGAATGAGGGAGAGGGCTCAGGGTTGGGACAGGACGTTTGGGTGTGGAGCATTTGCCTGGGGCAGCTCCCATTCAGTGCAAGAGGTGCAGGTGTGTATGTGGGGAGAGGGTGCAGGAACTCCCATTTGGTGCTCAGGGTGGGGGTGAAGATGTGGGGGGTGCAGGAGTCAGGGCATGGGGTGTTGGGAGGTTGGGTATATGTGGGGGTGCAGGAGTCAGGACTGGAGGCAGGGTGTGTGTGAGGGGGTGCAAGAGTCAGGGCAAGGTGTGGGGGGGTTTCACGGGTCAGGGCAGAGGGCTGGGGGGTGAGCAAGGGTCATGGGAGTGCCCCCTGCCCTGAGCAGCTCCCGGCAGGGGGCTGGGAGTATGCCCTGATTCCACCCTCTTCCCCAAAGCCCTGCCCCCACCTCTTCTCTGCTTCGTCCTGCTCCCTCAGCAGGCAAACAGCTGATCAAGAGCTGATCGGTGGCAGCATGCTGAGGGAAGAGGCAGGGGAGGGGGAACTTGGCTGCTTGCAGAGCTTGCCCTGCAGCAGCAGGACAGAGCTCCGGGAGCCAGCAGCACCAAGCTTCTGCCCCCACAAGAGAGAGCAGGGGGCAGCCAGGGTCCCTTTCCAGCATGGGCCCTTTAAATAGCCTCTGGAGCCCCATTGAGGCACTGGTGGCAATTTAAAGGGCCTGGCGCTTCAGCTGCTGCTGGGATCCCTAGGCCCTTTAAATTGCCATCTGAGGAAGCCACTCCACTCTGATATGGTGCACCAGTTCTTAGTGGTACACTGTACCGGGGCAGACCAGCTTACTTTCACCTCTGGTGAAAGCAAACAAGGTTGGTTACCATTTTCTGGTTGTTGCTTTAAGGCCACAGTACATGTGTGTGATTAGCAAAGTGCTCCAATGAGGACACAGAAACCCAGGGAGGGACCTGCTGAGATGGGAACATAGAAGGAATGCACCTTAATGAGCAGCCTGGGGGGGTGTCAATGAAATGCTGTCCACTTTTTAAAAAATTGAGTCTTTTAAAAAAAAGAGCTGCTTGCAGGTAATTACGGAGAGAGGCTGGGTGGCAGTGGAGGTGCTAAACTTTGAGAACATGCTGCAGAAATAGACACAAGGACTGTAAATCACAAGCACAGGGAGTTCCAGGGCCTTCTCCCTCCACTTTCTCGCTCTGCTACAGCACCTCTTTGAGACAACTGCCAGCCCCCATCACTTACTCCTATGCAGACCATATGCCATGCAATAGTAGGGAAGCAGACAGTCACCCATTCTACTCATAATACCTCAGCAGGGATCGAACCTGGGACCTGAAGATTCAGGTCTTTATCAAAACTGCAGTGGAGGTTGGGGGGACTGCAAAAAGGCATGATCTAAAACTGCAAACATTTTGGGGTCTAACTCTGCCAAACAGAAGCTCTGGAATTTTGCTCTGCTTAGCCCAGTTCTCCTGGCCTTTCATGCACACGGGTTTGGGTCTCCCAAGCTTTAAAGATGCAGTGGCATACCTCCTAATCATAGAATATCAGGGTTGGAAGGGACCTCAGGAGGTCATCTAGTCCAACCCCCCACTCAAAGCTTAGCACTCTTTAGCCGGGGCTCTCAAACCACTTTCCAGAGAAGCATTAGATCCAATTTGAGAAGATGGGGAAACCAAGGAAGAGGATAGAGAGTGGCCCAAAGCTGCACACTCACTGTGATGAAGTTGTGGATTTTTGTAGTGTTTTACATGAATACCTCAGTTCCCCATGTGCTGCATGTTTAACAAGGTGATAGGAGAGGGTTTGTTGTCGCAAAGGCCAAGGTGTGACCTCGCCTGGCAGTCAAGACCCCCAGACAACAGCCTGGAGATGGGGAACCCAAACAACTGGTGACCTGGAGACTAAGAAGCCCACCCCAGCTTGTCAGTCAGCTAGTTCTGACCAGTGGGAGGACAAAGGGCTGAGGAGAGAGGACCCCGGTGACCAGACCAACTAGTTCCAGCCAGAGGGGAACAAAGGACAGAAGAGAGAGGGCTCCAGCAACCTGCTTACCTGGGACGGAAGGCAAAGGACAGGAGAGGAGCTGTTGGGACCCTTGCTATTGGATGCTCAGCTGGAAAGTGCAGGGTCTCGGGACTGGAGAGAGAGAGAGAGCAGGCAGAGCCTACCTGGATGCCAGGGAGACGTAGATGTACAGTGCTGAGGAAGGCCAGGCGTGAGGGCCCAGAGATCCCTGTTCAGACGCTCAATAAACCCTACTGTTTTATGCTGGCTGAGAGTCAGTCCAGTGTAGAGATCAGGGTTGCATTATTCCCTCCCAGTCGTGTTGGGGACGGGGGTTAGCCCTGTTTTCCTGGCCTCAATCCAATCAGGCCTTTCTTTCTGCTTTCTTAAATTCCTTCAGCAGTCAGTCAGTGGGACACGGATGGTGGGGTGGGGAAGGCTTTGGTTGAGCAGCTGTTACATCCCAAGTCAGGCAGCTGGTTCCTCTCCTCACGGCCCAGGTGCCCAGCTAGGTGCTGTGTATGCAGCTGGATCTGCCCAGGGGGCAGGTCTCACCCCACACACTCCTGTGGCCTTGTCACTCTGCAGCCCGGGGCTGATTCTATAAACATTCCTTTCCCAGGAAGTAGAGTGCAGCAATTCTAGAACAATCAGCTCTCCCTGACAGATGACTGGCAGCTCCTCAGAGGGGGAGAGGGAGGGGGAGAGTTGTCAAGGCACCTTTGCTTGGAAGAGGTAGCGAAAGCATCTGTGCCTTGGTGAGGCGTTCAGAGTGCCTCAGAGGGGAGAACGGAATGTGCTGCTGGAGCAATGACCCTCAGAAGAGCCAGTGCTCTAGCCCACTGACCCATTTTCAGACTGGGAGAGGGGAATCTGGGCCCAGATCAACAAAGGTGTGATATTGTGACATTGAGCATTACAGCACCTAACTTTTAGGTGCCTTGAAAATCAGTTGGCTTCACAAAACCTGAGCTATACTCCTAGGTCTCCTGTGCTATGCATGAGGAGAGATGGGGGTCTTCGAATGGGACCCACAAAAGCAAGCACGCTGACTAGTTTAGGCAGCATCCTGCCCAGTGCCAATGAGACGGATGTGTCCTGAGCCCCTCCCTCCACAAAGAATTCAGCCTCTAAGTCCAGGTTGCAGGGGGGCATCTAGTTCCACTCATGATCACACACAATCAGCAACCCTGTTCCTGGAGTCTCAGGGATCAGGCATCAAAGGAGGTGGAAAAAGCTTCCCTTTTAACCTTATGTTCAGGAGCTAGGGACCGCCCTAGGATGTGGGAGACAGAGTTTCAAGTCCCCCCTCTGCCTGATGAGCAGGTCTTTGCACAGGGTCCCCCCATCTCTAAGGTGTGTCCCCCAACCACTAGGCTAGAATCACTCCTCCAGCCCCCTGCATAGTTAATTAAAGTGGAATGGCTTCAGCAAGAGAGAAGGGTGTGACGCTGATGGTGTGGCACACTCCAGAGGTGGCTGCATTTCAATTAGTGATTAAATAAGTTCCTTCTCAGCTCAATGCAAAAACCTATATTAGTGCAACATGAAGGCCAGGAAATGCAAGAGGCAGCCCTCTCATAGTAATTGGAACCTGTCTACATCGCTCATGAAGGTGCACCGTTAGCCAGTCTAGCTAGGGATCTGAAGTACTGCACATATGTAACATGGGGGTACTGGTGTTAAGACCCCTAACTATCACCTCATTTGGTGGGTTCTAACATGGCCCACTTCAGGTTGCATCCATGGAGGATTTTGTATTTCATTTACCTGTGTGTGTGTTTTTTTTAAAGGAATGCAAATTAGAGATGGAAACAGACCCAGCCCCAGCAGCTGTCTGGAGTTGTGCAATTCTTTTAGGCCCATCTGCCTATTTAGAAACTTCAGCCGCAGGTATGTACCCAAAGGCCCCACTCTGGGAGTAGGCCGCATGCCACTGTGGTTTTATGCACACCATTAGCTACATCCCTCCCTAATTCTCAGGCTTTAAACTGCACCCCTTTGTGAACATTTCGCTGCCACACAGAGAGCTCCCCTGGGGAGGAACTAAAAGGATCCCAGCTGGCAGCAGGCTGAGGTCGCTGAGCAGGCCAGCCATGCAATGAGAACAATACTTCTCTGGAAAGTTGAGGCTAGGGGAAGAAAGAGACACCCCAGAGTGGTTCCAGCCACTGAACTGCTGGTGAAACAAAAACCCAGGACACTTCTGGTGTCCTAAAACCAACTTCCTGGGATGCCAGGATACCATATAAAAAATCAGGACTTCCCTAGTAAGACCACAGTACTCAATCACTTAGGTCAACTCCTGCCTTCAGATTCTCAGCCAGTCACCAGTGATTTCAACGAGTTCAGCATACAAATATCTATGGAAAGGATTTGGTTCCTGGGCAGAACTTATTTCCCAAAGCTGCAGGCAGCAAGAGGGGACCTGTCTGTGCCTTGATCTTGGATCAGAAGATGAAAACAGCAAGCAAGAAAGGGGCAGTACTAAAGCCTGGTGTGGGAGCAGCTAATATTATTTGTTAAAAATAGGGCTTCCTAGAGCTATAGGACTCCTTAAGGAGCGAGCACCAGATTCCATGGGACCATACCTGTCTAGTGCTCACAGTCACTCCTAACCAGGCAAGCTCCAGTCAGACTATGGGCTTATACCACCACATCCAGCCTCAGAGAAAATAGCTGTCCACTTTTCAATTGTTTGCCTTCTCTGCCGCCAATCTGCAAGATGCAGCATCCCCTCAGAGAGCTGAGTGCATGCAGCACCTTTCTGAGTCAGCCCCTGAGTGGTGTGGAGCCAGACTGCAGAGCTGTCTCCTTCATTAGCACAGGAAAAGCCATTGACTGGGTTGAGTGGCCTTTGCAATTCTGAGATCTGGGTTGGATGCCGGGTTTATCTTGACTTGGCAGAATTCCATTTTTTTATTTATAATTTGGATGGATAGTATACATTTTTATTTTAAAGCTTTTTCTTCAATTTTTATATATCAATTTTCACAGTTGTGCAAAATTAGGGGATTTAAGCTTTTAAAAATCTATTTTAACTCTCACCATTGCAGGAAATTAAGGGGGAGTCAGACAATTATTGAATGACAGGAGACACTGAGATTTAATGATTATAAAGCTTTAACTTTTTGATACACAAATTGTCAATGTCAAAATAAAATATCTTGAAATCAAATCCTAATACATTCCCAAGAAGCATTTTTCATATTTTGCTTAGTTGTATCATAGATGGAATTTTTCTTGTTGGTTTTTGTGTATATGGTGAATTTTTTTTTACCAATTAAAAAACTAATTCTTCCAAGCCTCCCTGTATCACAGGGCAGCAATCCAACTGCACAGCTCCTTCCCAAGGTGGTGCAGAGAAAGGCCACTAGCTTAGAGAAGGGCCAATCTCACCCTGCAAATTTACTCTGGGCCAGTGGCAGATTAGCCACTGGGCCAGTGGGGCCCATGCCCATGGGCTCTGACTAATTAGGGGGCTCCCAGAAAAACTGGCATCCACATGCCCCAACCCGCTCTGCCCACCTGGTGCTCTTGCCAGGCAGAGAGGGAAGCCCCCATGCCCTGACCCCACTCCCTGGTGGGAGCACCAGACGGGCAGGGCAGAGCAAGTCGCCACCAACCCCACTCCCCGGCAAGAGTGCCAGTGGGAGAGGGGAGCCTGCAGGCAGAAAAGGTGGGGAGGGGCCTCTACTTGCTCTAGCCCAGGGTCCCACAAACCCCTAATCTGCCTCTGACTGTCAGACTACAGAGCAAGGGCAGTGGCCCAAACCCACCAGTCCTATAGAACTGCCCTGTGTCAGATTATGTTCTTCTGTATCCCACAAACTGGACACTGTGAACCCAGGCATTCCCTACCTGCTAACTCCAGTAAGCTTTCTGCTGGGTTGTCCCTATACTCCTCCATGGTCCTACTTCCATCTTGGTCTGTCCTTTGAGGTTCTAAGTACATGGGAATCTATACCATACCCCAGGTTATTTGTTAGAATTAAGTTAGCCACAGAGAGCGGTTTGAGCTGCTGATTCCTTGGACACCCTGAAGGAGCTGACCCCAGTATTACAGCTCATTCCAGCTGCCACCTGCTCACAGGTGTTTCTTGACTCTCTCTAGGGGTCCACTAACCATACTGGGAAGGAAGAGGGGCCCTGGATTCAGCTTAAGCAGCCCACAGATCTAGCCCGACCCAAATCAATTACTGTTCCATAGGCATCAGCTCTCTGGCAAAGTGAGCCAGGGAAGATCAGGGGCTGCTTGGAAGAACAAGTTTACCCTGAGGTTCCCTTGATGGCACTCCTGTTAGTGAATCACCCCACTCCAGCCCTCATTAGGTGCCAGCTGGTGGCCTGCACTCAAACCCACCTTGTTACCTGGGAATCCCACAGGAGGGATGAACAGCCCTGCCTTCCCACCTGTGTATGAACGTGAAGCTTTTACCATGTTGCTCTGATGCACCTTTCCTGGCTTTGAGGTCACACCATGAGGCAGCACCAGGGATGGGAAGAAATGCCAGGGCTCTAGTTGCCAGCTGGACGCTATATCCACTGGGTCACACTGCCTCCTTTTGACAATATTTATCCCCCCTTTTGCCCCATAGCAAGATCTGCCTCAGGAACCCCACCTGGCATCCCAGAATCCTGACCTAGGCTTCATTCTCCTGGGACCTGCTGGGCCCCCATGCTCTGCTCCCTACAAGCCCCGGTGGAACCATGAGAATTCCCTTCAGCCTCTTCCATCCCAAAGGACCTGGTGGCAGGGTTCTGCAGAGCATGCACACACAGACCCATCACCTTCCGCAGGCCTGGGGTGTCCATAGTGGGAACAGCCCCAGTGATGATGAATAACCCCAGGGGGGCAGATTTTCAGCTGGTGTGAGTCACCTTCAGTGGATTTGCAGGGTTGGGAGCTAGTGACACAGTCAGGATACTTGCCCCACTGAAATGCACCCATGTACCTCAGTTTCCCTTCTGGTGCCCCAAGCATACCTACATACCTGTCATGCAAATAAGTTCAAACAAAAGGTTTACAACCCTCTGTCCTCATAGCCAGGCTCCCTGCCTGACTCCCTGTGCACAGAGGGAAAACCAAAACCCCTACCCAACTGAGCACAAGCTGCTTCTTATATAGTCCTGACAGCCAAACACCTGCTCCCCTAGTCACATGACCCACTCAAGTCACATGATTCCCTCCAGGCAAATGTTTCATCTGGGGACTTGAACCCCAGGTGGCAGAACTACACTACCCAGAATTCCATCCTTTAAAGGGCCAAGAGCCATAACAGGTGTGCTGGGATCCAAGAACGTGCCAAAGGCCCCTGCACCCTGGTACTAAACCTAGGCTCCTGCTTCCTAAAGAGTGCCCAGATTTTGGCCAGGGCCACAGGCAAATTAAACCTTTGCCTGCCGGTTCAGGCACGGAGAAAACACTGTGGGTGGGCAGAGTCAGAGGGCCTGGTGGTATAAGCATTGTTACTCCCGTGTCCCCAGCATGGGGCATTGGGCATGGTGAAGGAGGGACTAGGGCATGCTGTGATGAAATGGGGTATTAGGTAGGAGGGAGTGATGCAGAAACACTATTAAAGTCTAAGAACTGGACCAGTGTGACCCTGCTGGCACATTTCCCAGCCCTCACTGCCCATCCAGAGCCATCTTACAGAGTGCCAGGCATGGCTGGCACCATGTCATACCACTCACTAGTCCTGCCATGGATCCCAACACTCTCCTGGCAGGCAGGGCACCGGACTAAAGCCAGACACAGTATCACTCATGCCATCCCACTCCTTGTCCCCATCAACTGCCATGCCTATAATGCCACGCATGCTTCCTGCACATCCGTGCTCCTTCCAGGGACAGCTGTGCGCACACACACACACACGCACACACACGGTATGGCATTCCAAAGGCCTGGAATACATTAGTGCATCCCAGGGCCTTTAGCCTTTGCAGATGTCTCCCCCAGCTGGTTTGGGTTTCCTAAAAAGACTCGGAATCTTTCCTCCCAACCCCACAATTAAACCCAGGTTTATTTTAATGGCAATTCCATTAAAACCCACATATTCCTTCCTGAGTGGGACCCTGGGCTGTGCAAGCAACAAAGGATTAAACGGAAACTGTCCTGCATGTGGACGCTGCTCTCCTGAGCAGGCACGCTGTTCAGTACAGCACAAAGTCTGGGGCTCACCAGCCATGGTCAGGGCTCAGCATTCAGTGTAAACCCAATGTGCTGAGCATCATAGGAACAGTGTCCGCTCCTGTACCTTCCTGTATGGGATCAGAGAGGAACTCGCAGCATGCACTGCCCAGCACCAGGAGCACCAGAACAGGGGGAACCAGGGGGCCATGTCCCCCCACTTTTAAAAGTGGAAAGGCTATACCCTCCCACTTTTCACTGGCCATAAGGATGAGCAACAGGGCGGAGGGGATGGGATGGAGCGGGGGCGGGGGGAGGATCTTGAGTGAAGAGGTAGCTTGGAAGCTGAGCCTCGTGGGACAGGGAGGTTTGAAGGCAGGGCCTGGAGGAATGAGTGGGGCAGGGCCTCAGGGGAAGGAGCAGTGCAAGGAATGGGGTCTTGGTTTAGGCACTGGTGTCCCCCCCCCCAACTCTTAGGGACCTTCTGCCACTTCTGCCAAGCATCTCCCATTCTGTGCCCAGCCACACGGGAGCAAGTAGACCTACCTGGGGAATTTTTGACAAATCATTTTTTCACTGAAAATAGCCGGAATCGAAAATGGGTCACTCTCCTGCCTCGAAAAAAGTCAAGAAAAATGTTGAAAGGTTGAAATAATTCATCTCAACATTTTTAAAATGAAAAACATCTTTTTATTTCTGGTTCACAGCAACTTTTTGTTTCAAACTGAAGCGGATGCATCTGACAAAAGAGTTTTAAAGAAGGCAGCCCCGAAACGAAGCAGTTGGCATTGAAACAAAATGTCTCATTTGCACCAAAATGAAAAAGAGTGATTAGGCAAAGGATGATTAGGGTGGCAGCCAGAACTCACCTGGCTATGGACAAGTAGTGGACATGGGATATGGGACACGAGAGAAGGTCCTCTCATGGATCAATAACTGATTAAAAGATCAAAAACATAGGGTAGGAACAAGTGGTCAGTTTTCAGAATTGAGAGAGTGGGGTCCCCCTAAGGTTTGTACTGGGTCCAGTCCTTTTTAACATATTCATAAATGATCTGTAAACAGTAAGATGTCAAAATTTGCAGATGACACAAATCTACTTGAGACAGTTGAATACAAAACAGACTGTGAAGAGTTACAAAGTGATCTCACAAAACTGGGTGACTGGGCAACAAAATGACAGATGAAATTCAGTGTTGATTAATGCAATGTAATACACATGGGAAAACATAATCCCAAATCTATAAACAAAATGATGGGATCTAAATTAACTGTTACCACTCAAGAGAGAAAACTTGAAGTCACTGTCAATAGTTCTCTGAAAACATCCACTCAACATGTAGTAATGGTCAAAAAAGTGAACAGAATGTTGGGAACCATTAGGAAAGGAAGACAGAAAATATCTATATTTCTATTTATATAGATGCAATATCTCTATTGTCTCTGTATAAATCCATGGTATGTCTACACCTTGAATACTGTGTGAAGATGGGGTCGCCCCATCTCAAAAAAGATATATTAGAATTGGAAAAGGTTTGGAAAATGGTGACAAAAATTATTAGGGGTATAGAACAGCTGTCATATGAGGAGGGATTAATAAGACAGAGACTTTTCAACTTGGAAAAGAGACTGAGATATAAAATCATGACTGACATGAAGAAAGTAAATAAGGAAGTGTTATTTACTTATTCTCATAACACAAGAACTAGGAGTCACCAAATGAAATTAATAGGCAGCAGATTTAAAACAAACAAAAGGAATTATTTCTTCACACAACATACAGTCAACCTGTGGAACTCCTTGCCAGAGGATGTTGTGAAAGCCAAGACTATAACACGGTTTAAAAAATAACTAGATAAGTTCATGGAGGTTAGGTCCATCAATCGCTATTAGCCAGGATGGGCAGGGATGATGTCACTAGCCTCTGTTTGACAGAAACTGGGATTGGGCGCCAGGGATGGATTACCTGTTCTGTTCATTCCCTCTGGGGCACTAGGCATTGGACACTGTTGGAAGAGAGGCTACTGGGCTAGATGGACCTTTGGTCTGACCCAGTGTGGCCATTATGTTCTTACATCCTGGTAGCCTTCCAGCTGGGTTTCTTCAGCCTGCCTTTCCCCTTGCCCAGTGGCAGGTGGCACAGAGCCAGAAATGTCCCTTATCTCTTTCTGCCATGGACCAGCTTGGAACCACCTAGCACCAGGTGCATCAAGGCACTTTCTGCCCTCAGTCGCTTCCCCTGCAAGTAGCCGTCTCTGCTTTAAAGGCTCAGCTCTGGGCAGCCCCGCAGCCTGGAGACACCTTCTTGGGACCCAGGGAAGCAGCAATCCGTGTGCCCCTGCCCAGCAGTGGTGGTGGGCTGGAGGACTCTACCCAGATGCTGGGTGATGTTCCTGGGGGGTGTCCTGCCCAGTGAGCCCTGCCACCCACCCAGAGCAGGATCCTAGCACTTAGCTACATCCTTCATTTTGGCAACTTTACTTTCATCTCTAGGCCAGGAGTACGAGAAGGGGAGAGGCTGACCTGGCCCTCGGTTTGGCCGCCAGTTCAAACCACTTTCTGCGCCTGGCCTTCCTGCATAGGGAGGCTGAGAATTACACAACTCCCCCCAGGAGCAAACCCCAATCTGTCACTGGGGGAGCAGCCTGGGGCGGGTTCTCACAGGGGTGCCATGACCTGGGCTGGCGCCACACCTGATTTACACCAGGGTGGAGCGGGGAGAGGTGGACCTCTCAGCTGTGGGCAATGTCAGCTAAGGGGCACCTGGCTCGACCCACAGTGGCTATTCCCACATGCTCCTCCGACGCGGACCCAGCCAACGTTGTCTTGGACACTGGACTGAGGCAGAGGCCTGGGCCTGGCCATCAGGCGGCACATACCCATTCCTGGAGAAGGCAGGCAGGGCAGCACAGGGCAGCCTGTCAGTCCCATCCTTGCCCTGAGCACAGCCAATGCAGCCAGGTCCCGGCCCCATGGCAAGAAACCCACAGAGCCAGCCCTCTCCCCCGCCACCCACCAGCCTCCCTGGCCCTGCAGAGAAGTCCTGGCTGTGGCTCCCTGGCATACAGACACCCCAGTGCAGTGGAGAGCAGGAGAGCTCTCCCCTGCACACAGCTTTGCTGGTGCCTCTCAATCCCGACCCATAGCCCCCTGCTAGCCCAGCCCTGCGCTCCGCCCCCACAGCTCTGCTGGTGCTCCTCAGTCCCGATCCGCAGGCCCCCCACCCCCTCCCAACCTGTTACTCTAGTCCTTGGCTCCTTCAGTGCAAAGAGTGGAGCTAATTTATGTGAAATGAAACCAGCCAAGAGGCGCTTTGGAAGCCAGGTCCCTGGAGATAAGAGCTGCAGAGCTGCAGTTCCCGGACTGCCTTCCAAAGGCTTCTTGATCCTCAGGTATAAATAGGAACTTGAGGCAGCGAGAGCCGCCTCCTTCGCCCTGCTTCTCTGCACCGAATTCCTCACTGCACAGCTCAGTTACTGGGAATAGCATCTGTCAGCGGGCCAAGGCTGAGGCAGGAGCTAAGGTCCCTCGGGCTGGGGAGATCCCAGCACATCTGAGCACCACATTTGCCTGTGCTCATGCTGCATTCCCACATGTGGATGTAGCCTAGAGAAGCTCAGGTCCCATGGGCAGCTGAGACGCCGGCCTGCCCCAAGGAACTCCCAGAGGAAAGGCCGTTATGCCCATTTTAGAGACCGGCCCAGGCAGGCTGTAGCAGAGCCAGGGAATTGTAATCTGGGCTCCTAGGCTAATAATGTCCCCCAGGGCCCCGCTCAGGCTGGTGCTTTGCACCCCCACAACCTCTGAGGGACCACGTCTCCAATCACAACAGCAGAGACCCTAATGCTAAAAGCTCTCCCCAGCCACAGACCCTCCATGGGGGCGGTCAAAGCAGGCAGCAGTGGGCTCTGGGGAGCCTTCCCCAGGATCTGCCTTGTTCCCATGCTTCGGAGGTCTATGGAACTTTCCCATCACCATCATGATGATCAGCACCTGGGACTGGACACATCATGGGCGAGACCCACCTGTGGGGGCTGCGCTGTCTCCTGGAGTCAACACTGTCCCCACAGACAGACCCCCCCATGCTCCCAGCAAGGAAATTTGGCATCCACTCCCAGCATCCCAGCTCACAGAGCCACTGCCAAGCTGTGTCACCAGGACCAGCTACCAGAGAGCAGCATGGCACATGCTGAGGTGGAGTGGCACATTGGGGGAGGCAGGGTTTTGCCCCCCAACAGGAGGTATCAACCGCCTCTCCTTACAACCCTGCTCCCAGATGTGGCTATTACCAGCCCCAACCTTCCCTGGCACCACAGAGGGTCAGACAGACAGAACCCCAAGGAGTAACCCCTCCCCCATACGCCTCCTCAGCCAAAGCCAAGGTCACTCACTGTGACCGTGCTGTTCCTGGTGGGATCCAACTGTGAGTGTCAGATCAGGACAGATTGCTTCCAAAGGGGCAACTATAGCCCAAAGCTGGGGTTTCTTCACACTAAGGTAAACCAAACCAGCTAAACAGAAAAGACTTTGGTTTTACCCCACTGGCTAACCACAAGTCACACAAGCAATCCCCTTAAGACACTCCAGATTCCCAGTATCACCACCAGCAGCCACCTGTCCTGGGGACCAATGGTTATGAAAACCAATGCCCCAAATAAAGAAAACGGTTCTCCCCAATTCCAAAGAATCAGGCCCCAGACCCAGGTCAATATACAAATCAGATCTTCCCACAAATCACGCTGTTGCCAATCCTTTAGAATCTAAAATCTAAAGGTTTATTGTACAAGGAAAAAGGTATAGGTGAGGGTTAGGAAAGGTTAAACGAAATCAATTGCATACAGTAATGGCACATCTCTTGGTTCAGGCTTGCAGCAAAGGTAGAATAACTGCAGGTTCAAATCAAAGTCTTCAGAAAGCATCCCATTTAGGGATGGGTCAGCACCTTAGTCCAGAGTTCACCTGTGTAGCAAAATCCATTCAGAGCTGGAAGCAAGACAGGCTGCAGGCTGAAGGTAGAAGACCAAAATGGAGGACGTTCTTCCAGGCTTTATAGACTTCCTTCTGTGGGTGAAGACCCTCCTCCTCCTTATGCAGAGTCTGGTTACAAACTGCCAGTCCACAGCCACATGGTCCAATTCCCAGACTCTCAATGATTCAGTTTTTGCCCAGGCATGTCCCATTCCGGGGAGGCTCCTCGGGTGTGGACAGAGTTAATTGTGCAGTTAATGGCCCCTTAATGGGCCATCAGGCAGGCCATTCAAGTTAACACCAGCTTGCCTGAGAATCCACCCAGAAACCCAGCATAAGCTTGAAGTACAAAGATACACACACATCAATGGCATATTCATAATCCACCCTCCATAACCTGGTCATAGACACCTGTTAAGACCCCCTTCACATAATATTTGGTACCCCAATGATCTATATGGTACCCAATTATTCCAGTAACATGACACTCACCCTGTTCCTGAACAGGCAGAGGCAGGGAGAATCCCAATCAGAGGAGCAGTATTGGGGCAAAGAGACACAGCCAGGGCATCCCAGTTCCACCCAGCAGGGGGTGCAACACTCAAGCATGCTAGCAGTTCATTGCAATTCACATATGGAGAAGCCAGAAGGGCCAGGGAGCACTCTAGGCTCCACCTCTCCTATTTGAAGGCTTTGCTGACACCTTCCTATGCTCTGAAGCCAGGCAGGAATTTGGCAGCAGGTCCCCTACCTCGCCTGAGAAAACACTGGCTATGTTTGTGTTTACTTGACCCCATCGACTCGGGGCTGGGCAGTTGGCCAGAGCTGAAGGAGACCCGTGGGTGAGGAAAGCCCCAGCCACACACTAACAGCAGTGCACAAACAGTGCTCTGCCAGTGGCTTCTCTCCTGCCCCCTGAGCGCCGCACACATGTCAGATGGGGGGAAGTCCCTGTGGGAGGGGGCAAGTCCCCAGCTGGGCTTTTCCCATCCTCTGAGGAGTCTCTATCATCTCAGATTTCTGAGTGCTCTTCTTACCTGGTTCTTTGATAGATTAGTTCAGATTATCCATTGTGGTTCCAGTCAGCCAGCCATTTACCACCTAGGCCCAGAGCCTCAAAGGTATGTAGCTGATTCCAGACCAAGCAGGTCTCCCCCCATGTAATGGGGAGGCAGCAATGGGACATGTGGGGGAGCGGGGCTTTGGCAAAGGATCCATCTGAGTGGGGGCAGGGAGGAAAGCACCACACTAGCTGTCCTGAACACCCCACACCAGTTTGTGTTGTGTGGCGAGAGGAGGGTTTCTGGAGCAGCTACCAAAGCTCAGAGGCTGACATGGGGCCTCTCTAACTAGCCAGGACTTTCTGGGTCATGGCTCCAGCTGCCGGATTTGTTCATCCTGCTCTTGTGCTCTCTTGGGGTTAAACTCCGCAAGCCTGGCCCTATGATGCTGAACAAGTGATGAACAAGTGATGCTAGAGATGGCCATCCCCCATCCAAACTCCAGTGGTCCAACTTGTATGCTCCCAGTTTCACCCAGTAGGGTGATGCCGAGGTATTTCTGGTCCTTTCCTGGGCTCTACACAGGGGGAGTCAGGATCCTCAGCCATGTCTTGTCAGCAACACGCAGCTGCGGCCAGGAAAGCTCCGAACAGCCATGGAAGGCCCCAGAGCTGGCTGCCTGCAGACTTAAGGAGATGACATTGTATCACTTTGCAATAGGGAGGCGCTCTCAGCCAGAGCACTGTGAGCTCCTGGACCTTGCTGGTGCGTGGTGACGAGACGCAGCCAGCCTGTGTGGGACAGAGGGGGATCTGGTGTGAAATGGGGTGAGGAGGTGCTGGCAGGGCCCGTTTGCCAGCCAAGCAGGATCCCACACTGTTGGCTTTATCAGGTCTGCAAGGCTGGAACATTAGCTCCATAATACCAGGCTTGCGGAGCCTCCCCATTACATAGGGGATGCCGCCTGGCCTCAACCAGAAGGAACTAAGTGCCACGCTCAGGGCCAGCGACAGGGGGGTACAACGGGTACAGCTGTACCAGGCCCCAGACTTCAGGGGGGCCCCCTGAAGTCCAGGGTGGGCCCGGTACGCAGCTGTACCCCCTTGTCGCCGGGGCTGTGAGCAAGGCGCGGCTCCGGGCAGCTGCTGCAGAGCTCATCAGCCCCCTCCCCCGGCCCCCAGCAGCCTCCCTCCGCCCCCCTTTGCTTCTCCCAGCCGGGCCACGCGGCCAAAGTGCATGCGGGAGCCACGCGGCCAGGCGCATGTGGGGGTTGGGGCCCACGGGTGGCGGGGAGACCGGCCGGGGGGCCCCCGCGGGCACCGGGAGACCGGCCGGGGGGGCCCGCGGGCGGCGGGAGACCGGCCGTGGGGGGGCCCACAGGTGGCGAGAGACCGGCGGGGGGGGGCCCGCGGGCGGCAGGAGACCGGCCGTGGGGGGGCCCACGGGTGGCGAGAGACCGGCGGGGGGGGGGGCCCGCGGGCGGTGGGAGACCGGCGGGGGGGGGGGAGGGCGGGCGGCGGGAGACCGGCGGGGGGGGGGGCCGCGGGCGGTGGGAGACCGGCCCGGGGGGGGGGGGCCGCGGGCGGCGGGAGACCAGCCGGGGGGGGGGGGCGCGGGCGGTGGGAGACCGGGGGGGGGGGGCGCACAATCTGCGTACGGGGCCCCAAAATTCCTGTCGCCAGCCCTGGCCACGCTTGGTACCCACCTGCTGCCACTCAGGAACCGGTGTGTGTGTGTGTGTGTATGTGTTTCCCCTGCCCCCACCTACCTCCCCTTGCTTTCTGCATGGACCAGCTGCCACCTGTGTGAAAGGAGGAAGTGGCTCTTGGCTTGGGCGTGAACCCCCAGCTCAGATTACCACACTCCTGTGCCAGGCAAAAAGGGCACCTCTAGGAATATGCTGAGGCTCAATGACTGGGAGGGCAACCCATGCTGGGAGGAAAGGGAGGTGCTGGCTCTTCCAAGGAGAATGAGCGCTGACCCAACACCCCTTCTCCTCTGTGATACAGTAGCACACTAGGGGGAGTCTGTATGGTGAGCTGTGCTTGGAGCCTGTGACAGGGAAGGTAACTCTGGGCTGTAACCCGACCCCAGTCGGGGGAGGTGAAGCTCTCTGCCTGTGTGTATCTGAACAAAGGCTGGGGCAGTGGCCGGTGGGAAGGGGGGAATGAGAGAGTCAGTGAAGGGTTGGGGACGAGGCGGGAGCCCTAATCCGGGGTCTTATCTCCCTGCCCCCCAGAAGGGCCTGACTAAGGGGTCCTGTTTGTACTGAGAAGCTCTGAGTTGGATTGTGTTCCTGTCATCCCTAATAAACCTTCTAATCTACTGGCTGACTGAGAGTCACTGTGAATCCCAGGAAGTGGGGGGTGCAGGGACTGGACTCCCCACACTCCGTGACAGAGCCTTTCTCTAGTGGCTGGGCCACAAGAAGATAATACCCTACTACTACTGACAGGGCTATTCATTCAGCGCATGCTGGAGCGGCCTACACAGAAGTGCTGACGATGCCAAGGGGAAACCAGGCTACAGTAGTCAGAAGCAAATTCCTGTTTGAAATTTTCCAGGTAGGCAATTTTTGGGGAAAGTCAAAACTGCATGAAGTTGTATCCCCGCTCCTGCCCCTGCATTCCCCCACCTTGCCCTTTTTGACCATGCCTTTTTTTGTTTGTTATGACCAGTTGAAAGAGAGAAAGTGGAGGAAAAACCCTTCAGTGGCAACCCAAATCTTTCAAAATATTTGGGGGCTTTCCCCCAAAATATTCCCTTCTGAAAAAATTCTCCCAGTCCCAGACATGTTGCCCAAAATGAACTGAGTAATGCAAAAGTTTGTTTGCAGTATAGCCCTAAGGGCTGCTGAAAACACATGTTGTTGTTGCCTTTCTTCGGGGGGAAAGGTGGGGGGGGGAGGGTCCAATATAGTATGTGACCCAAAGAGAGAAAGAAACTGACAATAAATGGGAACTGACCCTTTGACTAGCCGGAGGAGGTCTCGTTAACTCTGTCCTTGGTGGACAGCCAGTCACACTGGTAATTCCCAGCTGCAGCAAACACTGCGGGAACTGCTGTTGCTCTGGACAGAGGAGATGGTAGAAATCTCTTGCCAGATCCCTTCTCATTGCTGAAGGAACTGAGCTACAGAGCCGCTGCTGGGACCCATTCTCACACACTCCTTAGAGGCCCAGATCAAAAACCCAGATCAAAGATATTTAGGCCCTGCCTCCGGGTAACATCAATGGGAGCGAGGCACCTACATACCTTTGAGGATCTGGGGCGTAAAGAGGCAGCTGAGGTCCTGCAGGCAGAATGGGGCTTGAGTCTGGATCTCTGGAGTCTCTATCTACTGCGGACGGCTACATGCCCCAACCCTGTGCCAGCCATGCCCATCTCACTGCCTGGATGTTTCTCTTCGAGGCTCCTGCCCCGGCTGTGACTCTGAGATCCCTGGGGAGTCACCCTAGATGCTCAGCCAAGCGCCAGACAGGCTCTGCATGTGGGGCCGAGTGCCCAGCCTGTGCAGGCAAGAAGGCCTAGTAGGAGTAGGTGTCAGGCTCCACTTGCTGGGAGAAGGCCCCTTGTGCCTTCTGGCCCTCACCTGCCCTGGACCTCCCCACATGCCTCTCCCTAGACTTTCCTCCCCCTACCCCACAGCCTAGCTGTGGCATGAGGTTGGTGCCTTGGCCACACATCCCCAGGCGACTGGAACCAGGTTGTTTGCTGTGCCTCTGGATGTGATTGCTCTGTCCCCGCTGGGATCTGCTGTTCCCCCTGCTTCAGCAGCGTTCCCTGAACTTCCCCTTCCTCCCTCTCCGAGCTATGCTCTGCCATCAGGCAGGACTCCCAGCACGACATCCCCTCTTCACACTCTGCTGCACCATGAATCCCCGTTACCATGGGGGCACAGCCAAAACCTTGCTAAAACCCCCAGGCTGGATGCGGGTCCCGCAGTGGGGTGACCCCACTGGAACCTCAGCCACCAGCCAAGTTCTGGAGACACACAGCAGGATTGGGCTCAGGCCCTGGGAGCGAGCAGAGCGGCTCCCATCTGATGGCAGGCGAGGGAGGCCGGCTCGCAGGCTGTATTCCTGCCTCATTCCCATCTGTCAGCATCCTGTGCCCATCCCTGGCAGGTGGACACTGCTCCTTTTCTTCCTCTGCTGCCCCTCCTCCTCGCCCTGGTGATGGGCTTCCAAAGAGGTAATTGTGTTCCTGTTGGCAGCCTCTCCCGTCCTCGGTGTCCCTTGTGGGCACCTGCAGTTAGGTCGCCAGGTGCCATATTGCCAAGGCTCTGCTCCCAGGGGCACTTCTCCTGCACACTCCCCCCCAGCATGCCCGTTAGCACTAATGAGGCTTGCCTGGGGAGTATCAGGGGTCAAGTGAGGGCTCTCGGCTGGATCTCCTGCCTGCAGCTGTTGCTCTGTTTCACTCATGGACAATGGACCCCAAATCACCCTGCTCCCTGCCCAGCCAGGCCCTCCCTGAGGCAGGAATGGAAGAGAGTCATGCCAGGCATGCCAGCCTCACCAAGTGTCCATGCCAGCCACTGGCACAGCTCCAGCCTCTCACCAACGGAGTGGGGTGGAAAAATACTGTTGGCTGGAAACCAAGGAAAGCCAGGGGCTGAAGGGAGCAGGGTGAGAGGCTCAGGACTGGGAGCTCGCCCCAGCAGTCACTGCTGATCCCAAGATGCCCCAGCATGCTGCAGAGGGGCACTGTGCAGCCAGACTGCCTTACTCCCTGTCTCACTGGGTCCCAGGCTGTGGCCTCGTAATGCTAACAAGGTGTCACGGTACCGGAATAATTTGGTACCATATAGATCATTGGGGTACCAAATATTATGTGAAGGGGTCACAGCAGGTGTCTATGACCAGGTTATGGAGGGCGGATTATGAATGTGCCATTGATATATGGGTATCTTTTTGGAACTGAAGTTATGAATATTGAATATAGGGTGCCTGTACTTCAAACTTATGCTTGGCTTCTGGATGAAATCTCAGACAAGCTGGTGTTAACTTGAATGGCCTGCCTGATGGCCCGTTAAAGGGCCGTCAACTGCACAATGAACTCTGTCCACACCCGAGGAGCCTCCCCAGGAATCGGACATGCCTGGGCAAAAACTGAATCATTGAGAGTCTGGTAATTGGACCATGTGGCTGTGAACCTTCAGTTTGCAACCAGACTCTGCATAAGGAGGAGGAGGGTCTTCGCCCACAGGAGGAAGTTTATAAAGCCTGGAAGAACATCCTCCATTTTGTCTTCTACCTTCAGCCTGTCTTGCTTCCAGCTCTGAATGGACTTTGCTACACAGGTGAACTCTGGACTAAGGTGCTGACCCATGCCTAAATGGGATGCTTTCTAAAGTCTTTGATTTAAACCTGCAGATACTCTACCTTTGCTGCAAGCCTGAACCAAGATATTTGCCATTACTGCATGTAATTGATTTCTTTTAACCTTTCCTAACCCTCACCTATACCCTTTTCCTTGTACAATAAACCTTTAGATTTTAGATTCTAAAGGATTGGCAACAGCGTGATTTGTGGGAAGATCCGATTGGTATATTGACCTGGGTCTGGGGCCTGATTCTTTGGAATTGGGGAGAACCGTTTTCTTTATTTGAGGCAGTGGTTTTCATAACCATTGGTCCCCAGGACAGGTGGCTGCTGGTGGTGATACTGGGAATCTGGAGTGTCTTAAGGGGATTGCTTGTGTGACTTGTGGTTAGCCAGTGGGGTGAAACCAAAGTCTTTTCTGTTCGGCTGGTTTGGTTTGCCTTAGTGTGGAAAAACCCCAGTTTGGGGCTGTAATTACCCCTTTGGAAGCAATCTGTCCTGATCTGACACTCACAGTTGGATCCCACCAGGAACAGCACCGTCACACAAGGGCTGAGTTCCTATGCTATCAGATCCCTACATTCCAATACACACACCCTCTGGTCAAGCTGGATGGGAGCTGTGGTCCAACCGTTCCAAAAACATAGGCCTGCCTCTCGGGATAAAGGAGATCTCCCTCCGCTAGTTCTTGTACTAGGTCCCTCAGCCTCTCTGGGAACCAGCCAGTAGGGGGCACCATCTCACACGCAAAGCCACCATATTAAACCACTGCCACACAGCGGTGAACCGGCACTGCTCTCCTGTGGCCAACACGGGAATTTCGCAGAGCATCCCTCTGGAGATTTCCATGCAAACAGATCCCAGGTCTACCAACCCTCCAGGACTGTCCTGGAGTGGCCAGGAATTAAAGATTAATTTGTAATTAAAGCTTATGTCAGGTGATGAACCCTCCAGGAATACATCCAACACCAACTGGCAACTCTACCTTCCCCTGAACTTTTTTTAGGTGTCCACCCACAGCAGGCAGGACATCTGGCCCAGTCGGACTCCGCCCTTCCCCCCACATGGGTCTTTGCCAAGGAATTCAGGATGAGAGTCTCTCCCCAATCACGGCAGCTAACCCACCCCTCCCCCAGGACTCATTAAGGAGGATCGGCCCATTGTCTCGGAGCCTGATGAATACCAACTGGCTTCCCTGCAGCCAGACCCACTCATGTGTCCTGAAAAGCCAGGGTCTGTGTAGATTGCAGCGCCCCAACCCCCTGCCTTTGAAAAACAGCCACTTCTACATCTGCTGTGGGCCTGGCGGCTCTGCATGCCCGAAGGACTTCTGCATAGAAACCAGTTTGGGGGTTCTTAAGAGTGGCTCCATTTCTGCTTCGTTTCCCTCCCACCTGAAGTTGGCCCCTGCTAGCTGGAATGTCTCCATCGCTTGTTGCACAGCTAATTGGATTGTACTTTCACAGAACCTCTTTTCTCCAGGGAATTCAACGAGCTTCCGCAAACTCGCTGATTCAGCCTCTTGCTCTGGGCCATCTGAGCAGTTCATAAAGACCCTTCAAAGCCTTCCCCCCCACATTGAGATCCAATTCATTATCTCCATATTACAGCTGGGGAAACTGAGGCATTGAGTGGGAGTGAGGTGTGCTGAGGTCACACAGCAATGCTGACTGAGCCAGCTCATCTTGTAGATTATACACACAACCATCTTTCAACCCAGGCCATCAGCACTTTTGGGTTCTCTGTCCCATCTCGGCCAGTGACTTCTGTGTGTATAAATGCATCTTAATTCTGTTTGTTCCATCTATGCATCCGATGAAGTGGGCTATAGCCCACGAAAGCTTATGCTGAAATAAACTGGTTAGTCTCTAAGGTGCTACAAGTATTCCTTGTTTTCTTTAAGGCACCTTTTGTCACTTCTGCTCTCTACCTATTGCCCCAGATGTAAAAGGGGGCTCAGGGAGGTCCATGGGGCTCACTGGTGTATTTGCTTAAGTGCAGATGACCAAAGTGCAAAGCTGTTTTCAACCACCCTTCCTGGGGAAGCTGAAGGGAAGAGCCGGGTGGAAAAGCTGCAGCTCAGCACAGCTGCCCCTATGGGGAAGATTTACAAGGGTTTCCCAGGAAGACTTGGGGGCTCCCTTGATGTCTCAGCTATGCCATCCGGTTGGGCTGCACCCAACAGTCAGCACATTGTTTGGAAGCCGGTCGATCCCTGGAACCATACTGACCATGGCCCATCCTCTGTGGCTCTCCGGCACGCCTGCCAATCCCGAGGAAACGGTTCCAGTGATGAGCTGTGATTTGAGTGAGATGCTGCGTTGGAGCATGTTGCCGGCCCTGACTCTAGTGCAGGGATCTCAAACTCGAATCACCAGGAGGGCCACATGAGGACTTGTACATTGGCCTGAGGGACACATCACTGACTCCGCCCCCCCCCCCAATGACTGGCCCCCCTGACAACCACTAGGCCTGCCACACCATGAGCCTCTTCTGAGCCATGCCTTGAAAATCCCAGCCAAGAATCTGCACCAGCAGCAAGCCTGTTATTCCAGTTCCACCAATGCACCTCAGCAGCCCCTGCTCTGGCAGTCCAGGATGCCCACACAGCTCTGCCAAGGCCCCTCCATGTTGCGCTTCCCCCCCGTTCTGCCCTTTCCTTGGGAATGCTCCCATAGGTGGAACTGCTGCCAAAATACTCGAGAGTGTTAATTGTGAGGAGCATTATGGAATTCCAGCTCACTGGATAGCAGGAGGGTGTGGGTCAGGATGGAGAGGCATCAGCAGAGGTGGGGGCAGGATGTGGCAGGGGGCTGTGGGTCAGGATTGAGCAGAATCCACAGAGCTTTGCGGGGTGGAATAGCAGGGGCCGCAAGTTGTGATCAAGGGGCATTGGCAGAGCCACATGAATGAAGAAAAGTCACTTGTTTAAAGGCAAATCCATTTCCATGCAGAGAACCTGCCCCAGTTTTGCCATGTGCTCCTGACTGCTATGGCCATTATGACTGAATTGGGAGACAGCACTTCAGAGTTGCTGGTTGACCGCAGGACAAGTGTGCCCTAGTTAAAATTTCCTAGTTAATGAGAGCGTTTCAGAGAACAAAGGGGAGCACCATTTGCACACTCAATTTTCTTCTGGCTGTGGAATAAATTTACCTTCACAAAGTACCATTGTTCCCTTACAGCTCAGATTGCAGAGCACGGCAGTGCAGGTGAGCCACCAAACATGTGGGGGTGGAAAGAAAGAAAGAAAGAAAGAAAGAAAGAAAGAAAGAAAGAAAGAAAGAAAGAAAGAAAGAAAGAAAGAAAGAAAGAAAGAAAGAAAGAAAGAAAGAAAGAAAGAAAGAAAGAAAGAAAGAAAGAAAGAAAGAAAGAAAGAAAGAAAGAAAGAAAGAAAGAAAGAAAGAAAGAAAGAAAGAAAGAAAGAAAGAAAGGTCTGGAGATGTGCATGGGGATGGATGCTCTGATAGAGTGGAAGACAAGGTGAGCAGAATCCCAATGGGACAAGCTCTAGCGAGGAGGACAGTCTAGCAGAGGGAGTGGTCTGTCTCCCATAAGGAGCATCTCCATGGCAACTCCCTACAGAGCATGTTGACTTCACTCTGCTCAGCAGGGGGTTAAGAGAAATGTCCTGACAACTCCTGGTGAGGCCTTCGGCTCAGCCCCACCCCCACTGCAGGGGGAAGCCCCCGACACCAGAATCTGCAAGTTACTCAGGCAAAGGGACTTGCAGACAGTCATGGACCCTGAAGTCACCTAGGGTGGTCTGTGGCCCAACCCATTGCATCCTCCAAGGCTGTAACAGACTCACACACCTTATACAGGGTGCAGCCACTAGAGGGGGGTAAAGCTCTGCCCGAGTGGTTAAGCGCACGTTCAGTGTGTGGTCCCTGAAGCTAGAGCCCTGCAGGCCAACAGGACCAGGGCCGGCGACAGGAATTTTTGGGCCCCGTACGCGGATCGTGCGGGGCCCCCCCGGCCGGTCTCCCGCCGCTCGTGGGCTCCCCCCGCCCCGGCCGGTCTCCCGCCACCTCCCCCCCGCCACCTCCCCCCCGCCGGTCTCCCGCCACACCCCCCCCCCCGGCCGGTCTCCCGCCGCCCCCCCCCCGGCCGGTCTCCCGCCGCCCGCGGGGGCCCAACCCCTGCATGCGCTTTGGCCAGAAGCAAAGGGGGGCGGGGGGAGGCTGCTGGGTGCCAGGGGAGGGGGGCTGGTGAGCGCTGCAGCGGCTGCCCGAGCCGCGCCTTGCTCACAGGCCCGGCAACAAGGGGGTACAGCTGCGTACTGGGCCCGCCCCGGACTTCAGGGGGCCCCTCTGAAGTCCGGGGCCCGGTACAGCTGTACCCGTAGTACCCCCCTGTCGCCGGCCCTGAACAGGACCCACGTGGGGTGGTCTCTGATCTCCTTCTCCTGCCCTATCAGTGACTGCCTGCCCCGGCTCTGCCTGTGGCTGCTGCCTCGCTGCTCTGGTGGCTTGTGAGCGAGTGAGTATCACAGCACCTCTCACACCGCAGTGCAGCAGGAGACAGCGGCTGGCAGGAGCAGGGCATGCACACACACCCCATGGACAGGAGGGAGATAGGGCAAGGGCATGGGGACTGGGAAGCAGCCACCAGGTCAAGCCCCAAGGACAAGGTGGCAGGGCATTGACAACACAGGCTCAGGAGAAGTGTTAGTTTGGGTCTGAAGACATCGTGACATTCTCAGGTCACATTGGGACCAGTTGTAGGGCCACCTCTAGCTGCAGACACTGCCCATCCCAGGTGTCACCAAACCAGGTGCAGATGGGCAGGAATCCAAACTCAGCATTTCCCTGGCCCAGCTAGACAGATCAGAAAGGCAGGAGGAGGCTCTCAGAAGCAGCTGAACGGCTGGAGGCTTTTCGAGCCCTGGGCCAAATGATCCCTTCACTCGCTCCTCTACCCTGATGCATCCACCACCCTTTGGGTCAATCCCTGTTGGTGGCACAAGGGGCCAATTCATTACTTGGCCCATCCCTGGCTGAACTGGAAACTGCAAGTGTGAATGATTAGAAGCTGTACTGGAAGAAGCTTAGAAGTGCTTTGGAGGCCAACTATCCAGGGATGGGAAACAGGCTGTGGCATCTGTGGCCAGGCCTGTCTACAGCAATTCCAGGCCCCAGGGCAGACCCCCAAGCATGCACAAACTGCGCCCACGCAGACGCGGTCTGCCTGACGTTTGGGTGGTGCTGCAGCTGCGCTGGCTGGTGCCCAGCGAGTTGCCGTCTGCGCTGCTGGGCACGCTCTTCTGGCATAGCCAGGGCTTCTACATGCCTGCCCGGTAGGGTTGCCAACTCTCTAACTGCACAAACCCAAAGACCCTTGCCCTGCCCCTTCCCTTAAGCCATGTCCTTGTTCCTCCCATTCTCTGTATCTGGATGACCTTGTACACTGGAGTAATAGGAATAGGATAAAATTTAATAGTGAGAAGTGTAAGGTCATGCATTTAGGGATTAATAACAAGAATTTTAGTTGTAAGATGGGGACACATCAGTTGGAAGTAACAGAGGAGGAGAACCTTGGAGTATTGGTTGACCACAGGATGACTATGAGCCACCAATGTGATATGGCCGTGAAAAAAGCGAATGCGGTTTTGGGATGCATCCAGGGAGGTATTTCCAGTAGAGGTGTTAGTACCATTATACAAGGCACTGGTGAGACCTCATCTGGAATACTGTGTGCAGTTCTGGTCTCCCATGTTTAAGAAGGATGAATTCAGACTGGAACAGGTACAGAGAAGGGCTAATAGGATGGTCCAAGGAATGGAAAACCCGTCTTATGAGGGGAGACTCAAGGAGCTTGGCTTGTTTAGCCTAACCAAAAGAAGGCTGAGGGGAGATATGATTGCGCTCTCTATAAATATATCAGAAGGATGAATACATAGAGGGAGAGGAATTATTCAAGCTCGGTACCAATGTGGACACAAGAACAAATGGATATAAACTGGCCATCAGGAAGTTCAGACTTGAAATTAGATGAAGGTTTCTAACCATCAGAGAAGTGAAGTTCTGGAACAGGCTTCCCAGGGAAGCAGTGGGGGCAAAAAACCTATCTGGCTTCAAGATGACCCTCGATAAGTTTATGGAGGAGATGGTATGATGGGACAACATAATTTTGGCAATTACTTGATCCTTAACTATTCATGGTAGATGGCCTGTGATGGGATAGGATCTGAGTTACTGCAGAGAATTTCTTTCCTGGGTGTCTGCTTGGTGAGTCTTGCGCCATGCTCAGGGTTCATCTGGTCGCCATATTTGGGGTCGGGAAGGAATTTTCCTCCAGGGCAGATTGGCAGAGGCCATAGAGGTTTTTCGCCTTTCTCTGCAGTGTGGGGCATGGGTCACTTGCTGGAGGATTCTCTGTACCTTGAAGTCTTTAAACCATGATGGGTGGACTTCAATAGCTCAGACATAGGTGAGAGGTTTATTGTAGGAGTGGGTGGGTGAGATTCTGTGGCCTGCATTGTGCAGGAGGTCAGACTAGATCAGGGGTCTCAAACATGTGGCCCGGGGGCTGCATGCGGGCCGCGAAGCCCTTCCCTGCGGCTCGCAAAGCTCCCTGTCCCTCCCCCCCAGCAGTTTCCGGGAAGAAGGGGCCAGAAGCGGAAGCTTCTCTGCTGCCTGGCTGGACCACTGCCAATCCCCAGCTACCAGGCACTGCTGCTATGGCTTCAATGAATGAGCTGGGGCGGCGCTTCCCAGGAGCCCCCTGCAGCGGTGGCCATTAGCGGTAAGCCAGGCTCCCTGCCACCCTCCCGCCTCCCTACCGTTATCCCCTGCAGAGGGTGCTGGGCTCAGGCAAGGGGTGGCGGGGAGGAGAGTCCGGGAAGGCTGAAAGGAGACAGAGAGAGGAGATGGGGCGACAGGGAGGGGAAGCTTAGGAGTGGGAGGGTATTGAAGCTGGGAGTGTGGGGGGAGATTTGGGGAACAGGGAGCAGGGTTGGGGGGAGATTTGGGGACAGGGCGCTGGGTTACAAGGATGAGTGGGGGGACATTTGGAGATAGAGAACAGGGTTATGGCAGGTGAGTGGGGTGAGATTTAGGGATGGGGTTACAGGGAGCTGTGTTACAGGTGTGAGTGAGTAGAGATTTGGGGACGGGGCACAGGGAGCTGGGTTATGGGGGTAAGTGGGGATGGGGAACATGGTTATGAGGATCAGTTTGGGAGAGAGACTTTATAAAATTATAATTGATATTAGGCTGAGATATGCTGATAAATCTGACAAAAATTTCAGCCCATTACATTTGAAAAAAACTTGAATCATCTGAGCCTGGTAATTTCTTGTTAAATTAGATTTGTTTGCTTGTGTTTCCAGCTCTGGACTTCCTATATTGCTCTTGCTTTGTTTGCCAGACAGCTGTTGGTGCTGACTAGCGCTTTCCAGGATGGAGTGGGGAGCTGCGTGCTCACAGGAGGAGATGGGGCAGGGGAGGGACCTCATGGAAGGGGTGGAGTGGGGCCGGGATGGGGGGGGGGGAGCGAGGGTGTGTGTGTCGTGATGCAGCCCTCGGGCCAGAGCACTAATCTCATGCGGCCCTCGTGGTCATTTGAATTTGAGACCCCTGATTGGTGGACTTCAATAGCTCAGACATAGGTGAGAAGTTTATTGCAGGAGTGAGTGGGTAAAATTCTGTGGCCTGCGTTTGTGCAGGTTAGATTAGATGATCATAATGGTCCCTTCTGACCTAAAATCTATGAGTCTCCAAGGCCCCATCCCCTGCTCACTCCACCCCCCCCCCCCCACACACACACACTTGCTCTCCCACATGCTCACTCATTTCATCAGGCTGGGGCGGGGGGGGTCTGGTTCTGAGAGGGAGTTTGGATGTGGGAGGGGATGTGGGGTTGGGCTCTGGGAGGGAGTTGGGGTGCAGGAGGGGGTGCAGGCTCTAAACTGGGATAGTGGGGTAGGGTGCAGTAGAGGGAGTTCCTGGCCAATGGGAGCTGCAGAGTTGGCACTCAGGGCGTGAGGGGGGGGGGGGCAGTACATGGAGACCACCTGCCCTCTTCCCCAAGGGGCGGTAGGGCTGTTCCAGCCACTTCTGGAAGTGGTGCAGAGTGAGGGCAGGCAGGAAGCTCACCTTAGCTCCGCTCCATTGTCATGCTGGTGGCGGCTGGGGTCCCCTGGGCCCTTTTACATCATCCAGGCCCCTGGGCAATTGCCCCCTTTGACCTCCCCCTTCAGTGGGCCTGTTTGTGGCTAACAATTGGGGGGGGGGGTTCCGGTCAAACGTCCCCAGGTCCATGGTTAAATGGGGGAGAGATGTGATGAAGTGAGACGTTTCGGTAATATTGTGCTCTGTACATGGCATTGCTACCCAGGGGATACAAAAGGATTACTATGGCTCCTGGAACAGCACAGGGTGGGAGGTGTCACTTTGCTGTTGCATTAATAGAGTCATTAAAGAACTGGTGCAAACCAACCCAAATCCACAAGAGGTTCCAGAAAGACAGAGACACCCATGGGGCACAAGAATCCTGGTCAGGAGGGACTTGGGTCTGGAACTGGGGAACAAGGTGCCAGGTGAATGGAGCTGAGTGGTTTTTTGAGGGACTCAGGAGCCTGGAGCTATGAGACAAGAGGGGGACAGGGAGAGCGAGCAAGTGCTGGAGTCTGTCACAACCTGGCTGGCTCATCACAGCCCTGATTTGAACAGGGTGAATTATGAGGTAACTTCTGCCTCTCTGCCCTCACTCAAGAGTGTCAGATCCTGTAGCCAGGTGACAATCAACTTGCCCAGGTCGCTGTGACTCCTGCCTGGAGCTTGGTGCCTTGAAGGACCCAGTACAGGCCTCTTGCAGGAGTCTGCCTGGGCTTCAGTCTCTGCAGCCAATCACAGAGAGACAGGGAAAGCTGGTGTCCAAGGCCCAGTCTCAGAGGCATGTGCGTGCGCCCCCGTGGAGCCATTCCACCACAGCTGCCCTACACTGGGATTGCCATGCCATGGGCTGGCCCAGAGAGTCCCTGGCTGGCACACGCAGCTGGCAGCACAGCAGGAAAGCTGGAGTTTTTCCCCATGAAGCCAGATGCCTTTCCATGTAGTGCCGGCCACTCGCTCCCAGCACCAGCTGCTCGTGGCTGGCTCTGGCCCAGGAACGTCTGTCACGGAGCGCCCGGGTGATGGACTGGAACCACTCCCTAGGAAGCCAGACCGGACTCCGGGTGAAGGGCCCCTTCTCCGTACACAGCCTGTTTCCCAGGCCAGGAGCTTCAGGGGTACCCACTTCCACCTTCCTGGGTCTGACCTCGGAGCATTCAGCACCTTCTGCCCCTCCATGTGCTTCCCCCATCAAGCCCGCCTGGGTGGGGTCCTGAGGGGGCCCATGGGTTCTGCACCCCAAATCCACAGTCACACGTGACTCTCAGCCAGCCAGCAGAATAGACGGTTTATTTGAGATGTCAGGAACACCATCCAACTCACAGCTTCTCAGTCTCAACAGGGTCCCTCAGTCAGGCCTTTCTGGGGTGCTAGGAGGTGAAACCCAGATTCTGGGCTCCTGCTTCTTCCCCAGGTTTATTCGATGACTTCCATCTGGTCCAACACAGACCATGCAGCGAGCGAGCGTGAGCCCTCCGCTGGATCCATCTTGGGGCTAGAGAGCGAGTTGGCTTCTCTCCCTCTTCCCAGCTAGACCCAGACTCCCCCAACCCCCTCTAGCCACTCTGTCTTTTGTTTGGTTTCCCGGGCTTCAGGTATCACCTGACCTCCCTCCAACAGGTTCAGCTGATCTCCCTCCCCCACTTGGGGTCAGGTTACAGCTTCCCCTTGGCCTTGCTCTGCATCAGCCACACACACCCCTCCCTTCACATAGACGCCCAAGAAATGCATAGGGGAAACTGAGGCACACACACAGTACTCCCACTTCGCCACAACGTCACCCTCAGCCAGCACAGGGAGATGCATCATGGGGGTTCCACAAAGCACGTGCAGAAGTGTTTGTTCTGCTCACGCCCAGAGCAGGACACCTGTGGTGGTGGGTCAGGGGAGCAGAAGGGGAATGGCCCCCTGTAAGCAGGCTGAGCCTCGGAGAGACATGGGTGCCCTCACCCCCTTTCTAGCACTGCACAACCCAGCATGACAAAGGAGAGGAAGGGCTGAAATGGGATAGTTCTAGATCCCACCCACCCCCACCAGTCCCCAGCCTGCCAGCCCCCAGCCACCCCCAAAGGTACTCACACCCAAACTCCCTCTCAGAGCCTGCCTCACACAATGCTCCCCCCTGCAACCCAACCCCTTGCCCCAGCCCGCAGCCCTTTCCTACACCCCAAACCACTCATCCCTGGCCCCACTCCAGAGCCCAAACCCCCAACTGGAACCCTCACCCCCCGACACCTCACCACCCTGGCCCAGCCCGGAGCCCTCTCCCGTGCCCTGAACCCTTCATTTCTGGCCCCACCTGAAGCCCACACCCCAGCCCAGAACCCATATCCCCCCCTGCACCCCAACCCCTGTCCCAGCCTGGAGCCCTCTCCTGCAACCAAACCCATAGGTGCCGACTCCGTGGGTGCTTCCCATCCCTCCTCCCCACCCCTGCTCACCTCTGCTCCGCCTCCACCTCCTCCACTGAGAAGCATAGTGTCCTGCTTCTCCCCATTCCCTCCCAGCACTTCCACCGTGGTGGAGTCAGGGCAGGGGCAGGTCCGGAGGCGAGGGGGGTGCGAGCACCCTTCGGTGCCAAGAAAAGTTGGTATCACTGCCCAAACCCCTCATCCTTGGCCTCACTTCAGAGCCCACACCCACAGCCAGAGCCCTCACCCCAACCCCCTGCTCCAGTCCACTGAAAGTGAGTGGGAGTTGGGGACAGCAAGGAACAGAGGGCTGGGCCTCGGGGAAGGGGAGAAACGGGCGTGGCTTCAGGGAAGGTGCAGGGCTAGGGTCTCTGGCAACCCTACCAGGCAGGCATGTGGAAGCCCTGGCCATGCTGGAAGAGTGCTCCCGGCAACTCACTGGGCACCAGCCAGCACAGCTGCAACACCACCCAAATGGCACTGGTATTCGGTTTTGTGCAATTAGAAAGTTGGCAACCCTGATTCCTGACCCTCCACCTCAACTCACCCCCACAGGTATTCAGCCCTCAACCCCCCAACAATACCCATCCTGCCAGTCTCTAGTCATTCCCACGGGTACCCGACCCTTCACCCTAACCCACCCTCACAGGTACCTGGCCCTCCACCCTAACCCATCCGCACGGGTACCCAGCCTGCCAGCCCCCACTTGCCCCCACAGGTACCTTACCCTGTGCCCCAATGCACCCCCACGGGTACCCAGCCCTCCATCCCCACCAGTACCCAGCCTAGCTCTAGCCTCCCTGGGACAGGGCTAGCGAGCCCTGCACTGGGGTAGAAGGGGTTAAGCCAGTAGCCCTGACAGCGGAAGCCCCGCCCCCATCATACTGGGCATGCCCGAAGTGCTCAGCCTGTATAAAAAGCAGGAGCCTAGCTCATTCCGGGCTGACCACCAAGGGAGGAGGATGTGCCTGGCAGGCTCCTGCAGTGGACTAACCACAGCCCTGGGAGGTAACGGGATCCTAGACTTGTCCAAGCCTGCCTGGAACTGAGCAATGGGAGCAGCCTGAAGAGATGACCGATCCCCCCAGCTTGAGGAGGAGGTGAGGATGCCTGGGAGACCCCTGAGGAGACTCTGGTAGGAAGTGACCCAGGGTAGGTGCGATTGTGGTATCTCCCACCTGAAAAGACTCAGTGTGTTTCGGTAGGACCCCCCCGCTGCTGGGTCAGTGGCAAGATGCCGAGCCACTGTTTGGGCCCTGGGTTGGGGCCCGGTGGAGGTGGGTGGGCCCTGGGCCCCCTTACCAAGGCTGCCCTACCCCCATGTTATTAGGCTCTGGCTGTTAGGCCATATTACCCCGTGACCAAGGGTGCTCTGTTGGACACTGGCTGCCAGGCCATGCTGCCCTGCAACTTGGGGCAACTTTCTATGGACCCTGGCCAATAGGCCGTGTGACCCAGTGACCCCTGGGTATTTCTGTAGACTCTAGCCAATCGGCAGTGGGACTCAGGAACCACTGGGTATTTCTGTGGACTCAAGCCACTAGGCCGGGTAGCCCTGAAGCAAGGGCAAGCCTACAGACTTTAGCCATTAGGCCATGTTGCCCAATAGATGGGGGTGTGGACCCTGACACTCCCCAATGGATATCACTCCCTCCACCCCAATCCACCCCCACAGGTCCACCACCCAGTCCTTCACCCCCATCAGTACCCAGCCTGCCCTGAGTCTCCCCCATGGGTACCCAGCCCTCCACCACAACCCACCCACCCCCAGGTTCCTAGCCTGCCAGCTCCCACTTGGCCCCACAGGTAGGTACTGACCCTCTGCCCCAACCCACCCCCATGAGTACCCAGCCTTCCACCTACACCAGTACCCAGCCTGCCTCTAGCCTCCCCCACAGGTACCCGTCCCACAGCCTCCAGTGGTACCCATTCTGCCAGCCCCCCCCCCCCCCCACACACACACAGAGGTACCCAGCCTGCTAGCCTCTGGTCACCCCCACACGTACCTGGCCTGCTAACCCTCCACAGTACCCAGCCTGTTGCTGCCCAGCCGCCCCCTGAGGCACCCAGATCCATGGATAGGGCAGTACCCACACGGGGTGAGATGAAGCATGCTGGAACTGAGGCCTGTAGAGGCTACAGCTCCCAGAAAGACAAGAGGGGCTGTGGGCTGGAGCATGCTCTGCTTCAGGCTGTGTCAGAACTGCCCCCTGTAGGAAGCCTGGGACCCCGCTCAGGCCCCGCCAAGCTCTTTGCTGGTTCTGCCTGGGTGGAGGAGATGGCAATTTCTTTCCCACCTAGGGCACACAGTTCCAGCTACAGATATGTGCCCCTCAGAGTCACTGTGGGCCAGCAGGAAGGGTGGAGCTTGGCTCATTGAAGGCAGAGCCATGCTGGTGCTAGGAGTGTTTTAAACCAGAAGCACTAACCTGAGGTCCTGGCCCTGTGTGGTCTGGGGAGTCCGGTCCCTGCACCCCCACTTCCTGGGATTCACAGTGACTCAGCCAGCCAGTAGATTAGAAGGTTTATTGAGATGACAGGATGACACAATCCAACTCGGAGCAGGATGACACAATCCAACTCAGAGCTTCTTAGTCTAGACAGGACCCCTCAGTCAGGCCCTTCTGGGGGACCGGAAGATGAGGCCCAGGGTTTGGGGCTCCCGGCCTTCTTCCCAGACTTCTTTCTCCCTAGTACCCTGAACAAAAGCCCAGCCAAACTGATTCCCTGCCTACCCTCCCCCCAAGCCTTTGTTAGAAATACAGACATCCAGCTTCTCATCACCTGGCTGGGGTCAGGTTACATCCCAGCATCACCTTTCCCCTTCACATCACCCCCCCCCCCCTCCAGACTGAACTGAGCGGGGCCGCTCTGACCAGTGACCTGGGGAAGTTCAGGACCCGCTCTCCGGGACAGTGCGTCCGCTATCATGTTGGCACTTCCCTTCACATGGACCACGTCCATGTCCTAATCCTGCAGGAGCAGACTCCACCGCAGAAGCTTGGCGTTGGCCCCTTTCATCTGGTGCAGCCAGGTCAGGGGAGAGTGGTCGGTGTACACGGTGAAGCATCGCCCAAATAGATACGGTTGTAGTTTCTTGAGGGCCCACACCATGGCCAGGCATTCCTTCTCTATGGCCGCGTAGTTCTGCTCCCGGGGGAGCAACTTCTTGCTCAGGTACACGATGGGGTGTCTCTCCCCCTTTCCATCCTCCTGCATTAACACCGCCCCCAGCCCCACGTCTGAGGTGTCGGTGAATACCACGAACGGCTTGTCAAAGTCCGGGTTTGCTAGAACTGGGCCGCTGACCAGAGCCTCCTTCAGTCTGGCTTCCCCTTCTTGCATAGCTCAGTGATGGGGGCGGCACTGAAGTGGGGCACAAACCTTCGGTAGTACCCCGCCATCCCGATGAAGGCTTGGACCTGCTTTTTGGTTTGGGGCACGGGCCAGTCTCTGATCGCCTCCACCTTGGCTGGTTCCGGCTTTAGGTGGCCGCTCCCCACCCGGTGGCCCAGGTAGGACACTTCAGCCATCCCCACCCTGCACTTCTCTGCCTTTATGGGCAGTCCAGCCTGCCGGAGTCGGTCCAGCACTTGTCCCACCTGGGACACATGGTCCTCCCAGGTCTGGCTAAAGACACAGATGTCATCAATATAGGCTACAGCAAAACTCTCCATCCCCCTCAGGAGCTGATCTACTAGGCGCTGGAAGGTGGCCGGCACCCCTTTGAGGCCGAAAGGCAGGGTCAGGAACTCATAGAGCCCCAGAGGGGTGATAAAGGCCGATTTCAGCCTGGCATCGGCATCCAGTGGCACCTGCCAGTAACCCTTTGTAAGATCCATAGTGGTGAGGTAACAAGCTCCCCCCAACTTGTCCAGGAGCTCATCAGGCCTTGGCATGGGGTAGGCATCAGAGACAGTGAGGGCATTGAGCTTTCGATAGTCCACACAGAACCGGATTGACCCGTCCTTTTTGGGGATCAGCACCACTAGTGAGGCCCAAGGGCTGGACGATGGCTGGATCACCCCCAGAGCCAGCATCTCCTGGACCTCCCTCTCCAGGTCGTTGGCAGTGTTCCCTGTGACTCGGAAGGGGGAGCATCTTATAGGGAGGTGCGATCCTGTCTGCACCCAGTGGACAGTCAGATTAGTGCGTCCAGGCCGGTTGGAAAACAGTGGTCAGTACCGCTGCAGCACCCCTCTGATCTCAGCTTGCTGGGCAGGGGTTAGCTGATCTGAGAGAGGAATTGTTTCCAGGGAGGAGCCAGCTCCTGTCTCGGGGAATAGATCCACTAGAGGGTCAGCTCCCTGCTCCTCCCAATGTCCACACACAGCCAACACCACATTCCCCCTGTCATAATAGGGCTTCATCATGTTCACATGGTACACCCGGTGATGGTGCGCCCGGTTAGACAGCTCCACCACATAGTTCACCTCATTTAGTTGCTTGACAACCTTAAAAAGGCCTTCCCAGGCGGCCTGAAGCTTGTTTTTTCTCACCGGGATGAGAACCATCACCTGATCCCCGGTGGCGTAGGCGCGGGCCCGCGCCGTGCAGTCATACCAGACCTTCTGCTTCCTCTGGGCTCTGGCCAGATTCTCCTTGGCCAGGCCCATGAGCTCAGCAAGTCTCTCTCGGAAGGTCAGGACATACTCCACCACCGATTCTCCCTCAGGAGCAGCCTCCCCTTCCCATTCGTCCCTCATCAGGTCCAGGGGCCCCCTTACCCTCCGTCCATATAGCAGTTCGAAAGGCGAAAATCCGGTAGACTCCTGGGGCACCTCCCTGTACGTGAACAGCAGGTGGGGTAAGTACTTGTCCCAGTCCTGTGGGTGCTGGTTCATAAAGGTTTTCAGCATAGTCTTCAATGTCCCATTGAACCTCTCCACCAGCCCGTTGGACTGGGGGTGATATGCTGAGGGCCAGCTGTGTCGGACCCCACTTTTCTCCCACAAGCTCTGGTGCAGGGTCGACACGAAGTTGGACCCTTGGTCGATCAAGACTTCCTTGGGGAACCCCACTCGGCTGAAAATGGTCAGCAGTGCGTCTGCCACAGTGTCTGCTTCAATGGAAGATAAGGGCACTGCCTCGGGGTAGCGGGCGGCGAAATCCACCACCAGGATGTATTTCTTCCCCGAGTGGGTCATCTTGCTGAAAAGCCCCACTATGTCCATAGCCACCTTCTGAAAAGACTCCTCTATGATAAGCAAAGGTCTCAAAGCTGCTCTCCCCTTGTCCAGGGCCTTCCCCACCCGCTGGCAGGGGTCACAGGATCGGCAGTACTGGCGGACAGCCCTAAAGGCCCCAGGCCAGTAGAAGTTCTGTAGCAGCCTTTGCCCGGTGCGCCGGATTCCCTGGTGCCCTGCGAGAGGGAGGTCATGGGCCAGGTACAATAACTTGCAGCGATACTTCTGGGGGACCACCAGCTGCCTCCGGATCCCCCAGGACTCCATTTCCCCAGGGGGAGCCCATTCCCAGTACAGGAACCCCTTCTCCCACAGGAACCTCTCCTGACAGCCTCTTCCCTTGGTCGGTACCTCACCCAGGCCAGCCAGGTCCCTGCACTTCCGCAAGGAAGGATCTCTCTGTGACTCAGCCTGGAATTCAGCGGCTGGGGAAGGGATGGGGGCCGGCTCCCTCATGCTGGCTGAGTCTGAGGCCACAGCCCCTCGGAGCCCGGTCCCTTGACACCCCCTCCCCACGGGGGTGGGATCCCGCACCCCCGGTACAGCACCCTCTCCACGGTCCGGGTACCGCACCCCTCGCCGGCTCTGGCTGTGGGTCACGACCAGGGCACCCTGGGGGTTGTTTGGCCAGTCCTCTAGGTCCCCTCCCATCAGCACCTCTGTAGGCAAATGGTGGTGCACCCCCACATCCTTAAGGCCCTCTTTGGTCCCCCATTTCAGGTGTACCCTTGCGACGGGCACCTTGAACGGGGTCCCGGCCACCCCTCTCAGGGTCAGGTAGGTGTTGGGCACCATCCGAGCTGGGGCCACCACCTCGGGCCGGGCCAGTGTCACCTCAGCCCCCATATCCCAGTATCCATAGACCTTCCTCCCATCCACCTCCAGGGGAACAAGGCACTCGCTCTGCAGGGACAGCCCCGCGCCCACCCGGTAAACTGTGAGCGGTGGGTCCTGAGCATCCCGCTCCCCAGAGGAGCTGGTCTGGGGTACTCCCACCTCCTGAGCAGATGGTAAGTTGCCAGCCTCCCTTGCCGGGGCTCTCTGTCTCTCGTCAGGCTGGGTCTCTACCCAGTTAACCCTGGGGGGACTCGGTCCGCTCTGTCTGTTCTGGAGCCTGGGGCACTGGGCCCGTATGTGGCCCTTCCGGCCACATTGGAAGCCGCTTAGGTCCCGCTGGTCCCCTGGAGCGGGTCGGTTGGTCCTGATGCTCGAGGTTCCCCTTTGATGGGGGTTCTCTGTATTTCCCCGCTGGGAGGTCCCAGGGTGACTCTCTCCCAGTCTTGTGGTGGGCCGACTCCTGTGGGACTCCTCCCTGCTCCCCCCGACCGACTGTTCACAAACTCATCAGCCAACTGCCCTGCGTGCTGTGGGTTCTCTGGCTTTGTCCATCAACCACAGCCTCAGGTCGGAGGGGCACTGGTCGTACAGCTGCTCCAGTATGACTAGGTTGAGCAGGTTCTCCACCGTTCCAGCCCCCGCAGTCCACTTGCGGGCATATCCCTGCATCTGGTTGACCAGTTGTAGGTAGGTGACCTCAGGGGTTTTCCGCTGACTCCGGAACCTTTTCTGGTACATCTCGGGAGTCAGCCTGTAACAGGGTCACCACTCACCCCTGCGGCGCCTCCCGCTGGTCGTCTGGGGAATCAGCTCCTTTAGCGTCCAGAGCACCCTCCGCAGGTTGATGCCCCGCTCCTCTGCTGGCCCCGTGTCCCTCCCGGACCCTGGTGCCCCCCAACTGTGGGTGCTGCACCCCTGCAGTACCCCCTTTGGTGTGAGGGTCTCCCCTCCCCGGGGGAACCCTCTACCCCCTACCCCCTATCCCCACCTTGCCTCAGAATGTGCCACTGTCAGTCACCACTTGCCCCCGCTCACTGGGGCGGACTGCAGTATCATGGCTTCTCATCACAGGCAAGGAGGGTTGGCCTGCTGTTGCTATCTCCAGCCCTAGGCTGCCCCCTGCAACCCTGGTAGTCCTGGGTTGGACCTTGTATCAGGCCCGCAGGCCTGGGGCTCTTGGCTAGAGCCTGCCCAGCTCCCTCTGCCCTGCCCCAGCTCTGCCCTAACCCAGGTACCTGGCTCAGCTCCTGCAGCTAGGCCTGTCTCCCTCTGAATGCAGAGGAGACTGTTTCCTGCTAGACTCCTGCCTCCCAGCCTTTATACAGGCCAGTGTTTGGGGCGTGGCCGCCCAGCTGGGCCTAATGCCCAATCAGGCAAAGCTTGCTGGCTCCCAGCTTCAAACCCCCTTCTGGGCTTTTTCAAACCCCTTTTTGGGGCTTTTCCAAGCCCCTTCCGGTAGGGGGCGGGTGGTCACCCCGCCACACAGCCCGAACTCGCGGAGCAGGGCCTTTTTGAACAGTTCATAGTCCTCTGCCTCCGCCTTGGTCATTCGGCCGTACACCTCCACGGATTTGGGGTCCAGTAAGGGGGTGAGGAACTGGAGCCGTTTTTCAGGGGCAATCTGGTGCACAGGCGTTCTCGAAGGCTGTCAGGAAGCTATCCATGTCCTCCCCCTCCTTATGCCGGGCCAGGATGCCCTTATTGAAGCTCCGCACAGCCTTGGGGGGGGGGGGGGGGGGGGCCCTCACTCACCGCAGCCGGGGACCCGCTGCTCCTCAGCCTGGCCAGCTCCAGCTCATGCTGGTGTTGTCTCTTTTTCCTCCCGGTCAAGCTGGCTCTGCCTCTCCTCATGCTGGCGCTGTTGCTCCTCATGCTGATGTTGTTTTTCTTTCTCCTCCAGCTGAAGCTGGCACTGCCGTCAGCACTCTGCCAACTCTTGCTCTTTCAACGTGATTTCTCTCAATTTTAGGTCCCATTCACAGTGCCTTGGCTCCAGGGATGGGGACCCCTGCTGGGAGGGTCCCCTGCTGGCTGCTGGAGTCCGGGTGCCCTCTGTATTTGCTGGGCTTCCCCCAACCCCTCCCCTAGTCCTAGGTGAGAGGGGCCTTGGGACGTCCTCGGCAGCAGTCTGTCCCCTCCCAGCCCGGTCAGGCACTGGGGCTGGCGCTGTGTCTGCCGGGCGGCTCCCCTCAGAGGCCGGGCTCGGGGCATTCGCACGATCCCTCTCCTCCAGCTGGGCAATCAGCTGCTCCTTGGTGAGCTTTGAAATGGACAGACCGTTCTGCCTGCACAGCTGCACCAGGTCACTCTTGAGGCGCTTGGCATACATCTTCCTGACGGCCACTCGCAGGCCTGTGCTTTCAGATTTCAATGGTTTTCAGGAGGAACCCCTTTGTGTGCCAGCCCTTCTCCACACCTCTCTCCCAGGGTCGAGCTGCAGCTCCTCTGCCACTGAGTCTGCTCTTTGCAGTGCCCCAGGGGATCCCGCTTACTGCAACAGTCCTCCCTGGTCACACACTCTCAGGGGTTAAGTGTAGCTCCTCCGCCCCCCGAAACCGTGTCTGACTTCAGCACACCTAGTCCCCCTTCATTCTACTGCTCCCCAGTCACTTACTGCAGGAAGTGCCGTTCACGGGGTGTGGTGCATCCCACTGCTCTGCCACCAGTTGTCACGGAGTGTGGGGAGTCCGGTCCCTGCACCCCCGCTTCCTGGGATTCACAGTGACTCTCAGCCAGCCAGTAGATTAGAAGGTTTATTGAGATGACAGGAACACAATCCAACTCAGAGCTTCTTAGTCTAGACAGGACCCCTCAGTCAGGCCCTTCTGGGGGACCGGAAGATGAGGCCCAGGGTTTGGGGCTCCCGGCCTTGTTCCCAGACTTCTTTCTCCCTAGTACCCTGAACAAAAGCCCAGCCAAACTGATTCCCTGCCTCCTTCCTGCCTCCCCTCCCCCCAAGCCTTTGTTAGAAACACACAGACATCCAGCTTCTCATCACCTGGCTGGGGTCAGGTTACATCCCAGCATCACCTTTTCCCTTCACAGTGGCTAGCATCATGCATGGCATCCTCCCCCCTCCCCCCCAGAGCATCAAATGATTGGGGGTTGCTTCTTCACTTCCTGCCCTAAACCCCTGAGTAGCTCTGCAGGGTGCTAGCCAAGGGATGCAATGTGCCACCCCAGAGGTGGCTGAATTTCCAGGCTGGGTGACATGATTGCTGAGCATCAGTCACAAAGGGCTTCAAGATCACAGCCACACTCAAACCATTGGAGGCGTCTCCAGTACAGAGCCGAACCCCCGATGGCCCCACATGCCTGTTCCTCAGATCTGATAATGAAGCTGGTCACTTCCCCCTCTGAGAGGGAGGTGGGCCCTGCCCCCGAGGAGGCAGTGGGGAGCTGGCTACATGGCCCACCACCCAAAGGGGAATTCAATACTTTTGCTGCTGGACACAGACAGACCCCTTGGCCCATATTGGCTCTCCTGTGCTGCATGGTGTCATCAGCAGGGGTCCATAAATGCTCCCTCCATCTTCCAAGGGTGCTCCACTTACTGAGGAAACCAAGCATATTTTTTGCTTCTCCTCGTATTTCCCCAAACGCCATGTGTAGGCCCCAGAGTGGGGCTGACCCTGCCATTGCCCCCTTCCCAGGGTGCTTTCACTCCATGGTGCTTTCACATCCTTGTGTAGACTCCCTGTGCAAACCAGGCCTGCCAGGTGTTGCTGTCCTGCTGGCACCAGTGGGCCTGTGTTTCACTGGGCAGGCTTCGGGACAAATCACACCACACAGAAATCCCTCCCAGGAGTTGCCAGTCCCTCGCTTGGTGTGAAATTTATGAAAGAAATGGGGGAGTTGGGGGGGGGCATGACTGTGGAGGCACGGAAGCAGCAGGCTTGACACAGTGACAGCTGAAATTGCAGGTAATGGCTGGCACTGTAATGACTAATCAGGGGGCGATTTCAGAGGCAGATGCTGTCAGCTCCCGCCCGATCACCCAAATAAACCAACAAAGGAGAGCAGGGAAGAAAAGGCGCTTTCATGGCACAGCTGCGCTGTACTTCCCAGCAAAGACTTCGCAGCTGCCCTCAAACTGGCACCCCCCTCGCCAGCTGGGCACACTCAGAGCTTCTACTCCTCACTCCCCAGGCTCCCCACGTATGGCTTCACCGGGGAGCATCTGGCAGCAGGCAGGAGTGCGGGGCTCTGGAGTCAGGGGCTGCCAGGCCCTGGGAAGCAGGCTGCCGGGACTCCTACCATCAGTCTCAGCACTTCCCCCCAGAGGGTCAGTTGACAAAGGCAGATGCCACCACATCCCTGCAGTTCAGATGTACCAGGTACAGCCTTCCTGCAGGTGGTATCCAACCAACCACAGTGACAGGACGTGCCACTGCTATATATACAGCCAGAATCATATGGTGCCTTTGGCATGGCTGCTTCCCTGCAGGGGTTGCGGGACCCCTGGGTGGGGAACAACCCTACAGGTGGCAGGGAAACTGAGGCGGATAAACTCATGGAGTGGCCTAGTTACCTACCCTCCCAGAGGGGTCAGGGAACAGGTAGAAGTGCTGAATTTTCCCTGCCCTTCCCACCACCACCACCACCACCACCCTCCCTCCGCTCCAAAGGGGCTAAGGGTTCTGCCCTATATCTCAGTGTATATGCGCTCACTTTGCTGCCCACCTCCAGCCAACATCTGAAGAAAACTCCCCCCAACCATGTGACCCCCCTCCCCAATTGCTCTAGTATAACCACTGCTCCTTTGCCAGATCTGGGCTGGCTCTTCGTGACCCAGGGTAGTTGCTTTGCAGGCCTGCCAGGTCAGTGTTTCCAGCAGGCAGGAAGCCCTGGCAAGCAGGCAGGACCCATGGCCAAAGGGCAGAAGGATCGTGGTGAGTCACTCCCTTGTGCGGCTGGGAAGCCAAGACTTCCTCTGCGCCAGGCAGGGCACTGTGTGGGCTGCAAGTACTGGGCCTTGCCAGGTCCTGTCCTGTGCCCACCCATAGAACAGGCCTTGGGAAGAGACTGGGAGCACAGCCATTCCAAGGTGGGCACATTATTCTGGGTAGGAGGCGGACTTACAGCAGGGGGAGCTGTAGCCTTGTTAACCCCTAAGCTACGGGTGTGCCTTCTTCATTCAGCCATCCCAGCATGCACTGGGCAGGATAGAGGAGAACAGTTCCCCTCCCCCTAGGGAGACATGATGGGGGTCAGTTTGGGAGCTCCCCCTGCCCCTGATTCTGGGGAGAAATGAATTCCCCTCGTTCTGGGTGACACCCTTGCACTGGGTGACCCTGCGTTACAGATCCAGAACTGCAGCTGCAGGTTTACACCAGAGAATGTGAGAGCAGAATCCATGTGCACAGCAGCCCCTGCTGGTGGAGGAATTGTGCATCAGTTCTAACTGCCCTTCTTTAACAGTCCATCAGAGATCTCCCATTGACCGGCACCCAGAGTGTTACCAGTGCTGTACAACCCCAGAACGGACCAGCTCCCAGAAGCTCCCTTTGCCATGGACAAAACAGAGCTAGCCTCCTGTCCTCAAGGTAATCCTCTGTTTGATTATCTGCCACGTTATAGTCCTACTGATCACCAGGCATACCCTGACCCTCTAGCCATGGGAAACCCTCTACTTACCCATCAGTCTGTCTCCTCCTGGCAGTCATCATTCATCAAGTATCTGCCATTCTGCTGAGCATTTCATTCTATCTAATCTAGTACACCACTCTGTCTAGCCCCATACACCACCCTTTCTCTAGCCAGGGCCGGCGACGGGGTACTACAGGTACAACTGTACTGGGCCCCGGACTTAAGGGGGGGCTCCCTTAAGTCCGGGGCCCGGTACACAGCTGTACCCGTAGTCGTCCCCCCTTGTCGCTGGGCCTGTCGGAGGAACGATCGGAGAGCGAGCGCCGCTCCGCGGGGGTGGGGGCCAGCGAGCGGGGCTGGGGAGACCCGGGGCCGGGAGCCAATGGCAGCCCAGCGGGGGGAGGCGGGGCAGCCACGGAGCGCCGAGCCCACCGGAGCCGGGAGCGACGCTGCGGCCACCGCTGGCGCAGGCAAGACACCTGCGGGCCAGCCACCAGGGAGCGCGGGGGGCAGGGGGCGTGGCGGGAGCCGGAGAGACTCATGATAGGCAGCTTCGTGCCGGAAGCAGTCGCACCCCCACCCCCACCCCAGGTATGTCTGGTAGCCAGCGGGGAGGCCGGGCTGGGCTGGCGGGGAGGGGGGCAGGAGACTAGGCTGGATTGGGTGGGCGAGGCGTGGGTGCGGGAGGGAAGGAGGTTTGGGTGGGGGGGAGGCTGAGCTGGGCGGGTCAGGCATGGGGGCAGGAGGCTGGGTTGGTAGTGGGAGGGGGGAGGACGTTAGGTTCGGTGGGATGGGCCAGGCCAGGCAGGAGTGGGGGAGGGAAGGCAGCTAGAGATGGGGGGGGGAGGCTGGGCGGGGGTAAAGAAAGATCACCCCCAACAGCGGGGTGAGCCAGGCAGGGATGTGTGGGGAGGGGAGGAGGTTAGGCTGGGAGAGGAGATTAGGTTGGGTGGGCCGGGTCAGGCAGGGAGGGAAGTAGAATAGGCTCGGGGGGGTGGGGCAAACGATCAGAGTAGGGGGCCCCAAAATTTCTGTCGCCAGCCCTGTCTCTAGCTAATAACACAGATAGTCTGTAAAGTCCTCTCCAGGGTAGGGCGTGAGCTCTCAGTGCATGGGAGCAGCTCAGATCCAATGAGCACAGCAATGTTGCCTCAAGCCACCTCATGCCTAGGGGAAGAGCAGCTGAAGGGTTTCCAAGCAGGTTAACAGTCCCTTAGCCTTGCTGCCTATTGCATTCTCTTTGGCTCAAGCTACTGATGCTCAGACCTATAGTTCCTAACAACCCTGCAGAACTTCTTTGGGGAGGATTCAGAGACAGAGTTTGCACACCAGAAGTTTGAACAAGTTGGTTTTGTAAAAGGAAGTTTTTAGTGGATATATACCTCAGAAATCCCTTGCTCAAACAATCCCAATTTTAGATCACTAACCCTATCCAGTACCCCTATGAGGTCCAGCAAATTGTAATACAAACCAGCAGGCCAATTTTAGAGGGCTTAGAATAGTCCACCTTTAAATGGAAAGTTACATTCAACCTCAACTACATTAGAGCTGGCACTACTATAATCTGTCTAAATAGACACGCCTTCATCTCTTGCCATCAGGGCCGGCGACAGGGGGGGCCCCCTGAAGTCCACGGCGGGCCCGGTACGCAGCTGTACCCCCTTGTCGCCGGGGCCTGCACAGCAAGGGCCGGCTCCGGGCAGCCGCTGCAGCACTCGTCAGCCCCCTCCCCCGGCCCCCAGCAGCCTCCCCCGCCCCCCTTTGCTTCTCCCGGCCGGGCCACACAGAGCCCCAGCGCACAGCAGCTCTGCGCCCCCAGAGGGGGAGAGCGCATGCGGGGGGAGGGGGGCGTGTCCTGCCTCTGCCTGGGGCAGTGGCTCCCTCCTCCTCGCCCAGCAGCATTAGCGGGCGCCAGGGAGCAAGCCGGTCACGCTGGCGGGGGGCACTGTGCCCCTTGCGCGGTCAGAACAGGGCCGGGGGGGGGGGCCCACGGGCGGCAGGAGACTGGGGGGTGGGCCCACAAACGATCAGCGTATGGGGCCCCAAAATGTCTGTCGCCGGCCCTGCTTGCCATGCATACCCATCTAACCTATCTCAGAAAGTGTTACTGTACATTCCACCCAGGGGAGTTCCATATTTGATTACATCTTGAAAGATATGGAGGAACTGATCAAAGACCTTTGTAGAAAGAATAGTAAATATGGCAGGTGACCAGATTGGCTTAACAGTGAAATCCTTGCTGATCTTAATGATCCTTGCTGATCTTGAGGCACTTTAGAGACTAACCATTTTATTTGGGCATATGCTTTCGTGGGCTAGAACCCACTTCATCAGATGCATAGAGTGGAACATACAGTAACAAGATATATAGATACAGAGAACATGAAAAGGTGGAGGTTGCCATACCAACTTTAAGTGGCTTAATCAATTATCAATTATCTTGCTACAGGTATGTTTGCAACAAGAAGGTGGTCAAGGAAAGTGTGGACCCCTTACTGACCGAGGGAGGCAACCTAGTGACAGAGGATGTGGGAAAAAGCAAATGTACTCTATACTTTTTTTGCCTCTGTCTTACTGAACAAGGTCAACTCTCAGACTACTGCCCTGGACAGCAGAGTATGAGGAGGAGGTAACCAGCCTTCTGTGGAGAAAGAAGTGGTTCAGGACTATTGAGAAAAGCTGGATGAGCACAAGTCCATGGGGCCAGATGTATTGGATCCAAGGGTGCTAAAGGAGTTAGCGGATGTGATTGCAGAGCCATTAGTCATTATTTCTGAAAACTCATGGCGATCTGTGGAGGTCCCGGATGACTGGAAAAAGGCTAATGTAAAAAAAAGGAAAGGAGAATGATCCGGGGAACTACAGGCCAGTTGGCGTCACCTCAGTCCCTGGAAAAATCATGGAGCAGGTCCTCAAGGAATGAATTCTGAAGAACTTCGAGGAGAGGAAAGTGACCAGGATCAGTCAGCATGGATTCACCAAGGGCAAGTCATACCTGATTAAACTAATTGCCTTCTCTGATGAGAGAACTGGCTCTGTGGATGAGGGGAAAGCAGTGGACTTGTTATTCCGTGGATTTAGCAAAGCTTTTGATACGATCTCCCACAGTATTCTTGCCAGCAAGTTAAAGAAGTATGGGCTGGATCAGGGGTGGGCAAGCTATGGCCTGCAGGCCACATGTGGCCCATTGGCCATTTTCATCCGGCCCAACGGTCGGGCGCCATGCCGCAGGTCCCCCCACTCCCGGCCGGGCCCGCCCCATGCTCTCTGGCCGGGTGGACCGCGGGGCCCCGCGCTCTCTGGGCCGGGCTGAGCAGGGGGAGCTGCGGGGCCCTGGCTTCCCCTGCCAGGCCCAGCAGCGCATGCCACTCGGCCCCACGCTCCCTGGCTGGGGGCCAGGTGGAGCACAAGGACCATGGGGTCCCGAGCTCCTGGGCCGGGCCCGCTCTGCTCTCCCTGGCCAGGAGAGGGTCCCCTGTGGGTCCCCCCTCCCACTCCCACTCCCACTCCCAGGCTGGGGGCCAGACTGAGTGCGGGGCCCTGGGCTCCCTGGCCGGGGGCCAGGTCAAGGAGCACCCGGCTGATTAAGGTGAGGGGGTCAGGTGGTGGGGTCCCAGGGGTGGTGGTGGTGGTTAGGGTGGGGGGATATCTGGAGCGGGCAGTCAGGGAACAAAGCAAGGGGGGGGGCTTAGATGGGGGTGGGGTTCTGGGGCGGCAGTTAGAGTGTGGGGGGGGGTCTCCAGAGGCGGCAATAAGGGGACAAGGAGCGTGGGGGAGTTCCTGAGGGGGGCAGTCGGGGTGGGAAGTGAGTGGGTTTTGGATAAGGGGCGGGGTCAGGCTTCCCTACCTGGCCCTCCGCACAATTTTTAGCCTCAATGTGGCCCTTGTGCCAAAAAGTTTGCCCACCCCTGGACTGGATGAATGAACTATAAGGTGGATAGGACACTAGCTAGATCATCTGGCTCAACGGGTAGTGATCAATGGCTCCATGTCTAGTTGACTGCTGGTATCAAGCGGAGTGCCCCAAGGGTCGATCCTGAGGCTGGTTTTATTCAATATCTTTATCAATGATCTGGAGGATGGTGTGGACTGCACCCTCAGCAAGCTTGCAGATGACACTAAACTGGGAGGAGTGGTAGATAGGATACAGAGGGACCTAAACAAATGGATTGGGCCAAAAGAAATCTCATGAGGTTCAACAAGAACAAGTATGGAGTCCTGCACTTAGGATGGAAGAATCCCATGCACTGCTACAGACTAGGGACCAAATGGCTAGGCAGCAGTTCTGCAGAAAAGGACCTAGGGGTTACAGTGAACAAGAAGCTGGATGTGACTCAAGTGTGCCCTTATTGCCAAGAAGGCTAACAGCATTTTGGGTTGTATAAGTAGAAGCATTACCAGCAGATCGCAGGATGTGATCATTCCCCTTTATTTGACATTGGTAAGGCCTCATCTGGAGTACTGTGTCCAGTTTTGGGCCCCATGCTACAAGAAGTTTGTGGAAAAATGGGAAAGAGTCCAGAGGAGGGCAACAAAAAATTAGGGGGCTGAAGTACATACTCCATGAGGAAAGGCTAAGGGAACTGGGATTAGAGTATTTAGTCTGAAGAAGAGAATAAGAGGGGAGATTTGATAGCTGCTTTCCACTAACTGAAGTGGGATTCCAAAGAGGATGGATCTAGACTGTTCTCAGTGGTACCAGATGACAGAACAGGGAGTAATGGCGACAAGTTGCAGTAAGGGAAGTCTAGGTTGGATATTAGGAAAAACTTTTTCACTAGGAGGGTGATGAAGCACTAGAATGGGTTACCTAGGGAGGTGGTGGAATCTCCATCCTTAGAGGTTTTAAGGTCAGGCTTGACAAAGCTCTGGGTAGGATGATTTAGTTGGTCCTGCTTTGAGCAGGGGGTCACAGGCACCAAGTTTTGCTGGCACCGGTGGGTGCTTGAACCCCCGCCCCAGCCCTACCTCTATTGGACCCCCTCCCCAAATCCCCGCCCTGGCCCCGGCTCCTCCCCCAGTGCACCGCATTCCCCTTCCGCCCCCTCCCTCCCAGGCTTGCTGTGCTAAACAACTGTTTTGCAGCACAAGCACTGGGAGGGGAGAGGAGCAGGATGCAGCGGTGCACTCAAGGGAGGAGGCGGAGACGAGCTAGGACTGGGGAATGGGGAGTTGCCAGTGGGTGCTCTGCATCCACTAATTTTTCCCCATGGGTGCTTCAGCCCCGGAGCACCCACGGAGTCAGCACCTATGCAGGGGGTTGGATTAGATGACCTCCTGAGGTCCCTTCCAACACTGATAATCTATGATTCTATGAAAGACCTAAAATATAGTTGTAGCTTAGGGTATGTCTTCACTACAGCAGTAGGTCGATTTCCTTTAAGTTGATTTTTTTAAAGCAGACTGTATAGAGTCGATATTGTGTGTCCCTACAAAGCACAGCAAGTCGACAGTGTCTGTCCGCACAACTGTTGCAAGCGTGGACATAGCGAGCGTTGCACTGTGGGGACCTATCCCACAGTTCCCGGAGTCCCCAGCAGGCACCATTTCGAGTGCTGGACTATGGGTAGGCATTTCATAATTTCGCGCCCTTTTTTCGTGCCGCTGACCCCATTTCCAGCGGTGCACTGTGGGTAGGCATCCCATTATTCGTGCCCTTTCTCCGTGCTTCACTAACGCCATAGTACTGCAAGCATGGAGCCCGCTGATGCCACCACTGCAGTACTGGCCGTTGTGCAGACCTCGCGCACTGTTGTGGATTTTATGCTGTACCATCTGCAGAGGAATGCGATCCGGAGACAACTGTGCTTTTTGGAACCCGATAACAGTGATGAGGAGATGTACCTGGACGTGCACAGCAGGGACAGGGACACTGACGTTTTTGGAAGTAGAGTGGCAAATTTGGTGGCAATGGGGCAGGCTCATGCCATGCAACGCCGATTCTGGGCCAGGGAAACAAGCACTGACTGGTGGGATTGCATAGTGCTGCGGGTCTGGGATGACTCCCAGTGGCTCAGAAACTTTCGCATGCGTAAGGGCACGTTCATGGAACTTTGTGACTTGCTTTCCCCGGCCCTCTGGCACAAGAATACCAGAATGAGAGCGGCCCTCACAGTTGAGAAGCGAGTGGCAATAGCCCTCTGGAAGCTTGCAACGCCAGACAGCTACCAGTCAGTCACAAATCAGTTTGGGGTGGGTAAATCTACAGTGGGGTCTGCTGTGATGCAAATAAGCAGAGCAATCATCGAGCTGCTGCTACCCAGGGTTATAAACCTTGGAAACCTGCAATCTACAATAGATGGCTTTGCCGCCATGGGATTCCCTAACTGTGGTGGGGCTATAGATGGGACTCATATCCCTATCCTGGCACCGGACAATGAGGCCGCAGAGTACAGAAACCGGAAGGGCTATTATTCTATGGTCATGCAAGCAGTGGTTGACCACAAAGGCCGTTTCACTGACCTGTACGTGGGATGGCCGGGAAAGCTTCATGACGCTCGTGTGTTCAGGAACTCTAGGATATTTAGACAGCTGCAGCAAGGGATTTTCTTTCCCGACCAGAAAAGTACTGTGGGGGGTGTAGAAATGCCAATCGTTATCCTTGGGGACCCAGCCTACCCCTTATGAAGCCCTACACTGAAGCCCTGGACAGGGGTCAGGAGCTGTTCAACTACAGGCTGAGCAAGTGCAGAATGGCAGTAGAGTGTGCATTTGGCCGACTGAAGGGGAGATGGCGTTCATTACTGATTCGCTCAGACATCAGCGACAGAAATATCCCCATTGTTGTTGCTGCTTGCTCTGTGCTCCACAATCTCTGTGAGAGCAGGGGGGAAACGTTTATGGCGGGCAGGGAGGCAGAGGCAAATTTCCTGTCCACTGCTTACCAGCAGCCAAACAGCAGGGAAAGTAGAAGAGCACACCATGACATGCTGCGCCTCAGGGACACCTTGAAAACCAGTTTTATGAGTGCCCAAGATGGCATTTGAGAACCTGCTCCCTTGCTCTGCTCAACCCTAAGCCTGCCGTCCTTGCACCCTCTCTCCCTCCCCCCTCCCGATGCTTGCAGAGGAAATAAATTCACTGTTTTAAAAATCATGGTTTCCACCCTGACATCTGGTAGTGAATTGCAGGAATTGCAGTGAGTTTTGGAAAATAACATCTTATTTGCACAGACACACCCACTGCACCTAGCCTGCGCTCTAACAGCCCAAATGGTCACTTTGGCTACTGTGGGACCCTCAGTTTCTCTGGTATTGGGGCAAGAATGATAAAGTGTTGATTACCCTGTTTATGTGAATGAGGGATTGGGACATGTATTTGGCCTTTGGCATGCTGGAGGGACTCACCATCAGCTAGGTAGCACTCACTAGCCAAGGGACAGGGGTTCCAAAACCCAGTGAATTGAGAGAGGCAATAGATAGACAAGTTCCTCACCAAAAGGCATAGATGCCTAAGGGCCATACAAAAACCTATTGCACACTGTCTCTCTCCACTGTAGAATGTCAGAGCTAATGTTTGATTCTGTTAGGACTCTAGGTTTGGTCTGCTAAGCTGAACTCACTTTGGGCCATTTTGGGTGTCTGTACTATGGACCCCCTATGATGAGCTGACATCACTTGAGAGCTGAGATCACTGAGCCCTGTAGGGGGGGCTGAAATTGTATTGCTGAACAGTGGATGGAGCGGAGCCATCTGGGTCACTGCTAGCGGAGTGGCTGGTGGTGTGCAGCGGCTGACAGAGCAGAGTGGCTGGTGAAGCAGTTCCTGGGCACCTGATGGAACGGCCCATGGTGAGGACTGCAGCACAACCCCACGCAGAGGTGGGGCAGTCGGCCTCTGACCATATAAGGTGCCCCTTAACCTGCCCCCCCCCCATTTCCACCCAGGTGGGGAGGTAGAACTCTGCTAATGAACTCTTGAACTCTGCTGGGGCTGTTGGGACCTTGGGTGACTTTGGGACTTGCGGGACTCAAGAACCCCAGGACACAGCCCATTTTGGGGGGGGGAAGGGTGTGTGTGTGTGTGTGTGTGTGTGTGTGTGTGCGCCCCAGGACACAGCCCATTTGCTGTGTGTGTGTGGTGGGGGGGGTGGGTTTCTGGTTTGTGAATCCTGTTTGTGGTGTTTACCCAATAATATGCCACAGTGTTTCTCTCTGTTATTAAAAGGGTTTTGGTACACTCCGACTCTGTGCTTGTGAGAGGGGAAGTATTGCCTCTTAGAGGTGCCCAGAAGGCTGGTATATGGTTGTCCCAGGTCACTGGGTGGGGGCTCGAGCCGGTTTTGTATTGTGTCATTAGAATGGAACCCCTGGATACTGAACCCGGCCCTTGTTGCTGCCAACACTGATGGGAAGAAGGGTTACACAAGTTTTTAGAGAAACTCAGCCTCCTGCTGCTTTTGCTGGCTTGTGGGGTAGAGTGGGTCGGTCCCCGGAGCTTCCCCCTCACCCCGGGTTCTCACCCCGCGTGTGGGCGGGGAAGCTATGGGACTTGGGGAGGGCGGGAGGTGGTTACACAGAGGCTGTAGAGGCGATCTTTGGGCCTGCTGAAGCTCCACCAGAGAACGAAGCATGGCACTTTGCTCCTCCATTATGCGGAGCAAAGCATCCATCCGCCGTTCTTCACATTCCTGCAACTTTTCTGCTGCAGCTCTTGATTCTTGCCTTAACTGTAACAATTTTTCCCTCCATTCTGTCTGCCAAGCGGCCACATGTCATCACGCGTTTTCTTTTTACGCTTTCGTATCTGTGATAGCCGGCGTGAGGGGCAAGAGGGAGGATTCAGAGAACTGTGCAGCTGTTGAAGAAAGAAAGGTATAAGGTTATGAGACACATACAGTCGCGGAGAACAATGGGATTACTATGCAGCGGGGAAACACAGTATTCACAGGCCTGATATGGTTTCTGTACAAGGTCATATTCCTCACCTAAAAGTTACTGGATCAGTCAAAAGTCACAGAATCAACTCTCACACAAGAGAACCTCACCACAGCTGCTGAAATCACCATGCAGCCAGCTATGGTAAGCAAAGCCATACTCTTTACAGCAGCTCTCGGATATTCCAGAGTAACCCCCCCCCTTCCCCTCCCCCCACCGCGTGGCTCCCAGTGAACCACGAAATGCAAAACGAAACCAAAAATTCTCTGGCTTCGAGCTGGCTGCGGAAGCATCCGCTTGTAGGCTCAAAACTCCTCTAACTGCTCTCGCAACGGGCTGGCTGGGGCGAAGGTGGGGGCGACGGGGGGGGGGGGGCTGGCAGTGGGGGGGGGGGGCTTACAGGCTGTCTCGCTCGCTGTGTCCAGACTAATTTCAGTCCGTATTTCAAACAGGCAACCATGAATGACATAACTCTGCTTAGAATTTCTCTGAGAGATAGAGAACGCATGCTGCTTGAGTCACTGCAAAGTCCTGGTCCATTCGCCGCAATGCTAGCCTGCTCAATGATACCAGACTATTTACTACTTCCATGGCGTGGGATGGTCTCCTATCACGGGGGGGGCCGGACAAGGCGGCTCTCCCCAGAAATCTGGTGTGGAAGATTCATCGCTACCTGCTGGATAGCTTCATTGAAATGTCTGTAGAGGACTTCCGGTCAGTACCCGAGTACATCGACAAGCTTTGAGTGAAAAGGGACCAGACCAGCAATGAAAGCACGCCAATTCCTTAGGTCAAGTTAATCATTAATAAATGCTTCCTTTAAAAATCATGAGTCATCTAATCCCTTTAAAAAAAAAACACTCACCAGAGTTCCCTTCGCCGGCTTGGGTACCCGCTTGGGAGGGTTGGCTGAGTACTGGCTCCAGGGTGATTAAAAGCTCCTGGCTGTCTGGTAATAATACTGTTTCTCCGTTTGTGTCCTGCTGTTCCGTGATATTTCCCTCCTCATCCTCCTCATCCGAATACTCCTCAGACCTGACCATTATCCCATGGGTGGAGTCCACGCAGACCGGTGCGATGGTGGTGGGGGCGCCCCCCTGTGACAAAATGGGAGTACTGTGTGTGTGTGCCTCAGTTTCCCCTATGCATTTCTTGAGCGTCTATGTGGAGGGAAAGGAGCTGATGCAAAGCCACTGCAGGTGTTAATAGGTGAAGCTGTAACCTGACCCCAAGTGGGGGAGAGAGGTCAGCTGAACCTGTTGGAGGGAGGTCAGGTGATACCTGAAGCCCGGGAAACCAAACAAAGGAACAAAGGAGAGCAGGGAGTGACTGGAGGTGGGGGAGTGGTCAGTCTGGGTCTGGGTCTAGCTGGGAAGAGGGAGAGAAGCCAACTCGCTCTCTGGCCCAAGATGGATCCAGCGGAGGGCTCACGCTCGCTCGCTGCATGGTCTGTGTTAGACCAGATGGAAGTCATCGAATAAACCTGGGGAAGAAGCAGGAGCCCAGAATCTGGGCCTCATTCTCCTAGCACCCCAGAACAACCTGCCTGACTGGATGGGCCCTGTTGAGACTGAGAAGCTGTGAGTTGGATGGTGTTCCTGACATCTCAAATAAACTGTCAATTCTGCTGGCTGGCTGAGAGTCACGTTTGACTGTGGATTTGGGGTGCAGAACCCATGGGCTCCCCCAGGACCCCGCCCAGGCGGGCTTGCTGGGGGAAGCACACGGAGAAGGGGCCCTCCACCATGAGTCCGGTCTGGCTTCCTAGGGAGCGGTTCCAGACCATCGCCAGGGTGCTCCGTGACACCCCAATTATCTGATTCAGTTCATTGTAGAACCGGCATGTCCGCGGCGGAGCCCCTGAGCGTCCGTTTGCCTCTTCGGCTTTCTGGAACACTTGCCTCAGCTCCTTAATTTTCACGCGGCACTGTTGCGTGTCCCTGTTTGTGGCCTCTTTCCAGCATGGCCTTGGAGACCCTGGCAAATGTGTTGGCATTCTGTTTGTTGTTGCGGAGTTCCAACATCACGGATTCCTCTCCCCAGATAGCGATGAGATCCAACACCTCATGATTGGACCATGCTGGAGCTCTTTTCCTCTGGCTGGTCTCCTGTGCTGCTGAGCTCTGCATGGCGTCTTGTGCTGCTGATTTCTCTGAATGGCGACTGAGCTGTGCAGGTGAGCTGGCCACGCTGACCAAACAGGAAATGCTATTCAAATGTTCCTGGGTCTTTTCCTGTCTACCTGGCCAGAGCAGCGAGTTGAGAGTGCTGTCCAGAGCGGTCACAGTGGAGCATTGTGGGACAGCCTCTAGAGGCCAATAACCTCCCATTCGTCCTCACTAGTCCACAATCGATCCAGAGAGGTCGATTTCAGCGCTACTCCTCTCGTTAGGGAGGAATACAGAAGTCGATTTTTGAGGGCCCTTTAAATCGACGCAAGTGGCGCCTGTGTAAGGATGGGTACAGGTTTATGTCGAATTAACATTGCTAAAGTCGACGTTAAGCTGTAGTGGGGACCAGCAGAGACAAGTGATCATGATTTGAATACATGTGGTATGCACAAAGTCCAAACCAATAATATAGATACTTGGTGCTTGTAGCAGGCAGCTGACTCAGCCCCTGCTCCCTCATTGCCCTGCAAAAGCCAAAAGCCTCTGCAAGCCCGGCCTGCTGAGGCAGGCTAATCAGCCACCTGGCTGTAGCTCTGGGCTGCAGAGGGCTTGATGGGCTCCACCTGGCAGCCTCCACAGGTATATAAGGCCTGCTAGGGAGGAAGCCAGGGTGGGTTGTGGAGGTGGGAAGGAGGAAAAAAGAGTGAGAGATAGAGAAGGTGCAGCAAGCCTGAAGGAGCTAGCTAACCCTGAGGCCAGCCAGAGACTGAGGGCTGGGCCTAAACCTGAACTGTGTAAGAAGCTGTATATCGGTGGTGGGGTTTGTGCACTGTGTATAACGTAATAAAAGACACCGGTGAAGCCAAAAAGCAGTCTGCGGCCGATATTTTGAAGAGGGCGGTCAGAGGCCCGCTTACAGTGCCGAAAACAATTATGAGCCAAATCTCTTCAGAGAGTGAATTTAAATAGAAAAATGTGAATAATAACTGGGCATTATTTAAGAACATTTTAATAGAACATGCCCCAAAAGCCGCAATCCCCTAATTGGAAAAAGAAGGATACATTGGTCAAAAAATAATACTGGCTTACAGAGGAAGGGTGTGTGTGTGTGTGTGTGTGTGTGTGTGTGTGTGTGTGTGTGTGTGTGTGTGTGTGTGTGTGTGTGTGTGTGTGTGTGTGTGTGTGTGTGTGTGTGTGTGTGTGTGTGAAATACATATAACAAATGGAAGACATGAAGTTGATAGTAATCAACACATAAATCAGAAGCTAGGAATCCTAACAAAAATTGATAAGGGAAGCAGAAGGAAACATAGAGAAATCTATGGCCAGCAGAGATAAGGACAAAATGGTATTTTCTAAGTATATCCTAACAATGGCATTGGTCCATTACTAGATGGAAACGGAAATCAGTAATAATGCAGAAAAGTGTTCAATAAATTTGTCTAGTCTTTATTTGGGGAAAAAGCCAGATGATGTAGTCATTTCATATGAAGAAACACTTTCTGTTCCAGGGTTTCTCAAAGGGTTGTGGGGGTCGTGAGCTGTCAGCCTCCACCCCCAAATCGCACTTCACCTCCCATATTTATCATAGTATTAAATATAAAAAATGTTTTTAATTTATAGAAGGGTCGCACTCAGAGACTTGCTGTGTAAAAGGGGTCACCAGTAGAAAAGTTTGAAAACCACTGCTCTATTCCAACAGTAACTCAGAAGAATGTTATTCAAGCCAAATATTTTTAAAGCAGCAGATCCAAGTTACTTGTCTTCAGAAGTTTTAAAAGAGCAGTCTGAGGAGCACTCTGGACCATTACTGTGGATTTTCAATAAGTCTTGGAACTCTTGGAAACTTCCAGACAACTGAGTGAAAGCTAACATTGTGCCTATATTTTAAAAGGGTAAATGGGACACCTGATTAGTTATAGGCCTGTCAGTCAGACTGTGATCCTGGGGAAGATGGTGAACCAGCTGACTCAATAAAGAATTAAAGGAGGGCAATATAATTAATGGCAATCAATATGTGATTATGGAAAACAGATCCTGTCAAACTAACTGGATATCTTTTTTGCTGAGACTACATGTTTGATTGATGAAAGCAATAATGTGGATGGAATAGATTTTCAGATCTGTAAGGCATTTGACTGGGTACCACATTTTCATTTAGAAACGAGAATGATACAAAAAGTCAACCTGGCTCACATTAAATGGATTAAAACCCAGGTAACTGACAGGCTCCAAACTGTAACTGTAAATGGGGAACCATCACCCAGTGGGTGTGTTCCCATGGGGGAGTCCGACGGGGTTCGGTTCGTGGCCCTATGCTTTCACATTTTTGTCCGTGTCCTGGAAGGAAATCAAATCATCACTGATGTAGTTTGCAGAGGACACAAAGATTGAGGGGGTGTAAACTGAAGGGGACAGGTCATTAATATAGAGCCACCTGCATGGCTTGGTAAACTGGGCACAAGCAAACACACATTTTAATGGGGCCAAATGTAAATGCAGCATGAGCACCCCCAGTGGGCAGCCAGTGTGTGATATTTGCAAGAGCCTCAGTTCTAGCTGCTCTCCTCAGGCTGTGGGAACCCCTCCCGTTACACAGTGTGAGCTGCAACCCACCATGGGACTCAGGTGGATGAAAAGCAGGCAATGGCGAAGCACCAGGCCCCACCACATGAGTGCCTCCTTGGGGACCCTTGGAGATTAGGCCTATTTGGATAAGTGCATGCAGCACCAGTGCTGGGGAGCATCTCAGGGGCTGGTGACCATGGCTCTCCTCCTCCCATATGGCTCTGGGGATCCTGCAGGTCCCTCCAGTCCATGGCCTTCGCATAGTGATACCTGTTAAACCATGAGCCCTGCCAGGTCTGGTAACAAGCCTGCAGGCCCAAAGGCAGGAGTCCACAGCAGCCACCCTGCTGCCCATTACAGATATATGGAACTTCCCAGTGATGGCAAGGACTATTCCTGTGTGGCCATGCCCAGTGCCCCAACCCCTTCCACTCCAGCTAAATGGGAATCACTCCCACCCTTTTGCCACAGGGGGCAATGACACATATCTGCCCAGTTCCATCCAGTAGAGGGCAGCAGTGCGTCATAAGGAGGAAAGAAGGATGCCCCACAAGGATGACAAATTGCAGGCTAATCTCCCACAGTGCTCTGCAGCAACTGGCCAATCAGGAGCAGCAGTCAGAGGTGAGAGAGATGCAAAGGTATTCATGTGCCTCCCAGTTTAATAACCACATTTCCTTGGGGAGAAGGGCCAGAAAATGAAAAGCACCCAGAGGAAAGCAGCGTCAGGGAAGCTGCGAACGGAAACACCTGCTGCGTCTCCGGCTGAGCCGAGGGCCACACCAGAGTGGGCGGAGGTTGCACTGCATGGGGGATTGGGCCCTGCTACTCAGGAATGCTGGAGCACCACATTTGCTGGGAAGTGGCTGCATTCCACGCCAGCCGAGGTGTTAATAGAGACATGAACGGATGGGGCTGCAGTAAAGAGACGCAGAACAATGCAGCAAGAAATAGGTCACACCTGCTCCTGCTTTGGCTTGCAACAGAGCGCATGCCACACATATACATACACACACATTCCCTACACACACTGCACATACACACTGTACACATTACACAAGCCACACATGATTCCTGCTCCACCCAGCCATGTGCATATCCAGCCACACAGCACTTTTAACACATCCACTGTGTGCATGCACCCACCACACATCTCCCATGTACAGCCACGCACATTTGAAATTTTTGCCCACAGCACATGCCTAGAGCGGCGCACGCTGTCTATGCATCCACATCCAACACAGCTCTGGCAGCACATAGGTGCAATCGCGATGCTAATGATGGAGGACCCTGGAAGGGGTCCTAGAGCCTGAACTTCCCCCCTCCTCCCTCTCCCCCTGCCAGCTTGTATAGCCCTGCCTCTGGGCTGCAGTGGCTCTGAGTGGCTCCTGACTATCCAGGAGAGCTGTCAGGAGACAGACTAAGCCCTCTCTTGGTGACTTTCCTGAGGACCCACAAAGCAGCCGCCCCAGACTCACCCCCTAATACACTACTTCAGTGGCTGGTGGGGTCTGGTTACAGGTGCAGAGAACAGCGGGACAACGGCCTGGTTGTATGCCAGCTTTGCCAGGAAACAGGGAGCCCCCCTGTCTGAGCCTCCACCATCCCCCTCCCTGACAGCCCCCCCCCCCCCCCCCCCGCTGCACTACAGGACCCTTGGGCCACAGGCCCAACTCCCAGACCTGAGCCGCTCCACACTCTCTGCCTGAGTGTGGGCCTATGACTGGGCATCACTGCACCAGCTGGTTTGCTGCATCCAGCCACAGTGGGTGCAGGGGCCAAGCCGGGTGCCCCACCTGTGGCCCAGGAGCTGCTTGTGGATCTCAAGGGCAACTGGGTTAAGATGCACTGAAAGCCACGCCCTGCGACATTTAAACAGAAACAGGCGCGCGGCTAGTGGGAGGTGACAGAGGCGCTGTCTCCCAGCAGCAATGCTGGTGCCAGGAGCACACTGAGCAGCAGTTCTTCCTTCCCTGCTCTGCGGCACCCCTCCTGCCCACTTGCTGCATTGCAAGGGAGGGAGGAGAGCTGCCCCCTGGCTGCGGCATGGGAGCCTCACCCCAAGCAAGTATGGGTCTGAACCAAAACCTTGCACCACCCACCCCAGAAATTTGGGCATGGTGCTTGGAAACTGAGCCTGGAACCAGATTTGGCCAGGTGTGTAAACAGCCAGAGGCCAGAGCCAGCTACTGGTGCCATTTGACCAAGAAAGCAGGTAAATGGACCAGAGACAAGATTTTCAATGTGAACTGAGGACCAGATCCTCAGTTAGGTGCCCAACTCCCATTGCTACTGAAACCAATGTGAGTTGGATGCCTAAATACTTTTGAGGCGCTAGTTCCTGACTGCCCTCAAAATCTCCACTAGATTAGACTGCTCCCCCCCCCCAATCTGTGTTGTGAGCCTATCTCCTCAAAGCTGCCCAAGCCTGAGGAAGGTTCAGGGAGGTCCCCTCCCACAATCCGAATTGATTCTGCAGGAAGGTTTCCAACTTCTGCCCTCTGCCGGCAATCCCAGCTAGGAGCCCAGTGCCATGCAAAGGCAGAAAGGGGAATGAATGCAGAGACGCTAACATGGGGGGAGGGGGGATTGTCCTCCCTCATCACACTCAGGCAGACCTCCCGGCGGAGCATGCCAAGAGGTGTGCCAAGCCCCTGAACCGGGGGAGGAAGCATGCCGGAGTGAATGGCAGGTGGGGGATGGAGTGTGCAGAGGAAATGGCTGTCCCCGCCAGGCAATAAAGTTCCACCAGAAAAATCCACCTGGCTAATTGCGCTGACTTAGCGAGAACGCTCTGCTGCACCCCAGGGACCCACACAGGTGGGTAACCTTGGCAACCAGGCATTCTGGGGCTCTGTGCGCCAGTTGAAGTGGGTGGGAGATTTTAACTGCATCCCCTCCCCCCATTGCGGGGGGGAGGGAGGACAGAGCAAGGGAACCTCAGCGGGAAGGTTTCCACTCCAGGCTGCAGTGGGACAGAACCACCCGCTCTGCTGGCTGAGATCACTAGCGGGTCAGGGGATGCTGTGACACTCTCAGGGGGCAGGACCTCAGGGAGAGGAAACAGGAATGGGAGGCCCAAGGAACATCAGTGCCGGCAGCTGCAGCCCGGCTGCGAGGTGCAGCAAGTGCGCCTGGCAGAACAAGCTGCACTGCAGGACGCCTGTGACAAGTGCAAGGTACCAACTCACCCCCAGAGCAGGCTTCCAGGGCACAGCTGTGCCCGCAGAAATGGCCTGAGTCCCCCAAAACACCTGGGGGAGGCTTCTGTGCTCAGCATTACAAAGGGGCGAGGAGCAGGAAGATGGGGCTCGCTGTGATTGAGACAGTTGGGGTGGGCCGGCTATGAACAGCACTCTTTATAATCCAGTAACCCTGAGAGGTCAAGATCAAGAGCCCCAGCACACTCGGTGCTGTACAAACACATAGTGAGAAAGAGAAAGTCCCTGCCTCACAGACCTTATAGTGTGCCTGAGCATGAAGGCCCAGCTGTTCAAAGGTATGAAGTGCCCAGCTTCCACTGAAATCAGCTAGGGCTAAATGCCTTTGAGGTGCTGAGCCCATGTGACTTGCCTATGATCACTCAGCAGGTCAGTAGTGGGGCTGGGAACAGAGCCAAATCTCCTGGTTCCCAGGCCAGTGCCCTGCCTACCGAGTCCTGCTGCCATTGGCAGAACCCCTGTGGCTGTTCCAAGGGAGATGACAGCTGGCTCTGCCCCCCCCCCCCAGCACCCGCTCTCCCACTCACTAGTAAAACTCGTCCCCTCCGATTTGCAGGGCACAAAGCAGCTGAAAATGTTTTCGCCCCTCACAAATTACAGCAACAGCCTTTGTGACCAAAGAGCACAGGTCAAACAGTCACTGGGTCATTTCAGCTGCCAGCACCAACCCCTCTGCTCTCCCCATTCCTAACTGAGCTTTGTCTGCCAGACACACATCCAAACCCCCGGGAAGGAGTTAAATATCCAACCCTTTTGCCTGTAACCCCAAATCGCAGAGTAAGAAACACCTGCTCTTGCCTCGCACCGTGTTTTAATGCAACTGATAAAAATATATGAGCTTCTGGGGACTCGCAGGCAGACAGATTTGGCAGCATTTCTGCCTGTGCTTGGCCTGGGCGACAGGCTCGGAACTGGGGCCTGGCTCTCCCTAGCAGTACATTCTTGGTTCTCTGTGTAAGGCTCTGTACTAGGGGATCAGTGTGCGATAAGGTGATTACCATGGCTTTTGGTTAAGCTATGTTTGCAGCTCCCTGGGGTATCTCTGCTCCTGTGCTCCCCAGCACCACCTGCTGGCAGTTTTAGAGCATAGTTGAGCCCCCCAAGCGCTGAATGGGGTCTCAAGTATTTACCAGTGGGCATCTAAAGTACTGTGACCACAGGTACAATTGCTGAAAAACGTCTAAGTGACTTGGGAGCCTGAGTCCCACTGAAAGTCACTTAAGTAGTTACCCCTTTTTCCCTGAGTGGTTAGTCAATATTAGGGGGGAGGGGTGTCTCGTGGGTGGCTTTCATCAGGAGGAGGAAACACCATCCTGTTCATTTACAAAGAATATTTCCCTGAGCACAGCAGGAATCAGGCAGGAGGCAAGTTCTGTAACAATATGGCTTTTCTGTAGCCATGTTGGAAGGCCTGAACCAAAGCCACCTTCTGCTGCCAGACTGAAAAAGCAGCAGCCATTAGCTGTAGGCCTGGAATCACATACTCACATTCCACCTAAAATTTATTTAAAAGTGTCATACCAGGCTGTGAGGAGGGGACTTTGCCCTGATAGCTCCCCACTGTCACCAGATAACGAAACAGATCTCAAGATGGGTAAAGAAAACTTAAGTAACACCATTCTGTCTGGCAAGAAACTGTTATCAATAGAGATTGTTGTGGAAATCCCATTGTATGGTCATTGTCATTACACTTTCCTATTGTTTGAGACTGATTTGTCTGGTTTGTAATTGTTTCTGTCTGCTGTATAATTAATGTTGCTAGGCACGAATCAATTAAGGTGGTGGGATATGATTGGTTAGGTAATTTTGTTATGATTGGTTAGTAAAATTATACTAAAATAATTGGTTACGGTATAGTTAATCAAGACTCAAGATTAATTATATAAACTGGGGTCCAAGAAGGAGATCGGGAGAAGAAGATTGGAAGTAACAGAAGCAGAAGGAAGGAAGAAAAAGGCTGAAAGAAGACCAAAGGAGGTAAGGAACCCCAAGGATTAGAACTCACCTCCAAGACCCAGCCTAAGATAAGAGCTGCCAGGACTTTCCTGCAAGACCGTGATGTGCAGCAGCTAAGATCCAGAGACTGACCTGGCCTGGCCAACAGGGAAAGTCTGCCTGTTTATACCAGGATTGGTGTGCTTAGCATGTGTATCCTACTTATTTGGGAATTGTCAATAAATAGAGGATAAGGATATTACTGTGTGAGCTCTTTCAGTGGCTAAGGATCCTGCCAACCCGCAGGAAGATGTGCCCTGAGCCCTAGGAATTGGGTAAGGGTGGGTATATAAATTAACAAGGTTGAACCTTGAGCCCTAGGAACTGCGTAAAGGTGTGTGTCCCTACAATGTGGAAGGGATAGAGAAATGTGTGTGGGTAACAGTTCTTTGCTAATAGTTCCAAGCCTCTTTCTAGCCTCTTTCTAGCAAAAAGCTTCCCCTTCCACTGTCTCTCACCACCACATTACCAGCACTTTTTTTGCTTATCTCTGCCTGCCACTGACTGTTTCCAACAGAGAGACATGCACAGCTCCCTGCAGCATTCATGTGCCGCCCCTAATAAAACCCCTCTCTACATTGCTCAGCTCCTGATTAGCCCAGCATGTTTGGCAACAGCTCCTATTGCTTCAGCTCTCTGACACCAAAAAGGTGCCTAACTGCTTATAGAAATGGGCTAAGATTTTCATTTGGACAGGAGACAGGTCTGGAGAAGAGGGATCTGAGAGTTGTCAGCATAATGATGGTAGTTGAATTTGTGTTCGCAGGTGAAATTATTCAGAGATAAGGTAAAGAGGGAGAAGAGAAGGGGACCAAGAACCCAAACAGAAACCTGGAGAGGGGATGAGAAGGAGCCTGTGAAGAACACACCAAAGGAGCTATTAGAGAGGTAGGAGGTGATCCTGGAAAGAGAGTCATGGAAACAAGTTAACAACCCGGTTTTAAGTTAAATGGAAGGATAAGGTTTGGGTGTGCTGTTCTATAGGTGTCCCCGCTGCTCTGTTTCTATCGGAGATGGCAAGGAGACTGTCTGACATGTGGGATAGATGGTGGGAAGGTTGGTAGGGTGCAGATGTGATCCCCAGAGCACAAAGCAAGACTTTGGACTTGATCGCTAAGTATGAAAAAAAATCACCTCAGACCTGAAGTCTTTCCACTCTTCCAGCAACTCCCTAACTGAGCGGTGCCCAAAGTGGGTCACAATCCCATTTTAATGGGGTCACCAGGGCTAGTATTAGACTTGTTGGGATCCAGGGCTGAAGTTGAAGCCTGAGCTCCATCCCAACCCAGGACAGCAGGGCTCGGGCTGTGGTCCCCTCTCTGCCCACCCAAGACGGTGAGATCCAGTCTCTGCCTCCTCCTGGGGTCATGTGGTCAGAAGGGGGTCACAGTGTGATGAAGTTTGAGAACTCCTGCTCTAACTAACTGGTCCAAAGACCCCCCCAAGTATAGCTGAAGACCAGAGGCACTTGATCTGGATAAAAACAGGTTTTGTGGTACAGTTGTAAAATTGAAGGGCCCATCAGCATATCCACTCTGACCTCCAGCATATCACAGATCACCAGCTCCACCCAGCACCCATGTATTACACCCGAACCATGTTACCGCCCAAGCGAAGATGCAGGAAGCACATGGCTGGGGCCATCCAGCCACCACAGTGGTGTGATAATGCCCAGTGTTCCCCCAGAGCCCTGAATGGGATATTTAGCATTTACATCTTGGTTTTCATAACCAAGACTCTTTGCAAGTATCCACTAGTTCCCCCATCAAGAACACCTCACTCCCTGTGAGCCCAGAGGGGGCTGACAGGCACAGGCCTGTGGATCAGAATGCCTGGGTTCTAGTCATGGATCTTCCACAAACTTGCTGTTTTGACCTTGGGCAAGTCACAGGGAACCAGACTTTCAGAATTTCATGCACCATTTCAGTAAAGGCACACCCGGGCAAACAGCCATTTCTGGATCTAGCTGGCCATTTGCACAGATAGCTGGGGTGAGTACCTGTGCAAAGGAGGCAAACTGATGCACATACATGTTTGAAAATCTCTCCCCTAATTGTCCCATGCCTTAGTTTCCCTGTTAACTACCTCAGTGAGGTTTATGTTTGAGTCAGTCCTCCAGGACTGTAAAGCAGGATGAGATCTTTAGGTGGGGGCACTACAGAAGTGCAAAATGCATCCATTGTAATCCCCATTTTACAGTTTAGCTTGTGTGTGTGTGTGTGGTGTGTGTGCACAAAATGACTCGCCCTGTGCTCCAGGATGCATAAAGATGTTGAACAAAACTGGCCCCAGGACCGAATCCAGGGCACTCCACTTGATACCGGCTGCCAACTAGACATCGAGCCACCTGACCAGTGCAGATACACACTGGCCTGTTTATCTTACCCCAGGACCTGTATTTATTTCCCTCTCACATAGTAACATCAGGCAATACAGGCGTACAGCCAAGCTACGCTTCCCTGCAGCCCTCACTCCCCAGTCATGCTCATATTCTGAGCTCTGTCTGAGCTGCCCCTTGCTTCCTTTTCCTCCCCAGTTACCTGGCTAGTGACTGTCAGCCAGGGGCTCATGGCCCCCACCAGGAAGTGTAGAACTGCCCTCAGCTGGGCCTGCAGCCTGCTCCAGGGTGCTGCTGATCACACCTGTCACAACCTCACTAACGAGTTAACCTCCTGTTGAAAAAGGTTGATCTCACCTAAAGTTCTCCCCAGAATTTTCAGCCAAGCCCAGCTAAGACCGCTTTCTCTTAGGGCAGTGGTTCCCAAACTTTAACAACCTGTGAATAAAACGTCAAGTCTCACGAAACCCCTCCAAAAATGAATATTTCCAGGGATTTTCTCCTTTGCCTGAGTAAAAATTACAAAAGCAGTGATCTTGGAAATGCACAAGTTGTTTTTATGACATGCTTATTACACATTATTTATTAATAATTATTTATCATTACAGTATTTTTATTACATTATGAAAATGGCAACACTGTTCGAAGCTTGTATAACTTTGAATAAGCCTGTTAGAAGACAAGGCTCCTACATTTCATCAAGGACTATCAGATATGAAACAGCATGAAAGTATTTAAGAAGCCAACTCAAAGAGTTCCTCCTACGCAAGCATTCAGGTCTTGAGCAGTCCAGGCGAACAACACACGTTACAACAAAGCTTATACTTGTTCTTCACAATAATTTCACAAACAATACTAGCTGCCTATTTCATTTTAAAAACAGCAAAAAATATCCACCTCCTTTTCCATTTCTTATAAGGAGTCTTGAATTTTAACTCTCAGTATGACAGATATTCTTGCTTTGATCTGCTTAGCTCTTGGAAGCCCAGGGGTCCCTGGGGACAACTCTATCCACCATTAGGGAATTTTTTGCCAGGAACCCCCTGTAACATTTCACGAACCCCCCAGGGATTCACAAACCGCAGTTTAGCAACCACTGTCTCAGGGATTACAATGGACAAGAAATGGATATGAGTCTGCAGTGTGACCTTGTTGCCAAGAAGGCCAGTGGCATATTGGTCTGCATTAGTAGGAGCATTGCCAGCAGATTGAGGGAAGTGATTACTCCCTTCTATTCGGAATTGGTGAGGCCTCATCTGGAGTATTGTGTCCAGTTTTGGTCCCCCCACTACAGAAGGGATGTGGAAAAATTGGAGACAGTTCAGCGGAGAGCAACAAAAATGATTAGGACTCAGGCACATGACTTACGAGGAGAGGCTGGGGAAACTGGGGTTATTTAATCAGCAGAAGAGAAGAGTGAGGAGGGATTTGATAGCCGCCTTCAACTACATGAAGGGGGGTTCCAAAGAGGATGGAGCTCGGCTGTTCTCAGTGGTGGCAGATGACAGATCAAGAAGCAATGGTCTCAAGTTGCAGTTGGGGAGGTCTAGGTTGGATATTAGGCAACACTATTTCACTAGGAGGAGGATGAAGCACTGGAATGGGTTACCTAGGGAGGTGGTGGAATTGCCTTCCTTAGAGATTTTTAAGGCCCACCTTGACAAACTTTGGCTGGGATGACTTAGTTGGGGATTGGTCCTGCTTTGAGCAGGGGGTTGGACTAGATCACCTCCTGAGGTCCCTTCCAACCCTGATATCCTATGATTCTATGAAACAAGGCCACTATCCTGCATCCTCCATGAAGGCAGGGTATCTTCTCTGCCCCCAAAACACCTTCCTCCCCGCTGTTCCTCTCTCCGTGCTAGGTCCTCTCTCTACAGTTCTTACAGCCCTTCATTTACATACAGTTCAGATGGGTGAGAGGAGACCCACTGTGAATGGGACAAGACTCAGTTTACATGTCAGCAGGTTAACAAGTGCTTAGCTAACAAAGATCCCAGTTTTCACCTTCACTGTTAACCAATCCCTACAGTCTTCAGGCACATGGCTCCTTACCTAGGATCCCTTCAGATGTGTCACACACACATTACCGACCAAAAGGAGACCACACCAGCTTTTATTTAAGACCTCACGTGACATTCTGTGGTGAACTAGAACAACCACACCAGACTTAGGAGATTCCTGTAAAACCCTGCACCCCCCAGCCATTTGGTCTGATGAGGTTCTTGGGTCACAGATGCCATTTCTCTACTATGGCAGGGGCTTTTGGCACTGGGGCATCCAGGTCCCACCTGTTCTCTGCCTGTGGCATGTAACTGTCTTATCTCCTGTGGGCTGTGATCCTTTGGACTGATTTCAGTGGTTGGGTGTAGTGTGCAGGTGTTGGTGGCCTGTGATAGTAAGGTCAAGTGACAGGCTCTTCTGGCCTTAATCTATATGGCTAACCACACGGGACAGATATGAGTCATGCCACTTAATGCCCAGCTGCAGGGCGCCCAGACACAACACACGAACTCACAAAACTGACTCAGAAGTGGCTCCTCCGGTCAGCATGCCACTGTCTCTCACCTGCTGGGGCCTTGTGCTCCTTGGAGCACCTCAACCCAGGGCTCACATGGTTCCCCCAAACCTGCTGTGGACCCCTCCCCACACCAGCTCATTTGGGGAAATCTTCTCTACTCACTGCTGGATGGTGCCTCCTTCTGGAGATTCTGGGAATTAGCTCTGCCCAGTTCAACACCCGCTTTCTGGTTTCCTGCCATCGCGGTTCTCCTGCTCATGGAGTCACAGTATGGCTGCTTTGTGACTCAGCGCTCTGGCCAGGTCATAGAATCATAGAATATCAGGGTTGGAAGGGCCCTCAGGAGGTCATCTAATCCAGCGGTCGCCAACCAGTGATCCTTGGACCACTGGTGGTCCGCGAGAAAATTCTGGTGGTCCCTGGAGAAATTTGGACATTATTTGCAATTTTTAGGAAGATAAGTCCCTAGTAAAGGCTTCTTATTTGATAGCACTTCAAATCGCGAAAAGTAGAAAGCCGTATACGATTGGAGAAGAATTAATTAAGCCTTGCTTGTTACAAGCCTGTGAAGAGGTTTTGGGGAAACAGGCTGTCCAGAAACTGAAAGTAATTCCTATGTCCGCTAACACTGTGAAGCGCAGAATTGAAGACATGGCCGAAGATATTGAAAATCAAGTGATTGAATTGGTGAAAAATTCAACATTTTATTGAATTCAACTCGACAAATCAACAGACATAACTAACAAGGCAGTTCTCCTTTGTTTTGTGAGGTTTGAGTGTCAAGGAGAGCTAAAGGAAGAACTCCTCTGTTCGCTCAACTTGCTGGGTAGAACAACCAGCTCTGAGATTTTCGATGCACTTAATGGTTATTTCCTGAGACATGGTATTGAATGGAAGAAATGTGTTGGGATATGCACAGATGGTACCGCAAGCATGACCGGGCATCGTTTAGGAGTTGTTACAAAAGTGAAAGATGTTGGACACCCAGACATTTTGTTTACTCATTGTATTATACATCGTGAGCAACTTGCGGCAAAAAGAATGTCTCCAGAACTGCACGAAGTACTCTCTGATGTAATTAAAATTGTAAATGAAATTCGGCACAAAGCGCTCAATTCTCGAATATTTGAGGCACTTTGTGAAGAAATGGGCTCTCAATATACAGTAAAACCTCCATTTAACGGACTAATTCGGGCGAGGGGGTGTCCGTTAAATCAAAAAGTCCGTTATTTAATTTAAAAAAAACCGAGCTGTCGGAGCAGCAGCCCGCCCGCCACAGGGTCGGGGCGGCAGCTCCGCAGCCTGCCTGCTGCCGGGACCTGGGCGGCAGCCGGGAGCCGGCAGCCAGCCCGCCTGCTGCTGGGACCCGGGCGGGAGCCGGCAGCCAGCCCGCCCGCTGCCTGGACCCGGGCGGCAGCCGGGAGCCGGCAGCCAGCCCGCCCGCTGCCTGGACCCGGGCGGCAGCCGGGAGCCGGCAGCCAGCCCGCCCGCTGCCTGGACCCGGGCGGCAGCCGGGAGCCGGCAGCCAGCCCGCCCGCTGCCTGGACCCGGGCGGCAGTCAGGAGCCGGCAGCCAGCCCGCCCGCTGCCTGGACCTGGGCGGCAGCCAGCCCGCCCGCTGCCTGGACCCGGGCGGCAGCCTGCAGCCAGCCCGCCCGCTGCCTGGACCCGGGCGGCAGCCAGCAGCCAGCCCGCCCGCTGCCTGGACCCGGGCGGCAGCCGGCAGCCAGCAGCCAGCCTGCGAGGAATGGATTTCGGATGCATCAGACTAGCTCAGAAATTTTGTCCGTTGCATCCAAAGTCCGTTAAATCGAGGTCCGTTAAATCGAGGGTTTACTGTACTCATCTTTTTCTTCACGCTGAGGTGAGATGACTGTCGAGGGGCAAAATACTAACCCGATTGTTCGACCTGCGCCAAGAAGTCAAGTTATTCTTCCAGCAGCAAAATAATTCGAAATTCCAAGATCTCTTGTCCGACGATGATTGGCTAGCCAAGCTTGCATACCTGGCAGATATTTTTTCACTGTTAAACGAGCTAAACACGTCCTTGCAAGGACAGCTTACGGACATGTTCACACTGCTAGGTAAAATGGATGCATTTCAAAAGAAAATATTGCTGTGGCAAATGCGGTTGGCTAAAGAAGATTTGCAAATGTTCCCAAATCTTGATGAGTATATGAAAGAGGAGGATGTCAACCGACAGGTAATAACCATTGTTCGACAGCAATTACGGTCGCTCACAGAATCTTTTGGCCATTATTACCCAAAGGAAGAGGACCCCAGACATGGCAATATGTGGGTAATGGATCCATTTTCGGCAAAAATTGAAGATAGCAATTTGAGCATGAAAGAAAAAGAAAGCCTAATCAATCTATCATCCGACAACAGTCTCAAAGCTAAATTCCACTCGTCCTCATCAAGACATCATTTTTGGCCCTCCATAAAAGTGAGTACCCAGTGCTGAGTGAAAAAGCCATCAAATTTTGATTCCATTTGCAACAACCTATCTGTGTGAAAAGACATTCTCATCTGTTACGGCAATCAAAAACAAGTACTGCTGTTGGCTTGAAATACAAACGGCTCTCCGTGTTGCAGTGACATCATTGGAGCCAAGAATCCATAAACTTATTTCAAACAAGCAGCAACAAATATCACATTAATAATTTTGTTATAATTAAACAAGTGCATTTCATATTAATAAAATGGAACTTTTCTGATCATTATTTTATAGATGTTTGTATCTTTTTAAAAAAATTCATGTTAGTGGTCCGCGGGATTCAAAATTGTGAGTTTAGTGGTCCATGAGGTCCGAAAGGTTGGCGACCACTGATCTAATCCAATCCCCTGCTTAAAGCAGGACCAATCTCCAACCAGTGATCCCAGCCAGGGTGTTGTCAAACCTGACCATAAAAACCTCTAAGGAAGGAGATTCCGCCACCTCCCTAGGTAACCCATTCCAGTGCTTCACCATCCTCCTAGTGAAAAAGTTTTTCCCTAATATCCAAACTAAATCTCCCCCACTGCAACTTGAGACCATTACTCCTTGTTCTGTCATCTGCTACCACTGAAAACAGTCTAGATCCATCCTGTTTGGAACCCCCTTTCAGGTAGTTGAAAGCAGCTATCAAATCGCCCCTCATTCTTCTGTTCTTCAGACTAAACAAACCCACTTACCTGGGAGGAACACCCTTCAGTGTGACAGCCCTTCTCAGGGGTCCACTCTCTCTTGGGGGGTTAAGCCCCCTCCACCTCCTGGAATCACACCTCTCTGAACCTTAACACACCTGTCTCTCGCCATGGGCCCCCTCAGGGAATCCACTCGCTCTGGACCCTCGGGGCATCCACTCCCAGAGGGAATAAGGCAACCCTGTTCTCTAGATCAGAGTGACTCTCAGACAGCGTAATACAGGGGGGTTTATTGAGCATCTGAACACAGCATAGAAAACTCTCAGAGCCCTCAGGCCTAGCCTCCCTTAGCACAGTACATCTAAGTCTCCCATGCGCTCTCGCTCTCTCTCCAGTCCCGAGACCCTGAGCTTTCCATCTGTAGAAACAGCTGGAAAGGAGAAGGAGGAGCCAGCAGCACACAACCATCAATCCAAGGGAGTTCTCCACAGACCCCAGTGACAGAGACACCGGACAAGACAGTCACCCACACCACCATGCTGTAGCAGAGACGGTGAGATTGCATGACACTAACATTACCAACCGTGGGATTCTTCCCATAGCCCTCTGGACTTGCAAGTCAATTGTTTCAAAGTTGGGAACATTACAATGCATTTTCCTTGCAAACATGCCCTGGTTTGGGGGGAAGATGCTACTTTCACAGCTCCGGGGGAATCTGTAAAGAATTTTCTTTTCTGTCCCAGGGAACAAGACAAAAATACGTTTGTGATTTCAGGTAGATATTTTTTTCTGTCACTCATATGTAGGAATAAAGGTTTGATATTTGAATGTACATAAAAATGGCATGTTATGTCCTGATTGGGGCCCTCAAGCTATACCAATTAATATTAACCAATTTATATTGTTAATTATTATCATCTGATGACAAGAGAACCTCACAAGTCCTGGAATTTGTGTGTTCAGTTCTGGGAAGTGCCCTGCAATGGGCATGACTTTCTGTGGCTTACCCAAAGAAAAGCAAGGCTGCAAAATTGCACTGGGACTTCCATAGCAGCTTTTCTGATGCCAGTGCATCTCTGCAGTAAATTCATCTCTTGGATAAGAAGTCTATTGACTTCATCTTCCATTGACTTCAGCTCCCTGTGACTCTCTGAGAAGGAATCAGGGACTCTGCATAGCTTTGTTTTATAAAAGTTTCTTGGTTCATTTCGGAGCTGCTTTAGGAAGCTCAACCTTCTCTGGCCCCGAGCGAGGTATCAGACAATGTTATTTTCCAACAGAGATCCACCTCTGATAGCCATTGTTCCACTGAAGTCCATGGGCTAAGGTCAGCAAGCAGGGCTTGGCTAAGCATAATGAAATCAGCTCTGACACAATGGGATAAGGGAACTAGCTGATGCACAGAAACTCTCTTCCAACCCAGCAGATTCTAGGAATGTGTCTGGGATTTGCTCAGAAATGGCAGTGTGCTGAGATGTGTAACAGTCCCCAGTGGATTAACTCTTAGTAGCCATTCATGTACCCTTTGATTCCTCAAAAATGCTAGTGAAATTTAACCCATGAAGTGCTATTGTGTGTATGAGTCCATAAGGCATAAGTCTTCCAAGAAAACTACAGAATATGAGTGGCCATACTGGGTCAGACTCATGGTCCATCTAGCCCAGTATCCCATCTTCTGACAGTGACCAATGCCAGATGCTTCAGAGGGAATGAACAGAACATGGCAATTTTGAGTGATGCATCCCGTCATCCAGTCCCAGCTTCTGGCAGTCAGAGACTTATGAACACCCAGAGCATCGGATTGCATCCCTGACCATTTTGACTAATAGCCATTGACGGACCTTGTGACGGGTTCCCCGCTCCCCCAGGGTGCCACCTGATGTACTGGGGTTCCACTGAGCCTGCCCGTTCCACCAGACAGGGCTCCATCACCCTGTCCTGTTGCACACACACAAGTAGGGATACACGCAGCTGTAGAATCACGGAGTTTTCATGGGAAGAGACAGCTTGGGGTTTGCCCAGTACTCAAGTGCGCACACCCTCTGAAGTGTAAACCCAAAATAATATTCTCTTGTGCTGTATGCAGATCTATACAGCATAAGCTCATGAAATTCGCTGCCTCACTTAATGTGGAGGAAGATATGCATAGCTTTTTGCCCTTCACCCCACCCGATTATGAATTACACAAACTGGTTATAACACAAACAAAAAACACGTTTATTAACTACAAAAGGTAGAATTTAAGTGATTCTAAGGGATAGCAAATAGATTAAAGCAGATTACTTAACAACTAAAGCAAAAACGCAAACTAGGCTGAATACATTCAAGAAATTAGTTACAAATAGAAATTTCTCACCCTAATGTTATTTTATGCAGGTTACAGAGTTTCTTGAAGGCAAACAGCACTGTTTGTATCTTAAATCTCCAAGGTATTCCTTTCACAGGTAGATCTTTCTCACCTGGGCTCAGCTCCTACCCCTTGCCCCCACTTAGTTCGTTTCTTCAGGTGTTTTCAGCAGCCTTTCTTCTTGGGCAGGGAGGCAGTGGAGAAGAACCTAGATTAATTCACTCCCCAGCCTTAAATAGGATTTCCATATGGTGGGAATCCTTTATTTCCCAGTTAGATCCCCACCCCCTCCTAGTGGAAAAATACTAGCAGTCCAAGATGGTGTCTGTGATGGGCTAAACCCCCTGAGGTGTCACCTGATTTGCTGAGATACCAGCACAGGCCCCATTTAACCTGTCTTGCTGAACCAGGCTCTTATAATCTCCTCTAACACATATAGGCAGGGCCACACCCAGTTGCACAGAAAGAGAGATTTCTTTTAACCTCACCTATATCTTTTTTCTTGTATAATAAACCTTTAGATTTTAGATTCTAAAGGATTGGCAACAGCGTGATTTGTGGGTAAGATCTGATTTGTATATTGACCTGGGTCTGGGGCCTGATTCTTTGGAATTGGGGAGAACCGTTTTCTTTATTTGGGGTATTGGTTTTCACAACCATTGGTCCCCAGGACAGGTGACTGCTGGTGGTGATACTGGGAAACTGGAGTGTCTAAGGGAATTGCTTGTGTGACGTGTGGTTAGCCAGTGGGGCGAAACCAAAGTCTGTTCTGTTTGGCTGGTTTGGTTTGCCTTAGAGTGGAAAAATCCCAGCTTTGAGCTGTAACTGCCCCTTTGGAAGCAATCTGTCCTGATCTGACACTCACAGTTGGATCCCACCAGGAACATCACCGTCACAACGGGGTAGAGGTTTGGTGGGGGCAGTCAGGGGATGGGGCTCTGGGGGGGTTGGATAAGGGGCAGGGAGTATCTGGAGGGGGCAATTAGAGGACAAGGAGCAGAGGGCGGTTGTATGGGTTGATGGTTCTGAGGGGGTCAGTCAGGGGGTGGGAGTTCAGATAGGGGGCAGGGCCAGGCTCTTTGAGGAGGCACAGTCTTCCCTACATGGCCCTCCATACAATTTTACAACCCTGATGTGACCCTCAGGCTAAAAAGTTTCCCCACACCTTGTAGACAATACAAAAGTATACATGGGCTTACAAGAAGAATGCGACGGATAGGCCCATAAGTGGCTATTAGCCAAGGTGGTCAGGGAGGCAACCCAACGCTCTGGGTGTCCCTAACCCTCTGACTGCCAGCACCTGGGACTGGATGACAGGGGATGGATTACTGGATAATTGCCCTGTTCATTCTCTCTGATGTATCTGGCGCCAGCCACAGTCAGAGACAGGACACTGGGCTAGATGGAACATTGGTCTGACCCAGTATCTCCCAGTGTACCTTATGCAGACTTCCCAGCTTTGTTTCTGTCACAAATATTCAAACCTAAGGTTTCAACATCACATTTTCTGTACTTCAGCACACACATCAAAACCCCTTCCTGTCTAGGGCCCTCTCTTTGCCCCATAAACCCAGCTAAGTCAGACAAGAATTTACAAACCTTCCCCAGCCCCATTTGCTCTCCTTCGCGAAACAGATTTCCACTCTGGAGCAGGTAGCTAGTAGCTAAATATAAATGCCACAGCTTCTAGGGTCATAAATGTTTCCCCGGCTCTCCTGTAGCTCCATAAAACACCCCAAGACAGATCAAACCTCCTCACCTAGATAATGCTGGAAGAGCCATCCCTATATCCACAGTGGGACCCAGCAGAGATATTTCTGGATCCTGATTAGCCGCTGAGTCCCTTGGGATGTCTCTAACTCCCGTGTTTATCCCCCTTCTCCACCCTTCCCCTGAGGACTCCTTCTGAGGCATTGCCTTCACTTACACCTCACCAGGAGTCCTGTGCCACATCTGCCACAGATAAGGCCCTTGGCAGGGGGGCCCTGTGCCAGGCTACTGACGCATAAGAATAGTCCATTTAGCCCAGTATCCTGTCTCTGTCAGTGGCTAATGCTAGGTGCTTCAGAGGGAGTGAACAGAACATAGCAATCATCTAGTGATCCATCCCCTTTCGTCCAGCCCCAGCTCCTGACAATCAGAGGCTAGGAATATTCCTGCTCATCTTGGCTAACAGCCACTGATGGGCCTAACGTAAGTGAAAGAACAGTTACTCACCTTTCGTAACAGTTGTTCTTCGAGATGTGTTGCTCATGTCCATTCCAAGATGTGTGTGCGCACCGCGCATGCACGGTCCCGGAAAGCTTTTCCCTAGCGGTACCCGTAGGGTCGCCAGGGGCGACCCCTGGAGTGGCGCCCTTATGACAACGTATATATGCCCCTGCCGACCCCCCCCCCCCCCCGCCTCCGCTCAGTTCCTTCTTGCCGGTACTCCGACAGAGGGGAGGCGGGAGGGATTTGAAATGGACATGAGCAACACATCTCGAAGAACAACTGTTACGAAAGGTGAGTAACTGTTCTTTCTTCTTCGAGTGATTTCTCATGTGCATTCCAAGATGTGACTTACAAGCAGTCATCTCGGAGGAGGGTGAGGAGTACCCTGAGTTCCTACTGACAGGACCGCTTGTCCCACAGCGGCATCTTCCATCTGTTAGTAGTATGTCCCACGGCGGCATCTTAGTAGTATGTCCCACAGCGGCATCTTCCATCTGTTAGTAGTATGGGGCTTGGGAAAGAATACCAGTAAAAACAAGTCTTGGTTCAAATGAAAGGGAGAAACTACTTTGGGAAGGAAGGCCGGGTGAGGACGTAACTGGACCTTATCCTTATGGAAGACAGTGTAGGGCGGCTCTGAAGTGAGCGCCCTAAGCTCGGAAACTCTACGGGCAGAAGTAATTGCCACTAAGAAAGCAGTCTTCCATGAGATAAGATAACGGGCAAGTGTCCATAGGCTCGAAGGGAGGCCTCATTAAGGCCGTTAGAACTAGGTTGAGATCCCATGGGGAGACAGGCTGACGCACCTGGGGATACAATCTTTCCAAACCTTTTAGAAATCTGAGAATGAGGGGATTGCTAAAAACCGAAGTGCCTCCAAATCCTGGATGGAAAGCAGATATAGCAGCCAAGTGCACTCGAACAGTGGAGAGCGCTAATCCTTGCTGTTTCAGTTTAAGGAGGTAATCCAGAATACTGGAGATCGAAGAGGACAGGGGGTCCCTCCCCTTACCCTGAGACCACAATGAGAAGCGCTTCCATTTGGCAGTGTAAGTAACCCACGTAGAAGGTTTCCTACTACCCAGGAGAATATCCCTGACAGAGTCCGAGCATTGTAACTCTATGGGATTCAACCATGGATATTCCACGCCGTGAGGTGGAGAGACTGCAGGTTGGGATGTAACATTCGCCCATAGTCCTGGGAGATTAACATTGGTGAGAGGGGAAGTGTTAACGGCCTCATCACGCACAGGGACATCAGAACAGTGTACCAATGTTGACGAGGCCACGCTGGCGCTATAAGTATGAGGGATGCTCTGTCCTGCCGAGTCTTGAGCAGCACTTTGTGAACAAGAGGGAATGGAGGAAATGCGTAGAGCAGGCCTCCCGTCCACGGGATTTGAAATGCATCCCCTTCCGAACCCGGGCTGAGGTTGAGGAGGGAGCAAAACCTTTGGCATTTTCTGTTGGCCTTCATGGCGAACAGATCTAGGAGGGGAAATCCCCACCTTAGGAAGATTGAGTGGGCAATATCTGGCCTGAGGGACCATTCGTGACCCCGGAAGCATGTCTGCCATGCTGAGCATGTCTGCCAGCACGTTCTGAGTCCCTGGGAGATAGGTGGCTGTGAGGGAGATACCTCGGGGAATACAGAAATCCCAAAGGGCGAGGGCTTCCCTGCACAGGTGAGAGGAGCGAGCACCACCCTGTTTGTTTATATAAAACATCGTGACTGTATTGTCTGTTAGAACCGACACGCACTTGCCTTGTAAGAGATCCTTGAACGTCTAGCATGCTAGGCGGACCGCTCTGAGCTCCCTGACGTTGATATGAAGGGCCAGCTCTTTCTGGGACCAGAGACCTTGTGTTCTGACTTCTCCCAGATGCACCCCCCCAGCCGAGGGCGGAAGCATCTGTCACCAGTGTCAACGATGGTTGGGGCTTGTGGAACGGGACCCCGACACCCAAAGACCGGGGCTGGAGCCACCAGTGGAGGGAGCGTCTGACACCGATTGGGAGAGTCACTATGAGGTCTAGGGGATCTCTGTGCTGGTTTTAGACACTCGCGAACCAGGACTGCAGAGGTCGGAGGCGGAGCCTTGCATAGGGCACCACGTAAGTGCACGCTGCCATGTGGCCCAAGAGGACCATGCAGTTCCTGGCCGTAGTTGTGGGGAATCGAAGGAGTGAATGTATGATGTCTGAGATTGACTTGGCTCGGGAAAGAGGCAGAAAAGCCCTTGCCTGCCGGGAATCTAATATCACCCCAATAAACTCGATCCTCTGGGTAGGAGTGAGGGTCGACTTTGGTTCGTTTAGAATGAGCCCTAATTTGAGGAATGTGGCTCTGATGAAAGTTATGTGGATCGATAGCTGCTCCTTTGAACTTGCCCTTATGAGCCAATCGTCCAGGTAAGGGTAAACATGGATGCCCCTCCGTCTGAGGAATGCTGCCACCACGGACATGCATTTTGTGAACACCCTTGGAGCAGAGGAGAGCCCGAACGGAAGTACTGTAAACTGGTAATACTGGGTCCCCAGCACAAATCTTAGGAATCTCCTGTTAGTCGGGATAATTGAGATGTGGAAATAAGCATCTTTTAAGTCGAGGGCGGCAAACCAGTCTCCATGATCCATAGCGGGAATTATGATAGCTAGAGATAGCATGCGAAACTTCAGCTTCTTTATGTAGGAGTTGAGGCCTCGCAAGTCTAGGATAGGGCGAAGACCCCCTTTGGCCTTCGGGATAAGGAAATAACGGGAGTAATACCCCTTGCCCCGAAATTCTTGAGGAACCTCCTCTATGGCACCCAAAGACAAGAGGGTGTGGACCTCCTGATCTAGGAGTTGCTCATGAGATGGGTCCCTGAAGAGGGACGGGGCATGGGGGATGATTGGGAGGAAGGGCAGAAAATTGGATAGAATATCCCACTTCTACCAGGCTGAGAACCCACTTGTCCGAGGTGACCAAGGACCACACCTGGTAGAAATGGGATAGACGGTTCACAAAAGGACGGGCAGGGTCGAGAATGGAAACTGGTTCGACGTCCCCGGGCGCATCTTCAAAAATTAGATCTGTCCCCTGGCTGTTGTCTGGGACCTAAGTTCTGCTGCCCTTGTCTGGAGGTCAAACGAGGACGACCTCTGCCATTACCTCTACCACCCCTTCTAGACTGGTCCCGTCTGGGTGGGCCTTGATAGGGGCGAGGTTGGTTAGCGGGAGTAGGTCTAAATGGCCTGCGAATGGGTTGCGGAGTATGGAGGCCTAAGGACCGGAGCATGGCTCTCGAGTCCTTCATAGAATGGAGTTTCTTATCAGTGTCCTGAGAAAACAGGCCTTGTCTGTCAAACGGCAAGTCTTGGATAGAAGCCTGAACTGGAGTCGGGATGCCGGAGACCTGCAGCCAAGCACCCCGGCGCATTGCTATGGCGGTAGCCATAGTTCTTGATGCAGAATCGGCTGAATCCAAGGCAGCTTGCAGAGCGGCTCTGGAGACTAGTCGGCCCTCCTCAAGTATGGCCTTAAATTCGACACCTGAGTCTTTAGGTAACTGATCCTGGAATTTAGACACAGCCGATCAGGTGTTAAAAGAGTATCTGCTCAACGCCGTCTGCTGATTGGAAATTCTCAGCTGGAGCGCTCCCAAGGAATATACCTTCCTGCCAAAGAGATCGAGTTTCTTGGCATCATGCGATCTAGGCATCATGCGACCCCGTTTGCCCTTGCCGCTCCCTGTGGTTGACCGCGTCTGCCACTAGGGTACCTGGCTGAGGATGGGTGAATAGATGCTCGTAGCCAGTTTGAGGGGCAAAATACCGTCTTTCAACCCCTCTTGCGGTGAGCGGAATGGATGACGGGGTCTGCCAGAGCGTGTTGGACATAGAATTGATCTTTTTAATAAATGGGAGTGCTATTTTGGTCGGACCACCCGACGATAAGATGTCAACTGTCGGGTCTATCTCTTCCTCAACCTCCTCCGCTGGCAGATTCAGATTTTGAGCTACCCGCCGGAGAAGGTCTTGATGACCCCGAAGGTCCATAGGTGGGAGGGTTGGGGAGGAAGACCCCCGCTACCGCCTTGTCCAGTGAGGACGACGAAGAGGTAGCAAATCCGGTCGCCTCCTGAGGCTCTGTTACGGTCAGGTCATGGACCGTAGCTTCATGCTCTTGCTGGGGCACCCTAGAGGGTGATCGTCCAATCCCGGATGGTCCCGGTACTGCATCATCGGGGGCTGACTGTGAGGGTGGAACCGACACTGTCGCCGAGACGGGACCCCGCGGTACCGATGGTAATGAACCCGCTACCGAAGACGGCCCTTAGGCCTGGTGGAATGCCCAGGGCGTCCAGAATGGCCACTGTATCAGCCCTTGCCCCTGACGAAGCCACGGTGGGAGGCTCTCATGGCGGGAGGTCCTCGGGTGCCGGGAGTGATGACGGGACGCCGAGGTACGATGGCTATGGCCCGACCTAGAGGAAGCCGCGTCAGACTCCGATGAATAGTCCGACACGGACCATGGTGGTGCCGAGCCCTCCGGTGCCGTGACCCACCTCTCGAAAATCGTCGGCTTCCTAGGGTGTCTTTCGGGTGCCGGGAGGACCAGTGCCGAGGGGGGTCGTGTGTCCGGTGCCGACATGAGCGGTGCCGGGGTCGGAGGAGGTAGTGGCGCCATTGGTTGCGCCGGAATGATCGGCACCACAGACGTGGGCACGGGTGCCGGTACCGCAAACGGGACCGGGGCCGGCGGCAGGCCCGATTCTCTCGTTAGGGCGATAATATCCTGCGCCGCTTCGAACACGTCCGGGGTCAAAGGCATGTTCACCTCTTCGAATACCCCTTGTGGAGATGGTGCGGCACCGAGGGGGGTTCGTTCCCGCGACTCGGTGGATAGTCTCGGCACCCTATGGGGCTCGTCTATGAGACCCGAGGACTGCCTTGCTGTGGAGGGTTCGCCTTTAGCTCTGAGGCCAGGGGAACGGCCTCTCGGCTTTTTCAACGGTACCGGAGATTGCGACCGGTGCCTTCTCGAATTTCCGGAGCGGTGCGGGGAACGGTGCCGGTGTTTCTTTGGGTCCGGTTTCAGTGCCGCCGGGTCCCTCACCGATGCCGGGGCACTGCGAACCTCCTGTGGAGGCTGTTGCTGCGGTTGCAGCGCCGACTCCATTAAAATAAGCCTCAGGCGAGAGTCCCTTTCTTTTTTAGTGCGGGGCTTGAATCCCTTACAGATAGCACACCGCTCTGCTTGGTGACCCTCTCCTAAGCACTTCAGGCAATTGGAGTGCGGGTCACTAACTGGCATGGGCTTTCCACAGCCCTCGCAAACTTTAAATCCCGGCGCTCGAGGCATGCCCCGGCACCGGTACAGAATATAGACTGTAACTATATACAACTAAGCTAATAACTCACAACTACTACTACAATTAACTAACTAACTACGAACTATAACTTTGAAACGATACCGCTATGAAGCAAGTGAGACAACGCTGTTCCAGCGACCGTCACAAACGGAAAGAAGGAACTGAGCGGGGATGGGGGGGGGGGGGGGAGAATCGGCAGGGGCATATATACGTTGCCATAAGGGCGCCACTCCAGGGGTCACCCCTGCCGACCCTATGGGTACCGCTAGGGAAAAGCTTTCCGGGACCGTGCCTGCGCGGTGCGCACACACATCTTGGAATGCACATGAGCAATCACTCGAAGAAGAACTTATCTAGTTCTTTTTTGAACCCCATTATAGCTTTGGCAACATCCCCTGGCAATGAGTTCTACAGGCTGACTATGTTGTATGAAAAAGTACTTCCTTTCGTTTGTTTTAAACCTGCTGCCTATTAATTTCATTGGGTGACCCCTGCTTTGTGTGTTCAGTGAAGGGGTAAATACCACTTCCTTATTTACTTTCTCCACATTATTCTCAATTTTATAGATCTCTATTGTATCCCTCCTTAGCTGTTTCTTTTCTAAGATGAACAGTCCCAGACTTTTTAATCCTCTCCTTATACAGAAGCTGTTCCATACCTCTAATCATTTTTGTTGCCTTTCTCTGTACCTTTTCCAGTTCTAATAATATCTTTTTGGATATGGGGCAACCAGAACTGCGTGCAGTATTCCAGGTACCGGCATTTGAAGATTTGTAAATTCTTGCCTGAGTTAGCCGGAGGGTTTTGTCCTGCCCTGGGGGTTGGAGATTGCAAAGCTCCGGGGGAGGGGGTCGGGGGCAGCCTGGCCAAACCTGAATGGTACTGTAATCCTGTGGGCTAGGTCACATTGCCCTGAGCAGGGAGCCCAGCCCAGCCCGCAGGACAGGAGCTGCTGCTGGAGGGAGAGTTTTTCATTCTATAGGGTTTTTTTCCATTTGGGGGGGGGGACAAGCCTCTAATTATTGACTCATTTTTCAGATGGGAAACTGAGGCACATAAAAAATCAGGACTTGGGGGGGTCAAGATGGGATTGGAACACCACTCTTGTGACTGCACTAGGTTAAGACCTGAACCTCAAGATCAGCCTTCCTCTGATGTTTAAAAACTCATCCTCCTGCTCCACCAGCACAAACCTTCACCATGTACCCTAAAGGAGAATTGCTGTTTGCTCTCAGCAGTATAGGGCTTATGATACCAAGCTGAGCAGTTCTGAGTCCATCCTGCAGAAGGCAGCGACACCCTGACGCACACCAGCTGCACCTAGCGCCCTTCTCCTCCCTCCTATTCAGCAGCTGGGTATTATTAAATCCTTAAAACCCAGCAAAAGCCCTAAACAGAACAGGGGCTTGGCTGACTAGAGTTAAATGACATGGGCAATTACTGGCCAGCATTATTTGCTGAGAAAAATACTCCGTGAGGTCACTGGCAAAATAAAGCTCCCAAAAATAATATTTTTGGAACAATTTTGGTGGCCATGGTAACGCTGTGCAGTTGGGGCTTTACCCCGGTGACATCAGGCATTGGCTTGGGTTCCTGACTGGAGCAGGGGAAGGGGAAAGTGCATTTGAGCGAAGGATTCCAGCTTCCTTCTGCCCTGCAAAGGATCGCATTTCCCAAAGCCTCCTGCGAACAGCTCCGTTGGTTCGCTGTGGCATGGTGCGCTCCCCAAGAGCGAGGGGCAAAGGCAGGTTGTCCTGTCTGTAGGGGAGGGGAAGGTTCAGTATTGGAAAGGCAGTGTGCAGAGTGGACCTCTCACCCACATCCTCTCCCCCTGAAGGCATCTCCCAGAGTGTGCTGTGCCTGTATCTGGCCAAACAAAGCTGGGCCCTGCGCCTGTCTCCACATGAGATCTCGCTCCAGAACTCAGAATTAATGATGGTGTCAAACTCCAGTCTCTCTGGGGCACTGGGGCACAGATTGTGTGGATGGGAAGTTTTGATCCCAGTTTTGTTACCTTGAGCAGAACCAAACTCATTTTCCTGACCTGAGGGCAGGGGCATTGCAGGGGAGTTCCTAGCTACTCCAGTCCCAGACTCTCCCAGCAGGGGGTGCTGTGGGGAGGCAGTAGGCATGCTGGCTGTAGGGGGAGCTCCCAGCAGAGCCTGGGACACCTGGCAGGGCCAGAGGGAGGAGAAGGGAGCTGTGTAAGGCGAATGGAGGAGAGGGAAATTGCTGAGCCTTGCTTCTCTGTCCCTCACTAGCTGCCCGAGAGACTCTGGAGGGAGGCATTCAGGCGGGGCTGGGGAGGGGAAGGTAGGTGGAAAAAGGCTGGAACCAAGAAACAGGGCGGCCTGCCTGTACTGTCAGTGCTGCTCCCTAGGCCATTTTCCCAAAGGCACTCTGAGCACTGGGCCCCCCATCAGCCACACCCTGAAACAAGCATCACGCCGCTGAGACAGGCCTCAAAGGGGGAGGGGAGCCAGACCCTGACATACACGCACAGAGCCAGCTGCACACTCCCAGGCACCAGGGGAATGGAGAGAGAAGCGCCTTTGGGACCACCTACCCCAACACCAATCATTAGAGACCCTCCAGATGCTCTGCAAGACATGCTCCTGATCAATGCTCCGGCTGAGCCAGGGTAGGACCGAGGCTGCAGTTCAGTCCTGGGGTCATCCCCTCTCTTGACATGGCCCCAGAGCCTGCCCAGAGCACAAGGCCAACCCGGCACACTAGGACTGTCAGCAGCATTCTGTGTTTGTGCAGAGTTTAGCACAGTGGCTAATAAACAGTCACAGAAACATGGCACAGCCTGGCCTGTTATTGGCACCCAGCTAACCCTGAACCCTAGGGCTGACATGAACTCGGGCTCACTGCCTGGTACTGAAGCCACCACAGAGGAGAGGAGCAGGATTTCATTCTGATTTGGGAAACAGACTGGAGTCACCAAACACACGGGGACCCCCCAGCCACGTGTCCTGGGGCAGCTGTGAGATCCCAGTGCAATGGGCACAACTGACTGGGACAGGAGACGGATGCACCCCCAGGGGCCAGGAGGACAGGGTCGGGGGCTATGCCTGGCACTCATCCCCTCCTCCCAACTGCTGATTCCCCCCCCATGGCATGTGGCTGTTACCCCATCGACCCACAACAACACTGCAGGGTAGCCAGGCCCAGGGGTCAGAGCGGGGTCCAGCCTGAGGCTGGGACTAATGCAGGAGCTTGTAGAGATGGCCTGGTCCAGGGCTGGTCCCAAGGATCAGAGTCCGAGTCAGGTTGCAGGTTAGGAGGTGAAGTCCAAATCAAGGAAGGCCCAAGCTCAGGCATGGGGATAGTTACAGGAGATCTGGATACTTCCTGGGACACCCCTTGGGTTTATATAGAACAGGGAGAAAATCAGGAGTCAGAAGGCTGTTGTCTTTCAGTTCCCATGAAGCTGGACTTCCTAAGTCTGTGTCCATAGTCGTTAGTGGAGAGCCAGCAGTGGGAATGCCAGCTCTCTGGCAGTACCATAGGCCTGGGCTCTAGTCCCACGGAGTCTGACAGAAACCTCCTCTGAAACCCTCAGTCTGACAAAGCCTCTCTCTGCCCAGCCAAGTGTTAGGAGAGTAGCCTCAGCCTGGGCCCCGGGGTGCTGATCTCCCAGTGACCCCTGCTCTAGGGCCAGGGCTCTTGCTGGTCACCAAGCTTGTGTTTCAGGCAACTGACAGCCTCTCAGGCCCCCAGGGTGACTCAGGAGTAGCTACACTGGCATATATGAGAGGAGGGGTGTTCTGGAACAGTTACCCAGTGGGGACAAAAAACCCTAACAGTCTTCAAGACTGAGCTTGGTAAGTTCGTAGAAGGGAGGGGATGATGAGACTGACTACAATGGCATGTAGCCAATCCTTTACCACTACTAGCCAACACTTCCCATGGCTGGAGATGGGACACCAAATGGGGAGGGGTCTGAGTTACTGCAGTGAATTCTTCCCCAGGTGTCTGGCTGGTGGGTCTCACTCTCAGGAAGGAATTTTCTCCCGGGTCAGACTGGCAGAGACCCTGTGGTCTTTTCACCCTCCCTCTGCAGCACAAGGCACAGGTCACATGCAAGTCTAAACTAGTGTAAATGGTGGATTCTCTGTGATTTGAAGTCTTTAAACCATGATGTGAGGATGTTAGTAACTCAGCCAGAGGTCAAGGATCTGGTACAGGAGTGGGTGGGGGAGGTTCTGTGGCCTTCAATGTGCTGGTTGAAAGATCAAACTCAAAAAGTAGTTTAGCAATAGTTTGCTGTCAAACTGGGAGGACGTATCTTGTGGAGTCCTGCAGGAGTCAGTCCTGTGACCTGTGCTAGTCAATAATTTTCATTTATGACTTGGATAATGAAGTGCAGATTAAGCTTATAAAAACTGTGGATGACACTAAGCCGGATGGAGGACAGGATTAGAATTCAAAATAACCTTGCCAAACTGGACTGAAATCAAGAAGATGAAATTCAATAAAGATACGTGCAAAGCACTTCACTTAGGAAGGCAAAATTAAAGGCACATCTACAAAGGGGGAACAACTTGCTAGGCGGTAGCACTGTTGAAGAGGATCTGGTTATGATAGTGGATCACAAATTGAAAATGAGTCAACAGTCCGGTGCTGCTGTGAAAAAGGCTAATATCAGAAAAAGACTATTAATAATAACAGTGTTGTATATAAGATATGTGAGTAACTGTCCCACTCTGCACTGCACTAGTGGTGAAATTAACAGGTTTAAACAGCAGGTTTAAAGCAAACAAAAGGAAGTATTTCTTCACATGATGCCCAGTCACCTGTAGAACTCATTGCCAGAGGATGCTGTGAAGGCCAAAACTATGACTGAGTTCAAAAAAGAACTGGGTAAGTTCATGGCCCCCCTCAGTCCTCCGTTCTCACGACTGACCAGTCTCCGTTTTTTTTAACCTTTCCCTATCATCTCTAAACCTTTGATTATTTTTGTTGTTGTCTTCTGGACTCTCTCCAGTTTGTCCACATCTTCCCTAACGTGTGGCACCCAGCACCACAGCGTGCCTGCCCTGCGCTCAGAGGGGTTTGAGGCCTCTTCGGGACCTTTACCCCTCTCAGCACAGGGCCCCCTAAGTGCCCAGGGTCTCTCTGTCACAGAGCCAGCTGAGCAGCCTCCTGAGGGCCGGGCACCAGGAACAAAGCGCAAAGCCTGGCAGGGAGCTAGGGGACCCAGCTCATGCCCCAGAGCTTTGTTTGCAAACCCTGTACATGATACCCAGCCAGCGGGTGTGGCCAGAGCCATCCAGCTACTGCCCCAAACCCTGCCAGAAAGCGTGAGAGTCTCAGAGCTCTCCCCCTCACTCCCCACCAGGGCTGGGATCACAGGGGTGCCCCAGCCAAAAGCTGGTGGGCCTAAGCCTGTACCTCAGCTCCCCCAGTAATACCCACAGGTGACTCTCAAACCCAACATGGCCCAAGGAGAAGAGGTTGCCTGCTCCTCTAGTCCAGGCCTTGCCAGTCCCTCGCACCTTTCTGAGCTGCGGGCGTTTGCTCCCTGGCCACGACTGCTGTGAGCCAGGGCTCAGTGTTCCCACGGCTTCAGAGATGCTATTGAGGCAGTGAGCCAGAGTTTGCAATTATCTTTGGCTTGTCAATATGGCTGCTCTCCATAGTTCTTCACATGGAGGCACGTGCCTCTCTGACCATGTGGTGCCGGGGCCCAGGACTGGGCAGGAGAAGAGGCTGCCGCCTAGAGATTGTAGCCCTTGGAAATATTCCACAGTCCCCACGTGGAGACTGAGGCCTGTGAGGCGTGCATCTGTCCTCTGGCTACTGAATAGCAAAGGCTGAAGGAAGCGTGAGGTTTTGAAAGTCTTTGACCAGGTCTCTGTAGCTTTCACGTCTCCTCTTATACCTAAGATAGATACGCCCCAGCTTCTTCGCGGGATGTGCAGGACGCACTTGCTAGCTGGGGAGCACAGTACCCACCTTGGGAATAAGGGGCACATTTAACTGTGAGGCAAAATTTATAGTAACAGGAGATTGGTATCTAGTGGTTAGATCTGGTGGGACTGGGAGTCAGATCTATCCTTCACTCAGGGTCTCCCTGAAGTACTGGAGCCAGAGCTCGGCGGGAGCCTGTCACCTTCCAAACAGATACCAGGGCCTGGGTTTGCAACACTCAGAACATAGTTGCTTGTGGCCAGAGGGGTCACTCCTACCAGCAGCTGGAGCTTCAGGGCACCCGTGAGGCATCCGTGCCCTGATCCCCAAAGCTGATCCCAGTCCGGGGGGGGGGGGGAGTGGGAGAGCTGGCATGAGTTGGGGACATGGCACTGGGGTACTACCTCTGCCCCTCCCCCCCTGCCCTTTGGCTTTCCCACCTTGCTGCTGTACAGAAGCCCAGTTCTGCAGTGTCATGGTTGGGGGCAGGGCTGGGGATGCACAGGGTTAATCATTGAGAGTTATGGCTGAATAATAGCAGGCCTGGCACAGAGTATGGATTAGGGGAGCATGGTCTAGTGGCTAGAGCAGGAGACTGGGCGGCAGGACTCCTTGGTTCTATCCCCAGCTCTGATATTGGGTGGCTGTGCACCATGGGGTGAGCTGTGTCATTCTGTGCCTCAGTTTCCCCATCTGTAAACTGGGCTAGTGCCACTTCCCCAATGTCACAGGACCTTGTGAGCTGGTGCTACCTGGGGTTGGAACAGATGAGAATTCTGCCACAGCTTCTGACCTGACAGTGCCCCCTGCAGGGAACCTCCTGGTTAGCACCTCCCCTCTGTCCCAGCTGTGCAAGGCCTGGCTGGCAAAGGGCCAGCACCACAGCAAAGTGCTTTGATCCTCTGGGCAATGGCTTCTAATTGGAGGGGAAACAATTTACTGGCCAGAGTTTCCTAGCACGGAGATTCAGCTGGTCGATTAAATGCATTTCCTCGTCTCTCCGTCTTCGGAGTCTATCGATTTCGCTCAGAAATAGCTTGATGGCAAAGGGGATGAGTCAGATCTTGAGCGTCTCCCCTCCCCCCACTTCCAGGAAGGAAAAGGGGAAACTGGGGCACCCGGTTGAGAACAGACAAAACCTCTCATGGCTGGGTGCTGATGCTGGCCTGAGGTGGGGCAAGGAACCGGCCTGGCAGTACAAGGCTGCTGCCTCGTCTCTGTGCCAGCACAGCACCAACCTCCCCCATTCCCGCAATGCACCACACTGATCATCTCTGGCACAAGGTGGCAGTTCCACGGGGGTGGCCTGCTCGGCTGCCTTTTCCAGGATAGGCTTTGAGAGCTAGGCAAGGGCTTCGGCTCTGGAGCTGCTGCCTGTGATGGTGCTGGTGGCAATCCCGCTCTGGCTGGTACTGACCAAAGGCCCCTCCTGTCTGCTGGCACTGCAGCTTTGGCTGAGCCCATTGTGAGTGGGCAAGTGCCTGCCCAATAATAATCATAATAATAATAATCATAATGGCAGTGTAAGGCTGGGGGGGACGGGACCTGGAGATGGGGCTCCCCAAGAGCATCTCTCTGCAGCAGAATGAGGCCTGTTGGCAGGGACAGAGAACGAGGTTCCTGCTGCCCAGAATTGCTCTGCAGATCACTAGCCCAGATCGCATGGGGGCACCGTGCCCGGCCTCCAATCTCTCACAAGACCAGGGCCAGTCCCCTCCCAGTAAGGTGTGAGAGCTCCCACTAGTGACAAGCCCTTCCATGCCCTGGTTGCCTGTGGACCATGGTGGCACTGGGGCTGATGTGGATTTGAGGGATATCAGGGCTGCTGTGATTCCCACGCCCATGGAGGGACTGTTCTCTGGGCAGGATCCCAGCACCAGGGTCTGGCCCGATGCCCTGCTCCGTGGACAAGGTGTCTCTGGAGGGGTTGTGCACCATACTAGCACTCTGAGAAGAAGGATTGGGCTGCCCCCCTACCCCCCTCCCTGCATGGGGCCAATCTCCCAGCAAGAAGCCCCAGCTCAGCATCCCCAACCCTGAAGGGCTCAGAGCTCCATCCCGAGAGAAGGGGAAACTGAGGCACTGAGCAGGGACCTGACTGGCATAAGACCATAAATGGAGGTAGGTACAGAACCCAGGCGTCAGGCTTTTACTTCCCTCCTGTAACTGCTCACAAAGGATGGGGGGGGGCACTGCCAGGGGGAGGAGGCGCTCACATCCCAGTTAGGCCCCCAAACGGTGTAGCAACACTGCAGCAAAGCCTCCAGTGCACCAGGCCCTGGCATCCCCTGCTGAGATTATCTGATCAGCCACCCTGACTACCACCTACTCCCCTCAGGAGCCCATTCCACAGCATGTGGCTCCTTCTCTCAAGGACCCTCCAGCCCCTTTAAGATTTTGCCCACCCCAGACCACAAGACAGACCTGGCACCTACCCCAGCGCAGCTGTGCTCAGAGAGTGCTTGGGAGTAAGGTCTTGACAGAGCAAGGGGCTCCAGAGAGCCCTGTAAATGTCCCCCGTCATGTGCCTTGTGTAGGTGGGGTCAACCCCTGGGAACCCCTTGCTTTGCATCCTTAGCCATAGACTGGGCTAGGCAGCCCCATTGCAGGTCCCAAGGCTACACATGGGCAGCGGGTCTTTGGATGCCGTGGTGCTGGGAGCTGATCCAGTGTGTCCCCTTGTGGGGTGGGAGGGATCACGGCAAAACACAGAGTTGCGGCTGCTCCCCCAATTTCCATGTCTCTGGCTGGCTTCTGATCCCTGGTGTTTGTGTTAGTCACCGGCCAGCTCAAACCTTCTCCTGTGTCCCATCCCTGCCTGTGTCCTGGAGCTGGGCCCACATAATCACCTGCAGGCCCCATGCCCAAGGCTCCAAAGGTGGGAGACGGCCTGTTCAGCTGGGGGTCAGTGACCTCTGGCTAACACAGGGCCCTGAGCAGAGCCGATGGGTGAGAAAGAAGGCGGCAGGAGGAGCACAGGGGTGCGACAAAACCTTCCACGGTCAAGCCCAGGACCTAACTCTGGCACCACCCACTGAGCCCTGGGAAAGAAAAGGACAGGCATGGCTGCCATCTAGTGGTTGTTGTGCATCACTACAGCCCCTTCACACACAAACCCTGCCAGGCTCGAGCGGTGAATTACGAATTTACAGCTGCAGACCAGCAGTGGAGGGAGGTTACCCTCCCCTCCATTTCCCTTATTCTGCCATCGCAGCATCAAGAGATTTTCCCTGCATGCAAGGGCCTCCCTCATCCCTGTTCCTGTCTCTTTTGTCCCTGTCTTCTGGACGCCAGGGAAACGCAAAGGGACAGCCTTGTGATCAAGGCTCAGCAAAGCTCTGCAACTTCTCATGGGGGCGTATCTGCATGCAGAGGTTGCAGCACTTTTAATTGGCCTGGTTAATGGAAGCAGAACAAGCCCTGGGACAGATTCATGATTCCAAAGCCAGAAGGCACCCTGAAGATCATGGTCTGACCCCTTGGATACCCCTGGCCAGACACCAGCCATAATAATCTCTAGAGCTGAGCTCAAAGAAAAATAGTCAATTGTGATTAAAATATGGCCTATGGTGGAGGACCCAACACAGCCCTTGGTAAATGGTTCCCATAGTTCATTACACTTATGGTTAAAAATGTACCCCTTTTCAGTCAATGTGCATTAGCATCAACTTCTAGCCATTGTGCCATGTTACTTTTCTCTGTTATACTTCACAATGGGCTGTTCAGTCTTTGTTCCCTCTGAAGGTACTTTTATAGGCTGATCAAGTCAGCCTTTCACCTTCTCTTTGCTAAGCTAAATACTCAAGGAGATCAATCACTATAAGGCGGGCTTTCAAATCCTTTAATCTTTCTCATGGACTGTCTCTAATTTAACAACAACCTTCTTGAATTGTGGACAGCAGAACTGGACCCATGATTCCAGCAGCTTTGCCAAATACGGAGGTTAAAATAACCTCTCTGCTCCTACTGGAGATTGCTGTATGCATTAGCCCTTTTGACCGGGAGTTCACATCCAGCTAATTATCCACCACACATACCCACAAAATTTGCTCACTGCTGCCCAAGATCAAGTCCCCATGCTGTAAGGAGGGCCTGCATTCTTTGTTTCTAGATGCATGTATTTACAATTAGCCATATTAAAATGCAGTATTTGCTTGCACCCAGCCTATGGAGCAATGCAGATCATTCTGTATCAGTGACTGGATGCACTTACACAGGTATAAGAGGCTGAGACCTATATAGATTAATCCTAATCCTGGAGGGGAAACTCACCTCCGTAGAAGATGGGAGACCCTTCCAGCCCACAGCCTGGAGCATTTTGTTGTCAGTACAGTAGAATCTAGTTAACTGGGCCATTGGTTAATTAGGGCAGCTATTTATTTGGGACAAATCTTAAAGAACAAAAACAAATCATACCTTTTTACTTACTTTGCATAATTGGGGCAGCCACTTAACTGGGCCAAATTGTTCTGGTCCTGCTGTATCCCAATTAATGGGAATCCACTGTATTCCTATGGTCAATGCCATTTTTAGTAGGCTGTTCATGAGTCCCAATGGGACTAGGCTACCCAGAAATAAAGCACCTTTGGCCTACCATAGCTGCATCCATACTAGGGCACGTGTTGCTTTAACTGTAGCGGTGGTTTGTGGTGGGGGATATTCACACTCCTAACCACCATGGAGACCAAGCCTCAGGGGGAGAATAGGACCCTTCAGCATCTGGAGAACACCTGCTGTGACTGTTCAATCCTGGACCCAACCCACAGGAAGGGGACCTGCGGGGAAGGAGCAGAGATGCAAGGGGGACTCTGGGCTCTTTTCAAGTTCTGTAACACTTCTGAAATGGGCACAAACACACAGGTAGGCATGTGCACATATCGCACTGGGTGGATTTCCCTGTTGGCTTCACTGGCTGACTGGAAAGCCATGTGAAAATTCTTTCCAGCAAGTGATGCTAGGAAAGGTCAAAAAGGAGGGGTCTCACTTCCCAGCCCAGGTTGGTGAGGGCCATGAAAAGGATCCAACACACAAATGCAGCCACTTCTTTAGGACCAAAATAACATGCCCCCATAATATTCCAATGGTTATGGAATCCCTACCTCCTATCCCCTCCCCCTCGTGAGGCCCCCAATTTATGACAATCGTTTGAGAAAGTTTACTACAATTTTGAAAGTGGGGCAGAGGGGCAGTACAAGCTGCAAAGATGGCAGTATGAGAAATAGACATACACTTGTCAGCTTCAATCACACAGGTGGGGAAACAGAGAAAGCCTCAAGCTCCACTCAACGAAATCAGCATGCGATTCCAGTTACAACCTGTACACCCACCCCTTTTGTTGCCCACACTGAAATAGTTAACAATGACCCTGACAGTCAACATTACATTTTGGAGTCAACACACAGCAGTGAGAAGCAGGGGACGGTTGAGCTCTCAGAGCTATCATTCCAGGCGATCTGCAGACCCAGGTACATGGTGCTGCATTAGCAGTTTTTCTTCATAACCAGACAATTCCAGAACATACCGTATTTTTCGCCATATAGGACGCTCCGGCATATAAGACGCCCCCGAGTTTTTAAATAAAAAAGCCGGACACAAAAAAAAAAAAAAAAACCCACCACCACACACAAAAAGCACCTCGCTCTCCCGTCCCCGCTGCGCGGGCGGGCTGCTGGGAGCGCGCCGCTCTCCCGTCCCCGCCGCGCTGGTGGGCTGCTGGGAGCGCGCCGCTCTCCCGTCCCCGCCGCGCGGGTGGGCTGCTGGGAGCGCGCCGCTCTCCCGTCCCCGCCGCGCGGGTGGGCTGCTGGGAGCGCGCCGCTCTCCCGTCCCCGCCGCGCGGGTGGGCTGCTGGGAGCGCGCCGCTCTCCCGTCCCCGCCGCGCGGGCGGGCGCTCCCAGGGGCCCGAGCTGCTCCCGTTCCCCGCCGGCCCCAACACATGCGGGTGGGCTCGGGGGGGAAGCGCCGCCCCGCCCCGCCCGCCGGGCCACCTGCAGCCGCCCCAGCTCCAGCTGCCCGGTGAGTTTAATATATTCGGCGTATAAGACGCCCCCCTTAATTTTGAGGCTATTTTTGGGGGTTAAAAAGGCGTCTTATACGCCGAAATATACGGTAAGTTGCCAACTTTTGCCAGTCACCCCCCAAACAGAGCCCTGGGACTGTGGCAGATCTGGGAAGAGGAGAGGCAATCTCATTGGTATATCCCTTTTTAAAGACTGGATTCACTCGAAGCAGGGGGGCTGGAACCTGGGCCTACTAGCTTATGGAAGATGAGCTAGAGCAGTAACATCTGGGCATGGTATGATGGGGCTGGGCAAAGAGCAGGGAAAGCCCCTTGGTGTCCACACTGGGCTGGAGAGCATCTCCTCAGAAGGTACTGGAGCTTGCTGAAACTCAGGGGCTCTTTAAATGCAATGCTCATTCCAAGCAGCGTGACAGCATGGAAGGGGCCTGGCCCAAATGGCATGTGGTTGTTTACCCTTCCTAGGGCAGGAGCCACCCCATTCCTTTAAGGCAGAGTGCAGCATGTCAGAGGCCCAAAACCTGCACACACCCTTTGTAGCTTCATAAGCAGTCGTTCCATCAAGCTCCACCGCTAGAGAGTGAACATCCAGCACAGGCTACAAAGGATGATTTGAGCCCAGGAGGGTGAACTAGAGCTCCCTCCTGCTGAGATTCTGCCTTTACTTGCTACAGCAAGGAGGAAGATCTGCAGAAAATGGCAAGTTTAGGGCCAAGTTAAGGAAGCTAGTGCTAAGAACTTGGCCTCCCCCGTTCATGAAGAGGAGCATTTGACCTTTTACCCCTTTTCAGAGGAAGCAAGTGTTGAGGAGGGGAAATGGAACCAAGCCTTGTAGGAAGATAAACCTTTGCCCCCGTGCCTGGGATGTATAGGTCTCTGATTGGGCAGTAGTAGAGACCAGGCTCAGGGAACCAGAACAGCAAACACAGGGAATGCTTAGGGGAGAGCAGCAGTCCAGGCATGCGCCATATTTCTCCTGCATTCCTTAGCTGTTCCAGCGAGCACCCGGGACAAGTTGCTGGCAATACAGGTGGAGTTATCTGACCTGACCCACCCCACCTCCACCGAATAGGGCACAGGGAGCAGTTATCCAGTGCTACATTTGTTATTAACATTTGAAAAACAGAACCAATATAACCGATTGCCAAGGAAATTCAGACCATTAGCAGTGGTGTAAAATGCTTGGAAATTAGGAAAGAGGCCAGAAGCAAAGAGTAAGATGAGGCCTCAGGAGACAGCACCCATAGTTACAAAAGTGACTCATGGAAAGAGAGCCTGGGAGATGGGGAAGGTGCTGGGTCCCTGGAGGATGTGGATATTCTTCACCCAGCCTGCTAAGAACTAATAACAGGGTTAGTTTTGAGTGTTTTTCTTCTGGAAAGGAGCCAAAACCAGCAACTAGAATCAAAATCTTCAAAAAGTCTATACAAAGGTATATCATACAAAATGTACAGGAAAATTGTGCCAAAAAAACCCAAGACAATACAACAAAGAAGAGCAGAGACGGTGTCAAACCACAGCTAACACATCCCTCACTTTCTCCAGAGGCCTGGAGTGACATTGACACTACACACTCTGAACTGAAAACACATTATGTTACACTATGTACAAGAATGTATAAAGATGCAGCATCCCCTCTGGCCTGGCCACGAGCTGTCCAGCATGAAGGTATAGCAATTCAGACAATCCATCATGGAAGTTACATGCTGGAAGGGAAGACAGTCCAAGGGAATGAAATGGTTAATCCTAACCCATACTCTGAATACAGCACTGCCACCAAGGTCCCAGGGTTTAACAGTCAGTTCCAGGTAACAGATAAGTCAAGTGCTTTGCTGGCTCGTAAGCCTCAAGGGCGTGGAACTCATCATTCCATCTCAGTGAAGCGAGCAAACATGGCTTTCCGCACCGCATCCTTGTACGAGTCGGCTGTGGAGACTCCATAAGAACTCCCCTTGGCTCCCAAGCCAGCTCCTCGCATGCGCACTTGAGCCTGGAAAGAAACCGGTACTTTAGAATTGGCCATACAGTATCCTGCACACCACACCCACTATAGAAATCCCTATGCTGACTGCCTGAGGGAATCTACTACAGTGGGAAATAAGTACAATTTTTATCAGGTCAAGTCACCTAAGCAGATGTTATGAGAGAGATTTATTGCATTCCTTTAAAAGCTATTTAATTCCCCCTAGTAGATTTATTACTATGAGGCCTGTCTCTGGGAGGGGGCCCCAAGTCCACAGATACAGCAAGAGCTACATGCTTAACTCTCACCTGTACACACAGCTGATTTGCTGCCAGGAAACACACTGTAACAGCATGAGGGAGTGTGCCTGACATGTTAGCCAAGCTGCTATTCAAACAGAAAACATGGCAGACCCAGCCCAGTTAATAGTCAGAAAAGATGTTAGAGCCATATGCATAGACGTGACCCACCTTGGAGCAGTACAATAAGACAAGCACCTCTAGCTTTGCTCATTTCCATGTCATCTTAAAGTCAGAGAAAACTAAATTCTGAATATAGTGAAATACAAACTGTTCTTGCCCTTAACTTAACCCATGACTCCAAACACTGAATGCTGCACTACATGTGCCCACAAGTTTACCTTCCTGTTAAGACAGATTTTCAAAACTACATGTACGCCACCCTATGCAAAGCTGCAGGACAGTTTCAGACACCCTATTCCCACAGTGGTGCATATACTTGGGGATTGGGGAAGGGTTCGTGCCAGCTCAGACCTTAGTTGCAGCATATTCTGCTCCAACAGTCAGGAAAGTACGTCTTCAGGGCATCTAATTGCTAGGGACAGCCTCCACCGTAATTAACAAGCCAACAAATCATACAGCCAGTGCAGTCTCTCCTCCTACACAGTGCGTACCTCAATGGGAGCTGTGATACCCTGGCATTTCCGTCCGAGTCCTGAACCTTCCCTCCAGCCCATGGCCTGGAGCATTTTGTTGCCAATATTGCTATGGTCAATGCCATCTTTAGTGGGTTGCTCATAATTCCTACACAAGAGAATAAACCGTTAAATTAAGGAAAGCTTGTTATGTACTCTAGAAAGCCACTACAGTGCCTGGCAAATACATACACTGTGCCGGCATCAAACACCTTCTTGCGCTTTGGCTCAGGGGGTTCCGGGATACCGTATTTCTCTCGCCGTTCAGCAGCTCTGTCTCTGTATTTCATCTGCAATGAGATATATTCTGTAGGACTGAGTGCAAATGGCTGTAAGTGGGATGCCAACTCCACCAGACACCCAAAGTCAAACCATTCCCTCTTGGCACCTTGACACAAGATGTTCTGCGCATCTAGCGCAAGTTGTAGGTGGTTTGCACAACTGCAGGCGCACTGAGTTCTGGGTGAATTATTTAAGCCACCTCATCTTTCAGTGTCTACAATACCAAGTCCAAGCATTAAAGATGCTGCTTTTGGAGCAGACTGTACATTAACGCAAAACACTTTTTAACTGCACATAAATAACAGTCTAATCAATTGGGCAGATTTGCCAACTGAGAAAGGTAGATAGTTGGGAAGACCCACAGAAAGGCACAAATGGGAATCTGTCATTCTGAAAAGCTTTTAACAGTAAATCGAGGATAGGAGCAGTGTGTTTGATGACTTTGCATTAGCACAGTTCTCTCACATACTCCACCCAAATCAGCTCTCATTTCATAACCAAAATGCAGTTTATAGTCACCACACTAAAACTGAGGGTTGGGTTGGATGAAAGGCTTCTTTTTTCCCCCTCCCTAGTGCTTACACTATACCCTGGACTTGACACTTAATGATGGTGAGAAGCAGGACAAGCAGGATCAAGGAAACTGGCTCCTCCCATTGTCGGAGCTGTGCATCCCTAGAGCAGAACATGATGGGGCCCACGGAGTAATTACATTGGGGTGGGACTAGCAGGGTAATAAGGACACAGCTACTCCCCTCCTCAGTCCTTGCAAAATAAACAGAGCACAGCAGCTGCTAAGATTCCCATCCCCACTTCCCAACCCACCTTAGGGTCACTACTTCCAGTGTGGGAGCCCTGCTATACTGCCGTATAGCAAAGAGTGAAAAAGCCACCCGTTCTTCCCCAATAAACAGGACTTATGAGCACCCGAGTATTCAGGTCTTATTCATTGGGAAAGCCCCCAAGCTTGTCAGAAGGCAGATGCTTAGGATAATCTAGTTCCTGGTTATCCCCAACTGGTGACATGGTACTGGAAAGAAACACCCCATTCCATCACGAGTGCATGTTCATCTTTGGATCCCATGTCTTGCCACATGGCCACTGACCTCTCTCTCACGCAGCTCCAATGCTTCAAGTTCCTGCTCCGACAGCCTAGATCTCCTGTAGATATCCATGTTTTGCTGTATCAAAGGAAGGTTTCATAGTACATCATGTTAGGAGGATGCTCAAGGAGGCCACATGGCTGCTGTTTTAGAACAGTAACACCTTGGTGGTATACCTGACCAACAAATGTTGGAGCTTTCTGGAAAACCTTGAACGCCATTGTAAAACACTACACCCAAGCTCACCTCAGAGATGGGAGCTGCTCCCACAAACAGTTACCTTGTGCAGGTCAGAGAGCTGCTGGTGTCGGACCAAGGCATCTTTGTTTGGAAACTGCCTCCTACACAGCAGACAGGCCAGCTTCTTCCAGTCAGTCAGTTTCTCTTCCTCATTCTCGATTCTTTCCAGCAGGTCCTCCTCATTATCACTATCTCCACTGTAGGCAGCCACCAGGCCACGCTGGAAGGCAGGCAGGGCCACCATTAGCAAAGGAAACATTGTACAAGAATGCAACTATGGCAGGTGGCATGATCCTCAGTTTAAAGAGTATCACAGAAATGGGCAACAACTGAAGGAAATGCATCTCTTCACCTGCAAACTTCCTTATAGAGTGGGCAACAACATCATCATGCAAAATCTCATGCCCTCCCCAATGGACAAAACTCTTCAAGGTAGTTCAACAGCTTAACATCAGGTACACCATATCTAGAGCCCTGAAAATCCACCAACATCCATTTTATATCTGCAGATGTGGCATCTACAGACCATGTTTGTGGATCGGATGCGGATACAAATTTTGCACCCACACAGCGCCATAACCATATCCTACAAATGGAAATGCAGCAGCCCTAGAAGAATTATTCCTTCCGGCTGGTCTGCTACAACACTAACTAAAAAGTGTCTGTAGGGCTAGGACCACTGAGCTTTTTATATCTCTTGAAGAATGGATAAGACTGGGACTGTCTCACTAAATTCCATCAAGGGGGAATAACACACACTACCACCTATGCCTAAACTATGACCAGATCCCTTTGCACAAAAGACCCCAGTGCACACTTACTTTGAGTGGATTCTCCTCCTCTCCATTCTTCATCACCTCTGGCATGACCTGCTGTCTCTCAGATAGAGTGCCCTAGGAAAAAAGAGAAAGACATGAGCTTTGAACTCTGCACAGCTTGCCCTTCCCTGTAACCACCCTCTTCAACAGGACTACCTTTTTCTCGAAAAGGGCAAAGCCAGCATCTGCTGCTGCTGATTCCCTCCTCTCTTCCTCCCTGGAGCACAATGGCTGGAAGCTATTCTTAAAGTTCTCTTTCTGTTTGTTCAAGCTCTTCGCCCAGCGCTCCATGTCTTTAGCAATCTGAAACAGACAATAGGGACTGGGGGTCAGACAACTCACTTTGCACAATGACTCCTAGGACTTTGGATCTAGTCATTCTCTACTCCCCATAGGAGGTGATACTTTGACCCTATGATCTATTAGGATTATAATAGAGCCCTGTTATGGATCATATCATCTACTCTTGCAATGATTTCCTTTAAAAAGGAATTTTCACTGTCCACAGTGTAGTGAGGTACTTTGGATTTTGCAAGACAAGGTACACACACGTGGTTAAGTAAATAAAGTAGGTGAGTTTATTGGAAGGCTTCGGTCCCTCAAATAGGCGCTGAGGGGCCTGATTCTGATCAGCGCGACCGCAGAAAGGGTACCCGGCACTCCAGAGCAGTAGCCGGGAAGGAAAAAGCTCACGAGCAGGGAGTGGGCTTAAGTACACTCACACATTTGCATCTCATACATACTCATGTCTTATTTGCAAGCAACAAGCTGACTGGTTACACGCTGTCCTGCTTCAGTTTCTCCATTTGGTTTCTCACGCATTCATTCTCACACAGACGGGGTAAACACTCACACAGCTGGGAACAGTCTGGGAACTGTTCCCAAACACACAGATAACAGCAAGGTCAATCTCATAGCATCACTATGCACTCTCCTGGAGTTGACCCAGAGGCGTAACTACACTTTCTAGTGGGTGCCCGTCACAATGTCTTCCGGTCCTAACACACAGTATGTCAGAATTGCAATTTACCCATTGCCACTCAAAAGCCTTTGAGGAATCTACTAACCAGCTTTGACTCAAGCTACAGTGAAAGCAACAGCTTACAATTACCCCCTTAGTCCAGACACCAGTCCCTGAATGCTGCTAGTCAAAAAGACTGGTGCTCCTGTTATACTATAACCCCTTGGTTTTCAAAAAACTTTCCAACTCCTCCCCAGTTCTCTACTATGCCTACTCTGAGGTGCAGCTACCCATCCAAATGGCTCAATTCAGATGTCCCCTAAAGAACCCAGAGTTTAACAGATTACATGTGACCATCCAATTCTACAAAAGCGCAAAGATTTCCCATCCCAGTTGTGATCTGATTTTATCTCCTCACCTGCTGAGCGGTTTTACTCTTGGGTTTCTCTTTCTTCTCCTTCCCTTCTTTGCTGGAAGGTGCATTAGTTTGCTGGTATGTTATGCCCTCTGCAGCAGGCATGTAGGTCTCTTTGTCGCCATCCCAGTAAAGATACTGCTGGGTTAGGGCATTGTAGTAATACTGAGAGAGAAGTGAAAAATCAGGAAGTTATCCATCTGAAATGAGCTAAGTGTACAAGGGACAACTGCTCTCCCCAACCAAGAGGAATGCTGGATTCAGATTGTTAGATTTGAGTCAGAGCTTTCCACAGTATCCCAAACCTCCAAAGTGGTCAACCAAGTATCAGCTTGTTAAATCCTCTGCTTGCAACCACATGCATTCTAACCAGGTAGCATTACAGGAAGAACCTTCCCTACTTCACAATTTCTTTTGGGACACCCACTAAAGTCCAGAGCTAGACAAGTTTAACCAGATTCTGCAGAGCTAGAAGTCACACCAATAGGGTCTACAGTTAGAGGCCTATGCTCCTATGGGTTGTTTATGGGGGAAAAAAGTAATGTGAAAAACTGCTACACTGTAGGGAACACACAGCAGCCCTGAATCAGCTGAGGGAGTGCATGGCATTCGCTATTTACCCCCTCCCAGGAATGTCAGTTTCACTCAGTTGATGAGGCATGAAACTAACAGACCTCAAAAATTATGATGGATGGGAAGAACTTGCGTTTACCTGGGAGTTAGGATCATAATAGAGCCCTGTTATGGGATCATAATAATATCCTGAAGACTCATCATATTGGTAGGTAGAGGTGTCGGGGACAGCTGTAAAATCAAGATGTGGGACATGATCGTTCCAGTTGAATTGAAACAGGCACCTTTTAGTTTCAGTTAAGACAACTGTGATTATAGCAACTACGAGGATAGAAAAGGCTATAAAGCACTGCCATCTCATTAACACACATTGCATTCCCCCCAGGGACAGCTTCACTGACAACATGGGGAAGGAAAAACTAAATCAAGGGAATATATTTATCCACTGCCACAATCACAGATCTGCTTCTGCCAACAAGAATGACTAGTCTTTACTTACCATATTTGGTGCCAGGGACCACACCAGTTGGAGAAGCTGACTGTGCCTGGGTACTGGTGCTAGGCTGTGCTGTTTGAGTCTGGAAAGAATTGAAACCTCATTAACGATGTCCATGGAAATCAAGGCCAGAAAACCCAGCCACCAGCAACATATTACTATGCACACCAGCTGTTCTTGACTCACATGCTTTATATTCCTTCTCTCAAAGAGCAGAATCAAAACCAATATAGAAAGAATGGCAGGTAACTACTCTTTACTAAGAGTTCCTTGATAGACTTAATTTCAATCTACAGAGATTAAAGTTTAGTATGAAATAACTCCCCAGTTTTGCTACATGTTCAGTTGGAAAGCAGCACAGGAATGTCCCACGATTAATTCCAAACCTGCATGAACATAAAAGTTAGTTGCAAGAGCTCTACAAAGTTCTACTTACTGGAGAGTCAGGCGAGTTGGGCTGTTGATTATATAGCTGAGGACTCTGGGATACAACAGCTGCTGTAGTGGTAGTAACTGGAGCACCTGCCAATGCACAATGAACTTATTTCCTGGAACTCTTTGGACAACACCTAATGCCAGAGCTAGAGTAATTCCACTTACTGAAGTGTGTATCAACTCCCATTATCACCTCCAATAGTCCCCTTGAGCAAGAGCATTCAGAGAATTATCACAGCTAATGGGGGCATATAATTCAATCTACATAGACTGGGAAATACTTTTATTTACAGAAGCTATAAACAGATTCTCTGGGAATGGAACAGTTAATACAGAATGGTCAATACATGTGTGAAGGAGTAGGACTAGTGTGTGTGTGCTTCAGTTTCCCCTATGCATTTCTTAAGTGTCTATGTGAAGGAATCGGGGCTGATAGTGTTGCAAAGCAGATAGACAGTGGAAGCAAGCAGGCAATACCCTGTTCCTTCCCCCCACCTCTACCTCTGAACCAGTTGGAGAAAGGTCAGCTGACCTGCCTGGGGAAGGAAAGACAGAGAAAGGAACGCAGGGAAGGGGGGGATGAGAAAGTGCCAGTCTGGTTCTGGCTGGGGGCTGGCAAGGAGCAGCAGGCAAGCTCTGCCTGGCTCTTGAGCCCCCCAAAATGAACCCAGCGGAGGGGTTGCGTTCACTTTACCTAGATTATGTTCCTGTCATCGAATATACCTCTGTTTTACTGCCTGGCTGAGAGTCACGTTTGTGGATTTGGAGTGCAGGACCCTCTGGCTCCCCCAGGAGCTCCCCCACACACACCCCGGGCGGGCTCACTGAGGGGAAGCATACAGAGGGGCAGAAGGTGCTGAATGCTTCGAGGTCAGACCCAGGAAGGTGTAAGCGGGAACCTCTATAGCTCCTAGCCTTGGAGACAGGCTGTGTATGGAGAGAGGACGCTTTCCCCCCAGAGTCCTAACTGGCTTCATAAGGAGCAAGTTCCAGACCATTGCCCCGGGCCCTCCATGACAACATGCAGGACCTCTCTCGGCATGAATGACAAGCATTTACTATGCCAGAAGGCAGCCACCTTGCCTTACATCCAACAGTAATTCCTGGTAAACAGCAGCTGACAGCGTCAAAAATTAGGCTGGAGGAGCTCAGGTGTGCCTTTGAGACAAATGCAGATCTGAGTCTTATAGGGGAATATATACCTACCCTCCATTTTAAATGAGTTGCAAACAGAAGAGACTAGATAGAGGTCCCTACATGCTCCATCCTGAGCAGACCTTGGCCTCCTTAGGTTTGCTGGAGATCAGAGCCCCCTTTATTCCAAATGGCAAGAATCAGCTAGAACTGCGGACACTAAATAGGATTCACTTGATTATCTAGAGATTAATACTGCTACACAACTCACGTTCCAAAAAAGAACTACTCAGAAACTTAAAGAAGATATTACCTGATATAACAGCTGTTTCAGTGTCCAACGCTCCAGCTTGACTCTGGTAGTACTGCTGGTAGTCCTGCGAGTACTGTGAAGGGAAGCAAACAAAAAAGTAAATATCCAGTTGAGCAGACTTTTGCTCAATGAGTAAACACTGCTAACAGCATTAACCAACATTACCCACCTGCGCATACTGGGTATAACCATCTTGCCCTGGCTGGAGGTAGCTGTAGTCAATGGTGCCTCCTTCTCCGCTATGAGGCTGAAAATTCCAGCAGAGAGTTTTATCAGGGACAAGTCAGTTCCTGTATTTCAGTTGTTTCTAAAATGTGCTAATACTGTATCCAAGCAAACAAGCTCTCTAGCTGTAGTGACCATTCCCTTCCTTAGTCCTCTGCTCTGTATCTCCCTTTAGCCAAGTCAGGAATGTTAAATTGTCACTAGCGGGACTAAGCATTCTCTAGTTTCATTTTAGCAAAAGTAATGTGCTAGTGTATGTAAGCCTCCCCACCAAATCCTACCTGGGTAGATGACCACTGAGCTGCAGCGATGGCTGTGCTTGCCACAGAGAAGGCGCTGACCCGGTTACCATCTGGGAGAAGCAAATCTCTGAAACCAGGAAGAACAAGTCACAGGAATGAGCCAAGTGATGCTTTCTCTCAGTAAGCTTCCACCATAGGAAATCCCCCTGTATTCTATTGTTCCAAGGGGATTCACTGACTATGATACATGCACATTTCTAAAGATACTTACACCCTCTCAGATGTCCCAGCCAGCTAAAATGCAGCCTGGGAAATTTGGGGGAACAGGATAGTTACTTTGAGGCTCACTATTGTGAAGTCCAGAAATACTGAAAAGAAATTACTTTTGGGAAATAATTCTGCATCTCTTAAAAAAAACCCAGTAGCAGTGGCAATGAGAGGGGCTTGAAAATGAAGAGGAATAAGCAGTTGGAGTTGAGGATCTTATTTTTCACTTCATGTGAATTCATTAAGAGGTGGCTTTGGAATGAACCGTAACAAGTCACTTGGACAAGATGGTATTCACCCAAGAGTTCTGAAAGGACTCAAATGTGAAATTGCGGAACTATTAACTATGGTTTGCAACCTGTCCTTTAAATCAGCTTCTTTACCCAATGACTGGAAGATAGCTAATATAATGCCAATATTTAAAAAGGGCTCTAGAAGTGATCCCGGCAATTACAGACCGCTAACTCTAACATCAGTACCTGTCAAATTAGTTGAAACAATAGTAAAGAATAAAATTGTCAGACTATAGAACAAATTGTTGGGCAAAAGTCAACATGGTTTCTGTAAAAGGAAATCATGTCTTATTCATCTATTAGAGTTCTTTGAAAGGGATCAAACATGTGGACAAAGGGAATCCAATGAACACAGTGTACTTCGATTTCCAGAAGGCCTTTGACAAGGTCCCTCACCAAAGGCTCTTATGTAAATTAAGTTCTTAGGGATAAGAAGGAAGATCCTTTCATGTTGAGAACTGGTTAAAAGACAGGGGAAAAAGGGTAGAAATAAACGGTAAATTTTCAGAATGGAGAGGGGTAACTAGTGGTGTTACTAGCCCAAGGGTCAGTCCTACAACTAATCCTATTCAACTTCTTCGTAAATGATCTGGAGAAAGGGGTAAACAGTGAGTTGGCAAAGTTTGTATGATACTAAACTGCTCAAGATAGTTAAAAGCAAAGCAGAATGTGAAGAACTTCAAAAAGATCTCATAAAACTAAGTGGTTGGGCAACAAAATGCCAAATGAAATTTAATTTAATTTTAGGTGAGCAGAGCCATTTCCCCAAACAGAATGTTGTAATAATAGCAGAGGCCATGACAACACCGGCAAGTCTTAGGCCTTGTCTACAAAACAGGGAGGTGTACACACTATAAAGATACTTTTGGTGGCAAAACTCTGCTGTTTTGCTGACTAGATAAAATCACCTCAACAAGAGAAAGTTTTTTGCAGTGAAGTTAAAGCAACAAAGCATAAGTGCAGACTGTTTTGTCGACATAACTGGCTTCCACCAGTATCCCACAATGCTTGCCCTGACTGCTCTGCTCACTGTTTTGATCTCTGCAGCCCTACAGGCATGCATCCCTCCCCTTTCAAAGCTTTGACATTCCTCAGCAGGGAGATCTCAGAGCTGCTCAGGATGCCACTCCTGGCAGCTAAAGAGGCTCTGGGAGAATTTGGAAGGAACTACAGGCAGAGGGTTGCTTCAGGAGAGACTGCTGTGCCTGCAGAGCAAAGCAGGGGGCTGACATGGGAGGAGGGAGGTTGTGAGAAGTCAGTCAGCCTGCTGTCTCTTCTCCTCCCCCCCCCCCCCCCCCCAAGCCCTTCAGTTGAAAAAGCAGCTGACAATCTACTAGGATGCCCATGGAAAGAAGGGATTGAGAAACCTGTATCTCCTTCCTTGGTTTTTCAAGTCAGGCTTGACAAAGACCTGGCTGGGATGATTTAGTTGGGGATTAGTCCTGTTTTGAGAAGGGGGCTGGACTAGATGACCTCTTCAGGTCCCTACCAACCCTGATATTCCATTATTCTATGTGATGCTGTACCTGCACCATGAGGAACTGCAATCCCTTCCCAAAGCACCCCACGGCCAGCTGCACAGTGGGATAACTACCCACAGCTCACTGCGGTGTCTATGCAAGAGCCGTTAGTGTGGATACACTCTGCCGACACAAGGAGCTAGCGTGGACAAGCAACAGCATTTTTTATGAACACACTTTTCCCGACAAAATTTTGTAGTGTAGACAATGCCATAGAGTTGGGAAAAGTCAAGTGCTTATAACTCACTTTCTGGCACTCTTTGCAAAATCAACGCCAATTGTTTTGCCATCGATTTTCAATGGTGGCTGAAGACTTTGTAAAATCTGCAACAACTGAGATGCATCCTAAAAAGAGAAGATACCTGTCAGTATAGTACAAGCTACCAACTGAAAAAAATCAAGATTTTGTTGAAATGAAGATTCAGTACTGTTCATTCCAATTATCAAAAGTGCCAACCTCTTTAAAAAAAAAAAAAAAAAAGATGGATAAATTACATGCAATTGCACATGCTATTTGCAAGCAGCTAAGAATACAAATATTTCCCCACATCCTTCATACTACAAAGTAGATTTAGTGCTCGAGAAACGACAGCACTGATCAAAACCATGGTCTGCAGACAAGCTTTGAAAGACAACCAGATGCAGCTTTGGATATACCTTCCTCCTGATCTGCAAAACCCCTAGCTCTTCAATTCTCAATGGTGAAAATGGTCTGTGAAATGAGGTCCAGACGGAACTTATCTGAGACTAAACTACCTATTTTCAGTAGACAAGATTCAAATCTAGTCTACAGAAAGTAGAGCATCCTCTAATAAAAAAAGCTTTCCTTTCCCCCTGTATGTACATGTTTCATTTAAGGATCTCTAGGTGCTTTACCACCACGAGGATAATGAAGAAACAGGTGAATGGTTACGGATACACTCACTGTTACAGTGAACCAGGGCAGACCAGGAAATAGCAGATGAAGTCTTAATTCCTCGCTTCAGTCACTAGCTCACGTTGGCAATGCACTTCTCACAAGGCTTCCTTCATATTTTTAAATCAAAGTTCATTATTAAAATCTCACCATTGCAGAAGACAACTGCACAAAGGCAAAGCCCCTATTCTGCTGGGTCTGCTTGTCTTTGATAAGGCGAATGTTATTGACTGCCAGCGAAGCATATGGAGACAGTGCAGTCATGATGGAATCCACTACTGTGTGGGGAGCTATGTTTCGTAGAATGATGGCTGAGGAAGAAACACAGAGTTACAACAGTTATATTCATAAATGCTCCTCGCAGTACTTTTAGTTATTATGAAACCAATGGTTGTTGGAAGGTCCTTCAGCATTAAACCTTAAATAGCAAAAAGAAATGACTATTTTTAAAGAAAATTTAAGAGAAATCTCTCCTCTCTAGGAAGAGATGAGGGGTAATTTTTTCTCTCAAAAGTTTTATGCTACATGTAGATAAAACCTGCCTACACACATTATTGAATCTCTCCTGTAAGTCATACCTAATGAACATGTGTTATGGAGCACACTACACTAAATCACCCGCATTGAAAAGGGAACAGGAAGTGGGTCATAGTATACATAGTACACACATAGTACGACACAGATACTAGAGAGGATTTTCAGCACTGCTGTATCTCTTGCTAGATCATTCTGTCTAACACATGAAGTCAAAGAAAAAGCAGAGAGACTAACTTACTATCACAGTAGTAATCCACAGACTGAACAGTCTCAGCTGATCCAGGTGGTACCTCCTGTTCTGAATCTTTATGGGAAAGAGGAATAAACTGCTGTTAATCATGCAGCATGGATCTCTCACTCAAAGTTAAAACAGACTTTTAATGAGCCAACCTAGGATCTGTGATCCCATTTAGTTTCCAACTGTGACAGGAAATATTCCATGTAACAAAACGTGCTCAAAAAGCTGAAAGTGACTTACCAAATTTATCTGCTCCACAGCGGAAGCATTTTAACCTTCTCCTGAAGTTGTAAAGGCAGCACTAGGGGACAAAACAATTGTGCTGAGATTTTACAGGATTCATATCCTATCTGGCATGCTATGAAGTGTCCATATGATATATTGTATATCTTCATTATGATGCTATAGTCAGAGACTGAACATGCCAGATTACATTTAAGATGCATCACAGCTGCTACATCACAAAGTATTAGAACAAAGGCAGTTAACAGATGACTCTCTTAAATTACTCAGGTATTTGATAGCCTCTAGTCTATGATCCCAGCCATGTAAAATATCCATGTACTACTATTACAGGCTCATGACTGTCATGCTAAGCCATCTTACTAGACATGGTCTGATTTGCCACAGAGTTTTGGCAACTCAGTCTTTTGTAACCCAGTCTCCACTGCAGATAACGTGCATAGGTAAATGAGAGGCAGCAAGCACTGGCTGGTACAACTCAGGTCTCAATGTGGTTAACTTGTATAACTGCCAGAGAGAGCTGAGAAGAACTTTTCTATAAGAAGCGAGAAACAAGCCAGAGTGACGTAAAGCTTGTCTAGAAACAACCCATCTCAACACTGCTGCGGGTAAACAGACAAAGCATTTTGATCTTCAAAGATTGGTCCACTGAACTCCAGAGTGATCGGAATAGTTCTTTGGAGGCACAAACATGTTGCAACAAAAATATTTGAGTTAAGTTTCTCCATTAAAAGCTGGCATTTGAGCCTAGCCTTGCTGCGAAGTAGCATCAGAGTAGCTCCCATATGGGTGGGATCAATGAAGTCTGGCCTGCAGATTACCATTAAGACTAAATAAGACGAGGAAGACTTTGTAGCACCTTAGAGACTAACCAGTTTATTTCAGCATAAGCTTTCGTGGGCTATAGCCCTCTTCATCGGATGCATCAAATGGAACAGTAAGATACACACAGAAAGGGGGAAAAAATAAACATGGATGGGCCATTATCAGCGGGAGATATTTTTTTCCATCCAAATTAAACAGTCTCTTAGAATTGGTATGCTAATGTACAACTTTTTTGTGTGTGTGCTTTCTCTGTGTATAAATGCATCTTACTTCTGTTCCATTTTATGCATCCGATGAAGTGGGCTATAGTCCACGAAAACTTATGCTGAAATAAACTGGTTAGTCTCTAAGGTGCTACAAAGTCTTCCTTGTCTTATTTACGGATACAGACTAACACGGCTGCTAATCTTAAACATTTTAAGACTATTTATTTACACAAGCATCACAGAAAGTTACATCTGCATTAAAAAGAGACCAGGGCTCTCCAAACTACGGCCCACGGTTCTGGCCCGCCAGCTGTGCATGCACATGGAAAAGATTCCCGGTACCTAGTAGCTGCCGGAGTCTGAAAGAGCAAAGCTGGGGGCATGGAAGCGGCTGTGACTATTGTAGCAACAGGTGGAGGAGCAAAGGGGGTGGGTCACGCCCAGTAAGCATGTGGGGAAGCCCTGTTCCACCATGCCAGTTGCTTCCAGCAGTGGACAAGTAAAGAGGTGAGTGGTCCCTGCGGTCGGGGTGTGTGTGCGCGGCAGAGGATGGTGGATGGGGTGGGGGATGGTGCGGTGGTGGTGGGAGCAGGGAAGGAGGGGGTGATGGTGACTGGGGGGGACGGGGAGGGGATGGCATGCGGTGGTCAGCGGGGTGGTGGATGGCCCGGGGGGGAGGCATGCGGTGGTGGGGGGGGGGGGGGAGAGAGGGGGGCCGGAGGGTTTACAGCAGGCCGCTGGGCTGAGAAGGAAAGGCTCACCATTCTGCTGGACATGTCCGGCTTTTTAGATCTTCATTGCCGGGGGGGGGGGGGGAGGGGGTGTTGTTAAATAGTAACAAATGTCCTGGATTTTACGTGGGGGGGGAGGGGGGGGGAAAAAGAGAGGCTGTAGAACTTCCGAGCCCAGGCAGCAGCAGGGACACCCGGGCCTCCGCTGCTGGGAGCCAATGAGAGGGAGAGGAGGGGAAAGCCCACGCTAATGCTGCCTCTGCAAGCCCCTGCAAGCCCCCAGCAGGACAGAGAGGCTGGAGAAGTAAGCCCGGGAGCCGTGGTAGGAACTTGGGGCTGCAGGAAGGCAGGGCTGGGCTGCAGGGCAGAACTAGAAATCCAGATCCTGGGCTGCCTTGGCTGGGGTGGAAAACAGTCAATCCCCAGCCTGGTCGGAGCCTGGGCTGCCTGGGCCATTGGGAAGGCAGAGGGAGAGAGGGTGAACTCCTGAGCCCATGCTGCCCTAACTGCAGCCGGCAGGAGCAGAAGCCCCCAGGGCCAGGGGGGAGATACTGGAGGAGCCCTGGGGAACTGCAGCAGAAGTTTGGGGCAGCAGGAGAGCAGGGCTGCAGTGCAGTAGTCCCGATCCTGGGCTGTCTCAGCTGGGGTGAAGGCAGTCAGTGCCTGCCTAGTCAGAGCCTGGGCTGCCTTGGCTGTTGGGACCTGTGCAGAGTGCAAAGCCAAATCCCCCTGCTGTCCCAGTCTCTGCCACGTGCACTGCTGTGTCTGTGGTGTTGCTGCTGTGGGCTGTTAAACGCTTTCCATGCCAGCACAGAAGTGGCTGTATTTCAGTGGGTTTGTATCTTCAGGCGATCATGGGTTCACAGGCGCTATAAAAACTGGGAGTTGCTGGTATGTGGGGGGGAGGGGGGGGAATATTACCCTCTGAGCCTCAGTTTCCCCCATCTGTAATGGGGACAGTGTGCTCTTAAGGGCATGGGGGAGTCTATGAAGCCGGATGAACGCTGTGTGGGGGTGGCCAAGATGGTGAAAATCCTGTCACTGACTGAGCAGCATCTCTGTCATTCCACTTCCACTCCTATTGCTTGCTAAGGCAGGATAAGTCCCAGCGTGAGCTGCTTGAAGTCTCTGTTCATCCAGTTCTTTTCCACCTTTCCACCCAGGTGAAGGTGCTGAATTTTCCTGGGGCTGTAGGGCAGCTTGGCTGTGATGAGCACACACCGCACCACATGCAGACACTCAGCCTGGCCTCAGATCAGCAGGGAGGGGTCCCAGCAGAGGCAGCTGCTTCTACAGGGAACTCCGGGGCTGCAGACTGCAGCCCGAGTTCTCTGTCCCTGGCAGGCACGGGGCCACAGCTTCTCTCCTCTGCTGGGCAGCGCGGAGAGAAGCCGCAGCCCCTGCCTGCCGGGGAGTGGGGCCCCCCTATAATGCGAGCCCGCATTTAGCGTGATGGGATTTCTTGGATCCCATCAGTCGTGTTATAGCAGGACTCCACTGTATTTTGCATATGTTAATTCTTTCCACATTCGCTTCGGCCCACGAAGCCCCTTCAAAAATCTAATATGGCCCTCGACTCAAAGTTTGGAGACCCCTGGCTTAGGCAGATCGGCTACCACCACCAACACATCAGATTTAGTTTAGTGACCTTTGCCTTAAATACATTATTTAAACTGCATGCTATTTGCCATGCAACTTAGAACACAAGATAAATATGAAAGAAAGCTTTCTTTATTGCCATGAAATGCCATGCTGCCAAACATGTGACCCTGGAGGTTGCTCAGTTACAACATCTTACCTGTGGGACAGAATTCTAGTCATGTTCACACCCCCTTTAAATAGTGTTTTATTAAAATGGGGATACAAGGCTGGGAAGCAATACGGACAGAGCAATGTGTTTTTATTCTTGCTGGGTCAGTTCCACTTTGGGCTCAGCAAAGAACATGAGAGTATTTACTACTGAATTACTATTCAGTACTGGATTAGGGTGGTCATCTCCTACATTAGCACTCAACATCTATTATAGTAGAGAAATACGGAATTCAGCTGACAAATTCTTAAATCTGATGTCAGAGGAGAGTCCCATTAGCTCATCTCCTCAATCCTATGCCACGATCCTCAACCAAAAATCCTAAATCAAGATTGGATGCCTTTCTGAAAGATACACTCCAGTTCAGCCAGTTTACCTAACTCAATGCAAGAATTGCTGGGTAAAATTCCATGTCCGGTGCTATGAAGGTCATTTTATAGTAGTCCCTTCTGGTCATAACCTATGAATTGCTGTCCATGTCACTCCAGGTCACTCTTGACTGAGCATGTTCATTTCATTTGATCTATGTTTTGTTTTATTTGGCCCCAGAGATAAACACATTTTAATTTTATTTTGTTCCTTAGTCTCATCTGATCTCACCCGAATTGGGAACATCTGCAAGGTTAACACCTCTTTTCCCATATCATTGATAGTGGTAAACAGAGCCCAAATATTGATTAAAACACTTTGCAGAAAACATGCATCTTACCTTGTTACAAAGCCAGTCTTCAAATTTAGGCCTCGGGTTGCTATAGTGCATTGCAATCTGCTTCCCCTGAATCACCAGTTTTTTCTGCAAGAAAAGCAGGTTTAAGTTATTCCTGTATCAAGGCACACGTGTCCATTTTCCCATGGCAGAGCACACTTCGGAGGAATCAGTGCTCCTGAATTAAATGGACAACATATGGGGAGGATGTGGAGGACCAACCACCGCCACCTACGCTCTGCCCATCCAATCCTGCAGAGAGGAGGACGTGGGCAGTAAGAGAATGGGATGTGGAATAAAGGTAAACGGAATCAGGGAGTGTTGAGCAAGCTACCAAATACTAAACGCTGACATGGAACAAGGAAGTGTCTCGAAGGAGACAGAGTCCTAAACCTGCTGCATTCAGTATCGCCAGATTTTAGGAGTTTCTTGCACCCAAGTATTTCTACTTCTGGTATATCACTGAGCAGCTTTTTAACCGTGTCCTTACTGCTTCACTTCTTACCCTACTCCTACAGCTTTAAATTATAGCATTTTGAATTTTTCCCCCCGACGTGCTTTCTTCAGGATGTTTCCCTTGGTAAATACAGTAACTTCCCCAAGGGGACCCTGCTTAGACTTCTTAGAAGTTGGATTATGCCATCAACTGAAACATAGCTCAAAACAGATGCTTTTGACTAATGCACCAGTTCATGTGAAAGCCTGTGTAAGAGGTTTTGCGTTCTTCTTTCAGACAGCCAGGAACTCTCTTCAAAATGAGTAACGGAGTAACTCCACTACTTCCATGGAGTACGAAGAGATCATACTCATCATTTCACCAGTGTCCTCTCAGTCAAGAGTGTGATATTACAAAGGGGCTGGGATTTTTAATCTATTTCAGCAGCCAAGGTTCTGAACTTCAATCATTCCTGAACTCTATGTACACAGAGTGTCCTTTCAAGTACGCCATTTACAGGCTTACAACTTAACAGTTAATTCAGCTGCCTCTATAAGTGTGGTCAGGGGACATGTGTTGAGGTAGCATGAGTCAAACCCCAAACATTTTATTCAACTGAAGAATTTTTTTTTTAAATGAGGGTTAAGCTTTATTATACAGGCACTAAAGAAACATCTGGACCAGTCTTTTTGCTAACGGGATCTGACAGATCTAGGGTGTAACATATGAACAGGGTTCTCAAATTCTGTACTGCTAGACAGGAGAAAGCTAATCTTGCCCTATGGGCATAAGGGACAACTGGAGGGCCCAGTACTCGCTGGATATGCACATATATGAAACAAAGATGCTGGCATTTTTACAATACATCTTTCCAACTAACAGTCAGCAGCAGGACCAGTGGGGAGTCTCAACTACTTTTTTCCCTACTGCTAGGGTGGCTCTGGTTTTTTCGGAGTGAATTTGGATTGTATCCGTCTCAATAAATTATACATTAACACAGCTTTGTATACATTAAAACAGGTGATTTTAAAACTTTTGGGGAGGGGAGAGTAATGTTAATTTCTTACCACCTATAGTTCTAGTGCATATGTTGCAAACAATGTACATTATGTCAGGAAACTGTGACTTGAACATTTTGTTGCTGTGGGGCTATGGTATGAAATGCATGACACTATTCTAGGAGGCTGCATGTTGCGATTTCTGATTACTGACACAAGAAGTCTCAAAATTCAACATGAATTTAATTCTCTTAAGTATTAAAAATAAAGGTCTATAATAAATTAGTATGCCTCCCTTTTAACTTGAATGGTTTTCTAACACAAACAGAGCTCTCCTATTTTGACTCAATGTGAGGAGAGCAATTTGATGAATTTTGCTGCAAGGACTGATAACTAATATCAAAATGCAGCAGAACTAAATATTCCCATTCATGTGCAGTGTAATAAGAAAACTTCATTGTAAAATGGAATGAATTTTTGACAGACAATCTATTCTGATTTCCAGCTCCCATTATTCTCAGAAAAAAGGTCAGAAATACACAATATCACTTTGAGAGAACTGAGCTTCTAGATGCCTTTAGCAGGTCCCATGATTTGAATGGACTCCAATAAGGAGTTCCCCCACTAGAGAGGGAGCTAGGGTCTGTCAGTTTACAATCAAATGTCAATGCCTTTATGGCTAGTACCAGTGATGCAGACATTCACTGTTACTACTGCACTCCTTTTGAAAGGTCTGGTACTACTTTGTATGGCAACAGTGATATGGAAAATGTCAGGTGAAAATAAAGACGGATGTTTCAGAAGACTGGTTTGGGTAAAAGTTTTAAGAGCCATTTACTACGGTACTATAAAATTAAACCATCAGCACACAACTGAAGTAGTGGTTTATGCCTATTTGTTTAATGGGGGGTGGTTCAGCATAGCCAATTATTTTTCCTTCTAATACTATCCTTGTTCCACTGTTACAAATTTTAATATATACAAAGCCTTTGTTCTTTTAAGTCACTGTTTTGGAACAAACCACTCCTTCCACCTTTGTTTATTCCCTTTTTTTTTTTTTAAACTGTACAGACTTGTTCCATTTTCAGGAATATCTAGACTTGGTGAGTGAAGCAACCTGATTGGCTTCCATCCAGCTGGTAGCATCTTGAAAGTGATAAAACTCCACGAAGGCGAAACCACGGCTTACACCTAGAGACAGCATTCAGATATAGACGGGATACTTGTGTTAGTCAGTTCCTTTAAAACAGGTGAATCTCTCTCCAACTGCTTCATTATGTCATGATAAAGCAGCTTTACAAATGCGACGTCAACTTCTGGGATCTGTTTATTTTGCCATGGCAAGGAACCAAACGGCCTTAACTGGCTACATTTTGCTTGATTTGAATCCATGTTTAAAGGTAACCATGCAACAGACTACATAACTGTCAAATGGGTTTACGCTAGTGTTACTTACCGATACCTTTTAACAAAAATTCCTGAAGACAGACTTCTTTTACAGTGTTCTTCAGCTATCTAAAAACCTATCAAAAGGCCACATTCCTTAGCCATGGCAAACCTTTTATTTTGGTTGTGTGTGCTTGCAGATCTGGGGTAATTCTGGATGTTCTTGTGTGTCTGGGGGTGAGGGGAGAGGAAAATGGCACCAACAGACAGATTAGAGCACTCACCTGTTTTTCTTTTCATCAGCCTCACGTCTGCAGGCTGAGGTCCTTCGAAGGACTCAATAAGCTCTCGAATCTGAATGGAGTTTAATAACAGATAAAGATTCAAATCTTGACAGATATTCTTTCCCTCACTATAAACTGATTTTCAGCCTTCCACCCCAAATATTTACTCTCGATGAGAATCACTGTGCAAAATGAAATTTGTGAATTTACTTTACACTGAACAGAAAGTACCACCCGTGTAGAAATTAATTTAAGAACAGTAAGTAACACTTAGTAAACCCAACCAGTTCTCCCCTTATTTGTATTTAAGTAATGCCTAGGAGCTCCTGTCATGGACCAGGACTCCATGGAGTCAGATGCTGTACAAGCAAGACAACTGTCTCTGCCCCCACAGGTCTGCAATCCAAGATATAACCTACAGTACTCTTGTCTGCAAAATCACTGGACCTATCTCCCTTCCTCTCAAACCCAGAAGACTGAAGGGTATTTATATAAATACTGATCTTAGCTTGCAGCCCCCCCCCCCCCCCCTTTTGACCTACTCTCTCTACAGTCTCTGCAAGGGAGGAAAGGGATCTGTGCAGAATACTAACTTCAAAGAACAAGGCTAACAGGTTAATTAAGGCATCATTTCCTCAACTGTACTGAACCTGCTTAAAGTTCCAGAGGTGCCCAACAAGAAAGATGAAAAAAATTGAAAAATATCAGATTAGAAAGAAGTTCCCCAGAAAGGTGAAGGTCACTATTGGCAGAAATATTAGAAAACTGATTAAAAGCAGATTAAAGAAATACTGACATTGCACAAAAGGAAGATATGCAACAGCTCAAGAACAGCCCTTAAAGTACAGGGAAACCCAAAGGTAGATTTGATCAACAAACAAAGATAGTACATGGCCATCCTGTAGCTTTGCAAGTCAAACTGACCTATGGTTGACTACTGAGGACAGTGATGTCCTTTTGGAGCGGACTTTTACATAAATCAACATGGCAAAGTAATATTAAACAAATAAAGATAGCCATTGCAACTGTCTTCCCTAACCACAAGGGAAAGGCTGCACATTTGTATAGCAGTAGTTGTTGCATTTTGGAAAGTGAAAACTCAAAACTAAATATGACTAACTGGTATATAAATTAAAAGCCCTATTTACACATTAAAGATTTGTTCAAATTAAATCCTCATACTAAATGACTCAACATTATTCAAAGAAACTATAGTTATTTTATCAGTTAGCAAGCATACAAATCAATATTTCAAAACTGTTCAAGTAATACAGCTCAGCTAAATCCATTTAAATGCCTCAGAACAAAGTAGCAATTGTACACACCATTTATGCCCAATACTCGGGATTTAAATAAAATAAACATCAAACAAATTTAAAAAATGTACTGAAAATAAAAGCATTTACTAAAATTTTATAAAATTAATTTAGTATGGATTTGAGTATATGTATGTTTTGTAGGAAACAATCACTGTAGCGTAAGACTAGTGCATGAAAATCAGAAAATAAATGGGGCTGGCTAGTCACTACTTTCCTAGCTAAGTAAAATCCAAAAATTTAAATTGCAAAAGTGGCAAAAAAAATCTTGGTTTTAATAGTCCAGGGAGACATTACGAGAACAGACACTTCATACCTGATATTTAACCAGATTACATCTGTAATTCTGAACTGCTCTGCTTTTATGGGTTTGGTATTGTTTTAACAGATATTAGGATTAAATTATTTTGATTACCTGGCCAATTGGGCAGAAACAGAAGAGATAAAAGAACGCTGAAAACTAACCATGCAAATTTCAATAGTCTTTGAAAGTGAACACTGCAAAGGCTCAAGAGTTATCAAGAAATCTAGCTACCAAGCCCACTTGTACTCAAGTCAGCATTACAGCAGCCATTTTACCAGTCCAACAGCTGTGCTGACAGATTATGTTGGTGCAGAGATATCTTAATAGGCTGAGAAGCTAAGTAAACTGGTGTAAAACAGCCAACATCATCATCTTTGGCCTCCATCAAAACTGGAAAATAAAATCCCTATGTTGTCCCTGGAAAAAATCTGTGTCAGTTACCTCTTCCCTACCTTTATGGAAAAGTAAATAAAGAAACATAAGCAGATTAGCATTGTAAGTAGTTACTTAATATGATCTTCTCTGTGCTTAGCCAGGAATGGCTACTAACCACATGTGAAAGCCTTATTTTTAGATTGTTTTATTTTAAAGAGGCACATATGGCCTTAGCTGACCCTTCCACTTATTTAATATAAAACAGCTATAGCTTAAACCCCTTCAAAATCCAAGGTTAATAATGGAAATATTAACCAGCCCTTCAAGATAGGATTGTTACCTTTGCAACCTTCAGAAATGGCATAAGTAAGTGTAAGTTTGTGTCATGGATGTCACTTGATCACCTTGACATTCTTTGCTTCAGCCTCAAGGGCTGCTAGATTCTGGAGTTGGCAGCCAGCAGGGGCCCCTGCAAGATTCTGGTGACAGGTGACAGACTCCTTAGGGGGACGTTCTCAGGGCTCTAGCAAAGGGTGATAGCCTTGCGCAGAGGGAAGTGCCTCAGGCGAGCGGCTGGGGGTGTCCTGTTTTCTCCTTGGGAAATATGGTTACCCTGTAGCTCCCAGCTGCCATGGGCTGAGGGGGAACCCCACTGCTCCCAGCCACCAAGGCGGAAGGAGAAACAATGGAGCCGCAGCAGCAAGTCTCAGACAGATCACAGTTTCTGTGAATTTTTTTTACTGCCTGTGACTTTTATTAAAATTACCATGACAAAATCATAGCCTTAGACATAAGTAAACCAAACCGATTTGTATCTCTTGCTAGTCTAGGTAATCAAAGCAATTTTCTTTGGATACTTACATCACTTTCTGTAACAGTGATAGGAAGGCCTCGTAACATGATGGTCTTGCTTTCCTTCTCATCATTAATGTCATTCCTGTAGTCGTGCTCTCCATAGTCACCATCAGAATGGTACCCATCTTCTGATTTATCACTATTCCGTCTCTCACGTTCCCTCTCCCTGTCCCTCTGGTGAGTGAATACCCAGATTAGCAAAAACACACACGCACAGCTAATGGAGAGAGCTTATCACCCAACAGGGAAAAACAAATCCTAACAAGACTGGAACAAGCTCCAGCAGATCTGGAGCTTTAATTTGCAATCAGACAGTAATTCCAAAGAAACAATAACAGATGTATTAAGTAACCAGTTAAGTTCCATTCCTGAGGAGAGTGGGTTTTAATAAAAAATGTACTGAAAACTGTAGGGATGCTCTGAAGTGGTTGTTTAAAACCAGATTTGGTTTCTATCACCTCATAATGCCTTTTCCATAAAAGTGAACCTATCAGTTCTGCCAGGAAATCAAGATTAAGAAGGTTTTAATATACTTAGGGTTATAAATTTTGAAGAAATTGGATGCTCAACAATAACTTTTCAGGCCACTATATTTAATCACTAATAGTTTGCTAGATATGTTACTAATGATCCTCAATTTTTGCTTGTTTACAGGAAGGGGAATTATGTTGTATTTTCCATTGTCGGCTATCTTGGACTCTTACACAAACAGAAAATATCCAACTAAGACATTTAATCAAGTTAATTGTATATCTGATTAGTAGTTGCAATATCAAGACATTTCTTTGATTACTATAGACCAGTAATTCTCAATTTTTTAGAGTGGTGACCCCTTTCACATGGCAAACCTCTTGAGTGCAACCCCTCCATTAAATGAGTTTTTAATTTTTAACACCATTATAAATGCTGGAGGCAAAGCAGGGTTTGGGGTGGAGGCTGACACCTCACAACCCCTAATGTAATAACCTTGCAACCCCTTGAGGGGTCCCAACCCAGTTTGAGAACCCCTGCTATAGACCAGTGGTAAGATTTATATTATGCTGGTTAGTATGTTATCAGAATGCTATTACAAAATTCATTCACAGCCTGAGTGAATGCAAATGTTTTCCACTTACCTCAGGACTGTCATAGTCCCGGCTGTCATAATCTCTGCTGTCATAATCTCTACTATCATAATCTCTACTATCATAGTCCCGGCAGTCATAATCTCTGCTGTCATAGTCCCGGCAGTCATAATCCCGGCAGTCGTCATATCTCTCGCTCCTGCGCTCCTCGCTTGATCTCTTGTAATCAGAATCCCTTCGCCTGCTTCTAGAGTCCCGATCATCCCGATCCTCTCTATCTATGATAGAGCCATACCTTCCACTCCGTTCAGTCCTACTCACACTGCAAAAGGGAGATTTGTTCAGTTTAAGAATTCTCTCTCAGAAAAAAGCAGCAATTCAGGGAAATGTCACGGCTCAGTTTATTTTCAGTACCATATCATCTGTATCAGCTCAAGAAATTCTAGTATTATCAGTTCTAAATTTGCCAAATAAGATACAACACTGCCAAAAAGGAATATACTACCACCCACTCTTCCATTTCCTAGCACAGGGGTCTCAAACTCAAATAGCCATGAGGGCCACATGAGGACTAGTGCACTGGCCTGAGGGCCGCACCACTGGCACCCCCGCCTCCCTGCCCCCAGCTCCGCCCCCACTCCACCCCTTCCATGAGGTCCCGCCCCTGCCCCACCTCCTCCTCTGAGCACGCAGCTCCCTGCTCCCTCCTGGAAAGCGCTAGGCACCGCCAACAGCTGTTTGGCAAACAAAGCAAGAGCAGTATAGGAAGTCCAGAGCTGGAAACACATCCGGCCCAGTCAGGCAGCAGAGAAGCCTCCGCTTCTGGCCCCTCCCTCCCGCAAACTGCTATGGTGGTGGTGGTGGCGCTAGGAAGCTTGGCGGGCCGCAGGGAAGGGCTTTGTGGGCCGCATGTTTGAGACCCCTGTCCTAGCACCATGTCATTTAATAACACAATGGGCAAATTTAGGTGAGAAGCTCTTGTACGTCTTAAGAGTAGACTAGCATACACATTATGTGGAAGTGCACTAATGTGCAAATTGAAAAATGTGTGTAACAAAACATACAGATGAGAAATGTATTGACAGAGATAGGTTATTATGCAACCTAACAGGTCTCTTTCATACAATGATGACAACCTGTTTTGATATTTTTTTTACAAAATTGTTTATCTAAAAAAGTTTATATAGGTCACCAAGCCTCAACAGAACAGGTACAAAGCATCACTCAGAGGAGAGATCAGAAATCCAAAATTATGTTTAAATTATGGTTTTTAGTAGAAAAATATCAGGTTAAAAAGTGATAAACCAGTCACGTCAATTGGAGACTATTTTTCAAATACAAGATTTGATACTATTTTTATTACCCTCTTAACAAAGAGCAAGTTCACTGCCAGTGAGTGATTTCAATTATTTTGGTGAAGCTGACTGCTTCTCCACAGCTGTTTTCCTCTAACCCGCATGTTCAGGGAATGCGGAGGGTCCACATTATCTGCCATTCTAAGCAACAGTGGCTAAACATTATACTACATGTTTTCTTTTTTTCAATTCCTAATTAATCAAACCATGCTGCTACTGCTACTAAGAATATTCTCAAAAGGTCCTATTGATTTGAAAACTAATGGCTTTCAAACACCCTAATGGTTCCTTGAGACTACTGGATCCAGTTATTGAGCTGTTTTCATTACTAATCCTGCCCCATAGTGTGCTCCTCTAGAACCCGATGACATAAATAAAGCTCACACCTTCTCCAGCACCAGTAGCTAGCTTTTTTAAAACACCACTAGCCATTTCCCTCTTAATAGCCCCTAGAGAAGAAGCCAATGTCAAACTAGTATCAATTTAACAAGTACAGTAAAACCTCCATTTAATGGACTAATTCGGGCGAGGGGGTGTCCGTTAAATCAAAAAGTCTGTTATTTAATAAAAAAAAAAAAGAGAGCTGTCAGAGCAGCAGCCCCCCGCCACAGGGTCAGGGCGACAGCTCCGCAGCCCGCCCGCGGGGGCAGCCAGCCCACCCGCTGCCTGGACCCGGCAGCCAGCCCGCCAGAAATGGATCAGGAATGCATCAGACTTGCTCAGAAATTTTGTCCATTGCATCCGAAGTCCGTTAAATCGAGGGTTTACTGCATTTCTGTTAACAGGCTTCTCTCCTTTTGAGGGAGCGATTTGCTTTGCTTTAAAGCAGGAGTCGGCAACTTTTCAGAAGTGGTGTGCCAAGTCTTCATTTATTCACTCTAATTTAAGGTTTCACGTGCCAGTAATACATTTTAACATTTTTAGAAGGTCTCTTTCTGTAAGTCTATAATATAGAACTAAACTATTGTTGAATATAAAGTAAATAAGGTTTTAAAAATGTTTAAGAAGCTTCCTTTAAAATTAAATTAAAATGCACAGCCCCCTGACCAGTGGTCAGGACTTGGGCAGTATAAGTGGCACTGAAAATCAGCGCACATGCGTGCCATAGGTTGCTTATCCCTGCTTTTGGGTGTAATAAAATTCCCACTGGCTTATGAATCCTTGGGGGCTGAGGAACACTACCCTATAACAAATGCATTTCCCTACATATTGGCGTGAGAAGTCCTGCTTAAACCCTGAACAGAGCAGAAGGATGGCCCCGGGCTGTCCCATAAACTAACGGATTTGGATCTCATTCAGCCATCAGTGTGCTTGTGGGGATGTGCCCGGTTCGGAGAGCGGCCAGCGGCGTGGACGGCTGATCGGCGGCGGAAGCCCGCTGCCTACCCTCCGGGGCCCAGGGCGGAGACGGGGAGCTCTTGGGCACAGGCGGGTGATCGCTCTCCCGCGGGGGGACACGACCTACCGTTTATCGGAGCCCATAGTTCCACGGCCAACCGGCCTCTCTGCCTGGCACACAGACGAACAGCCTGGGGGACAAAGAAGAGCGAGGATCAGACCGAGGGCGCGCGAGATTGAGGAGCGCGCTCGGGAGCGGCCCGCGAGGCCGGGGGTGGGGGGTGCTACAGAGCCCGGGAGCGACAGGATTGGGGTCAAGGGGGCCGCTACGGACTAGCGCGCGGGACTGGGTGGGAACCTACAGAGCCCGGGAGCGCGCGGGACTGGGGTAGGGGGGGGGGACTACGGACTAGCGCGCAGAAGTGGGGGCGGAGCGCGAGAGTCCCGGGAAACGCTGGAGGCAAGGCTGGCGCTGGCCGGGGGGGAAACCTCCACCAGGCAATGACGGAGAGGCGAAACTCTCAAGGCCGGATCACCCACACTCGCTGACCTGCGGGCTCCGCCGATGCTTCTCTGCCGCTCCGTAAAATGGCGCCCAGGAAGCTCACCGTCTCCTGCCCACAGTGCACCGCGCCGGCCGCCTGGAAGCTTCCAGCAGATGAGCGTGCGCACTCCCCGTCAGCCGCACTGCATGCCGGGGAGTGTAATGTGGTCGGCCGAAACCCTATCCCCATCTCAGAGCTGCTGCTGGAGGCTCTCCGGGGAGACCCGTTCCTCAGCCGAGCCCAAAGAGGACCCCTCTTGCCCCTTACCACCACCACCGCCCAAGCTGGCCAGTGGGGGGCCACCAACAGGAGACGAGGCGCCCCGGAAAGCTGGTCGGGAGGGAGCAGAGGTGTGACTATTCCAACCGGTGCTTGATCTGTGCTGGGGCCAAGCTCCGGGCTTGGCTGTCACGGCACATCTGGCTTGTTATGGATGTAAAAATAGCCCAGCCCCTCTTCCATTACACACTAAGCAAGGGCAAGACCGAAGCTCGCAGGGTGAGGGCCACCGGCGATACTGCTGGGCTGGGTCACTGCGAGAGCAGCAGTCGGTGTGGGGAGAGGCCAGGAAACTACAGGCCGGTGTAAGCTCAATGCGGGGATTGTCTGTCAGTAACCTGCCGGGGCCCGGCTCCTGTCGCGGAGCATCAAAGCAGCCAAGACCGCTGCTGTGTTCGCAACTCGCTCCCGTCTCTGCTCTCAACTACCCTGGCGCGCTTAGCCCAACCCAGAGCTCGAGGCCAGGTGGCTGTGGCCCAACACTGTGGAACTGCCCCGCGTGCCACAGGCCGCACCCATTGCCCGAGTTGCGCACAAGGGAGCTGGCAGCCGCCCTGTGCCACGGAGGCAGAGGCAAGACTACAGGTCCCAGCATGCAATGCGGGGAGGCGGAGCGTTGCATGCCGGGAACCTTCTGGTGTCCGCGTGTCGCTCAGCACGAGTACTACACTGCAGGGGGTGGGGAACGTGTGACCAGGGCCAGAGAAGAGAAGAGCTGGGGGAAGGAGGGAGAAACGCATGCGCTCTACGGGGGCATTTGGGATCGTATCAACAGGATGGGGGAGGGGATGTGTGTTCTCCTTCCCCAGTGCTGTGCCCACTCCATCTTGTAAGCCTCACCCGTCAGTAACTGCAGACGGGGGCATAGAGCTGCTCCCAACTAAACAGCAGTGATTCCTGGGATCACTCACAAACCAGCCCCACCCTTTCTGTGCACGTACATGCAGCAGAGAAACCACTGCAGCAGCCTATGCTCTTTCCAACAGACTAGCACACCCCGTACAGGAGTCCATACTCAGCTAACTGCACACATGTTCCTGGGCACTCCGAAAACAGCCAGTGCTCAGTGCTGAGTAGGGCAGTGCACAGTGTCATTGGCAACCATGCATTGTGAGATGGAGTTAGAAAAAAACAGCTGGAAATAATCCTTCTGGGTTCCTGTCACCCCCAGGGAGAAATCATGGTAGGCTGCTCAGTCTGCTGCTTGGGAGCTAGATAATAAAAGCTAACATTTATGCAGAGCTTATAGATTTCATACACAGCAAATATTCTTTGGCTATTCCCCTCCCCCAAAAAACTTAGGGAGCTGTGAGAAAAATAAATACAGCATGAGACAATGTTTGTCAGTCCCTGATCATATGGGTGATCTTGCTGTCATTCTTCTGTGAGGTTTGCAAAGCAAAAGCTATGTTCATTTTGAGAAGGCCCCTGTCTCCAGCAAACTGACCAGAAGAAAGGATGATGGTATAGCCCTTCTCACTGTGGTGTCTGAGACCCTCACTCAATAGTGAATTTTAGTCTCAAAATGCCCAAGGGAGCTAGAGAAGTATTGTCCCCATTTTACAAGGGGAAATTGAGGCCCAACGTATGTTAAGGGACTTGTCCACAAGCTGGCAGGGACTCAGTGGATTGGCCAAGAATTGAACCCAGGTCTCAAGTTCTAGGGCCAGTGCCCCACCTACTAGCCTATTCCTCCTACCTCTATATTAGGAGGGGAACATAGACATAAAAAAGCAGCCAGACATGGCCTGAGTGACCATGCCTCAGAAGCTTTGGGAGGACAATACCACAATCCTTGACATTTCTGCTGTTGTGTGTATCTTATTGTATCACCACCACTCCCCTCTCCAAGCTCCTTCTCCATGGAGACAGCATAGATTAAAGCAGAGGTGAAAGTAAGGCAGTACCGGCCGGTAAAAAGCCTATCAGCTCCTACCACCTTACTTTAAAGCGCTGCTGCGGCAGTGCTTTAAACTTAGGACCCAGCTAAAGCGCTGTCACAGCAGTGCTTTAATGTTGCTGCTCTTTTTCAGCCCCCTCCCCCATCTGCAGCCCTGACAGGTTCCTACTGGCAGGGCTGCCAACGGGGAGCACAAAAGGGTCAGGTAGGGTGACCAGATGGGAGGAGTGAAATATCAAGACACACTCCGTGGGAGGGGGAGAGCGGAGGGGGGGGGGGGAGCAGGAGCGGGCCACAGTGTCTGGAGGCTCTCTGTGTCTGTGGGGGGTGGGGGTGGGGGGGCAGTGGGCTCTCTGCCCCCCCTCCCCTGCAGCATGCTTCTCCGGGAGGCAGGGCAGAGAGCTCTCCTGGCCGTTGCCGCTGCCCGCCCACCTACCCCTGAAATGCTGTGCTGTCTCTGCCGGGGGAGGTGCCGAGGGGGGGGGGGCAGTGGGCTATCTGCTGCTGCCCCTCCCCCATCTCCCCTCTGCCTGCGGGCGCTGGTTGAGAAAGGGTCCACACAATGCCTGCCCTGCACGTTCCTCCCCCCCCCCCCCGCCCGTCTCTGCCGGCTGGAGGTGGGGGGGGGGGGGGGAGGAAGGACGGGAGTGGGCTGGGCTCTCTGCCCCGCCCCGCCCCCATCTCCCCTTTGCCGGCAGCAAGCTAGTAGCATTCTTTGTCCCGATTTCGGGACTTTACATGGCTGCCTGGGGCAGTGGGCGGGGCTGTGCTGCCTGCATGAGCCCTGCACTGCGCACAGGGCTCATCTGTAAATTCCTGAAATCGGGAGATATGGCATCCCGACCAAAGTGTGGTCGGGACGCGGGACAAATGGACAAAAATCAGGACGTCTGGTCACCCTAGGGTCAGGGACCCTAAAGCACTGCTCCTGCAGCGCTTTAAGCTGGGTCTTTTAAAGCACCAAAAGGACCCTGCTTAAAGCACTGCCACGGCCCCTATGGATACAGCGGAGAGAAAAACATCTGGTAGCGGTGCATGAGGTGAGCACACACCTAAGTTGAATGGGCATGAGCAATTACTGGAAGAATAACAGTGTGCTAGACCAATCAGAGGAGGGCAACCTCATGGCAGCCTAAGCCACTGGCAGGCATAGGTGCCGACTCTGTAGGTGCTGCGGGGCTGGAGCACCCACAGAGAAAAAATTAATCAGTACTCTACACCCACCAGCAGCCATGCTCCCTGCCCTCCCTCACCTCCTCCCCTGAGCACACCATGTCCCCGGCTCCTCCATCTACTTGCCACAGCCAAACAGCTGTAGCAAGCTCTGGGAGGGAGGGAACAGGAGCTGGCGTGCTCAGGGGAGGAGGCAGGCCCAGGGTGGGGATTTGGGAAAGGAGTCAGAATAGGAGCAGGGAGGGGGCAGAGACTTTGGGGAAGGGTTTGGAATGGGGGTGTGGCAGAGATGGAGTTGGGGCGGGCCCGGGGGCAAAAGTGGGTCGGTGCCTATGCTAGCAGGAGGGACAAGTACAATAACAACAGTTATTAGCCCTGTATTGTTTGTTTTTTTTTTGGGGGGGGGGTCACAAACAAGTCAGCGCCCTCCAGCACCTGGGGTCAGTTACACACGCCCAGCGCTGTGATGTGGGCAGGGCTGGCAGTGGAAGGCTGAGCAGCCCTTCCCAGCCTGACACCAAGGACATGAAAGGACATCTCAAAACCATTGGACTTGACTGAGACCAAGAACCTATAAGATTCAGGAGTATTGGACATGTAGGCTGTCAGCTCTTCAGATCAGGGATTGTTATTTGGTCTCTGTTTGTACAGTGCCCTTGCACAGTGTGGTCCCAGCCCAGAGCTGACTCCTAGGTGCTACGATACAAATAAGTAATAATAATATATGGCTAACAAGACAATCGAGTTAGAAGAGTTACTGCTAACCAATGATTCCTGGAAGGGAGATAACCTCATGCTTCAGGGCTTGAGCTAATCTCCAACAGGGATTCAGACGAGCTCTGGGGTTTCTCACACCTCAAGCATCCGGTGCTGGCCTGCAGAGGCAGGATGCTGGGCTCGATGGATCTTGGCTCTGCTCCACTCTGGCAAGTCCTGTGTTTCTAAGAGGAAAGAAAACTTGATGCAGGACAGTGACTCTGTGTCTGCAGAGTTGGTGAAAAATCAAGTGTGCAACATTCTGGAAGCATCACTGAGACTGAGGAAGCCCACCTCTGCCACTCTAGTTCTGCCCCAGTCACCCAAAGGGTAGCATGAGTCCCAGGAGAGATGAGAAGTCATTGGCTGGAGAAGTCTTGGGAAGTTTCCAAAGTGAGGTTTGTTTTTAAAGCAGAGACTTTGGGGGCGGAGATAAGGAAACAGAACTGACAAATTTTCCATTTTATTTAAAAAAAAAAAAATTCTAGCAGCAAAACCAGTAACAATTTGAAAACAAAGAGAGACCATGACACAGAAAGAGAAAGAGTTGGGTTTTGTTGGATTCCACTTCATTCACTCAAGTTCCTTATAGCGGGCAAACATGACTCTCCTGACAGCATCCCGGTACGTTTCATTGGACTGCCTTTTGCTGGGCTTCCCTTGGGTTCCAACGCCAGCTCCCTTCTTCTGACCTTCTGCCTGAAAACAATACAGACAACTTGTTTTAGCAATTCTTCCATGTTCTCATCAGCTCAGGCTGCCAGGGAGATTGCTTTGGCTTTATTTGACAGCTGTGCTAATGACCTGGAAAAGGGGTTACATTGTGCACTAACATGCCCAGAGGATACAGAATTGAGAGGAGTTGCTGATGCTGCTGTGGACAAAGAAAGGCAGACAGCAAACAACCTAGGAAGACAGACTCCAAACCATGGGCAGACAGTGGGGAGGGGGCAATCCAGGAAGCAGTGATGCTCAGAGCACCAGGAGGGATAGGAATGGACAAGAGGCAGTGGCAGCATGTAATACAGCCAGTAATGGAGGCAATCAGAACTAATTTGATTTGAGGAGGACACTGAGCAAAGGAAGATCTCACAATCTTTCTCATTAACCTGTCTGAACATCAAAACTCTCAGTTGCTCTCCCATCACATGGGATTCCCACAAGCTCTCCTAGCTTGCTCTGAATTCCAACCTTGTGAACAATCAGTGTAGTAGAGCCAGTGATTGTATTATGCAATACTAGAGTGACCCAACTAGCGCAACACACAGCATGGGTGTTGGATGCCAAGGGTTTGATCAATTCAACCAAGAAATCTAAGTCTCCAGAGGCTGAATGAAGCACAAGGTCCTGTATTAACACGAAATGGGAGGAGAGGACCTTCCACCTTTGTGGTTTCTCCTTGAGAGTTTGACAGGATTGTCATGAGCTGAGGAATCTTACTTGCAGGTCAGCCTCCCAGGGCTAATCTGATCTGGCTTTTCTACCATGCCATCCCATCAGCTGTAGGGGTCTCCCGGCCAGGGCAGAGTGAACACCTGGGGACATTTTCTGACCATGTTTTAACCAGAGATGGAATGGTGTGTTTGCTGCCTGTGACAATAAGTGTTCAAGCACACACCTTACATTCCAAGCCTCGGATGATCTGCTTTGAATTAGACACTGAATTGGAACATGCAAAATTCACAATGCATGCTATGTTGAGGAGTTAAATACATCCTCCATTCAGGGGACAGAAACAATACCATGTGAAATATGTAACCAACACCACACATTTCACATATAGCAGCCAGCTAGTCAAGTGCTAGTCTCATAAGGCAAAACGTTTCAGAGAAATCCCCACATTATTTCAAACAAATGCAATTTGAGACTGCTTGAACTGCAGGGGGCTTAAACTCATCTGGCTTTGAACTGTACAAATCTATGAATAGGGGCTATTTCCCTCTTCCAGAAGCTGTGCATGGTTCTGATCTCACCAGCTGGATTCCCTACTAGAATCATAGAATATTAGGGTTGGAAGGGACATCTGGAGGTCATCTAGTCCAACCCCCTGATTAAAGCAGGACCAATCCCCAACTAAATCATCCCAACCAGGGTTTTATCAAGCCTGACCTTAAAAACGTCTAAGTTTTTCCTAATATCCAATCTAAACCTTCCCAACTGCAACCTGAGACCATTACTCCTTGTTCGGTCATCTGGTACCACTGAGAACAGTCTAGATCCATCCTCTTTAGAACCCCCTTTCAGGTAGTTGAAAGCAGCTATCAAATCTCCCCTCAGTCTTCTCTTCTGTAGACTAAACAATCCCAGTTCTCTCAGTCTCTCCTCATAAATCATGCGCTCCAGGCCCCTAATAATTTTTGTTGCCCTTCTCTGAACTCTTTCCAATTTTTCCACATCCTTCTTGTAGTGTACCTCCCACATTACTTTCAGATGGGCATGGGAAATGCTACCAAATTCAGGATTGTACTATCTGATTTTGAAGGGAAAGAAAGGCATTTCACCTCTACTGGCGATGTCATGCCCTGCTGCTGGCGTCCCAGTCCTGAGCCTTCCTTCCAGCCCGTAGCTTGCAATATGCGGTTTCCTTTGCTATTACTATTGATTCTTGCTTTACTCGCAGGGTTATGGTCACTGCAAAAAGAAAACAACTATAAGTATCCATACACATTGCTTTATTCTGTTTTCCAACATAGTACCAGGGATTTTCAACACAATTGATTGCACCTTGGATAAAAACAAGGGTTTTTGCAAAAGCCAGGCTTCTCCCTTCTCCAGCAAGGATCTGATCCCAAACTTTAAATCCACCCTCCCCTACCAGCACAAGTTGCTCATTTCAAAGGGCCCCATTGTACATTTGGCATTGAAGTCACTGAAAGTCAGAGAATTCATGAAAGGCTAAAACTCCACTTTGCTTTACACAGAGAATGCAGCCAGCTGTTCAATCCTTCACCCCCTCCTCCGTCTGCCCTGCTGGTCTCATCTACTCCAACTACACACAACATGACAATCTGGTGCACCCAGCCACTGACAGCACCAGCAGCTCTGAGGAGTCCTGGATGCTCTGAAGGAGGTGGAAAAGCAGCTGTTACCTCTCAGAGTCCCAGGCCTCCTTCACTCGTTTTCTCTCTGGTGAGTCCAGGCGCTGGAATCTCTCTCTCCGGTCATTTCCCTTGTCTTTAATCTTCCCCTTTACAGGGGGCAGAAGAGAGTTACCATTAGTAGAGAAGCTAGGACTGAGTTGCTGCCCCGCCTACAGCGCCATGGGGAGCAGCAGATAACTGATGTGCACCCCATCACCGTAAGACCCAACTGCTGCCAAGTATTTGTAAAGCCACAAAAGAGTCATCTCCTCCACCTTCCTTCCCTTCCAGTCTGCAGGGAGAAGCCTGGTTAGTGAGCAGGGCAGTATGTTTGGGAAGCGAGAGAGACTGCAGAACACAGCTTTTCCTCAGTGAGTCATTGCCCTTCGTTTTGAGGGCAGCCAGGGCCCAGTGCCACTTTTGAGGCATGAGTTCCACAGTCTGGGTCTGGTCCTGTGGAAATTTGGTTTTGCACACTCACAAATATCCCTCGGTCAGGGAGGGAGAAAGGCTCTCAGGTAGCTGGGACCAACCCCAGGGAAGATTTTGTATATTAGACAAGAGAGCTGAACTCTGGGAAGCAGCCAAAAAGGGGGATGTCGGACACACTCACCAGTGGGTTAGAGCAGCACACTGCATGTGGCCCAACAAAGCAAATAGATGGGACTGTCCCTCTGGGATTCCCAGGGAGCAGCTGGAACTGCTGCTCAGTGCACAGACAACTATCAATATGCAGCAATTGGGGCCAGAATGCCCAGGACTGGAATAGCAGGGGACTGCAAGTCAGGACTGAGCTGCACTGGCAGAACTCTGCATGCTCCTCCCAAACCAGACTGCTGGGTGGCAGAGCTCTGCTAGGGTTAAATCTTCTGGCCTACCTGTGTAACAACTCCCTGTCTGCCACCTTACTGTGGCTAGCTCTTCTTGCTCGCTCTCTCAACCTGCACAAATAGCCTCTGCACGTCCCGACTGTCCTGTGAGAGAATCAATAGCTGCTGCTCATGGGTACAGATCACAGCTAGTCCTGTGGCCTGGAAGGTTTGTGCTCTCAGTCGCTGTGCCATCAGATCAGGCTAACAGTGACACATTCTTGTCATGTGACTGGGTTGGTGAAGATCCTCTCAGACTGGCCTCCTTACTGGGCAATGCAACTAAGCAATTGAGTCCAAGTCCCCTGGGATTAAACAAGACTGCAAGTTTGGCCCATTGTCTGTCATCTGCACTGATACACTGTGTATTATTGAACAGCTGGGCTCTACCAGCCTGGTTTGCATTCAAATCACATCTGTGGGCAGTCTGGGGCAGTGGAACTGGGGTGGACTAGAGCGCTCTGGCAGAGTTTGCAGCTAGACTCCAGTGGGGCCTAAGCCAGGGGTGGACAAACGTTTTGGCCTGAGGGCCACATGGGTTTTTTAAATGGTATGGAGGGCTAGGTAGGGAAGGCTGTGCCACCCCAAATACCCTGGCCCCGCCCCCCTATCTGACCCCCACCTACTTCTCACCCCCAGACTTCCCCCCTTGGAACCTCCCATCCATCCAAACCCCCCTGCTTCTTGTCCCCTGACCACCCCCTCTAGTGATCCCACCCCCTCACTCTCCCTCCCCTGATCGCCCTCCTCCCCTGAGTCTCTACCCCATCCAAACACCCCCTGCTTCCTGACTGCCCCCCGCAAACCCCTGCTCCTTATCCAACCCCCCAACACCACTTGCTGTAGCCAGTCACGCCGCTGCAACGCTACCCGGCAGGAGCAACAGGCCAGAGCGCTAGCAGCATGGCTGAGGGGGATGACAACATGTGTGGAAGGGCCGGGACTTGCCTCCCCGGCTGGGAGCTCAAGCAGGCCAAACAGGATGGTCCCGCGGGCAGTCTGTAGTTTGCCGCCCCCCTGGCCTAAGCAATCTCTGACATCACAGTTAAACTATTCTAGAGGCATGTCTAGGGCTCCTGTCCTAACAATGCAAAGGTGGAGCTGCAGCCCTGCAAATCAGTGTCCCAAGGCTTGGGGGGGGGGGGGGGAGCCCTCTGGAAACAGTCACATGCTTTGAACTGAATAAATGACCAGCTGGGGTAGAACAGAAGAGGCCGGAGTTGCCCACCACCTTGATCTCATCTCCTGACTCCGGGGGCTTGCATTTCTCACTCCAGTCTATCCTGGGAATAACCCCATTCTAATGATTGAGATCAACATAACAGATCCCTGAGATAGAAGACTCATTGGATCCAGCCCATTCCCTTTCCTGAGCAGGGCAGAGAGCCGAGCTAGCAGACACAGCCACTGTCTGATACTCTATGCCAGCAGCTGAAGAGCTGCTTTCTTGGCCTACTGACTGACTGCTGGCTAAATAGAAGGCCTTTATAGCCCTGTGTTTGGCACCATTCCACATGGCCTCCCTCACCATGTCACAACATTACTCCTAGCAAGTCCAGCATCCAGCCCACTTGGGATCAGACCGGTACTTAAGCAGTGGCTGACACTAGATGGGGAGGGAGGAATATGGACATCAGCTACCCCTCCAGCATTGCAGACAACAAACTCCTACTGGTCCCCACGCTCTGCAGGCTGTGCGCGTGACACTGTTTCACAGACTGAAATGCTCCAGCTCACATGAGCACAGGGGCGGCCCGCAGGGAGCCCTGTAAGGCACAGATTGCTGGTGAAACAAGAGGTGCCAGCTGATGGAAATCAAAGCAATTGAAATCACCGATTTTAAATCTTGATGTAACCCATCAATTTTAATCATGTTTTGCATCTGTACTTCAATTATTGCCCTAAAATGAGGCTGATCCTCCAATAAATGATTTTCCAGTAAGTATGGTGCTACTTTTCACTAACCAGGAACATTACATGCTTTTATTTAAGCCACTCGACAGCTGCACTAATTTTGCATTCTTGTCAGGGTAACTTGAACATCCCACACAAGCATAACACTAGCTCTAGTTAGAACCTCCTCTTTTTGCAAGGGCTTGCCCAGAGCCATTTGAGAGGAAGAGCAGACTCAGGCTGTCGACTGGCTGACATACTCATCTCTAAGGTCATACCTTTGCACCAAGGGCCACAGCATAAGACTCCCCAGACTGCACGTGGTTTGCAGGCTGAACTCTGGGTGCTTACAACATGTGCATGGTGGGGGCAAGCAAACACTGGGGGTTGGTGGTGGGCTAGCGCAGGATCCTGCATCAGCAGGGTGACAGATATACCATGCTGAGCTAAAAGCCTCCCAACCCCCACACACCTCTCGCTCTCTCCTCTCCAGATATGCCAGCTCTTGCTCGGATCGTTTGATCTTCCTGTGAATCTCCAAGTTTTGCTGGAAGGAGGAAAGCAGAAGTCTGTCAGTGGAGAAAGCGAACAGCTGGAATCATGGATTGAGTCTAGATGATTTAATCTTTGATTTTGTGCCCAAACTTAACCTTTGACCTCCTGCCTGAACTGTGTGCACTGGGCCATAACCTCTCACGCCCAGCATTGCTTCTTTCTCAACTCGTTTAATACCATGCACTTGCGCCTGCCCTTGGATAGTCAGAAGTCTTTCCTTTCTCTTCCCAGCCAAGCTGTAGAGCATGGAATCACCGTCATTGCTTATAGCCTTTTGTGTTCCAGAGAGCATGTGAATTTGGTACTCACTGAAGCGAGCTGGCTGAAACTGTGCAGAACGCAGGCAGATACTGTCCTCGCTTCTGTCTCTGCAACTCTGTCTACATCCTTCCCCCACTCCCCTCCCCCCCCCCCCCCGTGGCCTGCCCCACACCTTGAACTGTGTCACTGCATGTAGAAAATAGTGTCTAAAGATTCAAGTAGTAAGTGCTAGTTTGTACAGAGCACTCTCAGAAGTTCCCAGCCAGGAATCCACATCACCCAACAGCTGGCTCCCTTCATCCACCTCATCAGAGAACTAGCTGATAACACATCCCAGGACAGGCATGCTCAGCCTTATCCCTTTAGCGTCCCACCTTGCTGAGGCAGGTTAGCCAATAACCACCCTACAGCACTGATGATTTTCTACAGCTCATCTCCACACTACATCCCTGGTGTAAAGGCACACAGCGCTCCTCAGGAACCCATGGGGGAAAATGCTCCTGTTTAACTTCCCCATTCCCAGTACAGTCCCTGGCTTCAGGAAGTTGTTTATGCCTGCTGGGTTCTGCAGCCCATAATACCACACGTTAGCTAGTTACAGAGCATCAATACACGTTGTCCACACACAAAGGCTCTGAACAGAGGGGCGTTGCAGACTACTGAGCCAGCATCCGATCAGTTCCGCCCACCCAACTCCTTCCCCTTCCCTCACAAATCACAGGCTAAGTCAATTGCATCCCCAAATAGTGGGACCAGCTGGGGCCCTCACAGGCCCAGTACCTTGTGCAAGTTGGAGAGTTGCTGATGCTTGATCAGCACTTCCTTATTGGGGAACTGCCTCCTGCACAGTAAACAGGCCAGCTTATTCCAGTCGGTCAGCTTGTCCTCATCACTGTCAGCCTTCCTGGGCTGCTCCTCCCGCCGTGCCGGCAGGTGGGGAGGCTGTGGCCGCTGTGACTGCACCTCCTCTTCCTCCTCCTCCTCCTCATTGTCGCTATCTCCTCCGTACTCACCCAGGAGCCCTATCAGAGGGTTCACCACCTTGGGCTGCAGACAGAGCAGCAGAAGATAATGCCACTTTGCAACCCCAAGTCTGTTCCACCCTGCCGCCTCACGCGATACACACACACACACACACACACACACACACACACACACACACACACACACACACACACACACACACACACACACACACACACACACACCGCCAGTCTCTGCCTGACGGAGAAGGGGGTGGCATTTCAACAGCATGGGCACCACATGGAAAGAAGCTAACAGCTGCATAGTCAAGATGGGGTGTCTGGCCATTAGCCACCCAGACATGTATTTAAGCACAGGGGATTGCCTCTCCAAGTCAGAAGGGACTGGGGATGGGCTGTGCAGCAGGATGTCTCTTTCCTTCATGCCAGTTGCAGTGTCACACTCCCTGGATTTCCCAGGACCTTAAAAAGGGGGAAGGGTGGGTGAGATTTTTGCATGTTGGCTACAGACCTCTCTGGTCCACAAATCTTGTGCAAAACAAGCTCTGAGTTAATAAACTAAACATAAACCCCTCTACAGTTCTCTGAACGTTCCCTTCTCTGGCCAATGAGCACCAGAAGCAGGAGTCACCCTAAAGCCACAGTGTAAATCAAGGGGGAGCTAAGGAGATGCCAGAAGCAGAGACAGCAGCCTCCAACCCCACTCCATCAGAAGTCTCCATAAAGCTAAATAAACAGCATTGGGGAGGGGCAAGGCTTTGGGGTCTATATGCAAATGAAGGGACCCCCAGTTACATTCCTCTGCACTCTATACCCTGCTGCAATGGGGTTTATGCCAGGAAAGCTCAATCAGGTCAAGGTTCTGTCTAGTTTAATTTTTTTACCACTAACAAGCCAAACGGCAACACACGCTATGGAGCATCTTACTGGAGCTGAGCTCTCTTCCTTCTTCGCTGTGGGAGGCAATGGTTTTTTAAAGATGTCTTCTACAGGGGGCTTCTCCTCTACAAATTCATTCTGAAACATCCAAGATTGGGAGTTAAACCTACAGTATTCTGGAGACCAAAGTGAGAGTCCCCAAAGAGTGGCTGGGAACTCACTTAGCGAGCATCTCTGACAGTCAGTCAGTGGAAGGACGGAAGGGTTTAATGTTGTGGACACACCTTCTCTGGTCTCAGCAGAGGCTGTGTGTCCCCCAGAGGTAAGGCCCTTGAGTCTGGAGCAGAAGCAGCAGTTCTCCATGAATCCCCTCCCTCCCACCAGTTTGTTGAGCATTTTCTGCTGGACCAGTCCATTGCAATACTGACAGCAGCTGCCAAGGTGGTTGCGTGTCCCTGCTACAGGAAGGCTGGAGTCTGGGGGCATGACAAGAGTAGGATTACCCAGACACTTTCAGTCCCAGAGGACTATGCAACCTCCTGTACTGAACGCGAACTGAGGAAAGATGCTGAGCCACCCACTGTGCTTGTCAGCAGCAGAGCTGTGTAATCTGCCTTCAGAGTGTTCCTGTTCAGGGAGCAGCTCTCCCCCACAGGTGAGACAGGAGAGGAGGAGAGGGGTTTTGGGCTGCACTCACATCAAAAACCCCATGTCCATCTCTCTTGCTGGCATTTTGTTGCAGTAGCTCCCTGCAGTCAGGATCAAACCCCATGTGCTCAGTGCTGTGCCAAACACAGCCTGCCTATGTACTGAGGTGGATCCTGGCTATCAGCTGCTTCCATACCGCAGCTCTCCTCCAGACACAGAAGTTATTAACTGTTCATATTGCAATAGCACTTGGGGGTCCCACTGTGCTAGGTGCTGTACAGAACAGTAAAAAAGGATGTCTGTACCAAACGGCTTAAGATCTAAGCTCTGCCTGAGCCAGTTGAAGTGTTGGTCCCCTCCTCCCTCCAGCTGCTGCCTGGCTCTCCTGTCCATGTGTGGTTTGGGGGTATGGGTTGGCTGCTCAGGGCATGCAATTCAGCAGGAGGCAGAGATGCATTTGCTGGTATGTTGTCTTTATGTACCATGAGTATTTTGGTGGCAGTCCTATTACAATACCCAGGTGCCTTTGGCATTAGGGGCCATGGGGTTACAAAAGATTCCTAGACTCCGGGGCCTGCAGGGACCACTGTGCTCATCTAGTCTGACCTCCTGGAGAACACAGGCCAGCAAATGTTCCACAATTGTTCCTGGAGCAGAACTTTTCGAGAAACAGCCAGTCTGAATTTGTCTAGCTTCAACTTCCTGCCCTATGGCTGCCATCTAGCTATAAAGAACTGGAGGGTGGTCGTGACTCCCAGGTGGGGAACTCAGTTTGCAATGACTCTTCTCCTCTTTCACTGGCCCTGCTCTCCCTCCTAGACCTTCAGGAGAGCCCTTCTCAGCTCCTCCTTCATAGCTCAGCTGCTGGACCTCAGACACTGGACCATTCTGATCACAGAGATGATTTACCTTTGCTGAAGTACTTCTGCCTCTCTCCTTTCTGTCCCTGCCGGATGGTTCCTTCTTTTCGCTTGTCCTTTCGTGGCTCCCGTGCCTCCTTCCCCGGCCGTTTGCAGGGGATGACACTGCTTCTCGGCCTACTGTGACTTGTTTCTAAAATGGAGTGTGTGCAAGAGAGTTAGCGAAGAGCAAACGCCTGGGTCCAGCATTAGACTGATGTGATGGAGACAGCAAAGGAAAGAGATTGCAAGGGCAAAGGGACCAAAGGAGAATGAGACAGTGGAGGTGGCATCGTGGACTTGGCTGGGGAGTCTATGGCACAGTAACCCTGGCCACAGCCACAGCTTGCTCATGGCTACTGTCTGTGGGGAAACAGCACTCCATGGGGTTAGGAAGACCTGCTCTGGATAGTGCTCTCCCAGCTAGCGCTCTAGGCTCTATGGACACAACAATGGCTCAGTCGTACAGCCAGAAGATGGAGCAAGTGAGAAGACCAGACATAAACCTTGGTTTTCACTGTCCATCACATAATGGTAGCAGTCATGTGCTTTCAGTCTCCAGTGAGGTCCAGCAAGAGCACTCTGCCTGTGGCATGTCTGCTGAACAAAACAGGGACACAGACCTCTGAGGTGGGACTCTAGGGGACAGGGAAGAGCATAGGCTGGAGAGAAGCACCCTTTTAGAGCAGTGATACTCCGACTGAGGCTCAGGAGCCGCAAGTAGCTCAATAACATGTCTCCTGTGACTGTTTGCAGCATGTGAAAACACTGTGCGATTTCATTGTTAACCAATCACGATGCTTTTACTATGTTATTAACCAGTTGTGGTTAATAAAATAATACTTGGTCAGTCATTTTGCTGCAAGAATTAGACAGATTAGAAAGACTGTACTAAAAACTAAATATTTTCCCTGTCATACAGTTTAAGTATGACTTTATAATTCTATAGTAAATGAAACAATGAATTCACACAACTTACCCTTTTGGGAATTCACACAAATTACCCTTTTGGGTAATGTTGATCACTAATTTGGCTCCTGAACCCCTGAGGTCTGAGTATCACGGCTTTAGTGAGTTAACTGAACCAACGTGAAAACAATCAGTTCCAAATCTCTCCTCCCACCAAATCAGTGCTGTGGATTCTCCTGGGAAGGCAGAGCTTCTTGAACTTTCAGGGGCACTAAGAAGGGTGCAGGACCTGGAAATAAAGCCCAATCTGTATTTCCATATCCCAGACCTCCTTTCAATTGCATTATCATCTGATTTCATGGGGGAAAGCAACACCAATGCTGTGAAATGTGCTCCTCAGAGGAGTGTTCACACAACCTGCTATAAAACCAGCTAGGTGTATACTCCTCTGCCCAACCACTCACCTGTGTCTTGGGGTCGTAGTATAACCCAGCTATAGGGTCATAGTAGTTCCCAGTGTCAGGATCATAGATGAAAGTGGACACATCTGACGGAGCTGAATGGGAAGAGGGAAGAGCTAACATCAGATTCACCCTAGGAGAAACTTTTACAAAAATACAGGTGTGCGCAAATATTGAGCTGGTGGAAGGATGAACAGCCCCGGAGATGGAAGCCCTCTCTCCACAGAGCACATACAGTGCAAGCTTCCCTACACTGCTCTGCCAATATCTTTCACTCCTCTAAGGCTGAGAAGATGAATTCATTTTCATGACCCATCTAGCTCTGACTTTTGTGGTGCCAGTTAATGCAATGCAGGCACCTGCCCATTGCGCCTGGATTGAGACCAGGGCCAGCTCCAGATACCAGCTGAGGAAGCACGTCCCTGGGGTGGCACATTCTAAAGGGCGGCATTCCAGTCAATCGTGGGGAGGCACAATTCATCTGCGCCTTTTTTTTTTTTTTTTTGCTTCGGTAGTTCAGGCAGCTTTTTTTTTTTTGCGCTTGGGGTGGCAAAAAAGGTAGCGCCGGCCCTGACTGAGACCACCAGCTAATTTCATATAAAGGGACACAGCCAAGTTGAAATCTGGTCAGTTTCAAAAGAATGACTTAAAAGTGATTTGAGAACCTGCTCCTGCCCCTACTTGACCAGGTATGTGCCTCTACAATGAAAGCCACTCAAACAGTAGGGGGAACACTGATCCTATGGGGTGCTCATGAAACGGGCTGCTGTCAAGTGCTGTCAAAGGTCTCAGGCAGGCACATCAAGGAATATTAATAATGTTTTTTCTCTCTAATCACCAGTTACAGTGATCTAAGATGTCACAAGTAAGGACAGTCAATGCCACACAGAAATGCATTTTTTTACATGCTATTTGTACAACCCTCCCATACAATTCCTCTAACTAAAAGAGATCAGGGGGAAATTTTTCTCTAGTTTTTATACTGGTTGATTGACTGTGTACAATCAGTTTTGCTACTTTCCTTGTACAATCAGTTGGTTTCCTCTGTTTTGGTGTGCTTTGTGTTTCCCGGACTAACAGGATTTAGGTGGGAAGGATAGAACAGATACAGAGGGGGTAATGACCCAAGCAGTGGAGGACACAATGAAGATGACTGGATGTGGAAGCTGCAGTATATACATGATACTGGAGGAAGTACCTGGAAACAGTTTAGTCTGCATGAAGTGCTGAATGATAGAGATGATGGAAGAAAAGATCCGAGGATTGGAGATGCAGGTGGAAAGTCTGGGTAAATTTAGAAGGGGGTTCGAGCAGATTATGGAGCAAAGACACGAGGCAGCTGAAGGGAAAAAGCTCAGACTTATGGCTGAAAGCAGGATCGAAGAACTCTGAGGAGAGACTGCTAGGTGAAGAGAATGGACAGTGGAAGCATGTGACTAGAAGAACCAGGCAGAGGAAAAGATGTGGGATGGGGGGAGGGAATAGCTCAGTGGTTTGGGCATTGGTCTGCTAAACCCAGAGTTGTGAGTTCAGGCCTTGAGGTGGCCACTTAGGGATATGGGGAAAAAATAGGGATTGGTCCTGCTTTGAGCAGGGGGTTGGACTAGACCAGTGATGGGCAACCTTTTGAGCTTGGTGTGTCAAACTTCGCCAAAAAACTGAGCATAACTCGGGTGGTGTGTCACTTTGAGGAAAAAACATTATTTCGCGATATTTATAGTTTAAATAACATAAATGTATAATTGTTATGTATAATTGTTATATATAATTGTATTTAATAAACCAAAAACTAATTATTTAACTGACCTGCTTAGTGACTTCTTTGTTCATCCGTCAGTCAGTCAATAGGCTACCACTATTTTTAATGGCGGGAAACGGCACCCATAGCACGCCACAGGCCCTCGCCTCTCCCAGCCTCCCCCTCACTTATCTCAGTAATGATGGATTAGAAATCCATCACACCCCAGAACAGTAGATAATGGTTGCTGTGGTTAACTGCTATTTGGTTACTAGTAATGGCAGGGCCCCCAGAGATGCGTCCCCCGCTGCGTTCCACTGCTCCCTGCTCTACCGGCGGAAGTGAGGGCAAAGATCCCGGCTTAACCGGAAGTCCCAGAACTAGACGCTCTGTGCCACGTGCCCCGGTCCCCCTTTCCTGCCACGGGCGGGGTGCTAAGAATGTTGCCCCGGTCCCCCTTTCCTGCCGCGGGCGGGCTGCTAAGAATGTTGCCCCGGTCCCCCTTTCCTGCCGCGGGCGGGCTGCTAAGAATGTTGCCCCGGTCCCCCTTTCCTGCCACGGGCGAGGTGCTAAGAATGTTGCCCCGGTCCCCAGTCTCCGCCACCGACTTACAAAAAAAAAAAAAAACCCCACGTGCTCCCCGTCCCCCTTTCCTGCCGAGGGCGGGCTGCTAGTGATGGTGCCCCGTCCCTGTCTCTGCTGCCCAGTTAGAGAAAAAAAAACCCACGTGCTCCCCGTCCCCCTTTCCTGCCGCGGGCGGGCTGCTAGTAATGGTGCCCCGTCCCTGTCTCTGCTGCCCAGTTAGAGAGGAAAAAAAAAAGCACAGTGCTCCCCGTCCCCCTTCCCTGCCGCGGGCGGGCTGCTAGTGATGGTGCCCCGTCCCTGTCTCTGCTGCCCAGTTAGAGAGGAAAAAAAAAAGCACAGTGCTCCCCGTCCCCCTTCCCTGCCGCGGGCGGGCTGCTAGTGATGGTGCCCCGTCCCTGTCTCTGCTGCCCAGTTAGAGAGGAAAAAAAAAAGCACAGTGCTCCCCGTCCCCCTTCCCTGCCGCGGGCGGGCTGCTAGTGATGGTGCCCCGTCCCTGTCTCTGCTGCCCAGTTAGAGAGGAAAAAAAAAAGCACAGTGCTCCCCGTCCCCCTTCCCTGCCGCGGGCGGGCTGCTAGTAATGGTGCCCCGTCCCTGTCTCTGCTGCCCAGTTAGAGAGGAAAAAAAAAAGCACAGTGCTCCCCGGTCCCCCTTTCCTGCTGCGGGCGGGCTGCTGGTGATGGTGCCCCGTCCCTGTCTCTGCTGCCCAGTTAGAGAAAAAAAAAAAACACGTGCTCCCCGTCCCCCTTCCCTGCCGCGGGCGGGCTGCTAGTGATGGTGCCCCGTCCCCTGTCTCTGCTGCCCAGTTAGAGAGAAAAAAAAAAACCACGTGCTCCCCGTCCCCCTTCCCTGCCGCGGGCGGGCTGCTAGTGATGGTGCCCCGTCCCGACTCTGCTGCCCAGTTAGAGGAAAAAAAACCCACGTGCTCCCCGTCCCCCTTCCCTGCCGCAGGCGGGCTGCTAGTAATGGTGCCCCGTCCCTGTCTCTGCTGCCCAGTTAGAGAAAAAAAAAAGCACAGTGCTCCCCGTCCCCCTTTCCTGCCGCGGGCGGGCTGCTAGTGATGGTGCCCCGTCCCGACTCTGCTGCCCAGTTAGAGGGAAAAAAAACCACGTGCTCCCCGTCCCCCTTCCCTGCCGCGGGCGGGCTGCTAGTAATGGTGCCCCGTCCCTGTCTCTGCTGCCCAGTTAGAGAAAAAAAAAAAGCACAGTGCTCCCCGTCCCCCTTTCCTGCCGCGGGCGGGCTGCTAGTGATGGTGCCCCGTCCCGACTCTGCTGCCCAGTTAGAGGGAAAAAAAACCACGTGCTCCCCGTCCCCCTTCCCTGCCGCGGGCGGGCTGCTAGTAATGGTGCCCCGTCCCTGTCTCTGCTGCCCAGTTAGAGAATAAAAAAAAGCACAGTGCTCCCCGGTCCCCCTTTGCTGCCGCGGGCGGGCTGCTGGTAATGGTGCCCCGTCCCGTCTCTGCTGCCGAGTTAGAAAAAAAAAAAACAAAACCCACGTGCTCCCCGTCCCCCTTCCCTGCCGCGGGCGGGCTGCTAGTGATGGTGCCCCGCCCCTGTCTCTGCTGCCCAGTTAGAGAGAGGGAAAAAAAAAAAAAAAAAAAAAAGCACGTGCGCCCCGTTCCCCCGTCTCGGCCGCGTGTCATCAGCAATGGCTACGCGTGTCAGTGCTGACACGCGTGTCATAGGTTCGCCATCACTGGACTAGACTGATCTCCTGAGGTCCCTTCCAACTCTGAGATTCTATGACATGATTCTATTCTATGAGTTAGTGAAGGAGAAATAGAGCTCAAGAACAGGTTTGTGGAGTTGGAAAATGAAGAAGGGGTACAGCAGGTGGTCACTGAAGGTGGAAGGGCAAGGAAGAAGAGAAGAGCAGCTAGCTAGCCCTATAGGAAAAGGGGAAGAGTCAATGGAGACAACACCAAATATGAGCCCCAAGACGATTCAGGATAGACTGAAGAGGATTACAAGGGAGAATAGGAATGGAAAGGACTTGCAGCCAGAGGGAACAAGGGATAGATCAGAGAATCGCACCATCACCAGGAAAAGGCAGATCTACATGATTGGGGATTCCTTACTGAGAAGATCAGACAGGACTGTAACCAGAGCTTATCCAGAGAACAGAAGGGTGTGCTGTCTACCAGGTGCTAAGATACGGGATGTGGACCTGCGGTCCTAAAGGGAGCAGGAAAGAATCCATTGATCGTGCTTCATGTGGGAACAAATGATACTGATAGATTCTCACTGGAATGTATCAAGGAAGAAAGCGAGGCTCAGGTGATCTTCAGTGGGATTCTGCCTGTTCCTAGAAAAGGGCAACAAAGGTATGACAAGATTATGACTATCAACAGATGGCTCGGGCAGTGGTGCTATATGGAGGGTGTGGCGGGGTGACTACCCGCCCCCTACCAGAAGGGGCTTGGGAAAGCCCCTTAAGGGGTTTGAAAAGCCCAGGAAGGGGGTTTGAAGCCGAGAGCCAGCAGACTTTTCAGGCCTGATTGGGCATTAGGCCCAGCTGGGCGGCCACGCCCCAAACACAGGCCTGTATAAAGGCTGGGAGGCAGGAGCCTAGAGGAGCAGTCTCCTCTGTATTCAGAGGGAGACAGGCCTGACTGCAGGAGCTGAAGCCAGGTACCTGGGTTAGGGCAGAGCTGGGGCAGGGCAGAGGGAGCTGGACAGGCTCTAGCCAAGAGCTTCGGGCCTGATTACAAGGCCCAACCCAGGAGTACCAGGGTTGCTGGGGGCAGCCCAGGGCTGGAGATAGCGACAGCAGGCCAACCCTCCTTGCCTGTGATGAGAAGCCATGATACTGCAGTCCGCCCCAGTGAGCGGGGGCAAGTGGTGACTGACAGTGTCACACTCTGAGGCGAGGTGGGGATAGGGGGTGGAGGGTTCCCCCGGGGAGGGGGACCCTCACACCAAAGGGGGTACTGCAGGGTTGCAGCACCCACAGCTGGAGGGCACCGGGGTCCAGGAGGGACACGGTGCCAGCAAAGGAGCGGGGCATCAACCTGCGGAGGGCGCTCCTGACGCTGAAGGAGCTGATTCCCCAGATGACCAGCGGGAGGCGCCGCAGGGGTGAGTGGTGACCCCGTTACAGAGGGCTTTGGGGTGTATGGCCACTGGGAGGCATTCATGGACAGGACTGTTCTCTCGGGATGGACTTCATCTAAGTAGGGAAGGAAATAGACTTCTAGGATGGAGGCTGGCACAACTGATTAAGAGAGCTTTAAACTAGGAATTTGGGGGAGATGGTTGGGAGATATTCAGGTAATATCTAAGCCAGATTTTAACACTGAGAGGGAAGAAAAACAAGTAAGAAAGGATACAGCTGTGGGTAGGAGGAAGGGCAATGTGGATACCAGTCTAATAGGTCGTAATGGTGGTAGAATGTCCATTCTTAATCAGGTAAAGAATGTGATTGAAGGCAAACAGCAAAAATTATGATGTTTGTAAACCAATGTGAGTGAGGAGGGGGGGCCGGGGCGCACCCAGCCCACGGCGGGGACAGGGGGGGGGGGGCAGGGCGCAGGCGGGAGCCCGCCCCCGGCGGGAACTGGAGGGGTCGCGCCCCGCCCACCCAGCCAGGAAAGGCCGGGGCCGGGGCGCAACCAGCAGCCCGTGGTGGGGAGGGGAGGCCGGGGCGCACCCGGCAGCCCGCCCGCGGCGGGGATGGGGGGGGACAGGCGGGGCGCAGGCGGCAGCCCGCCCCCGGCGGGAACTGGAGGGGTCGCGCCCCGCCCACCCAGCCAGGAAAGGGGTCGTGGTCTCAAAAGTTTGAGAACCGCTGAGGTAGACTGTAAAGAAATAGAATCAGAGAGGTAGCCGTGTTTGTCTGGATTTGCATGCATCCGACGAAGTGGATACTAGAAGCTTATGCTTCAATACTTTTGTTAGTCATTAAGGTGCCACAGGACTCTGTCGCTTCTGTAAAGAAATAAGAAGTGATGGAATGGATAACAGTCTGTCTGAGCAAAAATCACATTGGGGAAGCAAACTACTAAAGCGTCCCCTGGGATAGTGTTTGGGGTGTGCTATAGACCACCGGGATATAATTTGGATATGGATAGACCCCTCTTAAATGTTTTTAATGAAGTAAATACTAATGGGAGCTGTGTGATCATGGGAGACATTAACTTCTCAGATATAGACTAGAGGATAAGTGCTAGTAATAATAATAGAGCTCAGATTTTCCTTGATGCGATAGCTGATGGATTCCTTCATCAAGTAGTTGCTGAACCAACAAGAGGGGATTTTTGGATTTGGTTTTGGTGAGTGGTGAGGATCTCATAGAAGAAATGGTTGTAAGGGACAACCTTGGTTCAAACGATCATGAACTAATTCAGTTCAAATTGAATGGAAGGATAAACAAAAATAGATCTTTGATTTTTGTGGTTTTTGATTTCAAAAGGGCTAATTTTAAAAAAATTAGGACATTAGTTAGGGAAGTGGATTGGACTGAAGAATTTATGGATCTAAAGGCGGAGGAGGCCTGAGATTACTTCAGATCAAAGTTTCAGAAGCTATCACAAGCCTGCATCCCAAGAAAGGGGAAAAAAATCATAGGCAGGAATTGTAAACCAAGCTGGATGAGCAAGCATCTCAGAGTGGTGATTAAGAAAAAGCAGAAAGCATACAAGGAGTGGAAGATGGGAGGGATCAGCAATGAAAGCTACCTTATTGAGGTCAGAAATGTAGGGATAAAGTGAGAAAGGCTACAAGTCAAGTAGAGTTGGACCTTGCAAAGGGAATTAAAACCAATAGTAAAAGGTTCAATAGCCATATACAGTAGAACCCTGCTATAACGCGAGGGATGGGAGCCAAAAAATACCGTTGCGCTAAATGCGGGGTCGCGTTGTAGCAGGGTTCCATTCCCGGCAGGCAGGGGGCTGCAGATTCTCTCCCCACTGCCCAGCAGGGGAGAGAAGCTGCAGCCGCCCGCTTGATGGGGACCGAGAACTCTGGAGCTGCAAACTGCAGCCCGGGAGTCTCCTGTCCAAGCAGGCACGGGGCAGCAACTTCCTGCCCCACGCCTGCTGGGACCAGGGACTCTGGGGCTGAATGCAGCCCCGGAGCCCTCTGTCCCGGCAGGCGCGGGGCAGCAGCTTCCAGGAAAGCTGCAGCTCTCCGCCTGCCAGGAGACTCCGAGGCTTCATGCAGACCCGGAGTCCCCTGTCCCAGCAGGCGCAGAGCCGCAGCTTCCACAGGGCCCTGGAGTTCTCTGTCCCAGGCAGGCTGGGGCCACAGCTTCTCTCCCCTGCTGGGCAGCGGGGAGAGAAGCCACAGCCCCCGCCTGCGGTCCTGAGTTCTCTGTCCCTGGCAGGGGAGGCTGCAGCTTCTCTCTGCGCCCCCCAGCATGCCGGGGACAAAGAGCTAGGACTTGGGAGCCACAGTATAACCGCGCTATAACCAAACTCGTGTTATAGCGGGGCGCATTATACCAGGGCTCCACTGTAAATAAGAAAACAAAGGAAGAAGAAGTGGGTTTGCTAAACACTGAGAATGGAGTGGAGGTTAAGGATAATCTAGGCATGACCCTATATCTAAAAAAATACTTTGACTAAGTCTTTAATGAGGATTGACAGAGGCCCTGGGGGGGTTTCGCCTCCCTCTGCAGCGTGGGGCACAGGTCACTTGCTGGAGGATTCTCTGCACCTTGAAGTCTTTAAACCATGATTTGAGGACTTCAATAGCTCAGACATAGGTGAGAGGTTTATTGCAGGAGTGTGTGGATGAGAGTCTGTGGCCTGCGTTGTGCAGGAGGTCAGACTAGATGATCATAACACTCCCTTCTGATCTTAAAGTCTATGAGCAAAGGAAAGAGAAAAACCATAATAAAACTAGGACAATGTAATTTTAAACCCGACAAAACTGGTAGGGGAACTGAGAGGCGAGAGTAGGACCAGAGTCTACTCTCAGCTCTTAAGAAGTTGATTGATTTCAAGTTGACAGTGCTCCTTTAAGCACCTATAAAAAAAGAAGAGAATCCACTGTAAAAGCAAGGTAGAGCTTAGCCTTACATTGCGCACGGCTGTGTCTCTGCGATTCGGCACCTCTCCTGTCCCTCATGCTCCTTTTGCCCTGGAAGAAAAGAGCTGTTTAGACACAGGTCACAAAAGGAGACTATCTGGTAAGCACTCCTCTCCTGTGGGCTCCAAGAATGCAGGGTGACACGCCTTCAGACACTTCAAATGGAGGAAGAGCCAGCATCGCTTTTTCTCTAATAAGGGGATAGATGTACTCTCCCAGGGCCTGATCCCAAGCTCACTGAAGTCACAAGAAAGACCCATTTACTTCAGTAGGCTTTGAACAGGGCCCCAGTGATCTCCAACTTGTGCTATACACAGAGAATATCCCACATCTCATCCTCCCCATGCCAGAAGAGATCCTGTCCCCACCCTGGATTGTTGGTAGCTGTTTTTTAAAAGGCTCTAATGAGTAAGTACTTTCCTGAAATTATGGCAGATAATGAGACAAGTATTGATTAATAGACATGAGCCAAGAGAGACTGATTAACTCTGTTAAGGCATTTCAGACTACAAGCAATAGCAGCAAGTTCAGCAAACTTTGTCCTTAGACAGGAAATTGGCTAAGCAGAACAATACAAAAGCTACTGAGTTTCTGTTGTGTGAACTGTAGCCTAGTAAAGAAGATAGTTGTATTAGTCAGACTAGATGATCACAACAGTCCCTTCCAGCCATGGACTCTACAAGGAAGGAAAGAGGCAACATGTTTACAATCCTTCTGGGAGCTGGTTTCTCACAGTATGCTCAGTTCATTTTACACAGGAAGCACTTTGAAATAAACCCCCAAACCACTTACACATTTTCTTACAGCTTACAAATCACTTTATGTCTCTGATGATCCAACACACTTGTTTGCGCCAGTCCATTAGCTTACTGTTCTGTACCTTTCCTTATGTCTCTTCTGGATACTACATCTGAAACCAGTTGCCTATGAAGGCACTTGTCCTTCAACATAGAATGAATGTATTTTGCCTTTGACAGGCTTTTTCTTTGCTAATGTCAGAAGCTATGTTTAGGTTTGCAGAGTATTGTAGGATATCTTGACAAGAGTGAGTCAAGTGGACAGAATTGTGGGAAAGCCATAATATAATATGGTATGCCCTATGCTCAGTATGTGTGTACTGGCTAATACAAGACAGACTATTCAATCCCTTCAAGTCTCTGCCCTGAACTCCCTCTTGCCCTTAAGGTCTGAACAGAGTGTTACAGACTGAATGCTGCAGGTTGCAATGTCTAGGAGTTTGGAGCAGAGCAGAGCAAAATTTTAGTTTCTCCCTTGGCTTAGTGTTCTGCCTTCAACTCGGGGAGTTTTTGGCAGTTCAAAGGAAGCGCTCTGGCAAAGGAAAGCCCAGTCCCCTTGCTGGTACTAGCAGTCCAATGTCCCTTTCAGCGTGAGTGCCATCATAGCCAATGGCACAGATGACAACAACCACAACTAGCTCCTTTTGCTAGTTACAGGTAAGTCACTCCAAGATGCAGCACTGAAAGACCTACCGGGTTGTAGTAGACTTTGTTGGCCTGCTCCCCGTAGTCATTTCTAGTGAGAGAGAAACAGAATTGCCTAATTAAAAATAGTTTAGCTTCATTTTCACCTCAGCATCTTTGAGGAGACCAGCAGGGTCACAAAGAGAAGAGGAAAGTCCTCTCAACCCAGAGGTTATGTTATAGCCACTATGGCTCTGCAGGGCCACTTCTCAGTCAGATGGTGGGGGGTGAGGGGGGGAGTCAATCCAACTCCAGGAAAGTTGTTGACTCAGAAAAGTCTCTGGGCATAAGCAATGTACTGAACTGGATAAACTTTCCCCCAATGCCCCGGGAAATGCCAAAGCCCCATCGCCTAGTCCCAGGAAATGAGAATTGGTCAGTGGACACCAACTTTAAAGGCCACTTGACTAGGACAGTGGTTCTCAACCAGGGGTATGTGTACATAGAGGTCTTCCAGAGGTTACATCAACTCATCTAGGTATTTGCCCAGTTTTACAATAGGCTACAGAAAAAGCACTAGCAAAGTTAGTACAAACTAAAATTTCATACAAATGACTTATTTATACTGCTCTATATGCTATACACTAAAATGTAAATACAATATCTATACTCCAATTTTTATGATTTTATGAATGAGAAAGTAAGTAATTTTTCAGTAATAGTGTGCTGTGACAAGTTTTTATGCCTGCTTTGTAAACAAGTATTTTTAAGTGATATTAAACTTGGGGGTATGAAAGATAATCCAGCCTCCTGAAAGAGGAACAATAGCCTGGAAAGGCTGAGAACCACTGGACTAGGAGGTTAAGCCCATACAACCAAAATACTCTTGCAATTTGTTTTTCAGTCACCCAAGTCACCTTGTCAAACTTGGATGATTAAAGTTAGCCTCTTAAACATCTGGGAAGGTACCTAATTACCTATCCAGGCACCTGTGCACTATTTGGGTGCTTTAAGTGTTAGGCATTCAAGTATGATAACCTGGCCCTAACTGGACAGACCAAGGCATCACAGCCCCGTTGTACATTGGATAGCGTTGGCTCTTGTCTTCTCTCACCTTCTCTTTCCTGTGGCTAGGTTCACAATCACAGTGTGTCCATCAATGCAGATTGGGGGGTCCAGGTTCTGCAGAATCTTCACCAACTGCACCGCTTCCTGGGGAAAGGAGAGAGAAGCTTGCATTCTTCAGAAGGAAACAGAAGCCCATTTCCAAAATCCAGCCACAACGGAACGAACTCTGAAGTGACTGGGGCTGTTCTGGGTGAGATGTTTGATGCTAAACCCTGGTGAGAATACAGGTCACCCACCACACCATGTAACAGGCTCCAGAGGTGACTGGATATGAACCAGTCTCTTAGTTACTCTAATTACTGAATTCAGTAAATCCATATCCACTAGGATCTCTGAGCTGCTAGGGAGAGTTTTGCTGGGTTGGAAGACTTGACACAGACCCACCAGGGAGGAAGCCCTCGAAGGATGGTTTGAGCTGTGCAGCTAGCAGCAGGTTGGAGTACCGCCCTGGGACAATAAACATTACAAGAGCCCAGTCTCTTTTAAACATATTTCAAAGACTCTTGGGATGTGAGAAAGGGGGAAGTACATATTTGGGCTCCCTGTCCATCCTCCAAGCCTCTTCACCAGCCAGGAAGTTGGATCTTGCTTTCCCTGAGGGCTGCTGTTGCCACTAGCCTCTGTGCTAGGCAAGGCCAATAAGGAGGGAGTAGTGAAATGGTTTTGCTCGAGAATGAAGACAGATCCCTGGTTGGTATGTGAAAGTTTGCATCTCCTAGAGCAGAAGTGGGCAAACTACTGCCCATGGGAGCATCCTGCCCGGTCCTTGAGCTCCCAGCCGTAGAGGCAAGCCCCCGGCCCTTCCTCTGCTGTCCCCGCTCCTCCACAGCCTCAGCTTGCCATGCTGCCAGCACTCTGGGTGGCAGGGCTGCAAGCTCCTGCCAGGCAGCACGACGGCATGGCTGCCAGTCCTGGTGCTCTGAGCAGCATGGTAAGGGGGCAGGGAGGTTGAATAAGGGGCAGGGGGTCTCAGGGGCAGTCAGGGGACAAGGGAGCAGGGCGTGGTTGGACAGGAGTGGGAGTTCCAGGGGGCCTGTCAGGGGTTGGGGGTGTGGATAGGATTTGGGACAGTCATGGGACAGGGAGCGGGGGGATTGAATACGGGGTGGGGTGGTGGTTAGGGGCGGGGAGTCAGATGGGTCACGGGTTTTGAGGGGGGAAGGCAGGGGGCAGGAAGTGGGAGGGGGTGGATAAGGGGCAGGGGCCAAGATGTTTGGGGAGGCACAGCCTTCCTAACCCGGCCCTCCATACAGTTTCAGAACCCCAATGTGGCCCTCAGGCCAAAAAGTTTGCCCACCCCGTCCTAGAGCTACTGATGTAAGAAATTCACACAGATTAATAGTACCTATGATGGACTAAAGCTTGGATGGTTTGTGCTGGAGAGCAAAAGGAGCTGTCAGCCATTCCCCACAGTTAGGACTAGGGACTTGGCTAGACAGACCAAAGCGGGACTAGGGCAGGCTGAGACTGGCCGGAGACACTGTTGCTTTTACTAGCAAGACAAGCCTTTCCAAGGTAACTGTAGCATGAACTTGAATGTCTGACAGGACTATGTTTTCTCTTGCTCTTTCTCTGCACAGACCCTGGGGAAGGGTCAGGGCCACTTACAGCATGCGAATCCAGTTCCACAAAGCCATAGTTGTCACTCCTCTGGCTAGCCCTTTTCTTAATGATGCTCACGCTGGAGGTGGAGAGACGAACAAATGGTGCCAGCAGCCCCACGATCACTTCCGGAGGGGTGAATCGAGGAATACGCTTCAGCATAATTGCTGCAGCAGCCCAGGCGGGGGGAGGGAGAGAAGAGAAGACAGAACATTGCATGAAGCCCCAGCCTCTTACCACCACGATGATGGCAAAATGAAAATAAACTTGTCTGATATAGCTGCTTACACAGCCAAGCTGCTCACTTCCTCCCCCAGGTGTAGCTTTATGTGATGAAAACCCAATATCCTCCCATTGTCTGTGCCCCTGCTATCTCTGGGCCCAGTAGAAATCTGGGTCTGACCGTCCTGATTTTGGAATCACACACAAATGCAATCACTGCTGAATTCCTGCCAGTGAGTCCCTGGCAAAGATAATCAAGCAGCCGCCAAGGCAGAAGGAGTTGAGGTCTGAGCTGGTCACTGGATCCCCTAGAGGAGACCTGAGCCAGGCTATGACTAACAGGAAGCCTCCCTGTTTGAGGACACAGACGCTTCACCATCAGGACAGAAGCTGCTCCATGAAGACGTCACCTGGAGCAAGTTCTGGTGGTAACAGCTGTGCTGCCTCTGCTGCAGGTTCTGTCCCTGGGATCACGTGTGTCTTGGGAGAGGAGACCCTCCTCCAACAGCTGTGCACCTATCTGCCCTCCAAGAACCAGAGAGAGGGAGGGTGTGATGTTACTGACATGAACTGTATTTTGTCTGGCTTTTTCATCTTTAAATAGCTGTCCATGAGGAATTGGTAAAAAGGTCCGGGATTTTTCCCCCCTCTCACCCATGCAGAGTGCAGTGCGGCTGATAGGGCGACTGGGCCTGATTGAGCTGTTCCCATTGGGCCTCCAGCACCCAGAGCCCCTCCCTGGCTCCCCCCCTCCTGCTGCCTCAGCGCCGTGTCGCTAGCACTCTGCGGGGAGGGGCTGTGCGCTTGGCAGCCTGTTTGGCTCCATGTGGAGCCAGCGTCTGAGTGCCATGGTAAGAGGAGTCCCAGGGGGCAGTCAGGGAGCAGGGGGAGGGTTGGATATGTTGGAAGTTCTATGGTGGGGGCTGTCAGTGGGCTGGGGTGTGGAGAGGGATCAGAGCAGTCAGGGGACAGGAAGTAGGGGTAGTTGGATGGGTCAAGAGTTATGGGGGGCCTGTTATGGAGTGGGGAGCGTTTTCATAGGCGTGGGAGTCCCAGGGGTCTGACTGGGGGAGGGGATGTGAATAAGGGTTGGGGCAGTCAGGAGAAAAGTGTGGGGGGATCTCAGGAGGGGGCACTCAGGGGACAAGGAGCAGGGAGGCTTAGGTAGGGGGTGGGGTCCTGCAGGGGCAGTTAAGGGCAGGGTTCCCAGGAGGAGGAAGTCAGGGGACAAGGAGCGGGGGGGGGACTTCGGAGTTCTGAGGGGGGCAGTCAGGGGGCGGGAAGTAGGAGGGAGTGGATGGGGGCAGGGCTGGGACTAGGGCAGGGCTCTCCCTCCCATGTCCTCTTTTTTGATTGTTTAAATATGGTAACTCTAGGATGTACTCCAGAGAGTTGATTTGAACCTGCAGTTTGTTCTATCACTGCTATAAGCCTGAACCAAGAACTTTGCCATTACTGTATGTAATTGATTCCATTTAACTAATTTTAGCTCTTATATATTATAATAAATAAACCTTTAGATTTTTAGATTCTAAAGGACTGGCAACAGCGTGATTCATGGGTAAGATCTGACTGGTATATTGACCTGTGTCTGGGGCTTGGTCCTTTGCACTATGTCAGTGATGGCCCAACCCTCAGCCAAACCCAGGTGCTCTGCACTTTGGCCCTTTGTCTGAAAGCCAGAGACTCAACTTACTTTTACTCTCGCCCTCCTGAGGTGCAGTCTGCTCAGCTTCCCTCCTGGCAGGAGGCTCCTGGCTCTCCTTCCAGGGAGGGTATCTTTTCTCCTGTGAAGGCCACTGCTCTCTGCTTTCCTCTCTCTCCCGAGGTTCGGGTTCCTGGGGCTGGCTCTGCTGCGGAGGAGCCACAGGCTGGGGAGGCAGTTTCTGAGGCTTCGGGTGTCCTGATAGCTCTTGCTCAGGTTTTTCAAGCTTGGTTTCTGTTACTGGAGAAAAGAAATGGAATGAACTCATTTTCAGCATCCCCCTGTAGCACACACAACAAACCTTGTATTTTTTCCCGACTGCCTGCAGTGGGCTGGCAAACAGACTCTGCTGTCCTTTGACTAGCTACGTTTCTGAACATTTAGCAGGAACATGAAAGCTTCTTAGACTTCAACAGACAAGACATTAAAGTTCACGTCATCGCATCCCTGCTCCAACAAGAAGCTTGTAATTTGGCCTTCTTTCGCCTAGGCCTACTTTCAGGTTCAGCTGTTATCTGCACAATGAAATCCCAGATGAGTTTGGAGGCTACCTCCCAGATCGGCTACAGGATCAAGCCCACCCCGTACACTAATTGCCCAAGACTATTTATCTATTGAACGCCTGGAGCCAGGAAGTGTTAATGATTGGCCACTGATTCTCTGAACTTGGTATTCCAGTACAGCTGCGTGTTAATGGACATGTATAACTACAGCACTGACGGACAATGTAACAAGATTAATTACAAATTTTATGAGATGCCTATCCATCCAAGACGAGGAATAAACGTGCCCCTCCCCCCAAAAAACCCCTTCTTTTGATTTGATTTTTAACATTTCTAGTGCTAATTAATATTTCAGTCCTGCCTCCCCTCCCCTTTAGGCTGGATCATGTCCCCTCCTGCTGCCCCTTCACCTCCATCCTAGCAGCTACTCATGCTGCCTTGATACAGAGCGAAGGAGACATCAGGCCTTGGCCATATTCACTGCTAACACCTGTACTGGTCTCACACCTTCCTCCCCCCACCCACCCCCCAAACTGCATTTCATTCACGAGTGTCACAGGGACAAGTGCATCCAAGATATACATTAAATGAGCCAGGGATGTCAAGATCACCCAGACTAGCCATATCCGGGTGGTGCGAGGCCTGTGGAATTCTCTATCTCCTGAATTCCAGCTGATCATGTTACAAGTTGCAGAATCAAGTCCACAGTGGACAAGGATAAACTGTCTGGTTCCCTGGATACAGAGTAGTATCCAGCGAGTATGATCTTTAGTACCTAGATTTAGGCCAGTGTCACTCCCGGAGGGATTGGAGATACTGAGTACATAACTGTGCTTTGGATCCATGTCATTCTGGGATATGAAGGGTTGATGGAGATTGCTTACATCTCCTCCTTTGGAAGGCCAGGGTCTTAGCTTCAATAAAGGAAGATCTTGTGCCACCAGTCATCCCTCAAAAGAGACACCTGGTGCTGACAACTCAGCCAACTATCAAATCTCCGGTTCTTGATGAACATTAATGGGAAGGCTGTAGAAGACAACTCTCAAGAGTGTATGGTCACCTTGCATCTCTGACTTGTGTCAGTCTGGGGCCAGCCCTGCCTGAGGCACCAACTGTTTTACAGACAGATCTGTCCGCTGCCTTCAGTGCTGGGAATTGTGAGGAATTGCTGACTTGCCAGAAACCCTGGAAGGAAGCAAGGGGGCTGCCCCTCAGGAGTTTTCTCCCTCTCTCTTGGAGACCCTCTCTGGTTTCTGCTGTGCATAGTTCCACAGAGCTCTGTCTCGTTCAGGGTATAAAAAGGGATCTTAGAAAGGCCAAGCAACAGACACTGTGGATCAACTCCTCACAATCAACAGAACTGAAGACAGCAGATGTGGGCTAGCTGGCTGAAGCTCAGTCCAGACAAAGCTGAAGTGAGGCTAACAGGATGGAGAAAGCAACCATCCTGTGTGATGGGAATATCTGCCCCCTTACTGAAGATGGATCCTCAGTGTCTGTTGCTTGAGATTAAAATCGGGACAATGGGTGGACCCCCAGCTGCTGCTAGATCATTTAGTGTCAGTGACAAGGAAGGCTTTTATCAAATCATGTCTAGCCAAGAAGCTGCAAAGGTTTCTTTCAGATGTGGCTCTTGCTCCCCCACAATCAATGCTTTCATCATCTCAGTATCAAACTATTGTAGTGTGCTCTTAACGGGGCTGAACCTTAACCTAGAAATTGAAACTAATGCAGAAAGTGGTAGCTTGCTTTGTAAGTGGAATCTCTCACCAGGGCACTTGACACTAGTGCTCCGTGGTTTGCACTGGCTGGCTATTGATTTCTGTGTGGCATTTATGGTGTTTTGAGCTATAAATTCCTACATGGTTTGGAACCTCCACACTTGAGAGATCCCCTCTTTATTTGTACCTCACTGCCTTAGCTGAGGTTGGCAGAGGTGCTAGGTTTAACTTTAGAGCCCATTCAATAGCATTACCTCCCCATATTAGACTAGCTGGATGAACCCCCTGGGGCTGTTAAGCTCCAATAGCCCTCCAGACTGCTACATTGTTACAAGTGCACTGTGCAAATTCAAGCACCTCAGTCCTTCCCTAAACCCCAGACTTCTCTTAGAAGGGAACTCAGAGGAGGCAGGGGGTGGGGTCGGATGAGAAATGAGAATGAACGGAGAACCCGAGTTTTCATGATAAACAACCTCTTTCTATTCCAAGGCAGCCTCTGCTTATGTCCACTTGTGGGAGTCTAGTGAGTAGTACATACTCCAGGAAAATAGGGTAAGGAGTTTTATCTAAATGAAGGGGAAGGAGAGCCTTGCGATGTGAAGCACCTGGGCTCCCATCCCAGGCCATGCAGAGGACAACCAGGATGCAGAGGGAAGGTCCCTGCACTTGCGGTTGGCCATAGGAAGGCAGAAACAGAGGTAAGCTGCTCCACAGATTCAGTGCCAAGAGAGGGTGCTTGTGTGACCCCAATGGGCACCGCAGTCCAGAACACTCCCAAAGCTGTGCAGCATCTAGGGAACAGCCAACAAGGGAGGCTACCCTGATACTAACTCACCGGGGACACTGATCTGTCAGATGGCTCTAACCACATATGCAGCACAAATATTGCTACAGCTACACACAGGCTTGTTTTAAGCTAACCCAACTCCTTATGATACAAACATACAGTACAGGTGAGAGAACATTTATTCATTCATATCAACATTCGCAGCATGTAGCTGGGTTCAGAATGCTGGCTACATACCAAGGTTTCGTGCATGATTTGCACAAGAAATTACAGAGATTACATGTCCAACTGCAGTAACTGCATGTGTAAATTATTCATGAGCATTTTCCCTTGCATTTCTACAGATGGGGCCCATAGACACCTCTCCTTCTCTGAAAGAGCATATCCACAACCCCAAATTCTGTGATGGTGATTCTCTTACTCAAGTCCTGCTCGGCGTGCACGTCCTCTCCCTCCAAATCACTTTTAGGCTCTGTCCCCGGTCTGCTCCCTACAAGAAAAAGGCATAACAGAAACTATTTCAAAGCCACCAGCCACAAAACATGCAGGAATTCACCCAACAGCTGCTTAGAGAAGGACAGGGGTTCTCAGTTATTTTCTTTCTGAGCTCCCCCTGTCCCCCATCCCCCTGATGCTATAAACATTCCACGACCCACCTGTGCTACAAAACTAGTTTTTTGCATATAAAAGCCAGGACCAGCATTGCGGGTAGCAAGCAGCGCAGTTGCCTGGGGACCCATCCCACATAGATCCCCGGGAAGCTAAGCTGTTCAGGCTTTGGCTTCAGTCCCAGGTGGAAGGGCTCAGGGCACTGGACTTTAACCCAATACAGTGAGACTTCAGCTTTCTGCCCTGGGGCTGCTTGGAAGAACCGCTGAAACTTGCTTGTCCCAGACTCCTGGTTGAGAACCACTGGAGAAGAGGACAACCCCACCCCTTAAAACTGCATGTCCTTTTTGTAATTCACTCCATTGTTTAAAGACCAGTCACACAGGGTTAACCCTTAAAACACATGCATTCCCATGGCCATCAGCTAACCAGACTAGTAAAATGAGGCACACAGCCATATAATGTTCACAGCAACAGTTAACCAAGAAGGCAGAGATGAAAAGGCCAGCAGTCTGAATTCTGCTTCTATAGCACTGATGGTGGGTCACTCATGTTACAGCAAAAGTGAAAGGAAGTCAGGATCTCTCGAAGGGTGGGGCTACAGTGAATAAAGAGCTCTGAACAGAGCGCAGAGCATGGGGGTTAAAAGGTAATGGCAGTTTCTTCTCTGGATTGACAAAGCCTGTAACACACACTGTTTGCCCATGGTAGGTAGGCTTGCTCTGCCGGAGGCACGGGACATCCTGAATCTGCTAGCAGAAAAGCAGCAGCGCCAAACCTTGCGCTGTGAATGCCTGGCTGTCCGATAGAAGCAGGTTCTTGGGTGGAGAGCCTGGTAAGACAGGTGACATGGAGAAAAATGGCAGACTCCATGACCACAAACTATTGGGCGTGCCTGCTCTCCTGTTACTTTAACGGCACAGAGTCACAGTATTCCCAGACTCCCCAGCAGCCAGCCAGACCTTTGAAAGCCCCTTCTTGGGCTGGGCTATTGCAGTGAGAAGGCCAGAGAAAAGCTCCAGTTGCTGCAGTATGCGGCAGCCCATCTCCTAAGCAAGGAAGCTAGATGGGAACATATCACACCCATGGTCTACACCCTACACTGGGGCATCATCTAATACTGTGTCTGCTTCAAGGTCCTAGCCCTCATCTTCAATGCCTGTGGCAGTTTAGGATGTGTAGTCTGGACCAGCTCTCACTCAGCATCCATCCCATAACGTTAAGAATGAAGAAGAACAATAACACTGAAGGAACAGAGGATGGTACTATCAGGTACTGGCAGCATGATGCTCTGGATGAAGGGCACTGTCCTGTGGAACTCCCTCCCACTACAGATCAGTGTGGCCCTGTGCTTTGCCTCACATGCAGAGCAAACAGTCTGACAGCAAATCTACCTCCAGTACTGATACTAATTCTCTTTATGGTACCTAGACATCCCACTGCATGGTACAAAGAACCAGTCAACAGAGGCATTCACTCCCAAGGGCAAATGAAGGCTCTACACTTATAAAACACAGTTTGGCACAGTGACAAAATGTACTCACCATCTCTTGGGAGCTTGCAATAGGAGCAGGAAGATCTGTACCCCACAGTACACACTTTACACTGCAGTGAAAGACAGGCAGAATGAGGGAGAGACATTTAAAATGCTATTGTAACAGCTGTCAGCATGTTCCAAAAGTCACAGTTGCTGCTTCACTTTGAGAATGTAGCCAGGTAAATTACATGAGCGAGTAACACAAAGATCTTGTTGACACTACAAATTACTTGGGTATAATCCACACCCCTGAGTGAGGTAAGTTACACTGACCTAAGTGCTGGTGTAGACAGTGCTATGGCAGCTGGAGAACTTTTCCCGCCAACATAGCTACTGCCACTCCTGGAGGTGGTTTTATTATGCAGATGGGAAAGCTCTCCCCATTGGCATACAATGTCTTCACCAAACACAGCGCAGCTGCAGCGCTGTACGTTTAAAAAAGCCCTAAGAGACAAGAAGGGTGACGAAATCGAGGAATATTTGTGGCACCTTAGAGATTAATCAGTTTATTTCAGTTATGGTTAGTCTCTAAGGTGCCACAAGTATTGCTCGATTTCTTTACAGATACAGACTAACATGGCTGCTATTCTTAAACCGGTCACGAAGGGTGATGTTAGCTGGCAGAAGGTGGCAGAGAGCAGAGTGCTGACACGAAGGGTGGAAGCTGGTGAGGCATGGAGTGCCACAGGACCCCACCCCTGGGAACAGCAAGTGGGATTTTCAAGTGACTGAGGAGCATAAGTCCCATCTTTATTCATTTGCACCACTGGTCACTAGAGACGATGCATGGCTCCTGGGCAGCTTTTCTAAGACTGGGCTCTCCTCCTAAGACACAAAACCTAGTGAAGCAAGGACTAACTCGCTCAGCACATTAAAGAGACTTTGCAAACCAGACCTCTCCTAGATTGCCAGCCACCCTGTACTTTGAAAGAATCTGGAGGTGCAGTTATTTTTCCCTTTCTCAACTGATTCCTGGGGCAGGGAAGGGAAAATTCCCCCAACCTAAAGGTCAGTTTTACCATGAAAGTACATCTACATCATGGAGTCAACGCTGACAGACTGTTCCTGGCAGTGCAGGAACACCCCCTCCTGGATGACATTAGCTATGTCAACAGAAGCCCTCTTCCATCCATACAACTGTGTCTACTGTGGCATAGCTCTGCCAGGTGTGGGCCAGAGGGTGGGAGGGGGGTTGTTCACATCACTGACCGCCACAGCTATGCTGACCTAACTAACTTTTAAGCCTAGACCAAGACACTCAATTTTGGGGTGGGGCATAAATGTGGGTCAGTAGGTTTATATCTCCTTGCCCTTCTCAGGTTGTTCAATGGGAGAGGGTCCCAGCTGGATTGGAGGATAATCTGGGAAGGGAAGGGTCCTAGAAGGGAACAGGTGGAGACCCTCCCACTAAAAATCTCTCTGAACATAGCATTGTGCGTTTTCATAGTTATGGATTCATAAATTCCAATTTAATTTTCCCTCCCTTTCTCACAGCCCAGTGAACTACTCAGAGAGTCACGCTGGGCTCCTCTTTCAGGCTGGTGTGGGAGACCAGGAACAAAGATTCTACTTCTGGTGACAACTGGATAATTCCACTATCATCAAATCACCTTCTGACATCTGTGCCACCTCATGTACTAAGTGAAGCATCACAAATGTCAATGAAGGTTGAATTTATTTTTAACAATGAAACTTAGTTAGCAATCTGATGCATGAACTGGAGCAGAATCCAGCTCACTCAGCTGGAGCTGTGTTGACTGCTCTGATAAGAGAAGCAATAACTTCTCTTGGTCATGGAGGTAAGCAGATCCCGGGAGTGAGAAAGTGCTGTTTTTCCAGTGGCACTTCTCAAGAGCAGAGCCATACTTTGGTGGGGAACTTACTCTAGGCAGGACAATGAGAGTTGATAATGAGCAGAAGTAGGAGGCGGTGCCTGGGCAGCAACTTACTATTTATAGTAGGTGCACTGTAACTTAAGCATATGCTGGAGAATCAGAATTTTCCTGCACTACCTTAAACACATGGGGAGAAAATGTTGGAAAGGCAGGAACTTCAGTGCTAGAACTGCTCAAGGGGATCTTCCACAATTCAACATGCATCTAACTCCACCTCATTACCCTTGGAAAGAAAGAGGGCGAGGGAAAAATAAGTGAAATAAATCCTCCGTTGCAATGTACTTACACGTTTGCAGCGCCAAAATTCCGGGCACGGCGTGTACTCAAGGGTCACTTCTTTACCACCAATCACAAGGGTTCCCTGTTGAGACAAGAAAGTCAATGACTAACATGCCAAATGCACTAGGAAATTCAACAGTGGGAAAGAGGCTAAGAAAGCCCCAAGATTCCAACCCAATGGGTTTTGTAAGCAAAGTAAGATGGCAAAAACCCCCAAATCACCAGCTCAATTATGGAGCTGGAGCTTTTGCCAAGGAAATTAAAGGAGGGAACCAGCCTTTGCCCCTGCCACAGCACTTGTGTTGCACTGCTGACATGGTTAATGCCAGGGCAGCTGGCCCAGGAAAACTTTGACAGCTCCTCAAAGTGGAACAGACAGAATACAATGATCCCAAGATAAGCATACATGGGAATTGCTTTGACTTGCTGTGAAGTCAACAGGTTGGGAAAGGGGCAGCTGGCCAAACTGCTCCAACCCAGCCAAATCCTTGTCTGCTGGATGGGCCTCACGAGAGGACACCTAGCTGGCATGGACACTCAAGGAGGAACAAAAGGAAAACATCACAAACAAGAGCAAGAGGAATTTGGTACCTGTGTTGGCCTCTCCGTCCTTCCTCAGAACCTGGTTTTTCTCCAAGGAAACGTCCCACCCTATGGGGGAGGCTGTTGGCTTGGGAGAGAGCATAGCATGCTACCATGTGGAGAAGGCAGGTTTGGGGCTGACTTTGAGCACTCAGGCCAGACAACAGCAGAGTGCATGGAGCGAGGGGGTAGACAGGACAATACATGGGGACTATCATGTCCCTGGTCCAACTCTAGCACATTCCTTAGAGCTTCCCCTTGGGAGAAGACAGCAGTCTTGGCAGACACTCAGAGCCCTTAGGGACAACAAGCTCTGCTGCAATACCACTGGGTATAAGGATTTTAAAGGGTAAAATAAAGTGGAAGGTAAAAGTCCCAAATATCCACTTGGATCCGCCTCTGAAACCAGTGAGGACTCCCAGTGGCATTCATCACACTCACGCAGAGCACAGGCTTACATACCCAGGGCATCAGCGCTCACAAGAAATCCAGAGATTAAACTTGGTACCTGACAAAGAGTTTGGCTCTAGAATAGCTGGGGTAAGTACCTTTCTCCTTTGATGCTGATTGGGCCAGGCTGTCTGTATCACCCCAGGTGGTAAACAGACAATCTGCACCCAATGCACACTGGCACAAAGAAAATCTCAGGCTCTCTCTTCATTTCATGCTCTGTTTTTTGACGAGGAACGCTCAAGATTTTTTTTCAGATGCAGATTATCAGCTAGCTCTAGAGAACCATAGTGACACAACAATACTTCTACTTCCTCTCCAGTTCGCAGCTGAAAAAACAAACCAGGCTCTCAGCACACACCCACACTCACTTAAAGCCCCTTTCTCCAACTACACACAACCACCGCTTATGCAAAACAACTGCACTGCTTCTTACCAGTGCTGGTTCAGCCTAGCACCCCTGGGATTGGGGCTAGGAAGTTCTAGGATTTGATTATTTTTTTAAATTATTTTGGCTAACTGCTCCCATCTTCAAAACTGCTTCACCTGTGACATCAGAACCCATTACAGTACAAAGAGCACCACAAGAGCAGCAAACACCAAATGAAACTAACAGATCCCACCAGCATGCTGGAGAAAGACAAATGCACTCGCAGCCAAAAACATTACTCCAGAATGAACATACAACAGAAACCAATTTAATTTGCAAAATCAAGTCCTCAGCTCCAGACCTCCACCCGTTATCAATTTCTGACACCAGCACTCAAGCTCCTGCTCTCTGGATCTCACACCTGCTGCTCTGGTCTGCACTCACACCTGGAAGAGACATTGTGGTATAAGTAAAACAAAGCACAGGTACAGTAATAAAGAGAGTAACCGTTGGCCTCTAACACACAGCGATGGTCTCCAAGCACAATAAGTGAGGATTTGTCACTCATGCTACAGAATTACATTAACCCAGCTTACTTTTCTTTTTCATTTCCTCATTCGAGACAATTCTCATATTACTGGAAGGCAGCCAGCACCTCACCAGACCAAACTGTCTTCTGAGAATACCCAGCTACTGCAGGATGACCCATCATCTCCCCACAGCTCCAGGCTCACTTTTGTGTCTAACCAGTCCGTGGGGCGTTTGCTTCAACCCCAGCAGACAAGTTGAGAATGTATTTGTGGGGGTGGGGGGGGGGGGGTCCACCAGTGCAACATTGCTAATCCAAAGATGGCTCTTGCTCAGGGTCATTAATTACCAGGGTCAGCTGCTGGAGTCCAGTTCCTTAAGATGTTTGGTACTCCAGACTGGATTTTTGTTCTGCCTAGCACAATGGGGTTCTGGGCTGGGACTGAAGCGCCTATGTAATAATGCAAATCTATCTATATAGAAGTCAAATGGTGTACGCGTGCGTGTATGTATGCGTGCGTGTATGCGCGGATGTATGCTTACTCTTTCCACACCGTTTGAGCTAGAGACTTGAAATTTGGTACAGTTAGAGGTCTTGGGGTCCTAATGACTGTAAGAGTCGAAAATTTTTCAAATCTCACCTCTGATGCCCCCCAGGGGTGAAATTCTTTAAAGGCCAATCACATCAGCTGGGCAGCTGCTGTTCTCTGTGACATAGTTCTGATGTCTTAATACCCCCTCCAACAGACACCGCACTAGCTCAGCTCTCTGCCCCCTCCCCCCTCCAACGGAACCCCAGAATCCCTCAGCTCTCTCCCCCCTCCCCCCTCCAACGGAACCCCGGAATCCCTCTGCTCTCTCCCCTCTCCCCCCTCTAATGGACCACGGAATCCCTCAGCTCTCTGCCCCCTCCCCCCTCCAATGGACCCCGGAATCCCTCAGCTCTCTGCCCCCTCCCCACCTCCGACGGACCCGAGTTGGGTTTGGTCAGAAGGTAAGTGAGGTAGGGGTGTCGGGTTTGGTCGGGGGGTGAAGTGGGGGTGTCAGGTTTGGTCGGGGGGGGGGTGAGGTGGAGGTGTTGGGTTTGGTCGGGGGGGTAAGTGAGCCGGGGGTGTTGGGTTTGGTCTGGGGGGGTGGGAAGGTGTCTGGGTGGGTGAGGGGTGAGGTGTGGGGGTTGGGGTTGGTCAGGGGGTGTTGGGTTTGGTGGGGGGGGTAAGATGGGGGTGTCGGGTTTGGTCGGGGGGGTGAGGTGGGGATGTCAGGTTTGGTCGGGGGGGGTAAGGTGGGGATGTCAGGTTTGGTCGGGGGGGTAAGTGAGCTGGGAGTGTTGGGTTTGGTCTGGGGGGGTGGGAAGGTGTCTGGGTGGGTGAGGGGTGAGGTGTGGTTGTTGGGGTTGGTCAGGGGGTGTTGGGTTTGGTGGGGGGTAAGGTGGGGGTGTTGGGTTTGTTTGGGGGGGTGAGGAGGGGGGTCGGGGTTGGTCGAGGGGTAAGTGAGGTGGGGGTGTCGGGTTTGTTTGTGGTGGTAGGTAGGGGTGTCGGATTTGGTTGGGGGGAAAAGTGAGGTGGGTGTGTCAGGTTTGGTCTACAGGGGGTGAGGTGTGGGTGTTGGTCAGGGGGTGTTGGAGTTGGTAGGGGGAGACGTGGGGGTGTTGGGTTTGGGTGTGGGGGGGTGAAAATGTGAGTCGGGGTTGGTTGAGGGGTAAGTGAGGTGGGGGTGTCGGGTTTGGTCGGGGGGGTGAGGTGGGGGTGTCAGGTTTGCTCTCTCCCCCATCCAACGGACCCTGCACTTGCTCAACTATCTGCCCCCTCCCCACCTCCGATGGACCCGAGCAACGCCGGGTATTTTCGCTAGTAGGTAATAAATCAATCAACCAACCAATCAAGAGATAGTTTGTCTACGGTAGCACCTCAGAGTTCCGAATACCAGAGCTACGAACTGACCAGTCAACACCACCTCATTTGGAATTGGAAATATGCAATCAAGCAACAGCAGAGACAAGAGGGGGAAAAAGCAAATCCAGTACAATACCGTGTTAAATGTAAACTACTAAAAAAATAAAGGGAAAATTTTAAAAAAGATTTGACATGGTAAGGAAATGGTTTCTGTGCTTGTTTCATTTAAATTAAGATGATTAAAAGCAACATTTTTCTTCATCATTATAAAGTTTCAAAGCTGTATTAAGTTGATGTTCAGTTGTAAAGTTTTGAAAGAACATCCCTAGTGTTTTCTAACGAACAGCCTCCATTCCCAAGGTGTTTGCAACTCTGAGGTTCTACAGTATCTAATGTACTAACATGGCTCCCATTACCATCATATCTGAGTATTTCACCTTCCGGAGAGGCAGGGCAGTCCTATTATCTCCACTGCACAGACAGGAGCTGAGACCCAGAGACTGAGGCCATTACACTATGGACCTTACAGCAGCACAGCTGTATCGCTGCAGCTGTGCTACTGTAATGTCTCCTGTGTAGCCACCCTATGCTAGCAGGAGACGCTCTCCCATCCACACAGCACTGTCCACATCGGCACTTTTGTTGGTGAAAGTTATGTTAAAGTAGTATTATTTTCACACCCCTGACCCACAAAAGTTTTTCCAACAAAAGTCCTAGAGTAGATGTAGACTAAGTGATCTGCCCACGGTTAAACAGGGAGTCTGTGGCAGAGCAGGAATTGAACTCAAGTCTCCCACATTCCATTAGCTCCCACTAGCTCCATAACCATTGGGCCACCCTTCAGTGGGTGCAGCCAGGGTAGCGGGAGCTAGGAACAGCCGTTCATTGTGGAACCCCGAGTGACTCGGCAGCCTCTCCAGGCCACCTGACCCAGGCGACTAATTAGCATTTGGAGGGATCCCTAGCACATAAACACAGCAAAGCATGTTCCTGGGGTTATTTTGCAACATTTATGCTCAAACCTTGTACACACTGGTTGCCTCAGAGAATGAGAGAGCCATAGGAAAAGGTGCTTATGGGACGGCTGATCCTCCTGCAGCCACTAGAAGAGTGCTCTGAGGACAGCTAGATAAAACAGAAATGGACCTGCTCATTAGGCATCTCTTTGGAGGTTAGGCACACCACCGCTCTTTCACTTTCCCCGAAAACTGCCCCCTGTGAGCCAACTGCTGTCCTCCTCCCACTGGGCCCGCTCCCATCTGCCTGCTGGAGGTGCTTCAACAGCCCCACCATACAGACTAGGTGAGCTTGGCCAAGCTGACATCTGTAGCTCTTGCTGACACCTTCCTTGTGCACCCAGAGCATGGTGCTGAGTCCCAGAAGCCACAGAACCTCTTCAGGGGGTCATGTGTGGCACTGAACACATGCACAAGAGGAAGCACGTACCTTAGGCTTTAAGGCAGAGGTAAGAGTAAATATGGGAAAGAGAGGGGTATAGAAGCAAAGCCCATAGGAACACGAATGCCTCCTTGAGGCCTGACAGTCCTTAGAGAAGGCAGAATGATCTCTCTGGAGCCTGAAACACACAGAGACAGGTCACGGGGCGGCACCACCTCCTGAAATATATCCTTTGCCTGAGCACTGCATGGGCATAACAGTAGGCAGAGCAAGGAGGTGGGGCACACAGCCTCCTGCAGAAAGCAGTGGCCCCATCAGTGCACATCAAGGCAGGTCTCTAGAGCAGCAGCCTGACAGATACCCCAACACACAGATTAATGGCATCTGAGATATTGTGAAGGACAAGGGTGGCAATCAATAGAATTGTGTACCTTTGAAGTTTGGCCAAGCCTTGTAACAGTGCTCAGGGATCCCTACAAAGCAGCACCTCCACCTACACCACCTGCTGATCAGACACTGAAGCCTGCTTTGCAGGGAGAGGGTTTGGGTGTTATCCTCAAACCCTTCAATCTATACACCATCCACTACCAGTCAAAGAGAGGAAGTTGGTATGCCAGCTCCTAAAACCTTCCACCAGCCACCACTAGCCTTGTCCTTAACTGGCACACTCCACCCACACACCAGGCAGCTGTTTACCAATCTATGCAGCAGCATCTGCACCTTTCATACCAGATCTCACGTCTCAGAGCCACACGCCATGGTGACAGGCATATGAGAAGACATGGCCTCTGTCCACACAAGCTCCTGGCATCGTAAACAGGCACTGGTTGTAATGGCCACTGTAGAAGTCTGCTTGGTCCTATCCATGGGATTAACAGAGCAGCGGCTGCATGCCCTGTCCCTGTCGTCCACTGTCTCTGCCAGGCAGCGAGAGGAGTTGTGACTCCTCCGCACTCACGCCGCAATGCAGATACTTACCGAGGTGGCAGCAGTCAGCAGGAACAGAGTGCACAGTTTTAAGAACACTTTTTAAAGAACAGGGTTGGATTTTTGTTCTCCTAAGAAGTTTGTGAATATGCTGTTTGATTAGCTGATGGCAACAGCTACTTTCTTAGCTTTCTTTCTTAGCTCTTCCCCGGGAATGGGGGGGGGGAGGGAAGGGCTTGAGAGTACTCCACAGGGAGGAATTCCGAAGTGCTCCTTCCTGAGTCTAAAGGGTGTTTTTTGGTTTGTTTTGCATTTGGGTGGTGGCAGTGTTTACCAAGTTAAGGTCAGAGAAAAGCTGTAACCTTGGGAGTGTAATACAAGCCTGGAGTGGCAAGTATTAATTTTTAGAATCCTTGCAGGCCCCCACCTTCTGCACTCAGACTGACAGAGTGGGATTCAGCCTTGACAGCTGATTTGACCCGAGAAGGCCCAGTTGTTTTCCCACCCAACCCAACTCACACCTGATACTTGTAGTCTGGTCCCATTGGGTTGGAGTCATAAGAAAATAAGAGCAGTCACACTGGGCCAGGCCAATGGTCCATCTAGTCCAGTGTCCTGTCTTCCTACAGTGGCCAATGCCAGGTGCTTCAGAGGGAATGATCAGGGTGATACATTATTGAGTGATACATCCTGTTTAGTCCCAGCTTCTGCCCTCAAAGATCAAGAGGCAAAAAATCCTGTCTCTAGAACTGGGAAACAGAGAGGTAACCAGACCAATCTACAAGAGGAAAGACTTGCAGGGAATGGATAAAAGCAACAACAAAGTAAATATTTAACAAGGGATTAAAGGAAATTTGGGTTTTTAAAATATCTGTGAAAAGGTATGAGACAGATAGAGAAGGACCATTAAGAAACAAGGGAGATGAGGACTTCGGAATCACTGAGATGGTGAACTCAGTGAATGAAGAGGGGCCTGATGGAGAAAGAGAGTTTTGGCCTGTTAAATAATGTTAACTTTACAAAAATAGCTAATAACTTCAAGAACTGCTGGCATGGTGAAAGTGAAGTGATTGGATAAAGAAAAAGTAAGTATCTAGTTAGCAGGTCTGGGTGATACAGGGTATTAAGGGAATTAGCGACTCAGGTAACTGAAGTATCAACAGTTAAGTCTCTCAAGAGACTTGGTCATTGCAGAAGTCTGGTACCACTGTCACTTTTCTCCAGTTTTATGGTAAGTTTAGCCTAAATCTCTTGTAAAATAAAGAAGCCAGTATTAGAAAAAACTGTCTGTTAATGCTGTTGAAGTGGTTCCTCAACAACGAGCTATAAAAGCTCCAGGGCCCAAAGGCGGAGCGGGGAAGGAGGAGCTCTGTGACCTGGGGAGGAGGGGCTCAGGCATAGGTGTACTTTAACTTCTATTTTGGGTGGGCCGTGACCAGCGGGGGTCGAGGCAGCTCTACACGGCAGGGTCTGAGGAGGGAGTGCCACCTCCACCCCCCGACTCACCTCAACAGGCCACCCAGCCTGTCTGGGTTGTGGGGGGAGCAGGGGAGCCAACCAAAAATTATAACTCAAAGGTGGGGGGCTTAGCTAAAAAAGTTTGAAAACAGCTCAAGGTGCAGGGAGAGGGGTAACTAAGGGCTGTGTGCCGAGAGGGCTCCCCTGCAGTTCCTGTTCCCCAAGGGCTCTGCTAGCCACAGAGCATGGTCCCCCAGCCCAGGCAGCTCTCACCGACTGAGTGAGCAAAGGGGGCTGGGAGCTGAGGAGGAGTTTCAATCCCCTGCAGCGGCAGGAGCCAAGGGAACATTGTGGCTTCCTGCTCCGTGGCATCAGCCAGAGCAGCAGCTGTCCCACACTATCCAGCTCTGTCTTCCCACCTCCAACCTAGCCAGGGAGTGGAGGCCTGTGTGGAGCTGCCCTGATCTTGTAATGTAGTTTCGGGGAGGTGGGGGGAGGGTGTAACACTCACTTGTCCAGCTCAGGGCTTCTGCCTGGTGGGGTACTGGGCTTTGGGGCTCTGGAATTCAGCCCTGCTGCTCCCGGATTCAACCCTGCGGGGGTGCCAGGGATCCTTCAATCCTGCAGCTCCTAGTTTCAGCCCTATAGGAGGTGCAGGGGCTCGAGCTCTGGGTTTTCGCCTCATGTCCCTCGTGAAATGGCTTGCAGACCCTCATTGAGACCCGCTAATCTAGACTTACCTCCTACATAACAGACCACATAAATTTCTTGAATTAATTCCAGTTTGAACTAGAGCAGAGGTAGACAAACTGCAGCCCATGGGCCACATCCAGCCCGCAGGACCGTTCTGCCCAGCCCTTGAGCTCCCGGCCGGAGAGACTAGTCCCCGGCTCCTCCCCTGCTGTCCCTCCTCCCCCGCAGCCTCATCTCGCCACACCACCAGCGCTCTGGCCCACCGCTCCTGTCAGGCAGCATGGCGGTATGGTTGGCTCTGGCTAGGTGGCAGGGCTGCAAGCTCCTGCTGCTCTGAGCAGCATAGTAAGGGGGCAGGGATCAGGGGGGTTGGAAAAGGGGCAGGCAGTCAGGGTGGTTGGATGGGGTGGAAATTCGGGGGGGGCTGTCAGGGGACGGGGAACAAGGGAGGTTGGATAGGTGTAGGAGTGCTGGGGGGCCTGTCAGGGGGCAGGGTGTGGATAGGGGTCAGGGCAGTGAGGGGACAGGGAGGGCTGGATAAGGGGTGGAGTCCTAGGGGAGTGGAGTAGAGCAGAGGGGGCAGTCAGGGGACAAGGAGCATGGGGGGTTGGATGGGTCTGGGGCAGTCAGGGGGCGGATAGGCGTCAGGCGCCAAGCTGTTTTGGGTGATACAGCATTCTTTACCCAGCCCTCCAAACTGTATCATAACCGCAATGTGGCCCTCGGGCCAAAAAGTTTGCCCACCCCTGAACTCGGGCATAATTTCCACAATCTTTGATGAGTTGTTCCAATAGTTAACTACCCTCACTGTTAAAAAATTGTTCTTTATTTCCAGTCTGCATTTATCTAGCTTCAACTTCTAGTCACTGGAGCGTGGATAGACCTTCCTCTGCTAGACTGACTATTATCAAATTTATTATAGACTGATCAAGTCACTCCCTTAACCACCTCTTTTTTAAGCTAAACAGACTGAGCCCTTGAAGTTTATCACTATAAATGTGGTCTCCCAATATTTTACTCATTCTTGTGTTTCTTTTCTGAGCCCTTTCCAATTTATCAACATCCTTCTTGAACTGTGGGCACCAGAATTGGACATCGTATTCCAGCAGCAATGGACCAATGTGTTCAATGAACCTATCCCAGAAACCTCCTACATACTTCCCAAGATACCCAAACATGGGAACCCAGGCAGACCCATTGTATCTGATGATGGCACTCTTACTGAAGATATTGTATAGCAAGACTCAGAAACCAACCTCAAACCACACACCAGATAAATGGCCACCGTCCTCCAAGACCATCTTCCTTCCTACAGAAAATCTGCAGCATTAACAACTTCCCCCAAGACGCCATCCTTGTCACCATGGATGTGTCTGTTCTATACAGCACCATCTGTCCTCATGACAGCATTACTGCCTACCTCAGATATCTACAATATAGCATAAAATATTCTGAAATCACCCTAAACACATCACCAAACTCATCCATTTCATCCTTACCCACAATGTCACATTTACCAACAGTTCGTCCAAACCATAGGAACTGATAAGATAGTGGAATGGTTCCCCAGTATGCCAGTCTCTCCATGGGTCACCTTCAGGAAGAATTTCTTGAAAAGTGCACCACAAATACAATGATGTATCTGAGAGATATTAATATGAACTAAACTACACTGTAGATTTCAAGTTCAACCACCACTAGTCCAAACTTATGGGTTCTTTTTGGGACTCTTCAGTCTTCTGCCACATGTGGATTTAACAACAGTACTGGAAACACATTGCATAACACTTGTTCTGGTCATACTCTGGCTATATTATGTTTAATCTTCCAAAAAATGAAGTGAATTATGTGAAAATGTTCCTTACCATGCTGAATTAAAAGTTGCTTGTGGTCATTGAAATCTATATGAAATTTCAGAAGTGATATAACACAAAATAAACAAAACCACGTTAATGATGTTCATGTGATTAATGGAATCTACCACAGCTCAACAATGATTTAAAAGGTTAAAATTTTGTCATGGGTATTTTTAATAAAAGTCAGGAACAGGTCATGGACAATAAGCAAAAATTGATGGAAGCCCACAACTTAGTCCCTGACTTTTTACTAAAAATACCACTGCTTCTGCAGTGGGAGCTAAAGCCAAAGAAGTCATGGAGGTCCCTTAAAGTCACAGAATGTGACACCTCTGTGACAAAACCATATCCTTACTGATGACCAATGAGCCTACACTCTTCTCTGGCCATTAAGCTATCTCCCCTGTACCTTAACATTCCAAAGGAGCTCTGCCTTTTCTTTTTTTAAATCAAGCCACCAGAGAAAGGTTTCCTTGTTCATTCCCAAACTTTCCAGTGAGGAATTTCCTCTTCAAAATCCAGTGGCCTAAAGACCAAAGACAATCAATATACAGTCCTAGGTCAGTGAATATTTTAGGGTGCAATATGACTCTGCAAATCTAGACATGGGAGCTTTATACCAATGGCAAAGGGAAAAGCCTAACATTCCAATGGGATATACAGCACATGCTTCTGGTTCTGGAGAGTCCAGAGATATGGGAACTGAATATCACAATGTTATTATAGACGGAGAAACTATTTTAAGGTAATTTTTAGGTGTTTTAAACATAGTTGCATGAATCTTCTACGTCAGAGGTCTGTACAGTTGGATTCATGGTATTAGGAGCCTGATCTTGTACTTGATAGGACATAACACAGATGGCATAAAGGATAGCTGATAGTATACTGGGGTAAAAAGTTATTACTGGCACACACCTGGAATGAGCTAAAGAACTTGATTGTAAATTCACCTTTTGTGAGTAATAAGCCAATCCCAAGCTCACACCAATAAAATCTTTGTTCCATTTAGTATATACGAACAGAAACAGCATTCAAACTTATGGGAAAATACAAGTTCTATATACTATATTTAAGTACCTTTCCATTCAGTTTTTACCAAAAATTCTCAGGTTTTTCAAAAGCTGATTTGGGGGTTTTATTGATTGTCACCTGAACTCCTGAAATACATGCAAATACTGATTAAGGGAATCCAATATATCACATTAGATGGATGTATTCATGTTAATAACAAATTAGTTTAAATGTAAATGAAAAGCTGCCTATTAACGTAAGGCAATGTGGTGGAAGGTTAACAATACATACACACGTACATGTGTATGTACTGTTAATGTATGGTTAGTTACATAAACCACAGAATTTACACTAGTTTTACTTTCAATACTCATACTTTCCTCCATTTGCGGTTTTACTTTTGTTCTCCTGTCTAATATGAATCCGAATATTTACGCAGAAAACTTAATTTTTTACCAATTTTCACCCTTTTAAATTTTTTGAACAAAACAGATAAATTCCTGGGAAATTTTAAACAAAATAGCATCTAAAAATGAAAGGCCTTGACTATATTTTATGGTGGCATAACACAACAAGAAAAAAATCACTGGTAGCCAAGGAAAATAATTCAAATTGGAGAAATACAAGTTTATCTAGAAGCAGTAAGGACTCCAGAAGCAATGTTATACATCGGCTGCATTGGCTAGAAGTTCTAAAAACACCACTTACAATAATCTATCCTTGGGAAGCTAAAAATACCAGTGTTTCAACAGCCTTAGTAAATGAGGTATCAAAAGAATAAGCACCAACCTTAATGATGGAAACAAAATACTTCTCAAGAGAGAAGATAAAAGCAATGCAACTCCCAGGGTTTTGATGGTCAGACATGGTGAAATGTTATCCTCAGAGCACTTCATCTGTTATATCTCAGTATAGGATCAGGTACCAGAAAATTCAGTTTTATTGGAGTTTAACTTGCAAGCTCTTTGCCACTTCAGCAAGTAATGACAGAACTCTGAAGTAAACAGCAATGTTATCAGCATAGTAAGGTTACCCTAAATCATAACAACAATAAGAAAGAATAGTGTCAGCATATGTACAGCCCACCCACAAATGCAAGGACCCCAATATAGAAACAGTTGTAGCATGCCAGAACGCAGATCAAATGGATCTCAGACCTCAGTCACCCTATAGGTATGGTCACAGAACACAGAAGAAAATCTTTGCTGGTAAGGAAGCAACAGGAGATATAAAATGCATTGGTCGCCATTATGGTTATTAAATCACTTCCTACCTTAGTATCAGAGGGGTAGCCGTGTTAGTCTGGATCTGCAAAAGTGACAAAGTCCTGTGGCACCTTATAGACTACAAGGTTAGTCTATAAGGTGCCACAGGACTCTGTTGTTCTTCCTATCTTAGTGTATTTACTGTAATACTCCTGCAGCAGCTACAAGGGTTGTCCCCACCCCTAGAAAGGAACCTTGCCAATCCACACAAATGATTAGGAGAGCCAGTGCATATTACAAAATGTCCCTAGTAAAGGAACAAATCACACCTATGCTTAAAGTTCCCTATTGCTTTCTTTTATAAACCACTAGCAAAAATACCCAGCGTTGCTCGGGGTATTTGTAATTGGAAACTGGGATGTAAAAAGACTATGTTTTTTATTAATACAAATTTTGTTCAGAAGTCTCATTTTGTCTAATTAATTTCATTCTCTTGCATTTAGATGTGGTTTCTCCGATACATTTTCGCTTTTTACACGGCATAACGAATAGGGTCCTCTTTAAGAAAAAAACAGTGTATTTAATTATGTTTGCGCTACACAACACTAAGCTCTCTGGTTATCTGTATTATTACATCATAAGTATGTCACAGACAACAGCATGTGTTCACCTGCTGCCCAGATGATGTTATGTGAGCTGTGCAGTTGATGTTAATGAGCTTTAAAGAATTTCACCCCTAGGAGGTGTAAGAGGTGAGATTTTAAAAATTTTCTATTCTTACCCTGATTAGGACCCTAAAGCCTATAACTGTACCAAATTTCAAGTATCTAGCTGAAACTGTGTGGGAGTAGTAAGGGAACATACATACATACACACATACACCATTTGACTTTTATATATATATACACAGTAAACCCTCGATTTAACGGACCTCGATTTAACGGACTTCGGATGCAACGGACAAAATTTTAAATAAAGTCCGATGCATCTGAAATCCGTTTATCGAGGTCCGGCTGCCGGCTCCCCGCTGCCGCCCGGGTCCTGGCAGCGGGCGGGCTGCCTGCCGGCGCCCGCCCGGGTCCCGCTGGCTGCCCGGGTCCTGGCAGTCAGCTGGAGCCCCGAGCCCGGGGGAGCGCGGATTCAGCCGCGAGCCCAGGGCGGCAGCTGGAGCCGCGAGCCCCGGGCGGCGGCTGGAGCCGCGAGCCCCAGGGAGTGAGCCCCGAGTCCGGGGGAGCGCGGATTCAGCCGCGCTCCCCGGGCGGCAGCTGGAGCCGCGAGCCTCGGGCGGCGGCTGGAGCCGCGAGCCCCAGGGAGTGAGCCCGGAGACCGGGGGAGCGCGGATCCAGCCGCGCTCCCCGGGCGGCAGCTGGAGACGCGAGCCTCGGGCGGCGGCTGGAGCCGCGAGCCCCAGGGAGTGAGCCCGGAGACCGGGGGAGCGCGGATCCAGCCGCGCTCCCCGGGCGGCAGCTGGAGACGCGAGCCCCGGGCGGCGGCTGGAGCCGCGAGCCCCAGGGAGTGAGCCCCGAGGAGCACGGATCCAGCCGCGCTCCCCGGGCGGCAGCTGGAGACGCGAGCCCCGGGCGGCGGCTGGAGACGCAAGCCCCGGGGAGTGAGCCCCGAGCCCGGGGGAGCGCGGATTCAGCCGCGCTCCCCGGGCGGCAGCTGGAGACGCGAGCCCCGGGCGGCGGCTGGAGCCGCGAGCCCCAGGGAGTGAGCCCCGAGCCCGGGGGAGCGCGGATCCAGCCGCGCTCCCCGGGCGGCAGCTGGAGACGCGAGCCCCGGGCGGCGGCTGGAGCCGCGAGCCCCGGGGAGCGCCGCCCCTGGAGCCCCAAGCCTGGAGAGCGAGCCCCTAGCCCCGGGGAGCACGGTGCCTGGAGCCCCAAGCCGTGCTCCCCGGGCGGCGGCTGGAGCCGCGAGCCCCGGCCGCCAGCGGGGACTGGGGCTGGGGTGTATGGGGGTCCAGGGCTTTTTTTTTTTTTCCGTTTTATTTAGAGAAAAAGGCGGCTTTTCAGCGGAGGGGAATACAGTAAAACCTCGAAATAAGGACTAATTGGGCAGGCTGGTTTTTTTTTTCTAATTATTAAATAACGGACTTTTGGGTTTAACGGACACCCAGTCGCCCGAATTAGTCCGTTAAATCGAGGTTTTACTGTAGATAGATTATTCTCAGCTGCTTGTCACTACCACACTTTAAACTTCATAGGCTGAAATTGAACGTGCTTGACATACGCCTCATGCTGTATCTTTTTGTTCCGGGGAAAAAGGTTTTAGCCAGTGCCAATATTTTTCCCCAATAATTTCTTCGAAGAGCTTCTAGTATCTCCAGCTCCAAGAATAACAGTTACTATAGGTTAAGTATTCCTATTTTCTTCATGTATGCGTCAGTGTAGATTCCACTGTAGATGACTGGCAACCAGTCTCATCTTCTAGACCAAGGGTGGGCAAACTTTTTGGCCTGAGGGCCACACTGTGTTTGCAAAATTATATGGAGGGCCGGGTAGGGAAGGCTCCGGCCCCCTCCCATTTCCCGCCCCAACTGCCCCCTCAGAATCCCCGACCCATTAAACCCCCCGCGACCTTGTCCCTTGACTGCCCCTTCCAGAGACCCCTAACCACCGCCCAGGACCCCACCCCCTGCCCAATTCCCCTGCTCCCTCTCCCCGACTGCCCCAACCCCTATCTACCACCCCAGAATGCCACCCCCTATCCAACCCACTCTGCTCCCTGCCTGCCCCCTCTAGAGGTCCCCTCCAACCACCACCCCGGAACCCCACCTTCTATCCCCTCCTTACCATAACTGCTCAGATAGGCTCCGGGGTAGGGGAGGAGCATGCTGCCCCAGTCCCCTGCAGTGCTGTCCGTGTGGCGTGGCTCCGGGGGAGGGGAAGAGCACGCAGCCCCGGCCCCCGGCAGTGCTGCCCGCATGGGGTGGGATGGGATGGTCCCGCAGGCCATAGTTTGCCCACCCCTGTTCTAGACAGTGGGAGGGAGTATCATCACTCATGTTAATTAACAGTTGAAGCTCTGCTCTTCTGAGATTGGCACCTGAGCTTGCAGCTATGTCGTGTGCAATGTTTAATGAAGGGCAGTGGGTTGTTCCATGTGGCTGCCTTGCAAGTCTCTGAAAACGGCTCATTTCTTAAGCAGGCTGATGAGGTTGCCTATGCTCTGGTGGCCCTCAGCTCTAGGAGGTTCATATGCAATTTCAGCTTGCCTGGGGACCACACACACCTTGCATTTAGCGTACATCTACACAGCAGCTGTGTACGAGCATGTACCCAGGGGACTGGGCAGGTTTGTAGTCGGCGGCAAGCCTGAGCCACTGCCCATGCCACCAAAGCATTATGGTTAGCTCACTAGCTTTATTAAAACATTCCTGTCTACCTGCAGTGGGAAGCACACTCCTGGTAGCTGTGTAGACAAACCCTGTCACAATGCCCACAGGCAAAATCTGGTAAGCAGCAGCATGTACGTACATGGTGACACGTGACCTTGGAGTGGTAGACACATGCAAACCTTTGTGGGCAGTCTCATCTGCATCATGTAAAAGTCTGAAGGGACCTGACTGACCCTTACAGATGAACTCACATTGACTAAGAATCGAGTTCCTATGAACTAAATGCATGAGACACAATTTCTCTTAGTTCACTAGGAGAACAGGAAGAGCACTCATTCTAGGGCTGCCTCAGTCTCATCCTGGGACTTGCACCTGATCAACTAGTCTTCCAGGTTCGAGAAGACATTAACCATCTGTTTCCTTAGATGTTCTGCTACCACTGCCAGGCACTTCCTGGCACAGTCAAGGAATTATACAGTGATAGGAATAACAAGACTTGGACGGATAACTCATGTCTGGGGACTAACATGACTGGAGTATTGTCATGGATGGATATAAACTGTTCAGGAAGGACAGGCAGGGCAGAAAAGGTGGGGCAGTTGCATTGTATGTAAGAGAGCAGTATGACTGCTCAGAGTCATGAAACTGCAGAAAAACCTGAAAGTCTCTCGATTAAGTTTAGAAGTGTAGCAACAAGGGTGATGTCGCAGTGGGAGTCCGCTATAGAACACCAGATAAGGGGAATGAGGCAGTGGGAGTCTGCTATAGAACACCAGATCAGGGGGATGAGCTGGACGAGGTTTTCTTCAGACCAGAAGTTACGAGATCACGGGTTGTGGTTCTCATGGGGGAGTTCAATCACCCTGATATCTGCTGGTAGAATATAGTAGTGCAGAGACAATCGAGGAAGTTTTTGGTAAGTATAAGGGACAATTTCCTGGTGCAAGTGCTGGAGGAACCAACTAGGGGCAGAGCTCCTCTTGACCTACTGCTCACAAACAGGGGAGAATTAGTAGGGGAAGCAGAAGTGGATGGGAACCTGGGAGGCAATGACCATGAGATAGTCAAGTTCAGGATTCTGACAAAAGGAAGAAAGGAGAGCAGCACAATACAGACCCTGGACTTCAGAAAAGCAGACTTTGACCCTCAGGGAACTGATGGGCAGAATCTCCTGGGAGAATAACATGAAGGGGAAAGAAGTCCAGGAGAGCTGGCTGTATTTTAAAGAATCCTTATTGAGGGTGCAGGAACAAACTATCCCGATGTGTAGAAATAATAGTAAATATGGCAGGCAACTAGCATGGCTTAAAAATGTAGTTAGCTTACAACCCCAGAGCCTGGGAAGATGGAAAAGATGGAGTCAGCCCGATGCCTGGCCAGAAGTGAAAAACTAAGACACTCCCCCTTCCCATAGGAATGAGAACTTTTGACGTCATCGTCTTTTTGGCTTCCGGTTTAACCCTTTACAGGCAAAACAGCTATTCTAAGGCACTTCATACTTATGACACCTTCTATGATGAGATAACTGGCTGTGTGGATGAGAGGAAAGCAGTGGACATATTATTCCTTGACTTTAGCAAATCTTTTGATAGTCTCCCACAGTATTCCTGCTAGCAAGTTAAAGAAGTATGGGTTGGATGAATGGACTATAAGGTGGATAGAAAGCTGGCTAAATAACCGAGCTCACAGGGTAGGGATCAATGGCTCCATGTCTAGTTGGCAGCCGGTATCAAGCAGAGTGCCCTGGGTCGGTCTTGGGGCCGGTTTTATCTTTATCAATGATCTAGAACAGGCCTGCACAACATGCGGCCCGGGGGCCACATGTGGCCCGCGGGGGGTGAGTAGGGGTGGGGCAAGCAAAGAGAGGTGGTTGGAAGAAGTGGATGGGGCGGGGCGAGGATTTTCAGCCCACAGCTGGGTTTTTTGCAGTAATATGGGCCTTGCTGCTTTCCGAGTTGTGCAGGCCTGATCTAGAAGATGGCGTGGATTGCACTGTCAGCAAGTTTGCAGATGATACTAAACTGGGAGGAGTGGTAGATATGCTGAAGGGTAGGGATAGGATACAGAAGGACCTAGTCAAATTAGAGGATTGGTCCAAATGAAATCTGATGTGGTTCAACAGAGTCCTGCACTTAGGATGGAAGACTGCAGGTTGGGCCACTGCCAGTCCTGTGGTGGCTGAGTTCCAAAGAACCCCTCTGGTCTTCCAGTGGTGACACTTAATGGACCATATGATGGACAGATTGATACCAGCAAGGAGATATAGAATCACTGATGACAGGTATATCTTCTCCACAGAGGGTGCCCATGGGTTTTGTAGGTGCTGGGATTGTTGTTGGTACCAAAAAGGTCCTTTGGTGCTGACAATGGTTCTGCAGCTCATTCCCCTGGTGATGAGTTGTGCCTTTGTTATTGAGCCCAGGACCACCATGACTTATGCCTCTCAGGTGGCAGGGATAGTTTGAAGCATTTCTTCGGTTGGCCCAGAGTTTGCAAACTTTCTTCAATGTGATCTTTACCATATTAAAGCCCGATCTGCCACAGCTAAGCTACTTAAGGCTACCCTTGAAGACAACTCTAGACCTTTAATTGATACAGAATGTGGCTCCTGGCAGGTACATGAGTGCAATGCTTGGTGCTCTGCTCTGGTGTGAGTCAAGATGTAAGTGATTGTCATCTATAAATCTCTTTCTGTATTCTGCAACCAAGAAGATAGCTGGGCACTTGTTACAGGACAGAGCTGGGAGGGTGTTTACCTGTCACTGTGAGAGTGTGTGCATATACACACTCAGCAAAGGACATGGCTCAGACACATGTTAAGGCTGATGTTCTAAGGTTCTCTTCAAATGGGAAAAGGTATATTTATTATTTGCCGGAAGGAGGCTTGGGAGAGTCTCTCCATAGTTCTGCCCCTGCCTACATCTTACTGCATGCTACTCTCCTGTTGGACCTTACACTCTGCTAGCTCCATGCTCCCTTCTCGCACAAAGATTTCCACTCCTTTTCCAATACTGCCCCTATGCCTGAAACACCCTCCCCAATCCTATATGTTATACAAACTCGGTGTGTCTATACCGCAGTTCAACACCCGCAGATGGCCCGCGTCAGCTGGCTCAGGCTCCCCCGTGATGGAGAAGGGTCCCAGAACCTGGGTTTAGAAAGTCTACACCAGTTTTACAAGCCCTGTAGCCCAATCCCTAACATGGGACAGCTGTGTGTGTTTAATTTCAGAACAGACATACCCTCCTCTAAATTCCTCAAATCTCTTTTCCTATAACTCCTCAATCATCCTAATTAATCCCTTTTAGACAATTACTAAAATGTAATTATATGTAAGAATAATACAGAAATAATGACTAACACGAAGTGACTGTATCCCCTTAAACCACCCTTACTGTTTATAACAATGCCTTATTCTGTGTATTTCTCTCTTTGCCTTACCTATTACTTTCCCTAGTGTTGTGGTTGCTTGCAATCAGTGTGGATTGTAAGCTCTCTGGGGCAGAGGTTCTCCCTCTACTCATTATGTAAAGCATCATGAAAACCTTTGGTACTAAATACTCATGTTACATTAAATAAAGATAAATACCAAGTCAGAAAAAAAAAAGTCAGGTTGGAAGATTTTGAGGAGGATGAAAGTCAGGTTAGAGAGCTCATCTCTTCCCATGAACCTTACAGACAACCCGTCTTATTAATTTGAACATCCAATCTAGAAATCAAACAAATGTACTTGCTTTTATTTGAGCATGTGGTTCTTAGATTGCACATTCATTCAATTCAGCCTGCCCTGAACTTAGTGCAGTATATTCCACAGTACAAATAACAGACAGTGACAGGGCAGTCAGGGGAGGAGTGCAGTTGAAAGTCTCCTCCTCCAAGTCACTCCTCAAAACTCACCTCTCACTTAAGGCAAAGAAAACTTCATAAAAAACAGCAGTCTGATGAGGAAGAGGCAGATGGTGAATTGAGATCAGTGCTCCTCATTGTCTAAGAATTGTGCCCATCCTTCAATTTTGTAACTGTCTCCTCCACCCAATATTGAACCCCATCATGTGTTCATCTCATCCACCTATTATAGAGGGTGAGCGCTTTCGACTGTCATTCATGTACAGCACCTAGCACAGGTGTGAGCAAACTATGGCCCCTGGCCGGATCCACTCTGCCAGCCTGGGGAGCAGGATCTGGGGCTTGCCCCACTCTGGCACGTCAGCCAGGGAGCAGGGTCGGGGCCTGCTCTATGCAGCTCCTGTGCACTCCAATGGCCCCCTCCGGTGCTCCAATGGGAGCTGCAGGGACGGTGCCTGCGGATAGGGCAGCTTGCAGAGCTACCTGACTGTGCCTCCGTGTAGGAGCTGGAAAAGGGACATGCTTCTGCTTCCAGGAGCCACTTGAGGTAAGCACTGCCTGGAGCCTGCACCCCTAAGCCTCTCCTCACACCCCAACCCTTTGCCCCAGCCCTGATCCCCCCTCCCACCCTCCAATCGCAGAGTTGAGCACCTTCCTGCACCCCAAACCCCTCATCCCCAGCCCTACCCCATGGCAGAGCCATCACCCCACCCCCTCCCCCCCACCCCAGAGCTCCCTCCTGCACCCTGAACTCCTCATTTTTGGCCCCACCCCAGAGCCCTCCCACCTCCAATTTTGTAAGCATTCAAGGCCCACCATATAATTTCTATTGTTTGCCCACCCCTGACCTACTACAATGGGGCCCCAACATAGCTGGTTTAAATGCCACCACAGCTGGTTTAAATGCCACCACAGCATAAAATGAGATGGCTAGACCTGCTGGGTTACTTCCAATGCCAGCTAAAGGTCAGGGTAGTTAAAGAATCACTCTCCACCACAACCACCGATGCACACCTCAAGCAATACTGGAAAAGACCTAGCCACACACGCACCTAAGCGTCCTCTTCTGAGTAGCCATCCATCTGGCAGTATTTTAAAGGTTAAATGATGTGAGCACAGTGCAGCACCAGGAGCTCTCCAAAACGGAAATAGAACTTAGCATCTTCAAAAAAATAAATTGGGAGGAGAGTATGATGAAGAATGAAAGGGACTGCTGGCCAAGATGAGCAGGAAGTTCCAAGGATGAGTCTTCATTCTCATATTAGTAAGGAAAATATTCCACTGGGAATTCACAATCAGCTGTTTTCAGACATTCAGAATCTATTTTTTTCTCAACCAAGTTTTATCAGAGGAAGGGACATGGCCATTTGGCAGTTTTCAAACAAAGCCGCTTTTAAGTTATTCGGGACCAAAGAAACCATGAATAGTTTCTTAAACCATGGAATACAAAAGATATTTTATTTTACACTAATTTTTTTAAGTGTCAAAATGAATTAAACTTAAAAGAAGATCTTTGGGCTTAAAATGAATGATCCAAAGGTGATTGTTCTGGAAAGCAGAAAGCAACATAAGAATTAAATCTCTTTTTTTTATGTTAATATGTTTTTGTATAATTGAATGCCAGTCTGATAGCTCTGAGACTGAAGTTTTCTGTGTGTTCAGTGGCAGGGCAAGCTTTTGATCACTAACTTAGATTTGAACCAAGAAACTGCTTCCTCAACCACAGCTACTGTAAAATGTCACTTCTGCAACTCCTTGTCTACTACACTAATGTTGTAAGTCAATCTAAGTTAAGTTATGTAACTTAACTGGTATAAGTCAAAATAATTTACATCGACTTAAAGCGGTGTCTACACTGTGCTATGTAGACAATAGTTCTCTCCCACATACTTAGCGCATCTTTACCTGACCCTCTGTATTGATACAGCTGCATCAAGGGCAGTATTTAGCAATTTACCGTGCAATTTGGCACAGTAGCGAAGACAAGCCTGGTTTCAACTCTAAAGTATCACTGTTATATGGTTCATTGAAGTACCAGTTCCAGCTGTGGAGTTAAAGTTTAGTTAAGTGTTACACTAAAATCAGAGATTCAACCTGTTATGCATGAAGAATACAGCATATCTTCCCAAAATTACAGAATTCACTCTGATGTCAGGTGACTGGACTCCTCATCAATTCTTGGGAGTGGACTACATCCACCCTGATTGAATTGGCTTTGTCAATACTGGTTCTCCACTTGCGAGGTAACATCCTTCTTTTCATGTGTCAGTATAATAATGCCTTCATCTGTAATTTTCATTTCATACATCTGAAGAAGTGGGGTTTTTACCCACGAAAACTTATGCCGAAATAAATCTATTAGTCTTTAAGGTACCACCAGACTCTCTGTTGTTTTTGTGGATACAAACTAACAAGACTACCCCTGATACTCTTTTACTTAGCTTGATAAGTCAGTCTGGTTGAGAATTTCCTGCACTGAAGCAGAATATTTTCAATTTCAGCTAAGTTTTTTCTTGGAGGTCATCAGCCAGCCAGCATGCAGGCTCTCAGATGTAACGAAGGTGAGTCTAGATGTAGAATCTGGTTGTTCAGAATCTATCAGACTGTGTCGGGTAGGTAAGGTGATGGGGGCTGTTTTAAGACCTACATGGATCCAAATCTCAGAATCCCTGGCCAATATCATCATCAGTCCTGGGGTCAGCATCATTAGTCTTGCATCTTGCCTTGGTTTCCTCAGAACCCTTGATATAATGGATATCAGCAGGGGCTCTAGAACAGTGTGTATAAAGGGGAAACAGAGCCATTGAATCAAATTGTAAACCTCGTATACAATGAAAACCTCTTCAAGTCAGAGTGTGCTGCAGCACCCCTCGCACCTTTAGTTCCAGTACCTATGGGTATCAGCAGAAATGCATGCATTAATCCCAGTTACCATGTGATGAGAAAAGCATCTGACATCTTCTGATCTGATGCAAACGGATCTATTGCTAGAAGTCTCCACTTGAAAAATATGTCTGCAGGATTAAGTCTTTGACAGATCTCTCATGGTTGCCTGACAACTGCCTGCCGAGTGGACCTGCCAATGTGTTCTGAAAGCTGAAGAGGTGCAGCATCACTGGTGTGGTTCATTTGGAACGCACCAACTCCAGAGCTGACTGGCCCCCTGAGAGAGTGGCGACAATCTCAATCCCCTTTGTCTGTTGATAAAATGAAAAGCGGTGATGGTGTCTGTCAGTCCTTGGGTTGTGGATCCAAGCAGCACTAGGAATGCCTTGCTTTGAGTTCTAGGATGTTTATGCAGCAACTACCTTCCTGAGGGGACCAGAAGTTCTGAGTTTGAAAGCCATCTAGATGAGGCCTCTTATCTCTGAGGAAAAGTGTCTGTTATCAGAATCTTGATACTAGAGGTGTAGAGAAGATACTTCCTGTGCACCCGAAGAAGGACTTTCTACCAGTTTAATGAGAAGACATCTTGTGGGGCTGTGACCATCATACCCATTTGGTCCCTGCTGGGCAGACACACAGATTTGTGTGAAGGCTAGTCAAAGTCTGGCACACTGCATCACACAGGCACATACGGCCATGTGTCCCAGAAGCCTGAGACATGCTCTTACTGATGTCTTTTGGTGAGCTTAAAATTGATTGATGAGGGTCACTATCGTTTGGCATCTTTGCTGTGGAAGGTAAGTGCTCAGTGACCTGGAATCTAATGCTGCTCCTACGAACTCTATGCTTTGAGTTCAACAGTGGATTTTTCTGTTGGCTTTAAGGACGTGTGGTGCTTTAAAATTATTGAATTGCTCACCTGTTGTGATGATCTTCCCAGATCAGCCAGTTGTCGAGATATGAGTAAACCTGGATTCCATGTCTCCTTAAGTGGGCTGCTACGACTGCAAAGCAACATCTTTGGGGCTGTGGAAAGGTCTAGTGGCAGGACCCTGTAATGAAATGTTCCTACCAGAGATCAGAGGTATTTCTTGTGCACTGGATGAATGGCTACATGAAAGCAGGCTGATAGCCACAAACCAGTCTTGAGGATTCACTGAAGAAATTATAGAGCTACTCTCCTGAATTCAAAATTACATGAATTTGTTGAGATGCTAAAGGTTTAGAATGGGATGCCAACTAGGATGAGAAAATAATGCCAATAAAACCCCTACCCCTGAGGATGCTTTCTCCAGTGCTCCAAGCTGTAGAAGCTAGTCCACTTCTTGTTTTAGCTTATGGGAAGGGTCCCTGAAAAGAGCTGGGGAAGGGATTATGGGGTAGGAAGAGATTGGAATTGGATAGAATACCCCTTGTTTACAATTTCCAAGAGACACATTGGTCTGAGGTCCAAGCCCAGGTTTTCCAAAAATAAAGTGTTGGTTGCCAAAATCAGGGAGCGGAGAAGAGGTGGTTGGAAAAGAAGAGATCCTTTGACAGTTCTGTCGTCAGGCTCTCAACATTGGTGTCAAATCTGTTGCCGGGAGAAGAGACAGACTGTGCAGCAGTAGAGGAAGAGGGTCATTATCACTGAAATCTCTGCTTTTTCCTTGGTGGCTTCAGGGTCCTTTGAGAATGGTAATAGTACTGGGCAGAGGGACGCTGCCTGAAGGAAACCTGCGGTCTCGCTTGCTTCTTTCTTGGGGCTTTAACAGTTCAGAAAACAGAGAGTTGACTAAATCTTTTAAGGCTTCATCTGCCTTTAATTAAGATGTTCATTGCCCTCACGGGTAATGTTTGGACCTCCCTGTAAATCTCTGAACATTGGAACCAGGAAGAACTTCTCATGGCTGCTGGTGCAAACACAGTCTGTGTCAGATGCATCCAGTACGGCTGGTTAGATGTGCAGGCTGTCAGCTGTCCTCAGACATGATGGTCTTTAGCTCCTCTTGGTGGTCTTGAGGTAGCCTGTCCACAAATTGAGAGAATTTGTCCCAATTAAAATAATTGGTAATTAGCCTCACACATCTGGAGGCTGGCAGATGAGAGACTGAGTTTGAAAAGTCCAGTCTCTTTGGGTCTTTCTCCCTCAGTGTGGATTTGGGAGGCCCATGCTAATTCAACCTCTCCTGAACTATAACTACAAGTGACCCTAGTACTAGGTAGGAATAAAATATTCAGATCCCTTGGAAGGAACGTTGTACCTCCTGTCAGCTTGCTTGGATGTGGCCAGAATGGATGGTAGCATGTGCCACAGGTCTTTTGCAGGTTCTAACAGTCCCTTTTGTTTATAGGTATGGCAGGGTGCACGATGTCCAGGAATCTGTGAAGTTTCTCTTGAGCCACTTTCAAAATCTCTGCTATGCACCTGATGAGCTCTTGGAATGCCTTAAAGTCATCAACTGAAGGAGACGTTGAGGGACTCACTGCCTTGTCGGGAAATATGAGATTGTAGCAGGGAGCAAGTTGTTGTTCTCCTTGTAGACGCTATTCTTAGTCACTTGCCTCCTCTTGCCTTTCCAAGATTTGAGCCTGCACTAGCTGATCTGGCTGTGATAACTTATATTGCCTCTTTGGGGAAGGGTGCAGACCTTACTGGTGGCCAAAGAGGCAGATTTACGTGAACAGGACCAAACCCCTGGGGCATCCAGTAGAGCCAATGCTGATACGGACATAGGCACTGGAGTGGGACTCTCATAGGAAGTTCCAGAGGAAAGTTCCCTATGAACCTTAAGTCATTGTCTGCTATCCCTTATTGAGTCCTCCCGAGAGTCTCTTCTCCCCTTGGGAGTCAGGAAGCAAAGTGTGTAGGAGAGGAGTCTCTATTGTGCTTCAAGGGGGATGTCAAAAGGAGTACACCTGTTCCAAGCCAGGGGCCGTGCTGTCAGGAGTACCCTGGTTCTGCTATGCTCTCCCTAGTTGGGCAGGAGGTGCAGGCAATACCAGAGATATTTCCTTTGCCTACTACACTGACATCTCAGTAGACAGATTACATCACCCTCAACCCCTTAAGAAGAGGAGACTCCAGTACCAGGCCCACAGATAAATCATCCTATATGTATATGCCCTTAATACTAGTACAGTAGGTACTGACTGACACACTAGGCACTGAGAACAGTAATGAAATTGCTGAGTGGTGAGGGATCAGTTCCAGGTTTAGTGGGCACTGCTGGCACTCTCTCAACACTCAGTACCAGTGCACCACAGGAATTCAAAGCAGCCACCCCTCCATGTGTCAGACCGAGCCTTGGGCCCTGATTCAATAGGGTGACCTAACCCTTGACTCACCTCTGGATTTAAGTTGTCAGAAACTGGAATGGTGGTGGATGAGTGAAATCTCTTGGCTGCTATAGCCTGGGAGCTCAGGGTGGAATCCTTGCTCACTGGAGCACTTGTAGACAGAGGAAATTACTGGTGAACTGAGGTTTAACTATCTCCGAGGAGGCTTGCATAGAGTGCTTCAGGGAGAACAATATCAAGTGGGCTTCTCTAGCTTGTTGAGTACACTTATAGGAGGAGACAAGTTACATTGTTCCTATCCTCAACAGAGCTGACACCTGGAGTGTAGATCACTGAAGCTTCAGAGAAAGGACAGGTTTAAATACCAGGGATGTCATTTCTGCCATTTTGCTACAGCCCTTGTACAGGGGGGTTTCTAGCCTGAAAATTAGAACCTGACTGAAAATAATAGCATGTGTATCTCAAACAGGCAATAAGCACCAACACTTAAGCACCAAACACCAACAATAAGCACCAAACACCAGCACAGTGGGGAAAGAAGCAGCCAGACACTGCCTCACTGCCACGGGTGTTAAGAACAACATGAGGGATAGCTGGGTCTACTCCACCTTTTATGTGCCTTTGGGAGTGGGGAATGCCCAGACACAGCACCCATTGACACTGCCAGCCAAATTTCACATGCCTGGGACACATGTATCAAGAGAGAAATCAAAATGAAATCCATGTGAGCAATCATGGCAGAATGCAGTTAGGGCACACAAACCACCTTTACTCTGCCCTACAGTGATACCATCGGTGGGGGGGGGGGGGAGAGAGGGTAGGGGAGGAAGACCCCATAAATCTGTAACAATGAGTTTAACTTCAAACTACAAACATTAAATTGCCTTACTAATGACTGCATATAGTGCATGGTTACACCGTCATAGTCCTAATCTGGTGTCCAACATGTGGAGAAATGGAGCTGAAACATGAAAGTTGGCACCCAATCCAGGACATTTTGGTCTCTTAAAACACTCCACTCTGCATTATGTCTAATTCTAAAGGTGCTTATCCTTTGTAAAGTGCTTTGAGAGCACTTGGTGAAACACACTATATGCTACAGATTCTTACCATCACCCTCCCTCAGGCCAGGCAGTTGAAGGCCATCAGAATGAACATCTCCCTCCCCCCTCCGGCAACTCCAAGATGCCATGCATTTCTTCACAGAAGTGAGGGTCTCCCCCAGTTTCTCTACAGACAAAAAAAAAAAAAAAAAAAAAAAAAAAAGAATTCTCTCCTTTTGTATACAAAGAACCTCCTGTAGACAACACCCTTTCCAGAGATCAGATTCCTTGAGTCATGTCTAGAGCCCTACCCGTCATTTAGAGTAGAATTCATTCGATGCCACACTTGACGTCTGCATACTTTTGAGAATCTGCTTCTGGAAGTGGCCTGCTCATCTTCTAGATGGCACCAAATGTACTCATCTAATTTGATTACCAATAAGAGAGATTTAGCCATGGAATCTGGTCATTGTGAATGCAAGCATTCAGCACTGACACCTATGAGGTGTCACACTGATACACTCAAACCAACATGCTACATTTTGTCTGTCATTTCATTGTAATTGGGTCTCATCTTTGGTCTAAAGCATTACCAAGCCAGGTGAGATCTGAACCAGAAACCATGAGAAAACTGTACAATTATAGGGACAAAAGTTTGCACACTTCAGTGATCCCAATCAAGTTCATAGTACTTTCTTTCCACCTTCTGTAGGTGGAATTGAACAAGGTGAACCCAAACTTGACTGATATCTTGAGAACATACACATAGGAACCAATATATTGAGACGTGAACTCAAATTCACACATCCATTTTAGTATCCCTGTGACTCTTTGGAAAAGGATCTAAGTCCAGCCATAGCTTACATAATATGACGTGAGAGATGCGCAAAGAGGCAGCAGAGAAAATGATCCTGTCTTCCTCCATCCCAACTACTGTGTACAAGTTGAAGTTTCTTGAGTCATTAGACTCACCAGCCTTATCTTACTGTTCCATACAATCCAAGTGCCAATAGCTCAGACATTAGAGGAGGGAAAACAATAGCACCAAGGAAACATAAAAATGAAAAATAAATAAACCTATGTTAAAATGCTTCCCAAAGCTGAACATTCAGCCTTGCCCTCAACATAGTGAGGCCTGGTATACAGGTAGATCCTTGAAGAGACATAATCCAGAAGGATCTGGTAAGGTCATATTGCTCTAAAACTGGTTGGAAAGACACCACAATGCACTTGGTATTGTGCCCAATGGGTGGGCTGGGGGGATGACGAATGCCACCTTTCTCACTATGTGCACACCACTGAGAACTGTTGTTTGGGAAGGTGTATCTATCCCCTCCAGACATCAAGCTGTCATAACAGGAGGAACGGGTTCCATCTTCAGACATCTGTAGGGAATTTGAGCCATGGCTCTGAAGTTTCCCTCATAGTGCCTCACCCTGCATCCTTCAAGAAATCTCAGTAACATTATTGTCTCACTACTTGTCATGGCTCATGGGAATCTCTTGCTGCTTTGGGGAGGACTTTAAAAGTACCTAAAACAACTAGGATCATTAGTTCCATTGTTTTTCAGTGGGACATTGCCCAAAGGATTTAGGAGCTTCTTTAAAAAAATCTCCCCCATTAACTACTATATGCACACACAAAGGAAATTAGTCAGTCTACTCTGAACATTGCTACCCTACATGCTATCCTGTGTTCCCTCTAAGCTGCTTGGTCGGGTAGCCGCCCAGGAGTGATTTAAGTGCCGCGGATTTGATTAGCAGAGCTACGCACATCCATGAGCTGTGTGTTCAGGTGCCCTTCCCTCCACTGCTTTGTGGCCACATTGCTTTTGCCCTCTGCCTTGGAGCCCCTGGCCAGCTGCTCCCAGGACCCTCCCGCTGGCTGTGCAGAGTCCAGGGAGTGGGGGATGCTGATGTCAGGGTGTCTCACTTTCCCAACCCCTGTATCTCATCTCCACAGAGCATGGAAGGGGGGGGGGGGGAGAAAAGAGGGCTCAGGAGCAGGAAAGCTTCTGAGGTCTGAATGAGCCTTCAGAGCCGTGAATGCCTTAAAGAGACAGTGCACGATCTGTCAGAGACTTCTCCAGCAGCCAGCACACAGAGTCTCACACATACACTCAGTGTGTATCTCCATTTCACACACGCACACACAATCTTTCACACTCACCTCCCAACACATATTTGTATTATTGCTGATGTTACTCCTTGGTACTTCCTGCAATGCACATATATTTCCTGAAATTTTATTCTTTCAAAGTGTTGTTATTTTAGTTTTTTTACTGGTCTATGCACATTTCTTAATTTTTATTTCTCTTTTACACTTAAGTTTAATCCTTTGAGTGGTGAATTATAAAATGTCTAATCTGTCCTGGCTGGAGAAATTATCCCTCTGATAACTTTTTAAAACTACATAAATAATATCTAGGTTTTTTGTTTCTAGTGGTGCGCACATCTGCACATACCTCAGTGCGCATAAAATTTATTCCACACATGGATGGAAAAAATTAAAGGGAACACAGACACTATCCCCCCTCTGCAGCACTTTGGTGCCAAGGTGATAAGCACCTTAGATATACTGGTGTATCCTTCACAGTCTTAACGCAAGACAAAAATCTTAACTATCAAGTGGCCTGAAGGAACAAGATGACAAAGGCTGCATCACTGAGGAAGAGGCTTTATATTATGGCAATGCCTGAAACAGGGTTTTTCTTATTTTAGCTTAGCCTTTGCAATAAATCACATCCTACAGATGCTTATAGACCCATAAGAGATGCAAGTAGACTTACCTGTGGTCTGCACTGCACATAATATTCACTGGTAAAGGATTTTACATTGCTTCACTTTTAAACAACCCAGTCAGTGAATATTGCACAGCATATGGAAAGAGTCGAGTGCTGTTATTCAATAGGGGTGAACTGGAACATTGCAAGCACTGGTGTGCAACCTCTCTTCCACAGGCAAGCACTACAGATGCATTCTAAAAAGAGAGCTCTTATCCACTCCACCCGGCACTCTGCAAAGGCTTTCATTATGTAACTGAGCTTCAGGCAAACATCATATTCCCTGATGTTTTCCAGGAGAAAGAGAAATGCGCCTCAAAAAAAGTGAGGGAGGAGACTGAGCAGAGCAGGTAGCTGGACAGCCCATCTGGTCACAGCAGGATAGTTTGGAACCAAGTTGGCTAATTTGGTTCCTCTGCTCCCTGAGCTGGCCCAGCAGAACACAGCTCCTCAGCAGGAGGGTGCACATCTCACCTGGCAAGCTGGTGGAACAGCAACACTGATGGGGCTCTTGACCTTAGCTTGGGAATGGTCAATGAATTTTACTCCCTTTAGAGGAAGGAGATCCCAGAAGACCTCCCACACAATAAGGAAAGATCTCAAATAAAGATTCAGAGGAAGAGACAGAAAGGCTGAGATTGGGGGAGTTAAAAAAAGGAAAAGACCCAGAGAAATGTTAAATACTAGGAGATGAATGAATCAGTTTCTTAGTTGGTCAAAAGCCATACAATATGATGAATGCACCTTAGCATAAGGAAGATCACTCTGGCGCAAAAACATTAGATCATCCCCCTTTGCATGGATGAGCACACACTGCAGCCATGTCAGGATGTGAATACGGGTATACGCATAGGGATCTATAGGATACCAGGAAGTACAACTCAACTAGCCAGCAAACAAGACTCGGGCCAATGGCAGATCTGTAACACTGCTGAACTAATCACTTCCCTTTCTGAGGCAATAAAACTCAAGGGACGCAGTGATCTAAGGTGGCAGTTACCATAGCGAAACAAGCAGGGGTGAACAACTGGGTGACCCAGCAGCTCAAGACCCACTGAAAAGAGGCTGTAAGTCAGCTCATGACAAATGCACATAAGCAACTTTCAATCAAATACAAACAAAAGAAATCACCGACTTTGCTGTTTTAACTGAACATCCTCTCGTCCGATCAACACACAGCCCACTAATGGTACCTTTTAACAGCCCACTGGGCTACAAAACAGATTAGTTCACCATTCTGCCCGCTCCTCAACTTGGTACAAAGGTTTATGGGAGGAATCATGTCACAGGGACGGGACACCTTCCTCCCATTCTCCAAATGAGAACAAGCAGTACAGGAGACTCCCAAGCACACAGCCAAACATCCTTATGGTTTAAACCAGGACATTTTGAATACAGAACACGACAGAGGGACACTCTCCCTTGCCATATGCAAAGCTGCAAAATACCCCCTGTGCTTCATACAAATTAAGAAAAACAGGGTATGTTTAAAGCAAATCAAAAAAGAAAACACTTCCGTTTTTTATCCCAGGATGCAGGTGCCAAGAGGAATGAGAGACCTGAACGGGGCCTTCTCCTGCTCTCCTTGCATGCGGGACATTGGAGTTTACATAGCACCTGGGCATACTTACAAATATTACCACCACTACACACAAGTGCAGAAGACAGAGTAACCTGGGAAGTGTTTCCTTTGCTGAGCAACTGAAGGGCAGAATGCCTTACACCCAGGAGAAATATTAATCCTAGAAAAGGTATATAGAGAAGTCTGGTCTCCAATTATGTAGAGAACATTTCTTCAGGTTTATGGACCAGAGTGTCCCCGCAATTAATACCTCCTGCCAACGCTAGACAAAATTCATTTCCAACATTCACTTCTACACCGGGTAACAGTCCCCCACATGGATTGCACACATCGTGCCCCCCAAGACCACCACACAAGTGCTTACAGATATTTACAGGCTGAAATTAAGCAGCAAATACATTGAGGATAATTATAAGTCTTCCAAACTCAATGTTCTTGGGGCTGAGCATCATAGCAAAATGCCTTCAAGGCCTGTAAATCCTAACACCCCAGCTGCAAAGGAGGTAAATGGCAGAAAGCAACATAGCAATCCATTGCTCTTCCAAGAGTCACATGGATTTTAACAAACAGCTGCACTGAAGTTCCTGCTGATCATTACTAGGCGCTACACCACAGATATATTAGTTTAATGAAAGGATAAAGGAAAAGGGACACACAAGAGCAGAAAAACTCTAGACGCTGATTCATCATTCTGATCTCGCTGATGTGGGGTCTGCTCCGGTAAAGCTAAGCACCTGCTGCTCCTCTCTGGTGCATGGCAAGAGGGGAAGAAGACATGAGTGCATTAAGAAGAAATAGAAACTGGCAGCTCTTTGGTATGTGCCACCTACACGGACACATGGATCTCTTTGCAAAGTGAGAGCAAGTCATGGAATAACAAATCTAGCATGTGCCCACAGAACTCCAGCATTATAGTAAGTCTGTCCTGGAAATTAACACTAACCTTCCCGCTACAACTTCCAGACCCCTGTAAGGGAGCAGGAGCAAACAGTAGGCAAGAGGCAGCCACTGGCAGGAGGGCACATAAAATAACCATGATGCCAACATTTCTTGGGGTGAGGGGCCTGGGAGGAGTTCATGGGGCAGGCACTATGAGTACTGTAAAAAACAGTCTTTTGCCCCAATTGGTTCTCCTGTCCAAAAGTTTGACAAGTCACACATCTTGTCCCACACACATCACCATCAGCCCTATCTCACAGAGAAAATAAAACATCCAGGTAGCAACAGATGCATCTTTTTGCTTCTCCCCTTCCATCCACTATAATGACAGAAGGGAGTGCATGGGCCTAAAAACACTCTGCCCTCCTAACATGCACTGGAAGGCTTGATTTCACCATTCACTGAACACAGTAGTTCCCCTGTAGCTCAGATCCCTGCTTCATTTCCTCCCAGAAAAAGCCGATTATTTGGTGCCCAAAAACAAGTCCAAAGGGTTTGAAATGAAGCTAGCATTTATCCTGAAGATGAGACACCCCTGCTGTGGAGTCACATTCCCTACAAGGGGCTGCAGCCCCTCAGATAGATCCAACTTCACACCAAGAAGCAGTGTTCTAGTAATTACTTCTTTCATGAGGCTGCTCCTGAAGAAGCCAGAGCACTAACCCCACCGGAAGGAGCACACCATTATGCCTGGCAGACAGCACTGAGTACGTACATGAAGAAGATGAAAGAAGGTGGACCATTCACCTTCCCTCAGGTTTTAAAGGATGGAAACGTTCTTTGGAAGAAGCCACATAAATCAGCAGCATTAAAGACCAACACAGATAAGTCCTCTGAATACATCCTGCATCTCACCAAAGAAGGCCGAGATTGCCAGGTGAACAGGGAAGAAATCTCCACCCTCAAAACCCAATGACGCGGACAACTGACAATGAAACCAACAAGAGCACCAGTTATCAACCGTGTTAAAACAGAGCCGGCCAAATGCAACCCAGGGAGTTCTGCAAAGCAGCTTGCAGCCAACCTTCTCTAACACAGAGGTGCAGGCCCCTGGAGATTCCAGTTTGCAGCCAGCAATTCTCCATCCTGACCTGAGCAAGCAGACAGGAGGAGGGTGATTGCAATATTTCCCATTTCATACATATTGGTGGTGACCTTTGAGTTACTGGCAAGTTGCCAATGCAGCCATGACAGAGTTTGGCTGTCCCTGGTTTAAAGTGACCTCTTTGTGCCATTAACACCTGAAATGTCACCATGCTAATTAGAAATCAAGATGATTTAATCCCTTTAGCTACAGCTGTGAAAATTGGGGGGTGAGCAGTGGTATGAAAGGCATCCTTCCATCACAGAATCAGGAACAGCACAGGAGAAGAAGGAAGTTTCACCTCAATGCAGTCAGGAGAAAGCCTGAATACACACACCCATGCTACATTTACTGGACAAACAGCTGGACCTGGTAAATCTATTATTTGGAATCTGGAAATACCACAATAAACGAAATGCTGGTTTGTATTAAGTGAAGGGAACAAGGAAAAGAGTTGCCAATTTTATCCAGTCAGTGTCAGTGTAAGCTTCCTGCCTCTATGAAAGATGGCACTCCTAGTCTGGGAGATGGCTGTTGGGTAGTGGGACTGTGGCACGCTGGGGGAATAACTTGGGGAGGTTATTAGTTCTTGATCTATATTATTTGATTTGACTGGGGTAACCAACAGGTTTAGTTATTAGTATATTCTTAAAAGATTATCCAGGGCACCCAAGCCACTGCATAAGCACTCTTCTTAGAGTTTGTACAAATTCAGATATAGTCCCAACCTGGTTATTTGACATTTTCTCCCTAACAACTCAGTTCTGGGTCCCACCCAGAAAGAGATTAAAATGATGCAAGCCCTGTCTTGTGGGGATGCAGTAATGACATTCCTCATCCATCCATCGTACAAATGAGCTTAATTTGGACTCAAAGCTGAAAGGCTAGTTACCAGCCTCACAGCAGGTACTCCTGATTGAAATTTTTTTTAGGATTTTGTCCTAAATTAAAGGCCATTTTCCCTAATTCTGTCAAGCACCACATAGTGGTCACCGATGAGTGGAGCAGCGAGGGAGAGCGCTAGCTGATCCAAGTTTCACTAAAGTCAGTGGAAGCCTTTCCACTGATTTCAGTTGGGTTTTGATCAGGTTCATGCTGAGGAACACAACTTGCCTCACATTAATCACTAACTACTGTTGCAATGAACAGGATGCTGTCACAACTGGGCAGTCCTGACAGAACTGACAAGAACAGACCTTGCAATGTTCCCATCAAGATGGTCACACCTTCTAGACATTCTCCACACACATAACATAACCCCATGCTACCAGCAGGATGATCAGAAGACATCATTACATGAGGGGCCTGGAGGGGCCTCCACCAGGATGCATGTGGCGGGATGGATAGATTACCCAGGTGACTGCTGTGCCCTGTCATGGCAGGGATGAGACATGAAAGTATGCGTCTGGGGCATAGGAACTTTCTCTCTGTGCTGCCAGCACTGCAGAGTTGGAGGAGGGATGGGAAGGATAGGTATGCCATGCCAAGGGCAGCCTGCACATCTTCCTAATTGGACCCTCTCAGGTGTATGTAGGGCAACTTCCCCAGATTCCTATGTGGGGTAGGAACACTCCCTAGGTGCCCCATTGGAAAGTGAGGGATGGGAACTTTACCTGGCCTTATCTCTCCTATTTGAACAAAAACAGACACCTGCTGTAGTGCCTGCAGATGTCCCAACAGGAGAGTGGGAAGAGCATTCTACCCAGAGAGGAGCTTCCTCAAGTGCTCAGGGCTGTCCCATCAGTAGACCCTGACCATTGCAGGTAAGATGAGGTGAGAACTGGGTGCATACAGTGGGGGTTTAGTTACTGTGCTGTTCACACCAAGTTATGTATAGGTTTTATCCTGATACTACGTTTTACATGGAAACCAACATGGTGGCAGTGAAAGCACGGGTGGCAACACAGAAGGGAAGTCTGATTTTAGCCTCACCCACTGTGACAGCATCCCATTAAAATTCTACAAATTCTGGAGCTTCCCTGCAGGCATCCTTTTTGCCAGGTGACCTCACTGGGTACACCAGCAGTACTGGGATTATGTCAGCCTGCACACATTCCCATTGTCATTAAAAATCAGAAGCAATGGGAGCATTTCTACAACATTTAGCACCAAGTTTTTAGAACAGGAACGTGCTCAGACTTTGCACTGCTATTGTAACTGTATATGTGCCACATCTAAAAGGTGAGCTGTATGCACATTCATGGTAGCTGCACATCCATACAATTCTAAAATTGTGACTCAGTTTTTAACTTGTATGGATTTCCTCTAACTGGGGAAGCCAGTCTTTAGGCAAGGTAGCCAAAGGTATTTGAAAGTATGAATGGGTTAGAGAACTATGGCAATTTTTGTTCTTATGCAAAACTGAAAAAGAGGTGGGAAGCCATTCTCCCCCCAACCAGGAGCTAATTGAGAGGGATCTAGTATAGGAGCATTCCAGGGCAGCGCTGAACTGCAATCAGGTAGTTTGTCTCCAAGGTGATCTGTCAGTTCCCTGCAATTTCCAGGGGATGGGTGATAATGGTACATTTCAGTTCTTCTTGTTTTCTATGATTCACAGCTTTTGAGGGTCAAATACTTGCATGGCGCCCAACAGCAACAATGAGATCTGAATTACTGCTAGAGCTGGGAGCTTATTCAGTGTGAGAAAGGCTGATCATGTCTTTTAAATTTAGAGAATTAGAGGTAGCCATGTTAGTCTGGAATAGCAGAGGTAACAGAGTCCTGTGGCACCTTAAAGACTAACTAAAGCAGGGGTCTCAAACTCAAATGACCACGAGGGCCGCATGAGGACTAGTGCACTGGCTCGAGGGCCGCATCACTGACACACACACCCTCACTGCCCCGGCTGTGCCTCCACTCCACCCCTTCCATGAAGACTAGTGCACTGGCCCGAGGGCCGCACCACTGACACACACCCTGCCCTTGCTGCCCCGGCTCCGCCCCCACTCCACCCCTTCCAAGAGGTCCCACCCCTGCCCCACCTCCTCCTCTGAGCAGGCAGCTCCCCTTTCCCTCCTGAAAAGCACTAGGCACCACCAACAGCTGTTTGGCAAACAAAGCAAGAGCAATCTAGGAAGTCCAGAGCTAGAAACACACGCGGCCCAGCCAGGCAGCAGAGAAGCCTCCACTTCTGGCCCCTCCGTCCTGCAAACTGCTATGGGAAGACCGGGGAGGGGGGGCGCCAGGAAGCTTGGCGGGCCGCAGGGAAGGGCTTTGCGGGCCGCATGTGGCCCCCGGGCCGCATGTTTGAGACCCCTGAACTAAAGCATTGAAGCATAAGCTTTCGTGCTTGCATCCGATGAAGTGGGTATTAGCCCACGAAAGCTTATGCTTCAATACTTTAGTTCGTCTTTAAAATGCCACAGGACCCTTTGTTACCGCTTTTAAATTTAGAGTTCAGAAACATCTAGGATGACCAGATGTTCTGATATTATTGAGACTGCACCAATATTATGGGCTTTGTCTTATATAGGTAACTATACTCCACCCCTCTCACCTCTGAAAAAAAGTGTCCCAATTTTTCACACTTGCTATCTGGTCACCTTAGAAACGTTTAGATTTACCAGGTGCAACTGTGCATAGGCCAGCCCTTGCATATGCAACTCCAACTTGCCAAAAGACAACATGAATACAAAAGGAGACACATATATGAGGATATATAATATCCCCCCACCTAAATGAGCCAAATGGAAAAACAGCATTTGAACTCAGAGCTGCATACCCGAGGCCTTGCTCAGAGCGACGCGTGTTTGTATCTAACTCAAACCCTGTGTAGGGGGACAGATACAATTACGGTGCACAGACAGGGCAGTGAGGAGTTTCACACTAGCAGAGCTCTTTACAACTGTGAATGCAAACTCACAAAGGCAACAACCTATACCAGGAATCTTTTTCATCTCCACGCCTTTAAATCTAACCAATCTGCAGGCGTGATCTGAAACAGCAGAACATTTAGAGCCTCTTGGCTCTTTCATAGAGGCATTGCAAAACCTTTTGTACGTTTCTGGGAACGCTAGCATTTGAGCGGCAGTGTCGTGTAAAAACAAGAGCCAATCTTCTTGTGAACCATTTCAAAAAATCACTGACTCTCCACCCGCCCCCAGCAAAACAATATTCTTCTAGCAGCATTCGACCGAAGTGTAAAGCAACCTGATTGGCTTCCATGCATCCGATGGCCTCTTCCAAGAGTGAAAACTCCACGCAGACATAGCCATAGTCGTAACCTGGGGACAGCATTTAAATACAGACGGGAGTCGTGTTAGTGCCTTGTTATACAGAAGAGCCACATTTAAACACCCAATTTCCCCTTCCCTCAATCACAAACCCTCCTACCACCACCCCATCTCTGCAAAATAAAACACAGAAAATCAGTGGCTGACATTTGGATGCTGTTTAGGTCCGTGGAGTTGAGCTCAAGTTTTGGTTAGACACAAAGATGCGCTAAGAAACTCCCATTTCCCCTTCTGAAATGAGAGAAGTGTGAGGCCCACTCCTTAAAACAGGCAATAGTGCGAGCAAGGTGCATTTTTAAAGAAGAAAGATACAACGAAACTGAGTCAGGATTATAATAAGTAGGAGGCGCAGGCTGCTCTGAAACAAACATTGATTAATCCACAACAATAACTTTAGTGCAAGCCTGGCCAGCATGTACTCTGTTTTTCTCAGTGACTAGTTTTGTAATCCTCAGGATGCCTTCAGGAGAGAGCTAAAGTGCATCATTGGCCTACATTAACTTTTGCTCTTTAACAACTGCTTTTTGAGTCTAAGTTCTTTGCATTATGAGCAAAGGCACAAAAGCAGGGCTGTAAATTCCAACCTTTTCTCACTTTGGCTTTTAAGCTAAGTCAGTGCATTTCCTAGGCATGTTTTATACATTTCACAAAGGGGGAGGGGATTCAAAGTAAAAACACATCTTCATAGCACAAGAAATATAAAGTGCCTTGACTCCATTTCTCTTTTCTGAAAAAAGCCCTTGCTCAAGCATGGGGGATTTAATTTTGTAGTCCAACTGTCTGTGAAGAAATGCAGATGTCTCATAAGAAAGGGTAGGGTTAATGTCACTTGGTGCAGAATTAAGGCAATTTCTAATGCTTCACTCATCCCTCTCCCTAAACAGTTCTTTCTGATGGATACCCTTGACCTAGAAGTGCTTTGATACCCTCTTCCTGTCAGACCTTGTGGTCGAGTGATTAGTAGGTTTGTGAAGAAAGCCCCTCTTTTAGGCACACCACTTTGGTTGAGTGCTCCAGTTCCCAACCTCCCAAGAGCACCCTGCAGTAACTTTACCTCCAAGCCAGCTACAATTCAAAAGGTCTCATTAAAATCATGAGTGATTAAGAGGAGAACATGCTGAACTAAAACCAAGGAAATGAACTGCATGACTCATAGTCTGAAATTCTGCAAAAGCCAATGCACATCCACACCATTCATTGCAGCACAGAGTATTCCTTACCCCCATGTCTCAAGTGCTTACCCAGTCCTCAGCTGCCCCAGTCCTTTCTGGACTGTGGTAGGGCAGTGTGTCAGAGACCCAGTATCTGGCATGAAGGGTCTCAGGTCTTCCTTTCCATTTGTCACCCTGGACTCTCTCACTTATATCTTTCAGATGACTTGGCTCTATTACATTCCCTGCAAAGGTATTTATGTCTGTGTCCCTTTTCCTGGGAGATGCCAGTCTCTTAGGAAATGTTCAGAGTGTGTTAGCCAAATGCATTCAGAACTATATTTGCTGCACTGGACATTTTTGGTTCCTGTATTTCTCGTATCATGTTTGCAACATCAAAAGTCCCCTTGAAGTTGAAGCCATACAATATAGTTGTCTCCTGACTCTTCTCATCTTACTACTCAAATTTCTCTCTCTCACTCACACACATACACCACCTTGTTCTAGCCCAGCAACGCCAGGTTTGCATGTTAATTGTCCTAAGTACCAACCTGAATCCAGCTCCCTTTCTGCTTTCCATGTGAGCTTCAAAGAATAGGACCTTGTACAGTCACATAATTCTCTTCCAAATCTCAGTTCTATTCTGTCAGTAATTAATATTTACTAGAGATTATCATCCATCATACTGTGCAAATGCAATTCAGATAAAAATTGCAGCTTGGGATTTAACTGGGTGAATGAAGCCTAGGCTGGAACAGCATGACAGCAGAATGGAACCAGTGTCGTACGCAATATATAGCAAGCACATGGAATTGCAGACATAAAATCAGGCACTAGAAGAGACACCCAAGGTGAGAGGAGGAACAGAAAGCAAATGAAGGCAGATGTTCCTGGAGCATCAATTCTGTTCTGCAGTGCCTCAGTCGCATCAGGGCACTTCGCAGGTGAAAAAGGAAGTTCTTTGCTCTTAAGAAGAGGCAGAGCTCTGAAAAGGAGAGTAACTATAAGAAGGAGCATTGCTGCCACTCACTGGGAAGCTACTGTGCATTCAGAGCAGACTCTGGTTTAATTGTTCACTACATAGCGTTGTGGCTTATGATATACATTTTTTATCGTGTCCAAATCCAGAGCTCCACAATCACACACACCTCTTTCAAAAAGGGCTGCAAGAATGGCATTTGCAAGCACTTAACTGAGTCCTGATTCAGTCTGTTGGAAAGTATTTCTGAGAGTTGCTGTAATCAGAGAGCCAAGATCAGGATGCCAGATGTCTAATCTGGACATGTATATAAAGTAGTGTGTGTCTACTGACAGGGAGCAAGATTGCACTACATTTACCTCATGTCTTTGCCTTCCTGACCCAATCCTGATTCAAATCCCCGTAAAGTTAACAGGTGCTCAGCACCTCTCCGACTTTGGCTCCACACAACAGATCTGACTCAGACTGGGGGAAAGATGTTACAAACAGAGGCCCACGCCAGTGATAATGTAAAGAACTCCCAACATTTGGAATAACGCATGCTGCAAAGGCAAGAGCCATTTCAAACACAGTAAATGGAGAAACTTAAAGAGGTAGATTGTGATCTCAAGAGAGAAGGAATATGGAAAACATACAAGTGTGCAGTAGGGAAAACTTGGCAACTCTGGCAGAATTTTGATTCACCTGCTGTTAGCTCTCCCTCCCTCTTGCATCCTTATGGTAAGAAAAACAACAATGGGGAACTGAAAACAGCGTGGTGCTGCCCTAGGATGTCCATGCTATGCCTAGAGAAAGCTCCAGACCAGATGTTCAGTTTGGGACAGGCCACGAGAACTGAAATCACATCAGAGGCATTTGGGGTGATCCTCTACAAGTCACGCATGTGCAGAATGTACTAAATTGGTCATGTAAAAGAACAGAGCAAGTAAAAGGAGTGCCACATTTCAGACTAACAAAGATCAGCAAGGAAAGGGCTGAGATTTCTGTCTCCGTCCTGCCTGCAATAGGATAAGCATGCTCAGTGTTATGAACTATGCAGAACAGCATTAGCATCTAAGGACACTGCCCTTGGCCAAAAACAATAAAATCAAATGCAGGAGCATCCTTTCAGACAAAGCGAGGAAGAAAGGGTGCAGTGTATTCCAGTCCATTTGCATACAGCACGGGCTGACACAGATGCACAAAGCTATGGGATTCCTTCCACGTCCCCTAAAAAGGCACCAATCAATTAAATCTGGCAATCGCTTGACTCTATACATTAACAGAGCACCAAAGTCAAAATGAAAACCCAAGACTTGGAGAGTGGAGACATTTTTTGAAGTTCTAAAATCAAAGATGGCCAATAAAAGTAGAACAGCAGCACAGTCACAGCAGACCCATGCCATTGCCTGTTTGAATGTGAAAAAATTATGTTCACATTCAATAGTTTGTGTCAAGATCACATGATAAAATCCAAAGACATCTTGACTTGATCTTTCACCCACGGATTAGAATGAGAGGAAGGAGGAAGCATTGCAAAGACTTTCTTAGGCCTAATCAGAAGAGAAGAGGGCAGTTCTAGGCTGCTATTACAGTAGCCCCTAATGGTTCATTTAAATACAAAACAGCTTTTTGGAATGCCTGGCTTTTTCTCTTTGCTGAAGGATTCTTCCCAGCACAGGAGTAGGACGGGGCCTGTGGCAGAGGTCGAGCATCCCACCCCTCCACCTCCGGGGAACTCTCAGTTGGTGCCTCTGGAAGCAAGGGATTCAGCCCAATTTCCCCAACACCTTTCTCTCATGGGATGATTAGGGCTCAGGCAGGAGTGACTCTTACTAGGAAGGACAGGCATGTAGCCTGCCTAAAGCCACACTACTAAAGTTTCCAGGCACTCACTCTTGCCACCAACCTAGAACCCCAAAGGCAGCACACAAGCTGATTTTCAATGGCACTCACACTGCCCAGGTCCTGGCCACCAGCCTCGGGGGGGATTCTGCATTTTAATTTAATTTTAAATGAAGCTTCTTAAACATTTTAAAAATCTTATTTACTTTACAACAATAGTTGAGTTATATATCATAGTCTTATACAAATAGACCTTCTAAAACAATGAAAATGTATTACTGGCACGTGAAACCTTAAATTAGAGTGAATAAATGAAGACTTGGCACACCACTTCTGAAAGGTTGCCGACCCCTGCCCTATGGGATGAAAAAGCCCCAATGACAGCGGTGGTGAGAGCAAGCCAGTGAAGGAATCCATGCTGCATGAGTTTGGGATCAGGGAGTTCATGACTAGGGCATAGTCTCCTTCAACCCCAAAGGAAAACCCAATTGCCTAGAAATCTTAATTGAAACTTTTAAATACACTTCAGAAAAACATGTCCACTAAAGTGTGGATAAAAGATCAGGGAAAAGTATGCAGATATATACCAGGAAGTACTATTAACTTTAGCCGTTCATGTAACTCATTAACATTGTAAACGTACTATTTCATCTTCATACAGACCACTGAACCTATTTCACCTTCTAGACTTAGACAGAAGATGTTCTGCTCTCAAAAATAAGATGAAATCGTTCCTCAACACCTGCAATGCTTGAAATAAATATCTAATATAGTGCACAAGATTGAGCTCTAATCCTTTAATCTTCCATTGTCTTATTGGGTACTATGGATGAGTTTTTGGTTTCGCAGTATTTTGGTACCTTTTTTTGTATACTCATTTATATATCTTTGGGTCCACAGAATTCAGTAAAGCTTAATAAATAAATATTTCTTAAAGTCATATCTGTTTAAGAGTGACACATGAAAACTTCCAGTGTCTATAATGTTAAAGACACAATCCTCTAATTTGGTCAAAATTTAGTTTTATGATTTTATTAATCTTAAATTTCATACTTTTTTAAATTTCAACCAAACTATTTCAAAACTCAAATAGTTGGAGAATATGAAAGTGAAACGGACTATAATGAGAGTGAAACTGAATTCGCTGGTTCTCAGTATCAAAACTAAAATAGACAAAGTACATCAGGGTATATAGTGAAGAGTAAATTGGAATTTTAAAATGTTTTTGGCTTTAATAACCCAAGCTATTATTTGTAATGTAGGTAAGGAAATTTATCTCAAGTACATCTTAAATTGAGTCTCCCCTTTAAACATCTCAGGTTATTTCCTTACATGAGATTGATGACATTTGCAAAGAAAAAATCATGCTACTTTGAACTTTAAATCCACTATAAAGAGCATCATAGCAAGACGGGAATGAAAGGAGAATTTTTTTTATTTTAATGATTGGAAAACTGCCTTGATTAACATTGGCACAAAAAATTAAAAAGAGTGCAAGTTAGTTATGGCTTCTAGCTAGAGAAGTAACAAATAGCATTTTTGATGGCCTCAGATTTTTGATGAATTTTACCAAAAACTACTTCATTTTAAAAAGAAACATGGTCAAGTATGACAAGCTACCAAAATGTGACACTGCCTCCTCTCTCAGCAGCCTCATTTCCAAAGTTGAACTACAGACCTTCCAAAGTGAGACTGCCAATAGCCTCAGGGCATTTCCAGACTAGAAGAAATGGCCAGGGTTTTAATGTGTTAGCTAACACATTTTAACTAGCAAATAAAACCTCATTTTACACCTAGTGTAGACTGGAAAAGTAGTGGTTTTAAATGAGTTAACCACATTATCATCAACTCTAGGCACGAAGGGCATTGTTACATTTACAGGATTATAGCGCTTTTGGGTATAGCTGTCCCCGTATACAGCAATAGGTATAGCACTATAGCGTGTCCACACAGACCCGCCAGCGGTATAGTGTGGCCACATTTGCGGCACTTGCAGCGGCACAGGGAGTGGTGCATTAGGGCAGCTATCCCAGCATTCAGCTGGGTGCAACGTGCTTTTCAAACGAGGGGGAATGTGTTGTGTGTATGCGGAGGGAGAGAAGGAGTGGATTTTCTTTGTGCTGAGAGCCCGTCAGTGAGTTTTCCTTAGAGAAAACTAGCAGGCTCTGAATTTTAGTCACACAGCTCCTTCCGTAAACATTTGCATTGCTTATCTGCCGAGTTAAGAGAGAAACTCTGAAACCGTACTTCCGCATTCCTCCAGTTCAAAGCAAACGGAAGACACGTCAATTGCCTTAAATGGCTCAGGGGCGTCTCCAGAGATCACTTAAAACATTGTAATCTTAATACCCATTCACACTTGAGATAATACAGAGCACTGAATACGCTATATCTGTTAATCCTCAAGGAAGCGAGGATTACCAAGACTGGTATAACTATAGGTTTATAGCACAATATGTGCCTTACCAGTGTGGACGGGTAGGGAGTTATAGCGCTCCTAGAGGCTTTATAGCACTATAAAGTGCCAGTGTCACCAAGACCTAAGTTGTATATAACATCACACACATTTTTTCAAAAGCATCTAAATCTCATTGTCCATTTATGCCAAAGGATGGCACAGGATGTGGTTTAACTTTATTCTTAAATGTCTGGGACTAGTTGGCAGATAAAAGCGTACAGTGCACGTAATTCCATAATCATTTCAATATATACCCTGGGGGCTTCCGTCGGCCCTCCACCGTACCCATCCTGGTCCCAAGCCAACCCGCTGCTGGGACCTCACCATCCCCCCCACCCTCGAATGAGGGCAAAGGGGGGGAGCTATAAAGATGGGAGAGTTGGTTCCCTGCTGTACCAGTCATAGGAGCTCTGAACTCCCATGTCTGCTCCTTTAAAGAATACCTCCTTTAAATGCTTTACTAAACCATGTATCTGGTCACTGTATCCCTTTCCTACAGAATACCACCACTGGACATCCGCCCACATTTAATACACGGGTTACAACATCATAGCCCATTTCCTTTTCATATTTTCCCCCCAAAAAGCCCCCACCCCCAAACCTGCTGTCGGGAAGGCAAAAAACCCTCCCACTTCATGTTGGCCAACCTGGAGTTGACAGAAAAATTCCTTTCCAACCCCGCCCAACAAAGAAGCAACTAGGGCAATGCCCACAGCAGATACTCAGAATACCCAGTATTTCACCACTAGCATAGGTGGGTGCTCCTCCACTTGGTCCAGGTAAAAGAGGACTTTTCCAGCACTGACATGCACCTATACAATCTCCCTTCTGCTGGTCCCTGGTGGACAAGGGGATAGGTCAGAGTCCCCACACTAACCTGGTCTGCAGATGCAGCAGAAAGTCACTCCCTGGCTCTCTATCGTGAAGGGAGCACACCTTTTCCAATAAGCCAGACCATGGCCCTCACCACGTGGTAAGGTTATTGTCCAACTATGCCAGAAGAACAGGAGACACTGGATGTGGTTTAATTAGGCCTCAATTTTATTCATTAACATCTGGGAGTAGCTGGCAGAAAAAGGTGCACAGTGCAGATAATTCCATAACCATTTCAATATATATTTCTGTCAGCCCTCCTCCTGATCCACCCTCATCCCCAGCCAACCCACTGCTGGGACTTCATCACCCCCCCCCCCCCCATCCCTCGAATGAAGGGTAGGGGGGCTACACAGGAAGGGGGTTCGCTCCCTGCCGTACCAGTCACAGGAGCCCCACACTCCCGTTTCTGCTCCTTTAAAGAATATCTCCTTAAATCCTTTACCAATCCATTTTACCTGATCACTTTATCCCTTCCATACAGGGTACCTGCACTGGACATCTGCCACAAGGAGACACCAGCAATTAGCTTGGCTGCCTCCCCCGAACACCTAGCCAGGTTCCCAGACATCTCCTAATGCCCTCTTTCATATCAGCCAAAAATATGTTAGCTCCCAAATCGGACAGGTGGACCCCATCCTCCCTGAATAATTCTGGTGCCCCGTATGCTATGGACGGATGAGAAATTACCGACCCCCCTATGCCCACCATGAATTTGGCCACCTCCCTATTCACATACCTCCTAGCCTTGTCGACCCGGGGGGGCTTCAAAGCTCCACCCCAAACCCTGCGTTGCAGCATGTCCGACCACACAATTTTTACTCCTGGGAAAAGTTCAAGGATCTGCCTCAAGTCCCTCTTAGCTCTGATCATTAAGTCTACCCCTTTACACATTCCCAAATCATTTTCCCCGAGGTGAACCACAATTATATCTGGAGCCTGCCCATGGGCTCCCAAAGTGTGCAGAAGGGGTATCAGCTGATCCCATAACATGCCCCTCCTCCCATGCCAGCTCAGGACTGCTTCACCACTGAGGCCCAGCTGCAGACCTCCAGCCAAACTGAAAGCCCGCCTATGCACCCAGTCAACAATACTGTGCCCGCAGATCCACACCACTGTCTGCCTGGCCCGTCCACCAGCATCTGGAATGAGAACACAATGGAAAATTAACACTGATTCCCACATGGGGTCTCATGTAGGTTATGTACACTTCAGAATGCCAATTCCCAATTGCCTGAATTACCGTATCCCCAGACCCCAGCCGAGCCACTGCTGATGCTGCCCCGATCCTGAATGAATGGGAAGTAAATTCACACGCTGGGAGCCTCAACCCCATATGTCCAGATAAAAGAGGCTTTCCTGCACTGGCATGGACCTATACAGACCCTCCCTCTCTTCCAGTCCCATCCCTCCTTGGGGCGGGGGGGCAGTCAGAATCCCCATGCTGATCTGGCCTGCACCAGAAAGTCACTCTAGCCCTTAGAGGGGCACACATCTTTTCCAATAAGCCAGCCAACAGCCCTCACCGCATAATCTGCAGTGACCTCTTTCAACACTAATTTACCACTTACAATCCAATGTCCCATTGATTATCAATGAAAGTTAAGTTTTCTTTTCAAAACTGACTTTGATACCTTGGAGCCGAAGTGCTTTTAAAAATTTCTACCCGTCGCATCATAAAAAACAGACATTTTTGTAATAATCTAAGTATTCTCTAAAACATTCCTTTGGAAATGACAAAAACAAACTTAAAAACCACTCCAGAAATCTGGATTTCTAACATAGGACACACACTGTCAGCATAAGTCATGCAACACAGAAACTCAGATTCTCAGCCAATCTGCTAGTCTTGGTTGCACCTTCTCAAGACACTCCTTGTCTCAGACACTGCCGGTGAATAAGACGCAACACGCAAACAGATGGTTAAAGCTTAAGTCACAACTTTATTAACTAAAGAACAGCAACATAGAGGAGGTAATAAACAGTGCTCCTGGCCCAAACCAGCCAGGAGCTAATGGTCCAGCTGGGCTCTCAAACTCTGATCATCCAGGTATCCCATACACTGAAGGGGAGGGGAGGGATTCAGTCCAGTTGCCAACATCCCCAACCACCCCCACCTTATGTGAGGATTCAGAGTCCAGATTAGGGGTGCCTCCATCTGTACATGACATGGTAACCAGCACACACACCCACACACCCACTTAGCATAGCAGTTACAGGAGCCCAGTACACAGGTATGGGATCCACAAATCGGCCCGTTACAGTAACGATCCTGCATTGGACACCTGCCAAAAGTTGCAACAGTAACACAGGAAAAAATATTAAGTCAACCCCCATTCCTAGTCATGCTCCTGGGTGCTATGAACAGAGCGGAATACCCCTCACTGACAATTTGCAGTATGGGAATTGTATACCCCAATGGATTATCAGGTATGCCCAGTGCACATCAGGAGTTCATTGTAACTGTTCCCTAATGCACCAGCACTGACCACCAGCTAACAGGAAAAGGGAGGGTAAGCCAGGGCAAGGTCCCAAAGGATAGTGTAGCCTTGCCTAGCAGCAGCTTTAAATATCCTCATTAAGGGAGAACCACCTCCCCTTTGCCCATGTACACACCAACCCTGGTCATAGGAGAGGAGTGGAGAAAGACACCCCCACCACCCCCACGCTGCCCCCAAACTAACTCCAAATAGAGCCTCAGAGTGCTGCTTGGGTAAGGCAGGGCCTCTCCATCCCATAGCCAGCTAGGAACCTAAGGTATCAATGCTTTGCAGGACCTGTCAAAGCCCCACCCCAATAAACAGGACTGGAAGTGATCCAAACACCGCAAGTGAATAGATTCACAGAATTCTGATCGTCCCTTGTGGCTTTCATCATCTAGTCCAAGGGTGGTCAACCTGTGGCTCTGGAGTCGACTCCAAAGCTGGAGCTACAGGTGCCAACATGTGCCAGGGAGTGCTCTCTGCTCAACCCCTGACTCTGCTACAGGCCCTTGCCCCCACTCCAACCCTTACTGCACCGTCCCAAGCCTGTCAGTGGGAGGTGCTAGGAGAAGTGGGGAACTAGTGGGGAGCTGCTGACGTATTACTGTGGCTCTTTAGCAATGTACATTGGCAAATTCCAGCCACTTCTCAGGCTCAGGGTGGCTACCCCTGATCTAGTCTGACTCCCTGTATCTATCGCTCAGGAAATTAATTTCACCCAGTTACACCTGCATTGAGCCCAATAACTTGTGTTGGTACAGCATGGATTCCAGAAAGGTATCCGATCTGGATGTGAAGAATCAAGAGATGAAGAATCCATCACTTCCTTGGTAGTCTGTTCAAATGGTTAATCAGTGACTGTTAAACTGTGTCTTACTTCTAATTGGAATTTGCTGGGCTTCAACTTCCAGCCACTGGGTCTCATTCTGCTCAGGTTAAAGATTAGTGCTTGTCAGTATTTCTCTCCACAAAGGCACTAGTACACAAAATCAAGTAATCTCTCGATCGTCTTTTTGATAAACCGGAAGTCTCTCACTGCGAGGTATTTTTTCAATCCCTTGAATCATTTCAGTGGCTCTCTCATGCACCCTCTCCAATTTTCTAACCATCTTTTTGAAACATGGACACCAGAACTGGACACAGTATCCCATATTGGTCTTATGCCATACACGAGGTAAAAATCACCTCTGTTCCCACTCACTACTTCCACTTATATAGGGTTACAAGATAGCAACTGTGAAAAAACAGGACGAGGGGGTAGTAGGTGACTATAAGAAAAAGTCCCAAAATACTAGACTATCCCTTTAAAAACAGGACATCTGGTCACCCTACACTTATACATTCCAGGATCACATCAGCCCTTTCTGCCAAAGCATTGCATTTGGAGCTCATGTTCAGTTACATGTCTGCTATGACCCCTAAACCCTTTCCACAGTCCCTACTTTCCAAGCCACAGGAATGGCCTGCATTCCTCAATCCTAATATCTGAGCTTGCATTTGGCTATAGTAAAGACAACATAGCACACAAATGTATGGTTAAAGCACAGGCCGCAACTTTATTAACTATTAAACATCAGCGACAGAGGGGTTAAGAAAGAGCACCCCTTACGAAACCTCAAGCTCCAACAGTCAAGCGCAGCTCCCAACTATTGCTTTCCACAACAGCTCCCACACCTGTGGGATCTGGAAACCGGCCCGTTACCAGCCATCTGCCACAGGCACATCAGTAATTAGCATGGATTTTCCTCACTTTCCCACCTGCCCACAGAGCGGAAAGAAAATGCCCAATCCACCCTTTAAGGCAGGGGTGGGCAAACTTTTTGCCCCAAGGGCCACACTGGCGTTGTGAAACTGTATGGAGGACCAGGTAGTGAAGGCTGTGCCTTCCCAAACAGCCTGGCCCCCCACCCCCTATCCACCCCCTCCCACTTCCAACTCCCCTTAGAATCCCTGACCCATCCAAGCCCTCCTACTCCTTGTCCCCTGACCACCCTCTCCTGGGACCCTCGCCTCAACTGCCTCCTGGGACTCCACCCCCATCCAACCCCTCTTGTTCCCCGTCCCCTGACCCTTGCCCCAGAACCTCCACCTCATCCAACCTCCCATGATCCCTTCCCGACTGTCCTGACCCCTATCCACTTCCCCACCTCTAACTGCCCCCAGGACCTCACCCCCATCCAACCTCCCCAGTTCCCTGTCACCTAAATGCTCCAATCCCATCCACACCCCAGCCCCCGACTGCCCCCGGGACTCCCTGCCCCTGATCCAACCCCCCCCCCCCCACACACACACACACTCCCTGCCCCCATATCATGCTGCTCAGAACAGTAGGAGCTCGCAGCCCCGCCACCCGTGCTGGCCTACAGGAGCGGCAGGCCAGAGTACTGGTGCTACGGCACTCTGAGGCTGCAGGGGGGGAGGGGGCAAATATGGGGAGAGGCTAGCCTCCCCAGCTCAGAGCTCAGGGGCTGGGAAGGACAGTCACGTGGGCCGGATGTGGCCCGCGGGCCGTAGTTTGTCCACCTCTGCTTTAAAGTCTGCCAGAAATACATCTAAGCCCTCAGCAGACAGCTCCACACCATCTTCCCTGTATATGTTAGGGCCCACATAGCAAATCTCCCAATGGGTGATTATCAAGCCCTCCATTTCCCGAAGTAACTTTGCTACCTCCCCATTCACACTCTTCCTGGCCTGCTCAATCCCAGTGATTTTGGTGGCTCCTGGCCAAATCTGCTTCTGGAGCATCTCGGACCACACCAGCTTAACCTGCGGGAAAAGCTCAGCTATGAGTACTAAGCTAACATCAGTGACTGTCACTAGGTCATTTTCACTGAGATGCACAGTAAGAACCTGCAGTGGGCAAGAGTGAGCTGCCAAAGAACGCAGGAGTGGCATTAGCTGGTCCCACAGCCTGCCTTCCCTGCCACGCCAAAACATATGGATGGCCCAACTGGGAACCATCTCGACTGCTGGTGGCCCAATGAATAACACTGCTGCTGATTATCCAAACATCAGGCCAAGATGCTCCATCATTCCTGCAAGGATAACAAAAATACCAACATATTTAACAGGACAACAGTTCTATCCTTCCCTTCCTGAAGGCAGCAACTGAGGGCAGAGGTTGCAGTCTGACTCCCAACAGCCTGTAGACTGAATCCCCGACACACTGTAACCCAACTTTTCATGTTGGTGACACACTTTTTAGACATGCATCATTTCGTAACACAGTAATTCAGTTTTACTAGCAAACCGGAGGTTAAACTAACCCGTTATAAGAGATACGGACACATACATAAATTGTAATAACAAAATGTATGGGGACACAACATATCTCATGAAAACCTCTTTTACATTTTTTAAAATATATGATTTGTAAGAGAACATACATTGTTGTCATTTATGAGTAACAGTATGTAAATATGTGCAAGAATTAAAAAAAGTTGAACACCACCAATAACTACTTACCATTTTAATGGGATGTATAAGGTTAATGGGATGAACACAGCTTTTCAATATTTGGTGGAATAACAGGATCGGGGTGCGGGGGGGATAAGCTCTTGCTGGGGTGTGGGCTCTGGGGTAGGGCAGGCTGGGGATGAGTTTGGGATGGGTGTAGGCAGGTTGCTCTGGGACTGGAGCCAGAGAGGAGGACTCCCCCCAGCCCTTTCCCTGCCAGCAGCAGCAAGCTATGGGTCAGCTTCCTCCTTTCCTGCCCCACCCCTCAGCAGCAGCATACTCACTCACCCCCATCACAGGCAGCAGAAGCAGGAGGGTGCTAGGACCCTGCAGCAATGGAGGCAGCATGTTGCTGCACAGAACGGAAGAGAAGCGACGCTCTGCTCCCGGGGAGAAGGTGTAAGGGGGCAGCAAGGGGAGGCCAGGGAACCCTGGGGGGCGCAGAGCCAGGTTGCGGGGGGGGGCCTCTCTGGGCTCTTCCCCCTCCTGCCCTCTTGCTGCCGGCACCTGCATCTGGCCGCGGTGCAATCCTCCTTCCCCCGACTGTCTCTGCGAGGGGAGGGAGGGGAGTGGGCTTTCGGCCCCCTCCCGCCCCCCTTCTGCTGGCCGGCACTGGCCAAGCTGGCAGCAGCAGCAGCTTGCTTTCCAGCAGTTTTGGCCAGGTAGTGCTTTTAGCTGCTTTAACATTAGCTGCTTTAGGAAGTTCCGGGGGGAGGGGCCAAGGGAAGCAGAGGGAGCTCCGCGCGACACACTTACACACTGCCGCCAACACACTAATGTGTCACGGCACACAGTTTGGAAAGCTCTGCTGTAACCTAACGCAGCTGCAGAAGCAGCTGCCCCCCTTCCAAAAGAATGGGAATCACAAGCACCTAGTTTTCAGCCCAGAAATATAATCCCCATTTTAGGACCAAAGGGAAATAGAATCTGGTCAAGTACTTCATGTCTCCATGAATAAACAGCTGGAAAGCCTGGAACACACACAAGGAAAGCAAATCCTTTCATTATCACATTCCCTTAAAGTCTGATTCTCTGCCAGCCCCAGTGATTTGGAGTTAGCACCACAGATCCCAGACCCCAGTGGAGGTCATTCCAGACCAGACACATTGAACTATCATTAGCAGACACTGCTAGGATCTCACCTGCCCAAAGGCACCAAAAAAAAAAAGGCAGCCATTAATGACACACTGAAGAAAACAGCCTTGCAACAAACAGCTAGCACATGCCTTTGGGAAGGCCTGAACCAGGTCAACAGAACTTGAATCATGTGACACCTGGGATCTTCAATCGCAACCAATCTTTAAGATGCCTCTGAATCACAAAGCCCCTGGCAATAATCAGGGAATCCTGCAAACACCACAAGATTGCTCATTGTGATGAGACTGTGCAAGAGCTGGGGGATGTTAAGAACAAACTCCATAGGCAGTCACCTAATGTTAGGGGCAGCTCCTGACTGATTTTTCTATCAGTCAGACAGAGGAAGTGGAATGTCTGCTCCTTTACGGACAACATGAATATTACCAGGAGCTGCCACACTAGGGTGACTGGACCAGCCCATCTGCCCCTTGCACAATGGCCAAGCAGGGAAGTGTGGGTATCTGCTCCTTTCTTTGTATCCTCACAGACTGCTGGGGTGGCAGAGCAGCTGCTCCCCTGCGCAACCACGCCAGTGCTGCTCCAGGTCAGCCCGACTGCCATCTCCCCACCAGCTGGGACATCACTGGAGAGTCAGGAGAAGGGTAGTTTGCTTCCTAAAAGCCAAGCTCCCTCTCCTCCAATCTGTGGAAGAGGCATGCCTACAATGGACATACTTTATGATACATACTTGCTGAAGCTTCGGTATGGGTAACATACAAAAACAGACCCCAGGAACTACTAAAACTCAAACTGTGTTAAACCCACTTTGTATACCCCAAATAACTTTGGAGATATGGATTTTTCTACCAATCCAAGAGCAGATTACGCAATAAGGACTGTGATACCTGGACCCAGTCTCAGTTGCCTGAGGCATGTTGTCACAAAGTCCATGCAGATGAAATTCCCCAGTCACAATCATTCTGAATCATTCTGAACCACCTGTTGCTATTGTCGCCTAGATCTAAAAGGATGACAAACCTTCCATGCTGTTATTCCAGACCTCAAGGCCACAATCCACAAGGAATGCCACTAAGGCATCTAGGTACCAGAGATCTGAATCAGAGGCTGTCCAGAAAGTCAAGCACCTCCTTCACCAGGGCGACAGGCCCAGCCATGCCCCCCACTCTATGCTGCATCCTCCCCTCTTGGGCATCTTCAGCAAGGCACCAAATGAAATGACAGCCAATCGCACCTCTGCACGGCCCATGAATTGGCCAATCCCAGCTGTGGGGGATAAACAGGCGGGGAAGTCCACCACATTGATTTAGCAAAAGGAATCCACAATAAACAGATCACCACATGTTAGAGCCAACTCTCCCACTAGATTTCAGAGGACAAGTGCACTCAACATTGTTTCCAGCTCATTTTACTTCTCACCACATGCAACTGTATTTAATGAGCTGGATAAGCAGAATTCAATAACCACATCAGCGAACTAGTTCATGTTATCTGTAACCTACCAAGAACATTTAAGTACTTAGGTCTATCAAACAGTTAAATGATAAAAGCTAAACAAATTAAGACAAATCTATCTATCACCTTAATATCCCCCAAGTGCCTAGGTTCTGCATCATACATCCGTCTCACTCAGACCTCAGCAATACTGAATTACAAAAGGAAGAACTGAGAATGAAGTAGCACCCCTCATTCCAAATTTATTTCAAATTAAATGGAGGTTAATGCAGCTCTTCATAGTCTTATGCTTATAGTCCACAAATATATCTTCATAAGCGATTACAGCTGTGGGTTTAAGATTTTCAAGGGAGTCTACGGAATTTGGGCACCATATAGCATTTTTGAAAATATCCAGTCATAAAGCTGGACTGAAATCCTTTTAACAAATGGTAAGACAGTAAACAGCAGCAGTGGAACATGCACATAGACAAGCAAAGATTTCCATTTTCATTATTTGAGCGACAAGGCTTTGTAAATTCCAAATCTGCAATTCTGTCTGCCCACAAAGTTGCATCAGTTTATCTACAGGTTTCAAGCCAACTTAATTAAACTGGTGGAAGTATGTGTACTGCCACGCACTGCACCTGTAATTTTCAGATGCTAGCTAAACCAATAGAAGCCAGGTTTCAACTGTTATAGGTGTCCACAAAAGGGTTTGCCCCAGATTAACTCTATTTTATAAACACATTCAATTTAAACCTGTGTATGTAGGCAAACCCTGAGTTTAGCAAGGTAAATTCTTGCTGGGGAAACAGAGAACCCTGAATTTGCGCCTTACCACGTAGTAAAATAGGAATTCTAACATTCAACTCTTTGGTTTTAAAGCATATTTGTAAGTTATATATTCTGCTAATAGTTAGGGGATCTTAAAATGTGGATTTGGGGGCAAGTTAGACATTTAACTTCAACTGTATCCTAATATAATTTTTCAATAAAAATATTTCTGGCCAATACACTGAATTAAAAAATAAAAGTGTTAATTAAAAACTTCCTCTTATTCTACTGTCATCTAGATAGTAGTACGAGAACATTTACAGCAGGCTATAATTTCAACAATCCTACACCAGTATTTACAATGTGAGTAGATTCTTCTGAGAACACAGATCTGTCACAGGATCATATTAGCATCACCTGTTGAAACAGTCAGTGGTTTGAGGCATTTGGGAATGAACAAACTTGAACCAACAATACTAATGTAGCGTGTGCCTGGGAATGAAGAGGCTGGTATGGAAGCGAGAAGATCAGAACAAATAACACTGAAGGTACCTGGAGAAAAAGCTGAGTTTTTAGAAGAAGCCTTCAGTAAATCCTAATTTAATATTACCTTTGATATAGCAACACTTCAGATAGATATTTGTATGGATACAGAGAAACCTCCCAGACCAATGAACCACCATAACAAGCTATATTATTTTGTTAACTTTCCCTTCCTCCCCCCACAAAAACAACAACTTTTAGAACTGTTGCATTAGACTTCATGAACAGAAGTTCAGGCAGGATCAATTCCTGCTGCAATGAGGTCTACATAAATATGCATGAGTTCAAAACACCAATGTTACTGGAAGAGATGCACAAGAGTACGGATTTAAGACTGTGTGTAAATGGCAGCATTGCCTGAGCCACTAAGATCACTGAGGAAATAAATTGTGTGCACTTAATCTTTGCTAAGACACTCTGTGTAAATAATGTCTACACAAATTAATTTTCTCATATCCTCCGTGTTAAAGTTTTCATCCCGCAGAGGGTTCAGGTGATGTGATGATACATTAAAGGGAGTTCCCTCAGCCTTTCCTAATAAGTGCTCCAACCCCCTCATCATTTTTGTTGCCCTCTGTTGGACTCTTTCCATTTTTTCCACATCCTCCTTGTAGTGTGGGCCCCAAAACTGGACACAGTACTCCAGATGAGGCCTCACCAATGTCGAATAGAAGGGAATGATCATGTCCCTCGATCTGCGGGCAATGCCCCTACTTATTCAGCCCAAAATGCCATTAGCCTTCTTGGCAACAAGGGCACACTGTTGACTCATGTCCAGCTTCTCGTCCACTGTAACCCCTAGGTCCTTTTATGCAGAACTGCTGCCTAGCCATTCGGTCCCTAGTCTGTAGCAGTGCATGGGATTTTTCCGTCCCAAGTACATGACTCTGCACTTGTCCTTGTTGAACCACATTTTTTCCCCAAACCTCTAATTTGTCTAGGTCCCTCTGTATCCTAGCCCTTCCCTCTAGTGTATCTACCACTCCTCCCAGTGTAGTGTCATCTGCAGACTTGATGAGGGTGCAGTCCACACCATCCTCCAGATCACTGATAAATGTATTGAATAAAACCAGCCCCAGGAGCGATCCTTCAGACACTCCGCTGCCAACTAGACATGGAGCCATTGATCACTAGTCGTTGAGCCTGACGAACCAGCTAGCTTTCTATCCACCTTATGGTCCATTCATCCAGCACTTACTTCTTTAACTTGCTGGCAAGAATACTGTGGGAGACCATATCAAAAGCTTTGCTAAAGTCAACGAATAGCATATCCACTGCTTTCTCCTCATCCACTTATCTCATCGTAGAAGGCAATTAGGTTAGTCCAGCATGATTTGCCCTTGGTGAATCCATGCTGACTGTTCCTGATCACTTTCCTCTCCTCTAAGTGCTTCAGAATTGATTCCTTGAGGACCTGCTCCATGATTTTTCCAGGGACTGAGGTGAGACTGACTGGCCTGTAGTTCCCCAGATCCTCCTCCTCTCCTCTTTTAAAGATGGGCACTACATTAGCCTTTTTCCAGTCATCCGGGACCTCCCCCAATCGCCATGAGTTTTCAAAAATAATGGCCAATGGCTCTGCAATCACATTCACCAACCCTTTTAGCATCCGGCCCCATGGACTTGTGCTCATCCAGCTTTTCTAAATAGCCCTGACTCAATTATTTCTCCACAGAGGGCTGGTCACCTCTTCCCCATGCTGTGCTGCCCAGTGCAGTAGTCTGGGAGCTGACCTTGCTCATGAAGGCAAAAAAAGCATTGAGTACATTAGCTATTTCCACATCCATGGTCACTAGGTTGCCTCCCCCATTCAGTAAGGGGACCACACTTTCCTTGACTTTCTTCTTGATGTTAACATACCTGAAGAAACCCTTCTTGTTGCACTTAACATCCCTTGCTAGCTGCAACTCCAAGTGTGATTTAGTCTTCCTGATTTCACTCCTGCATGCCTGAGCAATATTTTTATATTCCTCCCTGGTCATTTGTCCAATCTTCCACTTCTTGTAAGCTTCTTTTTTGCATTTAAGATCAGGAAGGATTTCACTCTTAAGCCAAACTGGTCGCCTGCCATATTTACTATTCTTTCTACACATCAAGATGGTTTGTTCCTGCACCCTCAATAAGGATTCTTTAAAATACAGCCAGCTCTCCTGGATTCCTTTCCCCTTCATGTTATTCTCCCAGGGGATCCTGCCCATGAGTTCCCTGAGGGAGTCAAAGTCTGCTTTTCTAAAGTACAAGGTCTGTATTCTGTTGCTCTCCTTTCTTCCCTGTGTCAGGATCCTGAACTCGACCATCTCATAGTCACTGCCTCCCAGGTTACCATCCACTTTTGCTTCCCCTACTAATTCTTCCCGATTTGTGAGCAGCAGGTCAAGAAGAGCTCTGCCCTTAGTTGGTTCCTCCAGCACTTGCACCAGGAAATTGTCCCCTACACTTCCCAAAAACGTCCTGGATTGTCTGTGCACCACTGTATTGCTCTCCCAGCAGATATCAGGGTGGCTGAAGTCTCCCATGAGAACCACGGCTTGTGATCTAGTCATTTATCTTAGTTGCTGGAAGAAAACTTCGTTCACCTCATCCCCCTGGTCTGGTGGTCTATAGCAGACTCCCACCACGACATCAGCCTTGTTGCTCACACTTCTAAACTTAATCCAGAGACTCTCAGGTTTTTCTGCAGTTTCATATCGGAGCTCTGAGCAGTCATACTGTACTGAGCAGTCATACAATGTAACTCACGCACCTTTTCTGCCCTCCCTGAACAGTTGATATCCATCCACGACAATACTCCAGTCATGGGAGTCATCCCACCAAGTCTCTGTTATTCCAATCACATCATAGTTCCTTGACCATGCCAGGACTTTCAGTTCTCCCTGCTTGTTTCCCAAGCTTCTTGCATTTGTGTATAGGCACTTAAGATTGTATAAGCACTGATTGTCCCGCTTGCTCAGTATGAGACAGGAGTCCTCCCCTCTTGTGCTCTCCTGGTTGTGCTACCTCCCGGTATCCTATTTCCCCACTTACCTCAGGGCTTTGGTCTCCTTCCCCCATTTACCTAGTTTAAAGCCCTCCTCACTAAGCTAGCCATCCTGCTTGCAAAGATGCTCTTCCCTCTCTTTGTCTCTGCCTAGTACTTCTTCTTAGAATCCCATCCCATGGTCAAAGAATCCAAAGCCTTCTCTCCGACAACACCTGCATAGCCATTCGTTGACTTCTATGATTCAGCGGTCCCTACCTGGGCCTTTTCCTTCCACAGGGAGGATAGACGAAACCACCACTTGTGCCTCAAACTCCTTTATCCTTCTTCCTAGAGCCACGTAGTCTGCAGTGATCCGCTCAAGGTCATTCTTGGCAGTATAAGTGGCGCCCAAGTCGCAACCCCATACCAACTCCTCATCCCAGATGAACATGAAGCTTATTTATGCAGTACATGTGACACCCATTTATAAACATAATATTGCAAAGCTTATACATTTTGCTTTTAAATAGTAAAATAAACTGGCTAAAAAACATAAAACCATTAAATATTGTTAAGCATATCAAACTATTTTTTACCCAAACCACACCAATTCTAACAAGGAATCACTAGTACTGCACATGCTGAAATGTCAGCAGCTGATGATTACTGGTAGGATTGGAATTCAGAATATACAAGAAAAGGGTCCTTAGCATTTTATGTATTCTGGGTTTATATGAATTTATTTGCTAAACCTGTGTGCTACATAAGTCATATATAAATAAGATAGACTTCTTAAAGCCATGAAGAATTAGATGGAAGGGCAGGGGGCAAAATAAATTGTTTCTTGGTATCCGATGGCAGGTTATAACAGAAACTTGTCCAAAACCAAAAACTGAGATGCTGCTCCCCAGTTCCCTCCATACACCCCCTTCACTCCCCTCCCATTCCTTTATCTTTCTGTTCTTTTGCCTTCTTTTCTGTTCTCCCCATATTTTGGAGGAAAGGAAGGTCAATAAAATATAAAACCTATTCCCCACCACTGTAGACTGAGAATACAAAACCACAAACTCTTGGCAAGATAAAAATCTACCACTTTATTAATGATAAAATAAGTTACTGCCCCCTCTGTACTGAAAGGGTAGCACCACACACACTCAAAATACAATAAACAACAATGCTGCACCAACAGAAAGGCATTGATGCCAAAAGAGATACCAAAAACTTTTAGAAATATGAAGGCAAACATAACATATCATACAGATTAAAACAATTTTAGCCTTAAACTACAGCCAGCACATCCTTGGAGAGGGCATGCAGAAATGACCCAGTCCAAAGAGGCAAGAGGGGTTGACCCCTCTAGCCCCTTCACTGGAGAAGCCCCAACCCCCTTCATCATCCCTCAGCCTAGAGGAATTAAAACAGTCAAAGCTGCTACATACCCTGAAAGGGACAACACTTCTCCTTGCTGTGAAGAGTCACAGCCTAAATACTTGAGGGGGAAAAAAAACACAATATTGAAAGTTTGCACATTGCAGCTTTATTAAGGACAAAATATTACAACAGTATATACACAGAATATCCCAGATTCTAATAAAGAGCAGGGACTATCAATAAAAAAATCTATAAGAGGGTTGGAAGCTGCTTATGAGGCAAAGTGGAGGCAGAACAGGAGCCCTGAATTAAAATGCTACTAAACACTTTATCATTTCATACTTATCAAACAATCTGTGATGGGGATTTTTACTAAATCATGTAGGAAAGCAACTAAGTCAATAAGAAATGTTAATGCAGGCAGAGTGCTGACTCATGAAGGGAATAGGAAGTTTCAGATTTTGTGCTGGGGAGGTGAAAAGGCTGAGCACAGCTGTATTCCAAATAAGTGTCCCAAAAAAGCTGTGACTGTTTTATGGACAGCCTTGTCTGTTGTTGCATTTCAGGGTTGTTGTATAAATCGTTCTCTATAGCAGGGCTTATAAGTTAGTCAAGTACCTCTGCACAGAGGGTATCAACAATCTATTGTCTACCTCCCAGACACCTCCCTGGGTGAGGAGAAGGTGCCAGGGAATGCCCTCTACTGGCAAGAGGCAGACCACTACAGACCTAAAACTGCAGCAGACTTGTCAAAAGCCAATTGTCCATCCAGCTGGAAGGACCAACAAGAGCCAGTATTGCTGTTCAGCAAGGACCAATGCTTTGGCCCTGACCACTCTAGCTGGCTACAAACAAGATTCAATTGCTTCTCGTAGGCTGGCATTGAAAATACCTTCCCCAATCTCTGACAGGTGAATACCATCTGGGCTGAACAACTCCGGGGAAGAATACATAATCTGGTCATGCCTTAAAACTGAGATCCCAAACATGCTGCAAAATTTGGAGAGTTCCTTAATAATCATCTTCCTGGACTTCTCTACAACTCCTGGGGGTTTGTCTAACACCGGCCATGTCCTCGGCAGTAGAGTGGACCACACAATCTTTGTCTTGGGAAACATTGAACATAATGTTGTAAGGTCATTTTTCATGCTCTTGATTAAGCCCAGTCTTGATTGGTGAGCCAAGTCATTTTCCCCTAAGTGTATAATTATCACATCAGGCAAAACACCCCTCTGCACGACAGACTGTATTAGAGACAACAACTCATCCCACAGCATGTCCTTCGTACCCAACCACGATACACGAGCCCTGATGGGGTCTATCCCTAATCGTGCTCCATATGGATGGCACCAACCCCTCTTCCACAGTGAGGTCACCACTGTGTGGCCACAAATCCACACTTCCAGAGGATTAACCTGAGGGGGTCGAGTCACTCCTGAAAGGAAACAACAAAAGGCTTCAGTTTAGTATGATCCTGCCCCTCACCTGCTCCCAAACAATCCCCACTGCCCAGACCATCAGCTTGTCCTGCAATGCTATGTGGGGTATGTGAGCTTTAAACATGGGTATTGTTGGGGTAGCAGCGTCAGAATGGTGGTACTTGGAGCCTTTGAGAGATGGTGGGACAGGAAGGTGCAGCAATGCCTTGTGAAATTTCACCAGCACCAGCAGGCTGTGATGATGCAAGGCAGCAGTCTAAGGAGGCTGCCATGTCCATCCAGCTACAATCATGGCTACTATGAGGGATCTGGGATCAGGTTATATTGGAAAAGAGTACACCAAAGTGAAGGAACAACAAAGCCCTCAGGACATAACAAGCAAGAGCTCTACTTTAATGAAGAGGGACCACGTTTTCTTCACATTCTCCCTGGAGAGGAAAATGGAGAGCTTATGCCCCAACATGTGGGGATGCTCAGCCTAAGAGAGAAATATATAAAATCCCCACCTGACAAGGCATTAACTACTGGACCTACCATGAGCTCTTACCAAGTGAATGAGTCTTACACAGAGAACACAATTTTAACAAACATCTACTGAAATATTTCTGACGCTAACCATCCACTGCTCTGATATACGGGATAGACTGCACCAGTAAGAATCCCCTTTTTAGTTTGACTGTGGAGCCTACGAATTGAAATGTAAATAGTATGCCAATGTAGTAGAGCTTAGCCAGAATGTGCGTGAAGTTAAATTCCTGGGTCAAGAGCCAGGAAGAACTGCATTAAACAACTGGTGTGGAATGGAGCCAATGAGACAGTGGCAGTGCATTGCACTGTCCACCTGCCCAGCCATTTCTGCAGGGTTATGGAGATCAAACACAAATTGGCATGCTTGATTCCAGGGAAGGAAAGCGGCTACGTTAATATCATTCCCTTGTTGACTGGACTACAGAGCAGTACTCAAGGGACGAAAACAAGGAAAAGAGCTGCAATGATCACTAAAAATGAGACAAAAGGGTTAAAAAGGGAAAGGATTCAGCGCCTATGATAAAAAGGTAATGGGAAATGGTCTTTGGTGCTGATGGCACTAGCCAAAACCAAAAATTATTCCAAAAATATTAAAATAAAATAGAACAGCTGCTATTAACAAGCAGTTTCTAAAAGAGGTCATGCACATTGTAAGGTAATACCATTAATTCCCTACACAGCATTGTTATTGGCCAATACAAATTTCCTATCCTCCACAATTGGACACTTGCACTCAACTGGTCCCTCCTCTCTAGTCTCACCCCTGCTCTGAAGACTAAGATCATGGTCCTGGTATCATGGTACAAGTGTCTCCTCTATCCCCCCCAGCTCTGGTGCTCAGTCCTTCCATGACACCCTTGTCCAGTTCTTGCATCACAAATACACAGAGGCCCCTTAAGATCACAGGTCTGCCACTGCAGTGCCTGTCCTCAGATACTTTTCTGGGATGCTCCCTACCTCTAATACAAATCTAGTCAGCCCCTCTCCCTGCACTCAAGTCAGCCTTGTATTACTACCCAATTAAAAAGGCATTCCCAGCTCTCACTATACAGCGCCCTCAGGAACTTCCCTTCACTTCATCTTTCCACAAGCTCTCAAAGGAAACATTTACAGGATCTCCTTGTTAAAAAAAAAAAAGGGGGGGGGGAATTCATTCAAACCCCAAGTCTTCCTACTTCCCAACATTCTTCGCAGAAATAATTTAAAACGTGCTTAAACAGGCTGCTGTAGACTTCACTTCTCCCTCTACCAACACTACCTCCAACCTGGCTCACCTGATCCCTCCAGCTCCGCTTCACGGCACTCCTCTCTGGGCGCTTCGTTCTCCACCTCGGCCAATGTGTCCATCCTCCGCAAGGGTCTCCCAGCCCGGGAAGAACTCCTCTTGGCTCCCCAGATGCGCTCGTAGAGTAAGCTGGCACATCCTCACAGGTCTACCAGCAACCTCTCCTCGGAGCTCATTTCCCCTAAACAGCTTCCCCAAACGTCGATACCAACCCTAGCACAAATCTCAGTTGAAAAATAGACCCTTTCAAGCTCTTTCCACTGCAGAGTTTCCAGAGGAACAATTCACTTGAACAGATTGCTGAGGATGGTGGACTATAGCCCACCTCATGCTCTCATTCATAACTTTGGTTTGTCTTTGTATTTGGCAAATACTGGTGCAGTGTTTCTTAAAGTAACATGACTCATAACAGGATGACAAAGGCCCTTTAAAATAAGGGCAGCTCCTCACCCTCTGGTGGGCAGGGCATACATACAGTGATCCTAAATGTTCTGTGCACACTGGACACACAAGATCATTTCTCAGTCTTTTTGTTTTATGTTTAAGCCCTACCTAGAAAAGTAGAAATATAGATTGGAGAAAAAAGTTTGGAGGAGCTATGTCTGGGTTTTAAAGTACAAGCAAGTTTAAAAGAAGTGAAGAGTTGTGTTCATGCAAGATCCCTTGAAGAGCTTCAAACTTTTCTGACAGTGGCAGCATCATGTCAAATTTACAGCAAGTAACATGGGAAGAAGCGAAGCACATGACAAAAATGGTCCAGTGGCATTTCACACATGATTAAAAGCTCCACAGCCCATCAGGTTAAGTGTCCTTGAAAACCTTGACCCCTGCTGGGCTACTGGAGATCAAGTTATTCTGAATGGGAAAAAAGGAGCTATTATTCAATAATTATATAACCACTTCTCACAAGGCTACTCATAAGCAAATCACGAGTTACCTTTTTGGTAGATACTAATCTTCCACTCTGACTGAGAATACATACTTCCCATCAGAAGAAGGGGTTACAGAGCAAAATGGCTTGTAACTCTTGAGAAAACACAAACACCATTCTCAAGACATTAATTGAGCTGGCAAGACTGACACCCTCCAAAAAGGTACAGTCAGAGGAAGAGCCAACAATCTAAACTATTCACGTACTTATTTTTGATAACACTATCTCACACAATTATGGTGGGGGGTGGGAATACAAGGAAACCTTTCTGAACAAATTTTCTTGGTACCTCTAACACAGGGGTGGGGAACCTTTTTTCTGCCAAGGGCCATTTGGACATTTATAATGTCATTCGCGGGCCGCTTCCCCCCCCCCGAAGGAAGCCCAGGCTGGCAACGGAAGCTGAGACCCCAGCTGGCAAGGGGCCAGCAGGGGAAACTCCAAAGCAGTGGCAGCTGGAGTGCTTAGCCCTGCACTGCTTTGGGGTTTCCCCCGCTGGCCCCCTGCCAGCCGGGGTCCTGCCGCCTGCCCCAGTCAGCTCCTGCTATCAGCCTGGGTGTAGGGGGTGATCTTCCTCTACCCCCGCCCAGCCTCCCCCCATCTAGCCACCTTTCCTCCCCCACCCCTGCCTGGCCCGGCCCATCCCACCGAACCTAACCTCCTCCCCCCCCCACTCCCAACAAAGCCTCCTGCCCCCCATGCCTGACTCGCCCAGCTCAGCCTCCCCGCCCACCAAACCTCCTTCCCTCCCGCACCCACACCTCGGCCACCCCATCCAGCCTAGTCTCCTGCTCCCCTCCCCGCCCGCCCAGCCTGGCCTCCCCCCCTCCCCCTTGCCTGCCCCCCAGCCCAGCCTCCCCCCAAACCTCCTTGACCGTCATCTCCTTCTTTCGCCGCCCGGCTAGCAGTGGCCGCACGGTGCCGGCGGCTCCCCCAGGCACTTCCCAGCCCCTACCTTCAGCGCGGAGTCGCCCCCGCAGGTCCCTGGCCAGCGGCTCCCCCAGGCACTTGCAGAGCGCGGAGCTGCCCCCGCCTGGTGGCCCGCGCGCGTCCCTGTCCGGCGGCTCCCCCAGGCGCTTCCCAGCCCCTTCGCCGAGCGCGGAGCCACCCCCGCCTGGCAGCCCGCGTGCATCCCTGGCCGGCGGCTGTGGCGCATCTTCTCCCCACGCCCCAGTGCCTGACTCAGCCCCGGCCCCACCGCGGGCCGGACAGAATGATTTGGCGGGCCCTATAAGGCCCGCGGGCCGGAGGTTCCCCACCCCTGCTCTAACATGTAGACACATGCATTAGCCCAAATGTTAGAGGTCCCACTTAAACCATGTAAATACATGGAAGCTCTGACTTAACACTCCATAAGGTAGAAAATATTTGGTCTGAATATTGATGTCCAACATGCATCTGTGAATGTCCTGGGTGTTTGGGTTAAAGTCAGGTGAACTCATAATATAGTAGTAAAGCCAGTTCTCTTGATTAGTTTCTCTACTTTTTTTTAAATCCAGATAATTGTTTTGCCGTTTGCCTAAGAAGCATACAAACTGGGCCTAAAGGGTAGATAGCTTGTATACACATCAAAATCATGCACCACTGTGTCAGAAACAGTATTCCACACTCAGCAAGTCCCGAGATGAACATGTTTTTCCCTTAATGCACATGCATCGTCTTTAAAAATGCATCTTTAAAAACCTTTATAAATTAAATTAATCAAGCTCAGAGAAAGTAACTATTGT